>CM065397.1:14200000-14837500 GCA_033060915.1 Euryodendron excelsum
CACCTAAACTTTTCGATGTGGGAAGCCAACCCCATGGGATCACGGCCAGAGCCAAAAAATTAATCCAGTGGGGTAACCATTAATCACAACCAAGAAATTTTTTTTCTTTTTAATCAACATTGAGACATTATATATATATATATATATAATGTATATTAAATTTTATTAATATATATATATGGGTCATGAAACAGAACAACTATTTAAGGTGGACATTTATAAATTTTTAGAATAGAAAATTAAAAACTATTTTTAAAACTATTGGTAAAAATAGAAATTTTTTAAAATTTGAAGGGACAAACTAAAAATTATTTCTAAAATTGACAGTAAAAATAGGTGACTTTTCAATAGTTTAGGGGTAAATAAAAAATTATTTCTAAAATGATAGGATAAAGTAAGATTTTTCAAAATCTTAAGGGGGCATTTAGAAATTTTAAAAGGTAAAAATAAAAATTATTTTTTAAAATTATAGAGAAAAATAAAATTTTTAAAAGTTTAATGGAATGACCACTAAGCTGCCTCCACCACTACACGGGCCCAAAAGAGCTGCCTCCACCGCTGCACGGACCCAAAAGCCCCGCCAAATAGAACAAGTTGTTCATGAATTGATTTGAAAGTACCAAGCCCAACGCTACCCACTAAACAAAAAAAAGGTGTGCGAGGAAGGAGGCCGAGGACAAGAAAATTTGGGACACTTTTTTTGAAGTAGTGTTAAAATATTTGTTATTGGAGCACAAACATTTTACCATTTAATTCCGTTCATATTCAAAATTCATCAACAACTAGAACTCCTTTACCGGTTAGCCTAGTGAAAAACGACATACCCACCCATGTCTTAACTCATGGGTTCACTCATCCAACTACATGCCAAAAAAAAAAAAAAAACAAAAAACCCCTTTCACAAATGTCATGAAAATGCATAGAAGTAGGGAACTACTTCTTTAGAGTTCAGTGTCTTTAACCTTGCAATCCAATTTTTTTCTTCATCGACAAAATTTGCTTTGACAAACATTAGAGAACGTGCTTCAATATTTAAGAAAATCCAAATGATTTTTTTTTCCTTTTTTTTTTTTCAAGCTCGTTTGGATGCAACTTCTTCCAGACTTTCATAGAATAACACATTTCCTCGTAGTTGGGTCACAGTGGCTGTTCTATGCTGCAGACAGACTTCGTGGATGCCATGCAAAGACATCACAGATCAAAGAGGATAACCCCCCAACATATAGATTAACATATATCTATACATATACTTCAGCCAATTCAAAGGCATAGAAGGCCACAAGATCTAAGCCTCAAATAATCCCGACGAAATTTTACAGATTAAATACTTACAGAATTCCTCTCTCTCCCCCTTTTTCTATGGTTCGTACCTATACAGCAACTGCTCCAAAGTCCAGTCACATGGGATTCTGTACTTCAATTCCATGGGGAGTATAGTATTTTCAGGCCAATTGCACCTTTAATATCAAACACTCGAACTGAGGTTAAGAGGTAACCAGGAACAACAGAAAAAAGAAAAGGGAAAGAAAAAAAAATTATGTACAATGATCAGCAACCAAAATTCCACACCGCCTTACCAGCAAAAGTGCTACATCAGTTGCATTGCACCGAGAAAACCTGCAGCTTGGAAAAAGAACTAGCGTGTAGAGCTGGGAAGTTATGTACCAAAACCACCTTCGTAATGAGAATATGATGTGTTGGAGAATCATCATCCTCTGACCGCTAGCAGCCATCATGTTAGAAGTTCCCTTTGGAATCTAGAGACAATGATGAAAGGTCGCCACTGTTGACAAAAGAGAAACCAGAGCCACTCTAGCTAAGAAAACAATGTCAACTAAAAAACCATATGAACTCTCAGGCTGCAGAACTGCCAGCTGAGAGGGCTGGCTAATGTCTTTCCCTCAAATCTCATTTCATCCAGTCATCCTACCCATCACCATTAGAGTCCTCGGAAGAAGCCTTGATTGCCTCGGCAGTCATGAGCGCAACCACAGCCTTGTGGATTGCCAGATCTGCTCTGTAAAGCAATCTCTGAGCTTTTTCCCTCTTAAGCTTAGCCATATTAAGGGCATGCTGAGCTGCACCAGATGCATCTCGCAACCTGAACTCGTCAAGATCTGAACCATCCAGTTGTTCAATGCCATGCCTCAGAGATACCTCTGATTGGTAGTGTTTCTGACTCGGCCACTCAGGCAAGCCCATGTTCCACTGATGAACCCCATTTCTCTTGCCCGTTGTTCTCTGATTGTTTGAAGCCACCATCTGTGGACTCCTTGGGGATTGGAAAGTCCCAATCTTCTTTGACAGATTCCTATGAAGTTTTGGGTGATGATTCCACTCATCAGACCAATCACTACTCAATGAGAAATATGCAGAGCCACTAGCATCCCGTGGTGAGAATACCCTCATTGATGTCTGAAGCAATGGGAAAGCATCTGAAGACTCGTGGCTCTCATCTCCAAAAGGAAATCCAGTTGATCTTCTCACTGGAACAAAAACCGATTTACAAAGATTTTAAAGCTGACGCAAAAGTGGTGACTGGTTAATTGCAGTTATAAAAGGAACAAAAAAGTTACCAAAAGCATGAAGACCATCCTGATCACCCAGGACAGCATGGCTGTGCCCAGAGACTGGCAATTTCCGGTGTGGCCTATGTTTTGAACCCTTGTTGGGCACTTCCAAACCACGAGGTTTCAAACAGAAAGCAAACATCACTGGTTTCTCCATGGGTGGAGCCTTCTCCTGGCATCCATTGGAGAGAACAGCGTTGGCTTTGGCCACTGCTTGCTCCCACTCTTTGACTTGCTGCTCATACCTTTCCCACAATGGAGGCTAACAAAACAAAACAAATTTAGAATCATGCTAGATAATACCAAGATCGTTAAAAAGTGACTATATCAAACAAACGCCCCCCACCCCCCAACCAAAAAAAAAAAAGTGCACGCAGTTACTAGATGGTGGGTGTTACACAAGTGTTACTAGGCAAACTTAATACTTATTTTGAACCAATCTGCCACCCCAAGTTCTAACTAGGGCTCGAGTCTCCATAATTGTTTTTTCAATAAACTTCAAATTTAAACCAGTCTCCAATCCACACCAAAATCCACATATTCAAACAATGTTTTGAAACCCGGACCGTTGAGTGAACCAGAAAAGGGACTGGGTTACTGGTTCAACCGGAATTGACCCATGACGTCATAATTACAAAATAAATTTATTTTAGTAAATAAATAAAAATAAGTATTGAAGTTAATATTGCACAAAAAATGGGTCATACCATCATTCAATATTAGGTATGTACAAAGTATGTATAAAGTATGTAACTGAGAGCTTTCAAGCTTTTAGCATAATCCAATTTTGGATTAAAAAAATCTAAATCAAATGGTTTCATCCAAAGCTCAAAAGAGAGTACTTTGTTGACTCCTGATTTTTAAGTGCCACGTTGGAGAGCAGCCCAATACTCCTCAGCCAACATGCATTCCATAATCATTGTGTATCCATCATCTCTCTTTTATGATAAATATCATCTTTCCTCTGCCTTATTCAAAAAATCTCTCTGTTTTACCCAAAAACCTCTCACATCACCTTTTTGACTCTTCAAGATCAACGTGTGAACCCTATGTATAGCTGTGTGTATATATATATCGCCTTCTACAACCTACATTACATATGTATAACCAGTAGTCTCTAGTACGCTTCACATCAGTGAACACTCCGTGATGCTCAATGAATTTTTTTTCACGTAAGGTACTAAATAACTGCTGGCTTAAGTTTTCTCAATCTTCAATGAACCTGATTGAATGCACCATAAGAAAATTATTCAGAAAATTCTCAAGCCACATGTTTTGGATGCTGGATAATGGAAAAACCAGTAAGCTACAGCTTCAATACTTCGAGAAAGGGCCTGTTTTAAAGATTCAGAGGTTGGGTAACGGGGCAGAGTTTGAAGAGCAATGTGAGCCACAATAACTTATTAATTTGTCAGCCGAACACTACGGTTGACAACCCCCCAACCTAGGTTTGGGGCAGCAACTTCAAAACTATGGCTCTCTAAAGAGAAAAACCAGACAAATTGAAATGGGAAGAACCAGCATCAACAACTCACATATGTCGTCCTTACTCCTCGAGAGACAACTTGCTCACAAATCAACCTCTGAAGCACCAAGGGAAACGAAACCTCAAAAAGCCATTTGTAAGGTGTAGCACATAACTTCTTGTCCCTTGACACATTCAAAGGAGCCATTTCCCATCTAATAATAGGGGAACCTTAATAAGTTTATAGCTTCCACCACAAAACTAATTGTAGGCAGCCTTAATCTAAGTTTCCTATACCTATCTTGCATCAATATCATACCTATCATCGTCACAAGAACACTTGAAGGCCAAATCAACAAAATGATTTTTGTCTACATGCAAAACCAGCCCTTCAAACATTCTCTAACCTTTGACCTCAAAGTCTCAAACAAAGCATTGTAAGAGATTTAAAAGTAATTAGACAGTATGGAAGAGCTCTTGACAAGTGTAAGCCTTCACACTTTCCAGAAAGCTTTTTCAACCTGCTCACCTGCTCTCAAAATCTCTCACTAACCAAGTCTGATGTGAAATTAACCTTAAAAGAGTACACAAAAGGAAGCCCAAAAGAACACCAAAATTCTTCCATCTCCATATCCCATTACAAATAGAGAAAAATTACTTTTTAACCTATATAATGGTTGGTCAACACCCTGGAAAGTTCTTCAATTGCGTTCTTCCCAAATCAACCAACTCATACACAATGGAATGAGCCGCCAAGCCTTTCTCCTTCTCTTGCCGACCCAACCTCCCCCATCAACTTTGCAATGCCTTCGCCACCCCACGAGGGAGTATCCAAGACATTCCAAAGACTGTTAAAATAAGATCCCTGAACTCACTACCAACTGCACAACAAAGCAGAGTATGAGGCACAGATTTCCCATCCTGCTTGCCTAAGCAACATCAATAAATCATCACTTTGTGACCTCTAATCAAGTTATCAATAATAAGAATTATGTCATGACCTACACACCACACAAAAAACGCCACCTTAGTGGGTGTTCTACAAGACCAAGTCCTCTTCCCTAGAAAGCCCACCCCTCTATCCCCTAAAAGTGCACGTAGAAAGACTTCACCCTAAACTTCCTATCTCTGGAAGCGGCCTACTGAAATTCATCCCACTCCCCTAACTGAGTAAACAACCTGAATATCTAAACTTCCCCAAGTTCCCAATCCTGTGAATTCCTCCAAAGAGGAATATCTAAAACCACTTGGTCATTTACACAATGAACATAAGCTGCAACTGACACCTCCTGAAACCTCTTCCCATATCACCCATGAAGCCATAATTCACCCTAACTTTCAGTATCGTGCACCAAAACAATGTCACCCATCAGATCTTCCCAAAACAAAGCGAATTCCTTTCCACAACCCTCTACCAGAAGACAAAGAGACCTCTTGAGTTACCCAAACTCCCCATGTGGACCCATACTTAGCTACTCCCACTCTTCTACAAATACCTTTCCCTTTGGCATGCAAATTTCCAAAGCCACCTACCCAAAAGAGACTTGTTAAATTAAAAATATGTAATCTTCTTATTCCAAACCCCCCTTTTCTAATAGGCAAACACAAAGTCTCCAATGTACCAAATGATATTTGAACTCCTAAACTACACCAACCCCCCAAGGAAAGTCTGGGTGCAGCTTCTCAAGTCTTCTAGCCACTAACAAAGAAATTCTGAATAAAGACAAAATAAGTAGGCAGATTTGACAAAGTGCTTTACATGAGAGTAAGTCTTGCCCCTTTAGACAACTTCTGTCTGTGCTACATAGGCAACCTAAACTAAAACCTGTCCATGATTGTTAAGAGGGGAAAAGAGTAGTTCTGCGCTGATTTCCTATAGGGGATTAAACTCGTAATTTAAGTGGGGAGTCATAGCAGTCGGTTGCTGCGCTAGCTTTCTACAGGAGATTAGTCCCACCGAAGGATACCCTTGTTATCAAAAAAAAAGGGGGGGGGGGGGGGGGGGTTGGGTTTGGAAAGAGTAATTTTGTCTTCAGAACAGTTTACTTCAATTTCTGAACCTTAATCCCAAGTATGGAGCCACTTTCGCTGAATAACATGAAGCCATCCTCTTAACTCACCCTTTCGGCAGAGCTAAGACAACCCTCTTCCGCTATTAATAGGACGATTGTCCAGGACAAAGTTAGCAATAGAGGCAGTGTCGAAACCGCCAATTTACTTCCATATCAATGCCAGCCATCTTGTACTATTGGTGCTTTGACCCCCCTTCCTCTTTCTTTCTCCCAAAATTTTTTGCCTTAAAAGACTATCCCAGTGGCATCCACATACAGCAACTGAGAAACCACCACCGAGGATCCATCCATTCGCCCCACCTGCCTCACCTAAAATCCATCCATGAGACCCCCTACACAGTCCTCCAACCATTTTGCTCGAAGCCACCATAACCATTGTAAAATGTAAGGGGGATAACAGGCCTCCCGGACTCAGCCCTCTAGAAGTCTGGAAAAAACTACAAGGTTCTCGTTAACCAAAATTGAAAGCCTCACAATGGAGATACACAATCTAATCCATCTACTCCACCTCTCCCCGAAGCCCATCTTCTCCAACAACTACAACAAAAAAATCCCAATTAACATGATCATATGCCTTCTTTGTATCCACCTTGCAAATCAAACCAGACTGACCACTCCTCAATCTAGAATCCAATGTCTCATTAGCCACGAACACAACATTCAAAATTTGTCCCCCCTCCACAAAAGCAATATAAGATTTTTAGATTATCAATCCTAACACTTAATCAAATAGCCGTCATCTTCACCATCAATATATATGCTCCTCTAACAAACTAATTGGCCTGAAATCTCTAATATCTTCAACCCCTCATTTTTAGGAATAAGAGCCACAAAGGAGGGCATTCAAACTCACCACTATCATGAAAAGCCGCCAACAAGCCATCACCTCTTCCCTCACAGTACTCCAGCAAGAAGAGAAAAATGCCATGGACATTCCATCTAGACACGAAACTTTACCTTCTTTTAAAGATTTTAGGGCCGCAAGCACTTCTTCAAAAAAACTCTCTCTCCAGCCTATTGCTAGTTTTAGCTGAAATGGAAACAACCTCCATAACATTCAACTAAGGACGCCAAGACCCAAAATCCGAATCCAACTCTTGGTAAAAACAAGTAGTCCCCCCTCTAATCTCCTCCTCATCCTCCAAAATAGTCTCCAATCCTCAGTTTCCAAAATAATATTACTACGCCTGCATTTGTCACCCTGGGAAAAACTTAGCATTTCTATCCCCTTGTTTTATACTTCTGTTGACAAACTTGTGAAATTCCTCATTCAACATATCCCTCTTTACCCTGTCTACGTCAGATAATCAGCCATTAGCTTCTAGCTGATCTAGCAAACGGATCTCCTACAACACCCTCACTTTCTACACCTCCAACCTTCCAAATTCCTCCTATTATATTTCTTCAAATCTTCCTTTAGCAATTTCAGCTTCTTAACCAGTTAAAACTAGGACTGCCCACCACCTGATAACCCCTCCACTAACCTTCCACCCTATCTTGAAATCCCTCTGCCCACAACCACATATATTCAAATCGAAATAGCATTCTTTCCCCTTCAAATGCCACCACTGTCCTCAAATCGGCACATGATCCAACATAAGCCTCGAAAGTAACAATTTGACCACACTATGCTCCTCCCGCACAGTAAAAATCAAAAACCTACCGACTATGTTACCTGGACTCTTCTAAATTTGTAAAATACCCGTATCAGACACTCGACACTCGGATAACGATATGGGATAAATGTCTGATATGGATAGTTAGACATAAATCTAATAAGTATGTATAAGTAATTAAGTTTATTGTAGTACTAAGCATAGCACTTCCATCTTATGCATGAAATATTATATTTTAATTTGTAAATACCATTTTAACTAAAAAAAAGGAAAAGCTGTATTTAAGAAATACGAAATCTAGCAGTGTTTGAGCGTCCTTGAATATGAGAATTATATGAATCCGACCCTTGAACACGTTCCCGCACCTGATACTTGTACTCGAGTTTAGGTAACATAGCCTACCAATCCAAGACATGGAAGGAGTGCTATGATTGTTGGACCCTGTATAAACATCTCCTGCTAATGGCAAATCCAACACCTCAAACTCATCAATAAACTTAGAAAACTGTTGCATTGCCCAGTTAGATGCCACATAGCCATGCCTCTTATAAGGAAAACATGCCACATTGAAGTCACCCCCAATGCACCAAGGAGCCTCCCATCTGAATGCAATAGCTGCCAACTCAGCTGCCAACAGCCAACTCCTCCCACTACACTATCATTTATCAATCATAGGGCCATAATTATGAGAAAACACCCACCTGAAATCATCCTCCACACATCTGGAAAAAAATAAGAAACAGAGAATGCACCACCTCACTATTTTCCTTTTCCACCACACCACCCTTTTATCCAACAAATGATCACATCCCCTGCAGAGCCCACAGCTTGCAATAGGTTAACCTTATTTATTTCCCTTTTTCTTAAAGCTTGATGTCCAGCTTATTCTTCTTTTTGTGCACCAGATTTGTTAAAAAAAATAAAAAGAAAAGAGACATCCCATTTTCTTCAAAACTAGATATCCTTCATCACCTTCTAAAGTGTGCAAATTTGCCAATTTCAAGTACTTATTTCTTAATCATGTCATTTATTTACTAGTTAATTTTAAGAAAAATCAAATCTATTCCTTAATCTACATTTCAAACTTTCTATGTTATTGGGAAAATTTTATAAGCTCACATTGTTTAATTTTTAATTCTGCGCATTTCCATCAGTTTCTACCATTCATAAATGTTTATATTCATTACCCAATATAGACATTCATGATTTTCTTAAAGAGTGATACTATAAATTGTAGCTAGTTCCATTTGGTATAGATTTATGATTTGATCCTCCATGCTCCCCCCATTAATCCATGTATAAATGATATTGCTTTATGAGATGCTATACATACCTTTAATTTAAGTTTTCTGAGGAATTTTCCAGAACTATTTCCATCCTCAGCGTCTAATGTTGCTGCTCCTAACCCCCATTGCCCTCCCAAATATTTTATTCTATTCGCCAAAGAGCCTTAGAATTGCGTAATCAACCCACACTGGCTCAAAATGATGCTAAATGCACAAAGCAGACGATAAAACAAAATTGTATAAGATAAAACCTATTCAGGGGAATCCTTTTAACATGTACAAGTTACGAAGTACTCTCTTCTTTCTATCTTGTTTCTTACAAGTGGACAGATTCTCTAGATTAGCTTTCGATCACTTTTTTTGCATAATTTTCATCTAAAATAAGCACTTTCCCTTATTGTTCTACACTTTGTAGTCCCAAACCTTCGCACGCATCTAATTTGATTAGGCATTCTAATGGTCTGTTATGGATGTTGACCACAGCCACGTTGAAAAGTAGAAAACAGAATAAAGACTCCCAATCATAACTTGACCACTCAGTTACTCAAGAGAAAAAAATATCACCCACTATGTTTTCTGCTATCATAAGTGGTAGGGAGAAATAAAGACAAAACATGTTAAATACAAAATCAAACATGTCAGCCTAACTTCAACATCATCAACTACACAATTATCTCAACTGCACCAAAACTAAGGGGATCACGTGCCATCTAGATTAACAACAGTTTTTACTGAAAAATTAAGAACCAAAAATCTAAAACAAGCAAATAACAACTGAAAAGTAAATTTAAAGGTACCTGCAGATGTCGAATTAATGGCATCCCTTTTCTCTGCCTCTTCAATTGCCAATGCTCATGGATCACTTTAATCGCGTCCATAGGCTCAATGCCAACCATAAACTCTTCTATTTCATCAGACGTAAAGTGATTGCGCTGTTGGGCATATGCAACTTTCTCAAACATGTCCATCATCTTCTCAAACAACCCTTCAGAGATCTCGTCACATTTAGTCCCATGAGCATGTGAAGACCTTTGATTTTCTGAAATCCACTGCTCATCATCACTGTCCATGTCATATAAAATACGCGATGGATTCATAGCCATGTCAACATCAGTTTCAACCTGCCAAAAGTACTTGGCAGAGCTGCGAATGAACGGCATTTCTGTTCCATTTTCATCACTTTCCTCTATCAGGCGAACTCCAGGAATAGGGATGTTCTTAATTGAAGCAGCACGGATGTTGCGATTATAGCACTCTTCGTGCATCTCCTTGAAAAGCATCCACTGGCTCCTATCAGGAAACTCCAAGACCCAATCCTTTCCTCCTTTCCACATCATAGCATGTGTGTAGCGGTTTGTGGACCCAGGTTGCAGAAACTGGTGTGCTTTATATGAATACTTTGTAGTCCCAGAAAGTTTTGCTGCAAGTCTCCATTCATTGTGATCTGCAAGTTCTAATATAACACGTGCCCCACATTCTCTCCACCCTCTATCCCCAATTGTAATCAAGACATTTGCATCACAAGCCAACAACTCCAGATTTCTACGAGAATGTCTAGAACCATCCGATGTCTGTTTCTCATTAGCTTTCCTAATTCGTTTGTACAGAAGCCCTCTCTGGTTATGCATCTTGTGCTTTGAGCTAACATCGAAACTTCCAAAAGGCAAAGTGTATTGAACCTGAGTTCGTGGCTTCTTAGGTCCATTGCCAAAGCCATTTTGGATAAAGTCTGCCTTTCCATTGGGCCATAAGTAGGAGGTATCTCCAAATGAAGAACTTGAGCTATTTCTGTTGGGATGCCATATACTTCTAGGACCAGTGGGGTTGGGACTGCGGACGATGCCATAACTCGTATTCCAAGCCAGATCAGCAGACTGTGAGGCACTGGATGTTTTACTATCAGCATGCCTTTCAACTTGGTCCAATGATGGAATTTCAACACTCAAACCAGTCAAACTAGAGTAACACCTGGAATCAGTCATGCCTACAGACATATGATCTTTGGGAACCAAAGGCTGTGACGATGTAATAAATTGTTCTGACTCTAGGCTGCTGCCTCCCAACACCTGTGATTGCACAATCACACCACTTGAGTTTTGTCCAGGATCTCCAGAGCAGGCAGAAATTCCAGCAACATTTAAGTTGCCCTTTTGGAAATTCAGAGGTGATTTCACCAGAAAACCATCATTGCATTGGGAAATAGCGTCAGTCCCCAACTGTGATTTGGAACAAGGCAACCAGCCAGAGGATTCAGCTTCCCTCAAAGAAGTTCCTGGATTACCCTCAGGAGTGATTTCTGAAACACTCACAGAGCAATCCTCAATTAGAGTGCAGCAATCTGCAATTGGATGGCCTGTGTTCTCTGAATGCTCAAGTGAATACAACAAATCATGATCCTGAAGACTGATGCAAGCAACCCTATTTTCCACAAGCAGCTTGAGATGCAGGCTAAGAAAGAAAGTAGGTGCAGCAGCAAAAGAAAGAGCAAATGGAACAAATTTTCCGTGCTTCACGTCAGAGTTAGAAGAAGACTGGTTCATAGCTACACCGCAGGACTCTCTCAAAGCACCAATGGGCATAATAACCTGCATAGACTTCTTCCTTAAACCCTGTTGATGGTGAAACTCAAAGCAGTTAATCTCTGTTATAAACTTAAATTGATGTGCGTAGCCAACATTTCCCCGCCTACCATGCAAAAAGGAGTATAACCCACAATGCTACAACTTAACTTGCTTAACATTTAATTCCGTTAAGATATACATGCACAAAGAAAAGGGGATAAAAAAATAAATGGAGAAAACAAAGCTCAAAAGTCAATACAAAGTGGCAAGAAGTGCTTTTACATAAAAATATAAATCTTTTTCTTTTTTCTTTTCTTGGTAGTAACAAAAAAAGAAAAAGAAAAAGAAATCCAAAGACACAGACGCGCAAACAAAGGTTTAACTGCTTTTTTTTCTTCTCTTCTTTCCTCATTGTTTTTCTGTGGGGTGGGACATTCACAAACAAATGCAGATAGAGAGAGAGAGAGAGAGAGAGAGAGAGAGAGAGAGAGAGAGGAGTACCTCAAATGCTGAGGGCTCCCTGTCACTAGCACTTATGTGTAACGGATTATGACTACCTTCCAGTGCCTTGATGTTATCATATGTGCACTCAGACAAAGCTAGTTGCTTAGTGAGCAGACAATGTGGCTGGAGCTTGCAATCTAGGTACAACCACTTTGAGTATTTTACTTTGGAGAAGCTATAGAATGCAAACACATGCTGTTTTCTAAGATCTTCAAAGCAAGAAAGTTTAAACCTGATTGAAGTTACTGGCATTTGCATATCAACATACTTCCCCTGTTCACTAGATTGGTAAAATACTGTCAGGACCAGGAAAACAAAGGCCACAGCCTGCTTCATGCAACCTTCAAACAATAGAAACCTCAATCCAACAATATTATCCACAAAAAGCATCTCCAGGTGAACCTTAGGCCATGAAGTCATAACAGTGCCATAGTGAAGCAGCAATACAGTATGGAGCAACCAAGAGTCCTCTGCCTCAGATATGTACCTCAGGACAGGAATTGGAGAGCCTAACTCAACACAAAATTGTTTAGATTCTACCAAGGAAATCGTCAATTTTAACAAGCCGGAATCATCAACTGACCACAATAGCCCCTCAGAATCCATGTCTCCAACAGGAAATTCATGAACTTCAGAAACACGAAAGCCATGAACAATAGGGGCAAGAGAAGTAACAGACACAGTGGTGCTTCCACATGCATTGTTGTCCTCAGGTTCATTAAACAATCTTTCATCTTTCTTGCGAACACGCCTCCTGAAATAAACAACAGGTGATTTGATATCTTTGGAACTACTATTGCCTTCCAACACATACTTCTCACCCCTTCTGGTATCAGTGAATCTATATGTCAATGCAGAATTGCTACATGGTTTATTAATGTCCCTTTCCAAAGAACCCATGTCCAAACACCCATGTGCATCATTAGTCTTGGTAGACAACACAATCGGCGCAAAACTTGGTGACAGATGGGATGTTTTATGTTTTTTTGAAACATCAAGAGGAGAAGATTTGACCCGACGAGAAGAACGAGCCAACCATGAGATGATGGGCTCCGAGTCCATATAGCTTCCTACAGAGCTATCATCATCGCTACTGAAGTCTCTTTTTCCTTTGTCATCGTGTTTACTTCCTGTAGTTGCTCTTTTTGCCCCTATCTTATGAGGAACTTCATTAGGGAGAAGCAACAGTTTGAATCTCTCATTTTGAAGGTTTATCCATTCTTCATCTCGGTCATCGTATTCGATATGATGAAGCTTTCTTTTGGGATCATAATCATTCACAAGGCCATAATACCAACTCTCATCCAACGGCCAAAAAATCTTGACCCTCCTGTTCAACAGCCAGTATGCATCCAAGTCCCTGGAAGATATCTCATAGAAATGGCGTCGTTTCCTCAACAGGCCCTTCTCTTCATGCTGTTTCCTCGGTCGCAAGACTCTGGTAGCGCTATCTACAGATGCCAACTGCAAGCCAGCCATTGAGTTTGCGTCTCGACTAACAAAATCTGAACCAGAAGTGGCAAAGAAAGACAACCCATTTGTACTTGGTGATGCAGAAGATCTGCTTTTTGAAGAAAACCCAGTACAGCTCGGATCAAATCGAGATGAGAGCATCCTTGCTGCATTCTGTTCAAGGTTCTCCTCATCCTCGTCGTGGGAATCATCACATATCTTGATCGAACTATCAGCCAGAGGCTCAACCTTCTTTGCAAGGCTTTCACTGCCTGATGCCAAGTCCTTCCTTTTCCTATGGTTGCTGCGGTGCTTTCTAAAAGATGCATCACCCTTTTTTACAATTGAACAACCATTTTCCCCTTTAGTGTGCCGAGCTGAATTCATCCTACTCCTATTCTCCTTCAAATCATCAATTCCCCTATTCCCCTCAACCTTGGGAAAAACAACTTGACCAGCAGAATCACCATTTAACTTAGCTATCTGATTGGCTGAACTGGCTTTACAATCAGGAGGCCCCACCCTCTTCAAAACTTGATTGCCCTCAAATTTCTTGCACTCACCGTTCAACTTGGCAATCTGATCAATAGAACCACCAGCTCTAACAGAAGACGTCCCCATTGACCTTGAAATTTGATTGCTTTCAAATTTTTTGCGCCCCACAAAATCACGGCGGCGCTTCGGAATTTGAATAACATTACCACTATCATCCAAATTAAGAGAAATGCTGTTGAACCTACTACCGCTATCTGACTTCCGACTCAACACCGACTGTGACTTGTCAGAATCGGGCAAATCCACACTCGCCCCATCACCAGAGACTTCGTCTAAACTGTTCCTACTTCTCTTGCCCACCGGCTCAAAACTACTCAGCAGCACTTCTTTCCTATTCTTCCTCTTCTTCTTCCTAACCTCCCCATCATCCACTACGGCACTCTTCCGCTTATTATTCCCCTCTTTTTTTGAAACCCCAGATTTGTACAGGCTCTGAAGATCCAACGATCTAGTTTTCCCGGAAATTTCAGCACCAACAGACTTTCCCGCGCTATTTTCCATCAACAACCCCTCAATCCAAACACCCCAAACCAAAGCGCCCAATTTTCATATCCCATCATACGCATTCATGCCCAAATTTTAAGATCTGTAAACGACAAATACACATCAAAAAACAACAAAACTTCGAAAAACCACCACAGAATCAGACACTAATCCCAAACCAACCCAATTATACACAAAAAAAAAAAAAAAAGAAGCCATTTCTCGAGCCAAAACAACCAAAGCCAACGAAAATCAAAACAAATAACGCATGCACGAGACACATACCTCAATCGGAGAACACGAAACGCCGACGTATCCATCGAATCGCGAAGATCAAAACCACAAAGCATCGATTTAGGGGTTTGAATTTCAAGAGAGTGTCATTTCAAACCCTAATTGATTTGTCGAATTTTCAGTTGTTTTTTCGATTTTTTTTAATTTAATTTTTTCCACCGTAAGCGACGGAGAGAGAGAATGGGAGCTAGGGTTTCTTGGGGGGCTCACGAGGCAAGGGGTTTAGATTTGAGAAAAAATAAAAAAAAAAAAATGGGTTTGAAACTATCAAGGATGATCTGAACCGTTGAATTTAGAATTCTAGGGTTCAGATTGGTTCTAGTAGTTGGAGCCCTGACGTCATGAAATAAACGTCGAGTTTTTAGCTGATAAATGGACGGTGAAGATTAGTCCATTTAGTGACTTGGATGAATGAGATGTGCGTAGAGGTTGGGGATTGTTCGACGGTTAAGCGACTGAGTAATGCATATCTATATTTCCGAAAAAGGTTAATCCCAAACTTTTCCATTATTGGTTTGTTGATTGGCCCTGATAGTTGGGTAAATTACGGAAGTACCATTCTTTTCAAAAAGAGGGAAGCATTGACGCGCCATAAAGGACGCGGTCGGAGTACTCGCAGAGGAAAGAAAATGGAGATGAACTCGCTTGATATGCGTGACACTTGTTCAAAGATATTTGAATTTACGAAATTACCACTCAAGTGGAGTTAAGCCAAGCGAGTGCGTGGTTTTAACGTACGTTAGCAGGTGTTGGTGGGGACCCTCATAAAGCTTTGCCGTAAATACTGACGTAGTCAATTAAAAAATAAATTATGTAATTGTTTTGTTATTAAGGATAAATAAATCAAAATATTTATTTTTTGAATGTCTCTTCTTCTATTTTTTATAAATAACAAAATAAAATGTGATATTTAAAAGAAATGTCTATTTATATTCTTAACTCAACCAAATAAAAAGCATAATTTCTCCTTTTTGTTAGTAAAATAAAAAAATATATGTTAATAAAATATAACTTTTGGAAAATAAATTAGAAAGCAAACAAAACTCATTGGCTGAACCTTATTACAAATTACAATTACAAATTCAAAATAAATTTAAAAGATGTGGACCATAATATTAACATTGTACTTTTACTTTACTAGTAATAGAGTTATTTGATTGTGCACACCAAATTATTAAATACTTGCACATGAAAAGTTTTATAATTAACAAAAGTCAGTGTAACAATTATAGTACACTTACCATGTTGTAATTATTTTTTAAAAAAATCATTAATGTAAAATTTTGCACTTTGAATACAATAATCATGATGTAGTTTTTCTACACGCCTCTTATATGTGTTAATATTTTAAAGGTAAAAACATTTTGAAAAAAGTAAAAATTAGTCGTGTGTCTCTCTTGGAATGATCGTTATCAAGTCATAAAAAGTTTTGACAAAATAAAACAATAAAGTCCTACTTTCAAAAATATTTTCAACAAAATTCAAATTTTCACTAGGTATAAATTGTATACCTAATTTACACTTCTTATTAGCTAAATACAATGATGGTGTCATTCATATCCAAATTTTAGTGAAATAATGAAAATTCAGTTGCTACGTAATATTTCTGATATACCACAATGTTAAGGTTTCATTTTGAATTCCATCTTTTATTAGTGTTAACAAAGTATAGATGCATAAATTTGAATAGTTCAAAAATATTGACAAATATTTTACTAACTTGATTTTTTTGAATAATTTCATAGCATTTCACAAATTATTTTATTACTATTTTGCATCAAACTAATGCATATATTTGGTTTCATATCCCATATAAACAAGTCTTGAATTTAATTGCGCTAATGTAGTTGCATTTTTCTATATATATTAAAATAATTCAAATGAAAATTGCGATTATAATATTAAAAATAAATTTTAAGGAGGCATGCAAGACTTTAGCAAAATATAGAACGCTTTTTGACTACAAAACTACGACTTTCTTGGCCCAACATTTTTTTAGTAGAACTTAGTGATTTTTAAAATGAAAAAGTACGACTCATTCATACTTTTCTCAAGCATTTTTCACTCCAACAACGCGAGGACATTTTAAGAAAATAAAATTCATTTGTGGTGAGGTAATGTTAAGAAAATAAATTTCAACATAACAACGAAAGGAAAAAAAATATGATATATTTTCTACATGGTTATTTTAAAATACAAGTGCCTTTGGGCAAAACAATTAATGCATTAGTTAATTGCTTGTCTTTTTCAATCACGGTATTAAAAATTGCTTGTCTACGCTCAGATTCTGATAATTTAAATACCCAAATGCATGTGCGATTAAGTAGTAATTAAAATAACTTGATAAGATCAGAATTGATCCATAGGGAATGGAATTCTAAATTATATGAAATGTCACAATTGCGGATGGTAGATGCCAGAATTCAACCTGGGTAATGAGTTAAATACAGACCAAGCCATGCTAGATACAGAAGCATCACAGACTGCTTAAGTTGGAAGCTAAATCAATCGGTTCAAATTCACCTCTTGCTGACAAGTTTTTGACAAAAGTTACAGAAACAGTAACCAAAAGGAAAAAATATTTTGTTTTTGAGAGGTTTGATGATTGTTAAATTAGGTTACAAAATAAACAGATTAAAAACGGTATTGGATCCAATTAATCCGATCACGTGACTTTCTCGGGGTTGATCAATATAGGTGTACCATTTGTCAATCGTTTAACCCTCTTGAGCCTCATAAACCAACAGATAGAAATATTCAATGATAACCAAATATTAAAATATTATGTTAAAATCACGAACCCTCACCATCAACTTATAAACAGTAAGTAATGATTTATCAGAGCATAAGTGTAACAAGCATAATTAAAGGCACATGTTTTCAGAGGTTCTAGCTAGATGCTTATTAAATTATTATCGAACACCCTTGTGGGTCAAAATAATAAGGCTCAAAATTATTGTACCAGGTCTGCCTAGAAATGTACTGCTGACCTGGGCTAGAAAAGGCCCAAGTTAACTAATACCCAGACAAAAGTCTCAATTGTGGTAAATTTAGCCCAGATCCATGAAGACCAAATCGGTGAAACATATGCAAATCCATTTCTAAAATGATTAAAATACTAAGCAGTTATCCAAAAAAGATAAACTCCTAGGAGGAGACATAATACAATTTTCTATGGGATTATGGTATTCCGAGCATTATAAATATCCCATACCATTGAGGTATAAAGTACGTTCACTTGAGTTCTAACTCTCATATATTTTATTCGATCCCCTATGGTTAAGCTTGCTAACTTAATCATTGGAGTGCCTTCCGCCAAAAGTGGGTTGAGACATTCTCATTGTCTTCTTCCTTTACAGATTGTTCATGCTCATCAAATCGGTTTTGAGAGATCAACTAGGCCTTCCTAAAAATCTCACCTACAATTGGCACCGTCTGTGAGAAGGTCTACATAACGATGAGTACTAGTTATATCAGAGGAGCAGTTGACCCCATCAACAGGGAACCAGATGATAACCATGATGTTCGTAGTCACGACGGCATACACTAATCAAATTAGCATGATCATAATCCCCCGCAAACTCTCGAAGGACACTTCATCAGGTCGGAGATACAATTCCTCGGTGACAACCAGCCGGAAAGACAAGAGGGTCTAGCACGAGCTCCATACTATGTTCGAAATCCAAACCGCCGAAGGAATTATCGAAGGAACTTGAATCCATCACCATCCAGTGGTCGAGTCCTTTGTAACTTGTCACTCCGAACAACTGAGCGAGAGATTTGGCAGCGAGACGAAGAGATTGCCCACCTTAGGGAGATAATTGAAGCAATAATGGAGGCGATTGCTAGACAAGATGGACGAGTATTTGAGAGGTCACCAGAACTGCGGCACAGAAAGAGATCGAATTCGAGAAATATGAGCCCCCCAACCGCACATGCAACAGGGAGTCGTACAGCCAATACAGGGCACTATGTGGAACGATGAGAAAATCGGCAGCCTTGGAGGAATCAGTCACAAGCAAGGGACCCAGCAAAGGTCGAGCCGGAGCAATAGCATTGGGACAAGTGGCTAAAAGATCGGTTCAACAACCGAGATAAGCACCAAAAAGGGCGAACAGCACAGGATATAACTAAAAGAGCTTTAGACCAGATTGCTTCCACTCCGTTCACAGAAGAAATTGATGCATGTCGACCTCCCAGGAAATTTGCACCACCAAAGTTTACACCTTATGATGGAAAGTCTGATCCCATTACCCATGTTCGGCACTATAAGTAGATGATGGCGCTATGGAGCTATAATGATTCACTCATGCGCTGAGTTTTCCCTTTAAACCTGGGAGAGGTAGCTCTACGATGGTTCGACAAACTACAGTCTAGATTAGTGTCAAGCTGAAGACAACTTGCTGAGCTATTCACAAACCATTTTATAACAAACAGCAAACAACCTAAGGAGGTGGACTACTTGCTGACTTTGCAGAAGAAAGATAACGAGAGATTACTTGCATGTGCAAGAAGATACTAGGAGGCTTACGATGAAATAGAAGATTACAACGAGAAGTTGGTTATTGCATAGTTCAAGATCGGCCTTCCTAGAGAACACCATTTGCGGCAATCCCTCATGAAGAAACCAATCACCCGCAAACAGAACATGATAGTTAGGATTGAACAATACATACGGGGGGAAGAAGATTTAGTACAGCCGACACAGGAGAAGGTCGGCGAAAAGACTGAGAAAAAAGATGGGCAAAAAAACAAAAAGCCCAGACATGACGAGAACAGTAACAATATCCGGGGCAAAAAAGTAACAGAAGGGGTCAACACAGTCATCAAGGATCCAATAGACAAAATTTTGCCCCAAATACGAGACAAGCCATCTTTAAGTGGCCCCCAAAGATAGGAGGAGACCCTGCTACTCGAGACCATAGGAAGTTATGTTCTTATTACAGGGAAAAAGGGCATCAGACGAAGAATTGTCAAAATCTAAAGAACCACTTGGAAGAGTTGGCAAAGACAGGACATCTTGATCAATACATTGACCGGAAAAAGACAAAGCAGGAGACATAACAGGCAAAGCAGGAAGCCACTCCTCAAAAGGAAGTAAGAACTAAACCAGTCCACGTAATTAACGTTCTCCATGGATCAGTAGAATCAGCAACCGTAAACCCACACAAATATTGGGCGGAGATCCAGAAAGTAGCACACCTCAGGGAGGTAATACAGTTGGAAGCCCTAAACAAGAAGACGAAGGTCGACAACAGTGTTAGGGCTACAACCTTCATAAATGATGACTTGGCAGGGGTCCAACTGCCACACAATGATGCGTTGGTGGTAACTTTACGATTAAGGGACTGTGATGTAAAAAGAATGTTGATTGATCAAGGAAGCTCCTCCGAAGTTATGTTTTACGACCTCTTCAAGAAGCTAGGACTAAAAGATGCCGACCTCCAGCAATCTTTTAACCCCCTAGTCGGATTCACCTTGGATCCGGTCTGGTCGCTGAGGAAAGTAGTTATCCCGGTTACGGTAGGAGGGATCACTATTCAAACAAAGTTCTTGGTGGTCAATGTGCCTTCACCCTACAATACAATCATGGGTTGGATATGGTTGCACCTCATGAAAGCCATACCTTCGTTCTATCATCAACTGATACGTTTTCTGATTCTGGGAGGAGTAGGAGAGATAAGAGGGGACTAGCTAGCGGCTAAGCAGTGCTTCCTGATGGCATGCGCCATAAAGGAGATAGTGGGTAAGGTGCAGATAATGGAACTTCACGAAGACACGCCCACAATTGATGATGTTGGGCTACTACCAAAAAATAAGGCCGTTAAGGATTTAAAGAAGATTTGTATATATCCGCACGATGAAAAGAAGTACTTCGTTCTCATCACCTCTTTGTCCAGATCTGAGAAAAAATTATTGATCAATCTACTAATAAAGTATATTAAAGTATTTGCCTAGACACCATATGATATGCTAGGAATCAATTCACAAGTAGCTTGCCACAGACTTAGCGTGGGCCCACAGTACCGACCTGTGGTCTAAAAGGGGAGAATGGTAACTACTCAACATGTGGATGCTATAATTGAAGAGGTGGACAGGGTCCTCAAAGCGAGGGCAATACATGAAATCCACTACCTATGCTGGCTCTCAAACACGGTAGTGGTAAAGAAGAAGAATGGCAAGTAGAGGGTTTGTGTAGACTTCACTAATTTAGATAAAGCATGCCCCAAGGACCATTTCCCTCTTTCAAAGATTTACCAGCTTGTAGATGCAACGGTTGGATTGGAGAGAATGAGCTTTCTAAATGCCTACTACGGGTACCACCAAATCCCGCTTCACGAAAAAGACCAAGAAAAAACTACCTTTATCACCCCAAGGGGCATCTTCTGCTACAAAGTAATGCCCTTTGGATTGAAGAATGCAGGCGCCACCTATCAGAGATTGGTCACCAAAATGGTCAAACAACACATCGGTAGCATTATTGAAGTGTACATTGACGACATGTTGGTCAAAAGCAAGATCAGCAAACAGCGCTTAGCCGATCTAAATGAAGTGTTCGAAATTCTCAAAAACTACAAGATGAGGCTCAATGCCTCTAAGTGTGTGTTCAGGGTAAGCTCTGGAAAGTTATATAGGATTTTTGGTTACTCACTGAGGGATTGAAGCATATCTGAATCAAATAAGTGCAATCCAGAATATCCAAACGACGAAGAACATTAAGGAAGTCCAGAAGTTGACTGGGATGGCAGCAGCTCTTAACCGATTCATTAGTTGATCTTTGGACAAGTGCCGAGCATCCTTCTAACTTTTGAAAAAACTGGAGCAATTCAACTGGAGCCCTGATTGCGACCAGGCCCTTACTGACCTAAAGAAATACTTGGCCCAGCCACTATTACTTTCTATGCCATTGAAGCATGAAGAACTCTATCTTTATCTGGTAGTATCAGACCATACGCTAAGTGTCGTTCTACTGCGATAGTAAGACAGGCAGCATAAACCAGTCTACTATGTCAGCAAAACTCTTATGGGAGTAGAGAGTAAGTATCTTCCACTAGAGAAGCTAGCCCTTGCATTGGTAATGGTGTCATGAAAATTGGTACATCATTTCATGGCCCAAATAATTAACATCCTCATAAACCATCAGCTTAAGCCCTTCCTCAGAAGAGTCGATTTCTCGGGGAGACTAGCAAAATGGGCAGTAGAGTTGGGAGACTTCGACATTAAATTCCTACCCATGTCGGTAGTGAAAGGTCAGGTACTTACAGATTTCATTGTTGAATTTTCTATTGAACTACCCTAGGAACCTATTTAGACACCTAATGCCGATCAAGCAAATAGCGAATCCCCCTTGGAATTATGGGAGGTGAATGATCATTGGAAGCTCTTTATTGACGGTGCATCCAACAATAGGGCGGTAGGATCAGGTATAGTACTCATCACACTAGATGATATGGCATTGGAGCAGAAAATAAAGTTGGAGTTGCTGCGTCAAATAACGAGTTAAAATACGAGGCTATGCTCGTCGGACTGTGCTGAGCTATAGAACTCAAAATTACTGAGATAGCTATATATGTAGATTTCCAGTTGGTGGTCAACCAGATTATAGGGGAGTATGCGGCAAAAAACGATAAGATGACACGATACCTAGCAAAAGCAAAAAAGCTCCTCAGCAAATTCAACAAATACAAACTCTATCAAATTAGTTGCGATAGCAATGCTAATGTTGATGCTTTAGCAACTCTGGCGACGGCCCTAAAGTCAGGATCAAAGAGAACAATTTATGTGGAGATGCTCCTTAGCCCAATCATATTTTAAGAAGAAGCGCAAGCCTTGGCTATTGAGCAATTAGGACCATCTTGGATGGACCCGATCATCTCTTATCTCGGTAAGGACGAACTACCAGAAGATAAGAACGAGGCTAGAAGAATCAAGAACAAGTCACTAAAGTACTAACTATCACCTGATAAAAAGTTGTATCGAAGATCATTCACTGCCCCTATCTTTATTGTGTCCATCCCGACAAAGTGCAGGGCATTCTATTTGAAATCCATGAAGATATCTGCAGAAGTCATGTCGATGGAAGATCTCTTGCGCACCGAGTTATTTCTCAAAGCTATTGATGGCCCTATATACAGAAGGATGCCGCCCAGTATGTCCTGAAATGTGAAAAGTGCCAAAAGTTTTCTCCGATAATCCACCGGCCTGCCGAGAATCTCACCATAATCACCAGCTCATGGCCTTTTGCACAGTGGGGGTTGGACATAGTCGACCCACTATCCTAAGCTCCAGGAAATAAAAGATTTCACATAGTGGCAACGTCATACTAAGTGGGTGGAAGCAAAATCTTTATCTACTATCAAAGAAGTTGATGCTAAGAGGTTTGCATAGAGGAGCATTATCACAAGATTCGGCATACCCCATGCACTGGTTTCAGATAACGACACCCAGTTCGATGACAACATGTTCTGAGAATTTTGCAGCGGGCTTGGGATTAGGAACTTCTACTCAACGCCAGCCTACCCACAGTGCAATGGACAAGCCGAAATATCAAACAAGGCCGTGTTAAACAGAATTAAAAAAAAGGCTGTAAAAAGCTAAGGATAGATGGGTTGAAGAGTTGCCAAGTGTCTTATGGTTCTACAGAACCACTCAAAGGAGATTTACTGTAAAAACCCTATTTTCAATGGCATATGGGGTGGAGGCAGTAATACCCTTAGAAGTTGGACTCTCTACCATTAGATCGGCAGCATTCGACACCGGCCTTAATGACCAGACTTTGGCAAATGACCTTGATCTTATTGAAGAGAAAAGGGAGGCTGCCCTACTCAAGCTTACTGGATGTCATAAGCAACTAAGTCGAGCCTACAACAAACGAGTCTAGCCAATAGCTTTTGTTCCCAGCGAGCTAGTGTTAAGAAAAGTACTGGGGGCAACTAAGAACCCGACAGATAGGAAGCTCGGCCCAAACTGGGAAAACCCTTATAGAGTTACGTCCTAGGTCGGCGTGGGGGCATAACTATTGGAAATTATCGAAGAAGGATGACAACTACCCCAACCATGGAATGCCAACAACCTTAAGAAGTTCTACCAATAACAGTCTTCTTATGTAATCACCAACAACAGTACTTTGTTGCATATTATCAATAACACTAGGAGTTATTCTACAAATCTACATGTCTGATGCCATTCCAGCAAGCAAGCACCAAAGTAAAACCAAAAACCAAGTGTAAAAACTTGGTCATGTCCAAGTTGGGCAGGTTGGCCAATGAAGGCCCCAAAACCAAGTGTAAAAATTTGGTCCTGTCCAAGTTGGGCAAGTCGGCCAATGAAGGCCCCAAAACTAAATGTAAAAACTTGGTCTTGTTCAAGTTGGGCAGGTAGACCAATGAAGGCCACAAAAACCAAATATAAAAAGCTTGGTCTTATCCAACTTGGACAGGTCAGCCAACGAAGGCCATAAAAAAGATTGTTGAAAAAGAAAATCAAGAAACCTTTGGTTTTAGCTAAATAGGGAAAAATGGCAAAAGAATGGCTAAAACTCACTTTAACTTAGTGAAAAATTAAACATTAATCCAGGTGAAACAATTCGGCTAAAGTATCTTGGCCTAAAACTAGTTTGAGATCAAGCGTAAGGCAAAAACATCAAAAAGACTTGAAAAACATTGGACAGCCAAAAAACTCATTCCATTAATAAAATAGATTATAAAATAATCTGCTAACAGGCACAGTTACAATGGCAGATCAGCAACAGGAAAAACTTCAACAGACGACAAATCAGCACTAGTTTCAGTAGAGGATGGCTCGGTAGCAACATTGGTCGAAACAGAGGGTTGATCGGGAACAATTTTTAGATCGATGGGCTAATTTGTCTCGACAAGCTTCACTTCAGCAAGAGAATTCTCTACAGTAGGACGCAAGTTTGCATGAAGGTTGGGTCCAGCTGGCTTGGCCCCATGGAGAGCTTCTCCTCCTCCTTCTTCCTCTTCTTCCTCTCCTTCATCAGCCTCTGTGTTAGACCCCAGGTTAGCTTCAACATGAACTAGTATCTCCATCTAGAAAGAAGAGGATTTATCTATAGCTTGCTTCCTGAGGGCCGCCTTCCAGCCTTCCTGAAAGAGTTGCTTACAGATCTGCTTCACTTGAGCCTCTTAAATATCTCTGGCATCCTCGTAGCCCTTTGTATATTTGACCTGAGATTCTGCCTTCAACTTCTCTAAGTCCATTATTGCTTCAGCCAGGCTAGCCTTCGCCTCAGATTTTGACTTCTCAGCTTCAGCAACTTGAGCCTTCAAAGCTTCATTATCTGCCTTTATTGCCTGGAAGTCCTTATCCTTCTGCTTCAAGTTGGCCTGAGTTTCAGCAAGGGCGGCTCTGACACTTCACAACGCCGTCGTTATTGCTCAACCGTCCCGATCCATGACATGGAAGTAATCTTTCAACTCACCATATTTCTGTAGCAGGCTCTTGTGCTGATCATGTAAGTTACAGTAGTGATGCGTGGCTTCCAAGCCCTGAATGGCACGTTGGTCAATAACAAAGCAATTCATTACATCAGCAAAAAGTTGACCAAAAAAAAAAAAATTTAACCAATAGCAGAAGGGGAAGATGGCTTACCACCATGGAAGCATGAGCTACCCCCTTGAAGATATCTTCAGTAGATGTTTTATTCAATTCCTTGAGATCTCTAGGTGGCACAACGGCCTTAAGAGCCTGAATGGCAACATCGGCGTCAAAAAGAATCGAGTCCTTAGAAGTCATGGCACGATCCCCAACTCATGGTCGAACCACGAACTCCTCAGCCTCCTGTTCCTTACTCTTGCCCCTGTATTCTTCCTGCCGATCTCTCCAAATCTTCACCAGCCTCCTCCTCTTCTTCGCTTCTAGGGGCACCATTGGTTTCATAAGATCTATCACTAGGGGCACCACGGGGGCTGAGATGGCTGGAGACAGCGTGGATATGGAAACAGCAATGGCCATGGCACTAGTGGCTGTGGACGCACTTGCTCGATTCCCCTTCCTCTTCTTGGTAGTTTTTTTCTTAAGGAGGGCCGCTAGATTGCAGAACTGTGGATGCTCCATACTACTGTCAACAACAGTCAATTGGAGTAAGGCAGATGGGCAGTCTCCAAGCTGGTGTAGGCCGCCTTCCACCTTTTGAACGACAATCACGTCTTCTGGAACTCCGAAAACGACTGCAAAGGACTGGTACTAAATTGGATATCCCAACAGTATATATGTAGCTCGACCAATTCCTCTCAAATCGCCCTCGCCCTTAAATGCCCAGACTTGGTTGAGAGCAACAATGTTCACACCAACTTGTTTTATCTCCTTATTAATATCAAAGTTAGCTACAAAGGCAAAAATACAATTTTAAAATTAGCAAAGATAGATAAAAGCAGAGATAAAAGAAAAACCTGTTAGAGAAGGTGGGGATCCACTTATTTTCTTAAGAACCAGGGGTTATCTCATTGTTGGGAGAACCTCCTCTAGGATGTTCCCGAACTCCCATGGCCTGCTTACTCTTACTATCACATCATCAATCTCCTTCCTAAAACTAGGGAGGAACTAGACCAGTTCCCTTGACACACCCCTAACACGGAAGTGATACCTCTTTCGATCCAACCTAGCCCCACTTAACCTTACACCCGTGTAGCAGTAATCCAACTCATAAAGGCCCAGATTCTAGTTCAGACACTTATTCAGTTCGGCTATCCCCATAGCTATCCTATACCTGTTAGACTGAAGTTGGATAGGGGCGATTCCATAATGGTTCAAGACAGCAGTAAAGAAAGGGTGAACTGGAAACCAAAGTCCACCCTCAACAATGGCGATTAAAGGGAAGAAAGTCCCCTCTTCATTTTCGAACCAACCATTTTCCTTGGACCCGATTAACTTAATATCGACCTCTTTCGGGAAGTCTTATCTACACTTAAAAGCTGCAACGACGACAAGATTATCAACCATACTCCTAAGCCGATTCGCCATGGAAGGTAGCTTAAAAGATCCTACGAATTTCTACTGGGGAAGCAAAGAAAGAAGATTCAAATGAGAAGGACTCATAGAGTTTCTTCATAGAGAAGCAAAATCAGATAGTACACAGAGTATCACCGATCTGGCATTTCACTTGGATGGAAGGACTCCTCACTCACAAAGAAGCGTGAATCAATGAAAAAAAGGGTATTGGGTTTTTCAATAGTAACATCTCATTAAATGGCAAAGATGGCTGAACTGAGGGTGCGTCGCGTATCGCATATCTACAGTTATAAACCACCAGCCCCAACTCCCTTCCAAAGGGCATTAGGGCTGGGGGCCAATTGTAGGTCAAAATAATAAGGTTCAAAATTATTGTACCAGGTTTGCCTAGAAAAGTACTACCGACCTGGGCTAGGAAAGGCCCAAGTTAACCAATACCCAGACGAAGGTCCCAATTGTGGTAAATTTAGCCCAGATCCATGAAGACCAAGTCGGTGAAGCATATGCAAGTCCATTCCTAAAAGGATTAGGACACTAAGCAGTTATCTAAAATAGATTAACTACTAGGAGGAGACAAAATACAATTCCCTATGCGATTAAGGCATTCCGAGCACTATAAATACCCCATACCATTAAGGTGTATGGTACATTCACTTGAGTTCTAACTCTTATATATTTTATTCGATTCCCTGTGGTTAAGTTTGCTAACTTAATCATCGAAGTGTCTTCGGCCCAAAGAGAATCGAGAGATTCTCATTGTCTTCTTCCTTTGCAGATTGTTCGTGCTCATCAAATTGGTTTTGAGAGTTCAACCGGATCTTCCTAAAAATCTCACCTACAACCGTCATCATCAATTTGCATATACTGGCTGCATTGTTAAGGCAGAAAGTATAACAAACATAATTAAAAGTCTAAGTTTTCAAAAGGATCTATATTTTAATTACCAAAAATATAAAAGCAATTCTTTCCAGATTAAGAGTAAGAGCCTTAGATCCCTACCAGAGGTTCGAATATAAAAACATACCAGACGGAGGACCCGTATAAAATATATAAGCCTCTGAAAAGTGATAAGTAAACTAGCATTTACTTTACTTTACACTACTCTTATATCAATTACGACACTCCTAAACTTAAACCTATTTACAAAACATAAAACTATTACATGCATAAAATATACATGTCCATGCCCGTGTATGCAATATACCAAACTTGTGTAAAAAAATACTAAGTTTTTGAATAAATCTGGAATGAAAAGACAAATCTTAATTGATCATCCCAACACCGTCACCTAGAAATGAAAACAGAAAAATAAAGTAACGGAACTCTCTATTGGCCTTTGCCTCTAGATTGACTCTCCTCTTCCTCTCCGACTCTATCTGCCTATCCTTCCTATTTATAAGTATTCGAAAAATGAATGTATAATAATTTTTCTTCATTAATTGCTTCATGTATCGGCCACAATCAACAATGGCTAAATGGCCTTTATCCATGAAGTGTGGGTCATTTTCTCTTCTAATCATTGGTGTGATTCTAGCTGACTGCATGTTCTATTACAAGATAAATATATATATATATATATACATAACACACCCGCACAATCATATGTACATACAATATAATGCACAAATATATAATACATAATAGTCAATACACTCACACACACACACACTAAACTATATATGATATGTATATAGATAGTATATATTTTATACTATAACATATATTAAATACTATAAGATATATTTAATATACACACACTCACATATATAGATAACATGAAGCACCTTCATTTTGCTCGATTTTAATTTCAAATTTATACAAAGTACGTAAAACGTGAAAGAAAACTAATTTTATATTAAAATGATAATTAATATGTAAATAATTGCTAACAATAGCTTATAATTAGGGACTCCAATTTATACTTTTTAGAGTATAATTACACCCCCAAACATAGAAATTTATAGCTCAAAAATTCAAAGATGATCTCGATTCATTCTTGAAAATGCACAATAGCTCAATGTTATAAGAATTCAACTTATTCAATAAACATAACAATTCAAACAATTGAGTCAAATACAAGTATAATGAAGTTATTGAAACAGCGATGTGGAAGAAATTCATCAAGAGTAAATGTAAACACTCCGAAATATGTGATTGGTTTTAAAGCTCACTTGATAAAAAAATCTTCACTTTTGTAAAGATAAAACTGTACAATATGTAAAAATACTAAACTTATTATGATATGATAATAAGTGATGTAAAATAGTCTTGTTATGTGTGTTACATAAAATCTTGCAATTGTATTAAAAAGAAAGGATACAACAAAAATTGTGCTAAGGTGAATAAAAATATGTTTCAAAAAATTTCCAAAATATACATTTGCATTTCACATAAAACTGTATAAAATTATAAAAGATACGCAAACCTCAACTGCATTCAAATTGTATGCTCCTTGACCTTGCGCATGTTTTTTTTTTAAATACAAAATATCTAAAAAATAAATATTAGTCATATTTATAAATAAAGATAAACACGCAAATAAAATATTTAAACATAACGCACCGTAAAAAGAATAATCATTACAAAGTTGAGCCAGACTTTTGACATTAAAATCAATATAGTCTACCGTTCTGGAAATTTCAAGGCGTCTCAATACCGTAACATTTATTCGCCCTTTAATAATATCTAGGTAAACCATCTGATTCCCTGATATTAGTTGGTTATTCCCTTTACAATTTTTATCCACACATATGTGTCTAGCACAACGGTGACATCTATTTAGTCTCTTTACTCTTCTCTTACAGGCCAGAGTACTGCGACCAATAAGAGGTTGAGACTGTTCTTCTTTGAGCTCAACTCTTTTCACCATCTTTGCACGGCAAATTATCTCGCTCCTGATACCAAATAAAAATATTCGGAAGATACAACATGCAAATGTAAGCACTTGACCATCTATATGAGAAGACATGACACTATCTAGTTCTTTAATATCTGCTGGTGACAAAGACAAAAATATCAAAAAACGTAAGTGTCCCGGAACAAAGTATTCCCCCTGACTACAAAGAACTAACTACCAAATTATATAAACTATCCTAACTATACAAATGACGGGGTGTTACTTTTATTTGAGCAATAGTGGATCCATAAGATCCACACTTTCAATTAGACTGACAAAGTTCTCAAGATAAGGCTTGAGATGATGCCCATTAACTTTAAAGATATTTTCATTGCTAAGATCCTTAATTTTTATTGCCTCGTATAGTGACACATCCCTTATCAGATAGGGTCTAAACCATTTACTTTTCAACTTACCCGGAAACAAGTGTAATCGGGTATTATAGCGCAACACTTTCTAACTGATGAAAAATGATTTATGCACAATGTATTGGTCATGGAATATTTTCATCTTGGCCCTAGAGATTTTTGCATTCTTATAGGCGTCAATTTGAAATTCCTCAAGTTCATTGAGTTGTAGCTTTCTTACCAAGCCCGGCTCATCTAGGCTTTCATTAAATTGGCGAATGGCCCAATAAGTTTTGTGTTTAATTTTCACGGGAAGATTACACAACTTTTCATACACAAGCCTATGAGGAGAAACACCTAACACATTTTTATATGCAATTCAATAAGCCCAGAGTGTATTAACTAATCTTAAGGACTGGTCCTTTCAGTTAGGATTGACAGTTTTATCAAGAATGCGCTTAATCTCCCGGTTAGCTAACTTATCCCAGTTAGCTAACTTAACTTGGTCACTAGTTTAGGGATGATAAGGTGTACTAACCTTATGAACAACTTTATACTTTCTTATTAACATTCCAACAGGTCTATTGCAAAAATGGAAACCTCCATCGCTAATGATAGCACGTGGCATACCAAAGTGTAAAAATATAGCTCTTTTAAAAACCGAACCACCACATGGTGATCATTGGTGCGAGAGGCAATGGCCTCAACCTATTTAGACACACAATTTATGCCCACAAGAATATAAAGGTAACCAAATGAACTAGGAAAGGGTCACATAAAATCGATACCCCGACAATCAAATATCTCAAGAATAAGAATGAGAGTAAGGGGCATCATATTTCTTCTAGACAGACTCCCTAGTCATTGATATCTATCACAAGTTGTGCAAAAGGTATGAACATCACAAAACATGGTAGGCCAATATAAACCAGATTGCAGAATCTTAGCAACTATCTTTTTGGAACTAAAATGGCCACCGTACGCATAGGAATGACAGAACTCTATGACAGAATGAAACTCATTGTCAGGAACACACCAATGGATTATTTGATCGGGACAGTACTTGAACAAGTATGGATTATCCCAGGAAAAATATATCACATTTCTAAAGAATTTTTTTTTATCCAAATAAGACCAATGTGATGAAATTTTTTCGATAGGCAAAAAGTTGGCAATGTTAGCAAACCACGAAGTGGTTGCGTTAGAAAAGGCTTGGATTTGAAAAAAATGCTTATTTGAAAAATTCTCATTGATAAGAAGAGTATCTTTAGTATGCTCATCAGTAAGGAGTCATGACAAATGGTCAGCAATAACATTCTCTACCCCCTTTTTATCTCTAATTTCAGTGTAAAATTCTTGTAATAAAAGAATTTAACGAACGAGACGTGATTTTACATCAGGCTTGGTCAACAGGTACTTTAGCATAGAATGATCAGTATAGATGATAACTAATGACTCTACCAGGTATAATCAGAACTTATCTAATGCAAACATAATAGCAATGAGTTATTTTTTTGTTGTGGTATAGTTCATTTGGGCTTCATTCCAGGTTTTGCTTGCATAATAGATAACATAGGGTTTCTTATCCACTCTCTACCCTAAAATCGCTCTGATAGCATAATCACTAGCATTGCACATTAACTCAAAAGGTAAAGTCCAATCGGGCAACCGAATGATTGGCGCAGTTTTCAAAAGCCCTTTGAGCTTATCGAAAGCTTCTTGGCAATCAGACATTCATTCAAATGGAACATCTTGAGACAATAGATGACACATTAGACAAGGATAATACTAAACCCTTTTATGAATCGCCGATAGAAACTAGCGTGGTCAAGAAAATAACAAATGTCTTTCACAGTTCTAGGGGTAAGTAGTTTTTAAATCAGTTCAACCTTGACTTTATCTACCTTAATCCCCTTGCTAGACACAATGTGTCCAAGCACTATACCTTGTGTCACCATGAAGTGACACTTTTTCCAGTTTAGAACAAAGTTACTCTCCTCACATCTCTCTAATATCTTCTCGAGGTGTACCAAACAACTTTCATAGGTATCTCTATAGATCGAGAAATCATCCATGAAAACCTTAAAAAATCTCTCTACCATATCACTAAAGATACTTATCATGCACCTCTGAAAGGTGGCTGGTGCATTGCGTAAGCCAAAGGGTATTGTTTTGTAAGCATAAGTACTTAAAGGACATGTGAATGTTGTATTATCTTAGTCTTCTAAGGCAATTTTAATTTTGGGTGTAACTAGAGTACCCATCTAAGAAATAGTAAAAGGCTCGTCATACCACTTGTTCTAAGAATTAGTCCAAGAATTGGAGTGAAAAGTGATATTTTCTTGTAACAGTATTTAGTCGACGATAATCAATGCACATGCGCCACCCAATTTGAATCCTAGTGGGCACTAGTTCATTTTTCTCATTTTGAATTACCGTAACTCCAGATTTCTTTGAAATAACTTGGGTTAGACTAATTCACTTTGAATCAGAGATGGAGTATATGATACACGCATCCAGAAGTTTCAGTACTTCTCTTCTCATAACTTCTTTCATGTTGGGGTTTAGACGCCTTTGCAATTGACGAACTAGTTTAGTCTCCTCTTCAAGATATATGCAATGTGTGAAACTCTAACTTGCTTAGCATCATACTTAGCTTAATAACGTGCTTGTGGTGCATGATTATCCTTAATCAAGGAGCTTGATTGGCATGGTTTAATGAGGACTTGCATTTTGGGAGATTATCATATTTTCAAGCATGATTAGTAAGCTTAATTCATGATTAATTAGCTTAATTAATCTTCATGTTTAGCTTATGTTAATCATGATTAATTATCTGAAGTGTGATTAATTATGTTAATATGTGGATTAGAGGTGGATTAAGGAAGCAAGCAGGTGCTAGGTGGGAATTTAACCCTAAGACACCTAGGTGTGTGCTTCATGTGTGAAAGGTGTGTGTTTCACTAATTTGTTAGCAAGTATGTGTGTGTGTGACATGTGTGGATAATAGATACACATTGTATCTATTTTGTGTCTTGCAAGACAAGAGAGAGAGGAGCTTGGTTCTACGATTGTTGGGAGAAAAAGAAGAAGAGAGAAAAAGAAAAGAGAGAAAAAGAAGAGGAGGAAGAAGAATTCAAGAGAGAAAGTTTTTGTGTTTATTCCTTGAGGTGAGAACTATATATTGATGCTTGTTCCATTGTATTTTTTATCTATTGTTATGTAATAGCATGCTATTTCATGCCATGGAAATTGAATGGAAGTGGAGAGGAAAAGGGTGATTAGGGTTCCAAAGAGGAAGCCTTGAATTTTTCATGTTATGTATGTTTTCAGATGTGTGAGAACTTGTTTATAGTCTTAGAGTTTCATTTTGAACCTTTGAGATACTTGTTGTGGTGTTGGAATGGTGATGAGTGCTTAAAATCCATGTTTGAGAAGTCCATTTTCGAGCTAAAGTGTGTGGGGGGGGTCGACCCCGGACCTTTGGAGCCGACACATGAAGCATTTTGTTACAAAATTTTGGTCTCTAGTCCAAGGTGTCGACACCTGGTGCAGAGGTGTCGACACATTGAACAAAAATTTGACTCACTGGCTCAAGGAGTCGATACATTAGATTGAGGTGTCGACACCTGTGACTGGTAGACTCGACATACTTTAGTAAAACAGTCATAACTTTCTCTAAAAAACTCGAAATGGCACACCGTTTGAAGCGTTAAAAACTAGACTCATGGGGCTTTCTATTGATATAAAGTGGGTAATCTAATTATTTGTAGATTGAGAGATATAGTAGTTTAAAGATGACCTAAAATTTCTATCAACAGTCTAGTTTTCCAGAATTTTAGTCCAACTTTTATTGGACATAACTCCTTCATCTAAAATGTATTTTTGAGCCATAACTGATCAATCTAAAGGTCTCTAAACCTATTTTCAAATGAGATTGACCTATTGCATTGTCTTGAGTTTTGGTGAAAGTGGTTTCTTATCTTTGGTTGCATTAGGGAAGAGTTTAACATCCTATTGAGTTCTACTGCATTATGGATGTTCTCAATCATATATTTAAAGAGTATAAGCTATAATTATGCATTGGTTATGAATTATAGCATCTATTTCATCATGTTTGATGTGGTGGTGTTTGGTAGGTTCCGAAGCAGATCATACTATTCCGATTCAACCAAAAGAGTAGCTCAATTTAAGAGTAAGCGGTATCAGATGGGAATATAAGATGATTTTATTCATAATGCATTGAATGATTAATTGTCTACATTGGTAGTGATTGTTGAATTATGCGATGACATTTGCATACAATACATTTTATATGCATATCTTACATTGCACGAAGGAGGTTTAGTCGATGTGGGACTAACCTAAGATTTAGCCGATGTGGGGCTAACCTAAAGGGTGTCGATGTGGGATATCCTTGATAACAAGCCATCGATATATTGGGTAAATGTTATCAAAATAGAGCGCACATATATGGTGTATCACACATTGCATCACAAGAAGCATTTTGTTTATTGTTGATGGTGTATTATTTATTGATAATTAATTCAATGGATGTTTATCATTCATTCTTTATGAGTTTGATTATCTTATGAGCACATTGATATATAGCTTACACCCACACAGATTGTTTTGCAGAAAAATGGGAGAAGTCTAGTCCACTGTTGGTGTTAATGTTGGTGTTGAGTTAGAGAGCTTCGAGAAACTCTTTAGTTGAGTTGTTAGTCATGTACATTATTGTACATTGTATTAAAGTCTTGTTGGAGTTTTGTTTATTTTGTAGTTTTGTAAATATTCAAAAGTGTGGATTAAGAGTTCTCTTAATGAGATGGTTTGTATTTATTTAATATGATGTTATGTATTCCTATAAGATTTCTAACTTTGGGATTATGTTGATGTTTCACTTACAAGTAAGTGACATGTGCGATCACGTTCATCCTAAGACGGCGTTAATGACGTTTGATTAGGAGCAGGCGTGACAATGCGTACATACCAAAGAACTAATACCATGTAAGTCTACAATGGTCCACCCTAAGGCTTTTTATGATTCTTTAGCACTTCCACCAGACTCTTCTCTTGGCCTTTAGACAGGCTAGAGGATATAATAATAGGATAAGACTCACCTTTACCAAGAAATGTAAACTCCAAAGTAGATGGCAAAGGTTTTCTTTTTAGAGTGGGTGCTTTCAATTCAGAAGGGATATGCTTGATAACACTTGGAACTAGAGGTTCAAATGATGGGGTTCCGTGACCCACTTGCATTCAATGCTCGCTTTCTACCCCTTTGGCATTCGTGTCACAATCTAATTGGTCATGTGACTCACTCAAAGTAAGAGTTGTTTTAATAGGATCATTGAAAAACTCACTCTCAACGTAATCTTGAAGAATAGACTCAATGAGGTCTATTTTTCTCAACATCATCGTGTTCCTCAAATTGCTTCCCAACTGAGAAGATGTTCATCTCAACGGTCATATTCTTGAATGAAAGTTTTAATAACCCATTCCTACAATAAATTATGGCATTACATGTAGCTAGGAATGGTCGTCCTAAGATCATAGGAATTTAAGAATTAACACTAGTGCTTGCAATTGGTTGTTTATCTAAAACAATGAAGTCTATTGGGTAGCAGAGCTTATCTATCTGAATGAGAACATCATCCACAATACCCCTTGGGATCTTGATAAACCTATCAGTTAGTTGCAAGGTTACTCTTGTAGGACGCAACTCACCTAATCCGAGTTGTTGGTAAATCGAATAAGGGAATAAGTTGACACTTGCTCCTAGATCAAGAAGGGCTCGATCAATCTTGTGTCCTCCTATGGTGCATGAAATAGTAGGACAACCAGGGTCTTTATACTTCAATAGGGTTTTACATTGCAAAATTGCACTTTGGCTCTATTTATGAAGGCAGTTTGCTTAACATGCAATCTCCTTTTCATAGTATATAAGTCTTTCAAAAACTTGGTATAGAAGAGAATCTGCTTAATAGTATCTTGTTGCACCCAGATTTTTTGCACTCGAGGAATACTCACACAAGCGGGAAAAATACTATACTCTCTCATTAGAACTCACCCTCCTAAAAGAATGAGTGCGACTAGGTTTGAATTGAAAATTGATTTGAATAAAAGGCTTTTGAAAAAGATTCAGAGTCGCCACCTAACTTGATTAAGGTGAGTTATGTCACCTAAAAACTAAGAATAATCCGGATATTACACTTAGGGTTTTTGGAAAATGATTTTTGAAAATACCACCTTAAGAGAGGGTTTTTAAGAAAAACAGGTTGTTTGGCAACCTTTGGAAAACATTTAGCCCTTTTTGAAAAATAACTCCTTTTGGTCTTTGAAATCAGTGATTCTAGGTTCGGAGGTTGGTTACGTGTAGGGAAGACGCACTAAGCCATCACCCTACCCCGCCCTTTCGGTACCTACATGTCAATCTATCCTAGATTCACCTACAAGAGTCTTTAACTAACTATTGTTCAATCCTATTCACTTTATAAAACAATATTTGAAAAGAAATGATGCATGGGATGCAAGTGCAAAATAAGAGGGAGTTGGAGAATAGATTTGGAAATAAATTGATTTGATTTGAAAGAGATTTGAAATTGGATAGATTTGAAATTGAAAAGTTTTAGAAATTGAAAGTAGAGATTTGAAAATAGAAATTTGAAATTGGAAATTTGAAATAGATTGGAGATTTGGAAAGATTTTGGAATTTGAAATTTGGAAGATATGAAGGAATTTGAAATTTGAAAGGAGTTGTGACCACACCTATGAAGGTTGCCTACGTATCCTTTTGGAAGAATTAGGTCAGTCGTAGTTTGGACAAGAGTCCGATTGAAAAGAGATTGTTGCATTGGAAGAAAAAGAATGAATTGGAAATTGGATTAGAAGATAGAAAATTGGAAATTGGAATTTAGAATTTAAGAATTGAAAAGATTGAATTTTGATTTGAAAAGGTAGAGCTTGGAAAGATTTAGGCTTGTTTTGGAAAGATAGAGGTTTAGGAAATCTAGATTTAAGAAAGATGAGACTTAGGAAAGAGAGGATTTAGAAGAGAATGATTGGATTTGACTTAGAAAGATTTTGGAAAAGAATTGATTTGAAGATTGGACTTGGAAGATTATGAAAGCTTGGAATTAGGAAAGATTCGGATTAGGAAAGTATTATTTTTAGAAAGTTTCGTTTTAGGAAAGTTTTCAATTAGGGAAGTTTTCACGTTAGGAAAGCTTTGAATCTGGAATGTTTCAACTTAGGTAAGTTTTGAATTTGCAATGTTTTGAAATAGGGAAGTTTTGAAAATAGGAAAGATTTGAATTAAGAAAGTTTCGTTTCAGGAAATGTTTGAAAAAGGAAAGTTTCATTTTAGGAAATTTTTCATTTTAGGAAAGGTTTTGAAATTAGGAAGTTTTGAAAGTTGGAAAGTTTAGAATTTGGAAATTTTGAAAATAAGAAAGCTTTGAGATTAGAGAGTTTTGAAATTTGGAAAGTTTAAGATTTAGAAAGTTTTAGAGTTTGAATTTTAGAAAATCTTGAAATTAAGAAAGGTTTGAATTTGGGAAAGGTTTGAAAACTTAGGTTTGAAAAGTTAATATTTGAAAAGAGGGTAGAATTAAGAAAGGGTTGAATTTTAGAATTTTAGGAAAGATTTTTATGTTCAAATTTTGGAAACTTAAAATTTAGGAAGGTAGGAAATTAGAAGAGAGTTGAATTAGGAAAGATTTAGATTTTGAGTGTTAAAATTTAGGAAAGATTTTTATGTTCAAGTTAAGATTTAGGAAAGTAGAAGATCAGGAAAGAGTTGAGTAAAGAAAGAGTTGGATTAGGAAAGGATTGGATTTTGTTTCTAAAAAACGAAGGTTTGATTTTGTTTCCAAAAACGGTGGATAGGATTTAGTTTCCTAAACGAAAAAATTGGATTTGGTAAGGATTTGGAAAGGGAAGTTTCTAGAAACCCTAGATTTGGAAAACTATAATTTCGACGTAGAAAATAGGTTTTGGAAATATGTATAGTTTTGATGTAGAAAACAAAAGATTTTGGAAACCTAGGTTTGGGGCAAAGTTTGAAAATCATATTTTTGGAAAGAAAATTAGGGTTTCCTAATTGTGAGTTCTAGGGCTTGACTTGGGCACCAAGAAAAAGGATTTTTGGAAAGTGCATTTTTTGGAAACACGTTTTTGGAAGGAAATCCTAAAGAGGAGCTTCTATAGGGAAGATTTTGGAAAAAGAGTTTTTTTAGAAGGATTTTGGAAGGAGATTGTTGGAGAGATTTTTTCTAAGAAAGAGACCTAGGGAACGTTTTTGGAAAGTGGACTTTGAAGAGAGCGTTTTGGAAAGGAGTTGAAAAATGGAGTTTTGAAAAATAGATTTTGGAGAGAGTTTTTGAAAACAATTTTGGAAAGAAGAGTTTTTGGGAAGTACATTGAAAAAGAAAATGTTTAGGAAGAGATTTTTTTGAAAAGAGAGTTTTTTGGAAGATGTAAACGATCTCACTTTCCTAAAGCGATTCTAACCATAGGAAGGGTAGAAGCACTTTAGGAAAGTGGTTTTGAAAACAACAAGATTTGAAAATATGAACCATATTGGTCACTTTAAATGTAACACTTTCCTAAAGCAATCCTAGCCATGGAAAAACTAGAATCACCTTAGGATTGTGGTTTGGAAAACATGTTTTGAAAAAGAGATTTTGATGCAATTTTGAAAACAAGTTTGAAAACGATTTTGAAAACGAGTTTAAAAATGAATTTTGGGAAGATGCAAGATCATAATATGCACAATGCAATTTTGGGGTCGTGAACATACAAGGTTAAGGCTTCACCACATAATCAAGGGGCCCGGACCCACGTGGTCTCTAGTTAGACTAGAAGAAAGCCCCCGACACGGTGACTCTCCAATAGCCTAATCCTACACATGGACTGGGAATCCCCTTGTTTCAAGCATGCAAAGAAAGGGGGGGAAAGAAATGGAGGATTAAAATAGAGAAAACTTAAGTGGGTTAGGAGAGAGAAGGAGAGGGGGAAGTGTGGAAATTTAAATGGAGAACCTACCTTGTATCTTGTTTATTTTGTGCGTCTTGCTTTTTTCGGTCTTCGTCTTGATCTTCGGCTTCAATCTTCAAAAGCCGCCTTCAATCTTCAAACTTCAGATTGCAACTCTTCAAGTCTTCGAAGGAGGGTTGAAGGTTAGTGTATGAGTGTATGGGGGTGTGTATGAGTGTATAGGAGGCTAGGGTTTAGTGTATGGTGGCTAAGGTTTGGAAAACCTAGGGAAGCTAAGGTTTAAGGGGTGCTTGAGCTCTGTGTATTGAAATGTAGGATATTTAGATTGAGTTTACGCATCCTTTTCACGTTAGAAGAGGCTCTGTATTTATAGAGGTTGGACAACACTGGCGCTTGTTGCAGTGGCGCCAGGCCAAACTTTACACTGGCGCCACTAGTAGTAGCGCTAGGCCAATTTTTGGCTTGGCGCCACTACTAGTGGCACCAGCCATTTAGGAAATGTTTAAGGTCGGCAAGCAACGTATCTTTGACTAGATTTGGGCGCCTATACTAGTGACTACCATGTAATTTTTAGCCTGGCTTCACTAGGAGTGACTCCGGAAAGTTCGGGAATGATTTGAAGAGGCCGAGAATGATTTGGAAGGTCGAAAAAGAGCAGGAACACTTAGAATAGTGTCCCGGAGGTACTTGACTTGAAAAATAAGGACAAGATGTGTCGGAAGGGTTGACTGGGCCTTTAAAGGCAAAACGGTCAATCAGATCGGGAAGCTGTCGGGATAGGCTCAGACTGTCCCAGAAGAAGACTCGAGATTTGAAAACATTATTCAAAATGTTCCCAAAGGTTGCCGGTTTGATTCCCAGAGCCGGTGTGGTCAAAAGAGGTGATCGGCCCTCTAGGGGCAAAACGGTCATTTTGCACCAGGTTTGCCAGAACTGACTCGGAATGATTCGGAAGAATAGAAGAAGGTTAAGAATACTATAAGAAGTAATCTCAGAGGATTACCGGTTTGATACCCAGAGCCGGTGTGGTCGAAAAAGGAAAACCGGCCCACCAGGGGCAAAACAGTCATTTTTGCACCGGGTTTGCCGAAACTGACTCGGAATGATCCGAAAAGATAAGGAAAGGTTGAGAATATCATAAGAAGTATTCTCGGGATTTCCGGTTTGATACCCAGAGCCGGTGTGGTCGAAAAAGGAGACCGGCCCACTAGGGGCAAAACGGTCATTTTGTACTGGGTTGGCCGGAACTGACTCGGAATGATATGGAAAGATAAGAAAAGGTTGAGAATACTATAAGAAGCATTCTCGGGAAGTTACTAAAGGGGCCCTGATTGGAACCATCTCGAGGAATAAACTGTCTCGAAAGAGGGATTTGAAAGGGGACTTATCGTCTTCGAAAAGACGTGCCTGATTTGGAACCGTCTCAAGGAATAAACTGTCTTGAGAGAGGGATTGGAAAGGGGTCTTATCGTCTTCAAAAAGACGTGCCTGAATTGGAACCGTCTCAAGGAATAAACTGTCTCGAGAGAGGGATTGGAAAGAGGTCTTATCGTCTCCGAAAAGACGTGCTTGAATTGGAACCATCTCGAGGAATAAACTGTCTCAAAAGAGGGATTCGAAAGGGGAATTACCATCTTCAAAAAGACGTGTCTGATTTGGAACCGTCTCGAGGAATAAACTGTCTTGAGAGAAGGATTTGAAAGGGGACTTACCGCCTTCGAAAAGACGTGCCTGAATTGGAACCGTCTCAAGGAATATACTATCTCGAGAGAGGGATTGGAAAGGGGTCTTATCGTCTCCAAAAAGACATACCTGAATTGGAATCGTCTCGAGGAATAAACTGTCTCGAGAGAGGGATTGGAAAGGGGACTTACCGTCTTCAAAAAGACGTGCCTGGATTGGAACCGTCTCGAGGAATAAACTGTCTCGAGAGAGGGATTGGAAAGGGGACTTACCGTCTTCGAAAAGACGTGCCTGGATTGGAACTGTCTCGAGGAATAAACTGTCTCGAGAGAGGGATTGGAAAGGAGACTTACCGTCTTCGAAAAGACGTGCCTGGATTGGAACTGTCTCGAGGAATAAACTGTCTCGAGAGAGGGATTGGAAAGGAGACTTACCATCTTCGAAAAGACGTGCCTGGATTGGAACCGTCTCGAGGAATAAACTGTCTCGAGAGAGGGATTGGAAAGGGGACTTACCGTCTTCGAAAAGACATGCTTGATTTGGGACCGTCTCGAGGAATAAACTGTCTCGAGAGAGGGATTGGAGTTAGAATTGGAAAGAACAATGCCCCTAAGGGCATTTTGGTCATTTTGCCTCTATTTGGGCCTGGCGAGCCCGCGAAGCGATTGATAGACGGGATTTGGACTTAGAAAGTTGGTTCCGATTGGAATATGCCCACAATGACTCGAACACAAGTCTGGACAGAGTGTAGACTGCTAAGTGGTAAAAAATAGGGTGCTTACATATCTAAGATTGGAATGTTGAGTTTGACTTATTTAAACACTTCGTAAATTTCTGAATTTAGAAGCTCGTGTTTAGGCTTGATCAACCTATGAGGAAATGGTGTATATTTCTCAACATTAATGTCCTTTCCTTCAGACGCTTTGGTTGGCTCTAACATTAACTGTACTTCCTTTTTGTCTTTCACACTTCTATTTTTCTCACTCTCTTCCTCTGCTTTTTCTTTCTCTTACTCTCTCTCAACTCCTTTCCCTTCATCTCTGTTCTTAAGAGTATCTTTCACAGATGGAATGGTTTTATCAATGATCTTATAGCTCCTTAAGATTATGATGGATTGGACTTGTTCATAACTAGATTGAGGATCAATACTCACTTTAGTCATATTCATTTACTTATTGGGATTTAGATTTGGTTGGAGTTGAGACGGAATTCTCCTCGACACTTGGTGGGTCAAAGCTCGTGTCTAAGTAGACATTTGCTTTACTATGTCCTCCAACAATCTAGTGTGTCGGTTTAACACCTTCTCCTGCTGATCCACCCTATTATTCATCCCTCTCATATCATTGGTCAACTGGTACGCATTGTCTTCTAATGTTTTCCTATGAAAAGGTTGATATGGAATGGGTTAGGGTTGGAAAAGATGAACAGGTTGTTGTTAAAAAGATTGAAGGTTTTGAGGCTCTCCCTGGAATGCTTGAGAATTCAAAGACTCCTCATTTCTCCACCTAAAATTTGGGTAATTTCTCCATTCGAGGTTATATGTGTTCGAGAAAGAGTTTCTCCCAACTCGTTAGTTATTATACATACTCCGATATTGGCCAACCGCATTGGCTTGACCATGTAAAGCCTCTGGTATAACTGGACACGCAGCAATGCCATGACCTAGTATGCCACACATTAAACAACTTTCTTCTCTAAGAGACTCACTATTCATAGTATTGAATTTTTTAGACTCCATGGCCTCCAATTTTTGGGTAAGTGTAACAACTCTAGCATTCAAATTATCTATTTCATGGAGCTGAAATGTTATCCTAAGCTTTGACTCTAGATTTTGGGTCCCAGTTATGGCCCAATCTCTAGCAAGGTTCGCTAAGTAATCAAAGTAGTTATATGCCTCAAGGGTCTCTTTGTCATACAAAGTCCCTGCACACAAAGACTCAAAAAATTGCTTAAGTTGTGGGGTCAACGATGAATAGAAAGTATTTATAACATGTCAATTTGTAAATCCGTGATGTGGACAAGCATTCAACAAGTCCTTGAACCCTCCTAACATTAGAAGAACAATTCACTGATCATAGGAGCAAATTGAGAAATTTGGCGTGAATCGCCTCTGTTTTATGTTCAGGAAATTTTTTTTTCAAGAACTCCATCTGAAGATCTTGACATGAATGAATAGACTTAGGTCTCGATGAATTAAACTATCTCTTGGCCTTGTCTTTAAGAGAAAATGAAAATAGTTTTAGAAGTACTACTTCCCTTGGATAAGAATTATCGAAGAACATAGAGCATAAGTTATAGAAATCTTTGATATGGTTTTTTAGAATTCAAATTATGGAATGGATTTATCAATTGAATCATTCTCGGCTTTAAAGTCATCGCTACGTGATGCGCGGGAAGAACGATGCAAGAAGTAAAAGCTTGCCTAGCAGGATTCAGATAATTCCTAAGAGATCTATGAGGAGGATTGTCATGTATACTCTCACCTTTAGGTACATTATTTGGATTTGACAAATTGGGATTCACAAGTGGCGAAGGTTCAAATTCTTCCACCATTGGAATAGAACTAGGATCTCGGTTAACTAACTGAATGTTTGGAACAGGAGTCCTAAATGGAAAAAAAGTACAATAGGTGGGAGAAAGATTACTAGACGAGTCAATTAACCACAAACGATTATGTACATCCCTAATGAAGTGTGACATACAAGTGTACGTACTCTATAATAAATGACATACACTGACCCTTCACGAAACAACAACACAACAAAATACTAAAAAGAAAAGAAAAACAAATGAGTACAGCAGTATACTAAAATGCTTGCACACAAAAACAACAAAAGAAACAAAAGTTAGTTCGTTAATAAAATGTTAGTAAAGAGTTAGAAGGTTAGTAAATAGTTAGATAGTCACTACATCAAGGGTACCGACCTAAGTTAACAGTGAATCAATCCAAGAAGTAAATCACAAAGAAAAATATAAAATAAAATAAAATAATTGAAAGTAAAGTGCAGAAAGTAGCATGTTAGAATGGTAACCAAAGTAGGTTATCCACTAAATAAATGAAAATGTTAGATAGTTAGATGAAAAATAAAAACAGAAAATATGGTAACCAACTTGAATGGCTTTGTCCAATAATAGGCGAGTATGCCAACCAAAGAGATTAACCACGAAGAAAATAAAAAATAAAAATAAAAAAATTAAATATATAAAAATATACAAGTTAGCAATGGAATGAAGTAATAAGTTAGTATAAACCACTAATTTGTTTGTCTAATTCCTTTGTCAAGGTAAAAATGCAATCATATGTTCAAAATCCACAGCAAATGTATTATTACTTTTTTTTTTTATTTTTACATAATTTAATTGCGCCGTTTCTCGACAATGGTGCCAAAAACTGCTTGTCTTTCCTAACCACGGTACTAAAAATTTCTTGTCTATACCCAAATTATGAAAATTTAAACACCCAAGTATAAGTCTGGCGAAGTAGCAATTAAAATAACTCGGTAAGAACGGGGTCGATTCACAGGGAATGGAGTTTTAAATTATATGAAATGTTACAGTTGCAGATGGTAGGTGCCAGAATTCACCGTAGGCAATTGATTAGATACCGATTAAGTAATGCTAGACACAGAAGCGTCACAGATGGTTTAAGTTGGAAGCTAAACTAACTGGTTCGAATTCACCTCTTGTCGACAAGATTTAGATAAAAATTACAGAAATAGTAACTAAAGGAAAAAATATTTTGTTTTTGAGAGGTTTGATGATTGTTGAATTAGACAGTAAAATAAACAGATTAAAAACAGGCTTACATCCAATTAATATGATTACGTGACTTTCTTAGGGTTTATCAATACAGATTTACCATCTGTCTATCGTTTGATCCCCTTGAGGCTCATAAACTAACAAATAAGAATATTCAATAATAACTAAATACTATAATATTAAGTTAAAATCATAAACCCTCGCCATCAACTCATAAATATTAGGTAATGCTTTGTCAGAGTATAAGTGTAAAAAGCATAATTAAAGGCACATGTTTTCAAAGATTCTAGCTAAATACTTATTAAACTATTATCAAAGACCCTCATCATTGATTTGCATATACTGACTGCATTGTCAAGGCAGAAAGTATTACAAACATAATTAAAAGTCTAAGTTTTTAATAGGATTTATATTTTAATTACCAAAAATATAAAAGCAATTCATTCCAGATTAAAATTAAGAGCTGTAGGTCCCTACTAGAGGTTTGGACATAAAAACATACTAGACCAAGAATTCACATAAAATATACAAGTCTCTGAAAAGTGATAAGTAAATAAACATTTACTTTACTTTATACTACTCCTATATTAATTACGATACTCCTAAATTTAAACCTATTTACAAAACACAAAAATATTACATGCATAAAATATACCTATCCGTGTCCATATATGTAATATACTGAACGTGCGTAAAAAATGTTAAGTTTTCGAGTAAATTTGAAATGCAAAGATAAACCTTAATTGATCATTCCAATACCGTCACGTGATCTTCACAATTAATTCCAATAATAAAATTAGCTAGTTATGATAATAAAAAGATATAATTTAGAAGAAAGTGACTACATAAATGAAACGGTTTATTACAACATAATTGCAGTAAAGAAAATACTAAAAGCTGACTTGAAAACACTAACAAACTAACTGAAAATCTACACTTGGAAATGAAAATAGAAAAATAAAGTAATAGAACTCTCTACTGACCTTTGCCTTTGGATTGGCTCTCTTCTTTCCCTCCGACTCTGTTTTCCCATCCTTTCTATTTATAAGTATTCAAAAGATGAATGCATGATTGTTTTTCTTTATTATTTGCTTCCTGTGCCGGCCACAATTAACAATGACCAAATGGCCTTTATCCATAAAGTGTCGGCCATTTTGTTTTCCATTCATTGGTGTGATTTTGATTGGCTGCATATTCTATTACAAGACAAATTTATATATATATATACACTAACACAAACCCGCACAATCATATGTACAAATAATATAATGCACAAATATATAATACATAATAGTCAATACACTCACACACACACTAAACTATATATGATATGTATATATAGTAAAAATTTTATAATATAACAAATATTATGTACCATAAGATATATTTAATATACACGCACTCACATATATAAATAATATACACCATCTTGTTTTATTTTGCTTGATTTTAACTTCAAATTTACACAAGGCACGTAAAACGTAAAAAAAAAACAAATTTATATTAAAATAATAATTAATATGTAAATAATTGTTAACAATAGCTTAGAATTAGGAACTCTAATTTTTTACTTTTTAGAGTACGATCATCAATTATATTATACAAAATTAATCACCCTTTTTTTTTTTTGGTCACCAATGCCACTATTTATGTGACAATAGCTACTCCCAATAAATTTTACTTTTTCTTCAACAATAAGCTATTGCATTTTTTTCTTGCATGTAACTATAAAATTATTTCTCCTTTTTATATTAACAACACTACAAGTAAAACACAATATGATTTAATAATTATATCTATAATCACAAGGCAACTAAAAAAGATAAAAAGTAGTGTAAATTACGAGTTAAGTGCTTAAAGCCCACTTGGTTGCATGAACAAAATCATTCCATTTTAAATTAATTAATTTACAATAAATTAATTCAAGATTTTTGTAGGCGCCTAACAAAATTGTTTATCTATATCTCAATTTTTTATTAGGTAAATACATGTTTCAAAATAAAAGGTATGACTAAAGTTCTCATAAAGAAAATCAATCTTCAACGTTGTCGAGTTGTTTTGTTTCTATAACCAAACTCGTGAATTATTCTGCTAAAAAATAAGCCAATTCAAATCACAATTTTGGAAATCAAATGGGCCATTTTGTATAACTCAAATTTTACTTTGTCTCAAGTTTTAATTGCAACAGCCACCCTTGTACTCAGGGCTCATTTGGGAACCGCTTATATTTGAGTGTTTTTTTAACTTTTTGCTTAAAATAAATATTGGTGTTTGTTAGCAAATATTTTTAGCTTATATTAAGCTAATATTTTTTTAAGCTAATAAGCCAAAAAGTAAAAAGAAAAAAATTTGAAACTTTTTTTGCTTATTCTACTGTAATGAAAATTTTGAAGAATAATTAATTTTGAAAATTTTAAAAATAAATTAATATACAACCATAATTAATGTTAAAATTTTGTTTAGCTTTATAAAGCATCATGAATATACAATCTAATTTATTTTGAGGTTCCTTTGATCATTTTTGTATAAAAAGTCCAAAAAAAACTTTAAGCTAATACCTCAACTAAGCATTTTTTAATTCAACTTATTCTTTATGCTTTTTTTTAAGTAGCTTATTTAATCAAAAAATTGTTCTCAAGTAGACCCTTATATTTATGTTTTAATGTTACCTTTCCAATACATTTAAAAAATATATATATATATATATATATACATATAATAGACACCATGATAAGATTTTACTATTTTTCCATTTTTTTATTTTGTCTTCATTTGTGTGATGAGATCTCCTCTTTCTCTTTCTTCTAGTTCATTCATTCATTATCTATTCCTCTCTCTCTCTCTCTTCATTTATTCATTCTCTCTCTCACATGCCAACCACCCCAATAATTTTTTCCATTGGAAACCTTTGGCAAAAATAAGAATTGCTCTAATTAGCAAACCTAATGTGCACTTGTAATTTTTTAATAAGTATCATCCTTCTACCACTTTAATTTATATCTCTCTATCTATTTATCGAACATGGGAAACTTTCTCTGCTAAATTTCATATTAATTGCGTCACTCCCTCTTCACCTCTATCTTTATCATCGAACCATGAAAGACCTTTCACAATCACCTCTATCTTTATCATAAAAAAAAAATGATAGATTGGCAACCCTAGAAGTGTCCCACGTAATGAAAAACCCTGCTGCCATTTAATACAGATCATTGCTTTTATTTAATACATAGTAGATGACATTGCTAGCCTTAAATACAAATATAATATAAATGGAGCTTATGAAGCAAATTCATAACTAATCCCATATCATAGAATGACTAATCCTGCCACTTTTTCAGTATAACTAAGACAATAGATAACATTCCACATAATCAAAAAGCCTTTTTGCCATTTTCATTGACCAATACTTTTACTGCGACTGACCCTTCAAAAAAATATGCTTGGAATATCCAATAAAATTCTCATTGATTTCCTGTACAACGCCTCCCAGATCCCCATGCCATTGCGGCTGATTTTTAAAAAAGCCAAAAAAAAAAAAAACAAAGAAATAATTATTACACAAAAAGAATTTCAAAATAAATATCACATACAACACCCACATACTTATATACAATAATACAGAATATTTATCAGCACACAATAGATGTATATACATAGAAAAAAAAGTATAAAAAAATAAATAAAAATAATGAGAATTTTAAATAAAAAACAAAAATTAATAAAGTACACGAGGAGAAAATAAAAAATGAAGATCAAAATAAATAAGTCCATCTTTTCTGTTCTGTAATCTATAGCTACATTTTCCTTTATGTACATCCACTAACAATTATAGTGCCATGAGCATTATTAGGCATCACTCTAATTCGGAGTTAAACCCAAAAAGAAAAAAGTATACAACACAAACTCAAGAATCAATAGACATTGAAATTGCTTATGACATGTAAGTGAATAAGGGACCAAGGGACACTTCTGCTGAAGAAAAAATAATAATTTTTATACACCATACATGATAGTTAAGCTCCATCAGATCACAGTTAACCAAATCTGCAACATTTGAAGAAATCAGGAAATAAAATAACATCCCAGGAAAAAATTATTTAAAAAGTTTTAAAATCAAATAAGTAAAGGCCAATCCTTAGAGGAGAGAGAAGGAGGAGAGGGATTGCAAAATTTGTCTAAAAAACTGATTATAGTTTAAGAGAAACAGCTCACCTCCAAAGCTTTTATTCATCATTTAAATTTAAACAGTTTTCTCATTACATTCCTTTTGTCAGCCTCTAGCAAGTGCCTTACGGATAACAAAAATTGTAAGTGGAATGCAGTAATTCATCAGAGCTCATGTTTACTGGCACCAAGAATCATCTTAATAGGGGCACTGGTGATAAATAACAACTCCGTTGGACTGCTTGAAATGACAAGCACATGGTAAGAAACCAATAGGACTTGATTAATTAACTGACATAAAATAATTTATGTTTTTAAATTCATTTTTGCGCCACTAGCAAAATGATTTATAGAAGTTAACCTATGACAACTCACACAACTAAGCCCCTCCAAATAATTTTAACAAACTGCTTGCTTACCCAACATAACATATTTACCCGTTGAACCAAGTAATACTGCTATTTCACTAGCTAACTGCGCAACAGCTATACCTCAAATGCACAAGAATTGTATATGCTTGGGGACGAAATTGACGATTAACAATAATGTAAAATGTATATTAAAAAAAAAAATCCATACAATTCACAAATGAAATGATTCAGTTGTACATTACTTGAGAAAAAAGGGAGTGACAATTAGGCCCTTGCCCATTGTCAATAGATAATACCTGTGAGTCCCAACTTTGACATTTAGAAATTCTCCTTTCTTCCCAAGTCGGTCATAAAAATTGAAACTTATATTAATTTGAACTTTTTTATACGATTGTATAACTTGAGTTGCACACACATTGCATGTGCTCGACCTCTAATTATTACACAAAATATTTATTCATTGACACAAACACACGTATCACATGTTCATACTACATATATCAGGTGTACATACTATATTTACACAAAATCTTTATTCATTCCCACAAACACATGTATCACCTATACATGCTACATTTATGTGTACTAGAGGTAGGGCACTAGCAATGTGGGTGCAACTCAAGTTATAAATTATATAAAAAAAAAATCCAATTTAATATAAGTTTCAAATTATAATTCAAACTCAAGACAATTTTGTTTCCACAAGGGTAAAAAAAATTCATTAGAATAAAAATTCAATACATGTCTTCTGAGAACATTTCACCGACCAACTAGGAAAAAAACTACTCACCCAAGTTTTAGAATTGATATTAAAGACTTTTTTGGCTATCATATAAGCTACCCGATTACTAGTTCTATGAATAAAATTAATACTCCATTTAATGAAATAATTAAGTAACTTCTTTATATCTTTAACAATCAAAAGAAAACACTGAAAAACAAAATATTCACCTTAAAAACAATGGCCCTGATACTAAAAACCCTAATAGTACAGAATTCGTCTACCCTTATGAAAATAAACTATAACTTCATTTTGTAAAATTGAAACCCAATATTCATGATCAACAGAAAACATAAGAAAACAATGCAAACCCTATAACTCAAAGAAAAAATTAAAACAACTTCTTTAATATTGAATGTGATTGCTCAGGATTAATGATATAATTGGAACCAAATTAGTGAATTTGCCAAGGATTAAAACAATAAAGAACAAAAAATTACAGCCAAATTTTAAATGGGATAAAAAATTAATTAAGCTCATAGGAATCATTACCAAAAGCTCATTGTAATTGGCTGCTAGGTAAGATTTTGATATATTTGCACTGGTCCTTCGTGTTTGCAGTTGGTGAATGGTCTGATGGTTTCCTCGTTAATTACTTATGTAATCCCTCGAAATTTTGTTTGTTTTCCATGTGCCATTAGGTAATTGACAATCATAATCCTTTACGCTTCATTTGAAATATGAATTTTTGGTAAAAAAAAGTAAAGAAAAAGAAAAATGTGAAGAAAAAATAAACAAAATAAATATTTTTATTTATTTTTGTTCATTTTTGTTCACAATTTTCTTTTCCCACTGAAAGTCCGTATTCCAAATGGAGCATTAAAATAATCAATACTCATTACTTTTGATACATAATCTTTGTACTATATGTTATGCTAGATGACATATTCACTCTATTGTAAGGAATATTAGCATTCCTTAAATTTTTTAAATGATTTTGTATATGCATTCGTTATGTTTGATACTTAAATATAAATATTAAATTAGAATTAGTTTTAAATTCATATTAGAGTGACTTGACTTACCATTTATTAAAGGTTGTTTCCACTATCATTATCACTTAATAGATTTTTCGCAAAATTTCTAAATTTAAAAATTAAAGCATTAAAAAATTTTAGTGCAAAATTTTATCCTTACAAATTAAGCAGTAAAACATTTCAAATGGTACTTCAATATACAACATAAACACAAGCTGGGAATGAACAGAATTAAAGAAACTACAAGGGCATAAGAGCAAAAACTCCATTAGATGACGGTGGAGTCTGTGGAGTTATACGCACTTCCAAATTCCTTGGCATCGCAAGTAGTTTTTCTTCGCTAACGTTCTTTCACTCACGCATCGCATTTCAAATTCAGTGCCCATTTGATCCAAATTCCACACATAAACATACCTATATGTATATTCTTTTTTATTTTCCGACTTGTTGAAAGGCTGAGGATCGCAACGTGTGCTGATCTCGAACCAGATCTAGGGCATCGTGTTCGGTGATTTCGAGCTAAATTTGCATATTTATGCTTAGAAAGGTTCGAACTGGAGGTTTTAGGGGCCGAGATCTGGCATTTTGTGGCTTGTGGATTCAAATTTCGAGGTAAATTTTGATGTATAAAAACCCACACAATTTGAAGGTTTAGAGAGAGAAACTGTTTTCCACAGACAGCTTGGAAAACGATCTGATCACAAGAACTGAATACAGAATCATAGAGAGTTTCAGAGTGATCAATTTGAAGATTTAGATTGAGGGAGAGAGGGGATTGGCTCGATTCATTCTGATCGGGGGTTGTTTCTCTGTTGGAGACCCAGATTTGAAGAATCGAGGCAGATTTTGCAATTGGAGGTGTTTATGTTATTACAGTGTCTAGATTTCCGAGTTAGATTTTGAAAATGCCTGTTAAACCTGCGAATTCCTCGTTTCGGGATCGGACGCAGGAGTTTCTGAGTGTAGCGGAGAGGTTAAAGAAGTCGTTTTCATCACCACAGAATGGGTCGAGTAGTAGTAGTTCTTCAAAATCAGAGGATCAGCGCGCAGCTGTTGCTATGCAGTCTGAGTTCAACAAGAGGGCCTCAAAAATTGGGTTTGGGATACATCAGACATCGCAGAAGCTTGCAAAACTGGCGAAATGTAAGTAACTGAATAACCAAGAATCAATGCTTGATCATGTGGTTGGTTTTTGATAATCTTTATCCATATGAAGTTTAGGGTACGGTGTATTAGGAAATGATAAAAGTGATTCAGTCAAGCATGTTTGCATGTATATTTCTTGTTTTCATGAACAAAATGCACATATTTCTTTTGGGACAGAGTACTCACTACTCAGTCTATAGTATGGGGTGATGTATGCCATATTTTTGGGACTGGTGCGTTGGTTGTAGAATTTGTTCTGCTAAGAAACTAGGAGCTGAGACTGCTATCTTTCAGATTAATGTTTTGGATCAAAATCATTAGAAGAATATGTTATTAGTGTAGGTTAAACTCCTTAATTACTTATCTTTTGACTTTGTCTATTTTGATAAGGTATACAGGGGCATGTTTTATTTGTGTCCACATGTGCTGCACTCCTGCCATTCTTTCATCCTTGCCTTAAAACTAGAACTTGCACATAGGAGATCGAGACACAGCCTCAGGGCTATGGGAAAGATGCAGATTGTTTTCAGTAGAGTGACAACTACACAGAGGGTTTCTACAAGTCAATACTCTTTGATTTTGTATACCCCCAACCAAAAAATAAAACATGGGTGATTTGGTATTCACAATCTATATGGTAGTATAGACACTTGTTAAAAATTACTATGGACACATGTTAATAAATTGAGTATGGACACACGTATACATAATAAATTTTATTGACAATATTATAAGAGGGAAACTTTGGGCACAGCTCTATGAAAAATCTCAGTATCGGAATTTTTGTTATCTCTATCATTACATCTATTTTTTATGCTTGTACGGGCTTCATTAGGTGGAAAATTTTGATATGTACCCTTAAATGAGCCATAAATTGGGAAAAATGGAAATTAGGTCCATGTCAAAGTTTTTGATTATATTGTTTTCTATGTTAATTTTAGGTTAATATTTAATATGCTGTGGGCATAATTTTATTTATGGTTTTTTATAATGTTTTCGAGTCTAGTTTCTATGGTGATTTTTAGACTTCTTGGGGTGTAGTTGTGGTTTGTGAATTGTATTTTGAGCCTGTTTATGTTACTGGGTCCTGATTTGTGGTCTTTCATAGTTTTACAACGATCTTGAAAGTGAAGGGTTTAAAATCTTCTCTTTTAGAGTTGTAGTCTAGTAGAAGTATACCCGCTCTCTTTACCTGTGTAGTCTTCTAACTTCTTATGCTTGCGTTTTAGATAATTGGAGATTGCGTGATGAGTGCACATTAACATTGGGATTGAAGTCTAAGAATTCTAGGTAAGAGATTGATGTATGATAGACCAGGAAACTTGTCCTAATGCTGCCTATAGTTGGGTTTGTGGTGGATTTAAGTGAGGAAAACCTTTGAGGTTAACTTACTATTGCGTGGAAGAAAGATTTTGTGGTTTCTAGATGAAAAATCAGCTTAAATTTGGTTAGGTTTTTGAAAGTTGCCGGTGGTTTGATTTTTCAGAAAAATGGCTACCGGAGGGTCTTGATGGTATGACTATTTTGTGGAGTTCCTTGTTAATTTGAAGGTCAATAGATGGAGGAAGTGTTTAGGCTTGGTTAAGGCTTAATTGGGGAGGATTTGGGCCAACAATTTGGGCTATGAGCCATAACCCAAGAGCAATATGTTGGTTATTTGTGTAGAGAAGGAGGAGGAAAAGAAGAAGAAGAAGAATAAGAAGAAGAAGAGAGAAGGAAGAAGAAGGCCTTTCTAAGGGTTAAGCAAAATGATACAACACTACGATGACATTTTAAAAACTTAAATCTGTTGAATAAAAGAATAACAATAGATATCTATATGCTGCTAGATTTCTCTTAACTCTACTATGACTGCAATTCAAAATTAGAAAATTAACAAATTGTATCTTATAAATGCTTGACATTTTCTATGACACCTTATAAACACTATTTTATCTTAGAAAAATAAAGAACCATACTAAGAAATCATATATATATATATATATAAGTTGTGTTCGCCCTTATATTTTACTTTTCTTCTAAGTGGTGCTTAGGTGACACTCTTTATGCTCTTATACTTTTAAAATGCCATGTCACAGGGGTATTGAAGATGCTTATTACTAATTCCATTAAATTTCCTATTTCCTAGACAAGTCATATTTTAAAAAGAATTATATGTAAATCCTTATTAATTGTTTTATACATATAGATATGTATGAGTTTCATATTTGGGATTATACGTATAGATATGTACGAGTTCCCTATTTTGTATTGTATTCATTTATACTAATCCGATTAAGTTCCTTATTTTAAAAAGAAACCCATTAAGTTCCGATTAAGTTGTCTATTGCATTTAATTTTCATGTAAAATATCAGTTGTATCGAGACCCACCAAATAACTTTTCATTGTATACTTAAGATCTCTTTTAATTTTTATTTAAAATAATCGTTGATTTCATCAATAAGAGTTTTTGTGTTTCATTAAACTACTACATAGTTAATAAGATATATTTGGTTTTTATCCATATGATAGTTCACTATGATTTAACTACTTAAGATTCCTTACAATATTATTAAAATTCAACCACTTAAACCGATAGAGCTGTAAAGTTATATATACTGTCAGTTTATTTATTAACATTATTTATGATGAATGGGCCTCAATTATGATGCATGATTTTGATTTTATAATTTTTTTATGGATTAAACGCTTATAACATTTCTATTGTGAATTTGAAGAAGCCTTACTCTCCAGTGCAATGCATGGGTTGACACCTAATATGAATATGTTGTTGTGTCCCCATGTCAATGAATTAAATGAATCCGACACTTAACACATACCCACACCTGGCACCCGACACCATACTCCCGTCCATGTAACATAGCGTGAACCTCTATCTGAGCCCCAAAGTTTAAGAACCTTTTGTCAGTTTGGTAATTTGGTTGCTGACCATCCTAAACCTTGTTGTTTTTATCTACCCCCTCAGCTCTATGTAGAGGCAAATCTTCTTTTAAGTCCTTGGTGACCATGCCTTTTTTCACCTCTTTGACTCATGTTCTTCTTGGACTTCAGTTTGACGTTTTTGTTTTTGGGATCTTTTATTCTTCATTTGAATGCATTTATTGGTCTTTTGTTGCACATGCTTGAACCACCTTATACAGCATTTTATTTTCTCATTTTGCTTGGTTTTACCCCTAACTCCTCACTTCTTAGTTCTTATCAATGTATTTGTTTCTCACTCATCTATTGTTGTCTTGCAACCTATAAATCTTAAAGGCCTCTTCTGGCTGCACCTGCTTTTTAAGCATAATTTTATTGCCATTGTTCTGGCCTTGGGGGTCTTATAAGACCTTGCTTTAATTTGACAGGCTCTCAACGATTACACAATGCTTTGAAGGAATTTCAGTGGTTCAATTCTATTGTAATTCTATGGGCAATATCCTCCCCAGTTTTTCCCTCTTATAATTGTTCCAAGATATAAAAACTTTCTATTGGGTATATCATGCCATTAGATTTTCTTAGATGCACATTTCTGTTTCTAGTTTTACTGAGATACATTTCTTATATCTTCTTATCCTTGTTATACTAAATCTTTACATACCGATGTTATAATACTATAATTTAATTTAATATATATATATATATATATTAGATATATAATGGTCAAAATGATGATATCTGAGTTTAGTGGCTCTATACATGCTTGAACCTGATACAGTCACTGATTAATAGATTTAGTGCATCATGTCAGAAATGCCTAGAAAAAGGCACCTTGTATTGCTTAGTGCACCAGCATGCCCTGATAGATGGGTATATGATTTACAACATTCTTATTCGGTGCATGGCGGATAGATACTTTTCATAATGGAAGTGCTTACTTGTTTGTTCAGCACCAGCTTGCATAGTATTCGGTGCACTACTGCATTGTGGGATTAATAAATTCTATTTTTTAGTTACAATTGAGCTTTAGATGAAGTTTGCAGTAACATCCACAACTTTGTACACACGAAGTGTACATCGAGGGATTCATAAAGTAACTAGATATACCCAAAAAAGTCCCTGTTCATCTACAGGGATGTGCAAGTCCCCTAAAACTCAGCAAAAGGGTATAATCGAAAGGGGATATCTTCTCCAAAAATATAAAGTAGCAAGACAGTCAACAACAACCCCCCCCCCCCCCCCCCCCTCTCTTCCTTCTTTCTGAAGGGAACTGTGTTTTGGTGCTTTATTTGGCATTTTACATGGTGGTGTTTTGTACGTTCTTCAATATTACTAGTGCAACTTTTTAGTAAACAGCGGTATGATGGTAATTATATTCAAATCTTGGTAAACATCTGGACTCAAGGAATCCCTGTTTCTCCAAGAATGATGTGAGATGAGAATTACTGAATGCATCCCATTCAATAAGGTAAATACTTGGATTAAAAATGGAAGTAAAGAAAGGATAAACAGCATGACAGTAACCATGCCACACCTCTAGTTTATAGTACTGTTAAGCAAGTGTAATCCAATTATCTTGGCTGATGCTTGGCTTTTCTAACTCAGTTCCTCTACATGGGATGCCACTTTCTTTGTCGCATCATGTCGCATCAAGCCTTGTTTTTAATTTTTTTTTCCCTGATAAATATGAGCTTTTAGTACACTGAGAAGTGGCTAATTTTTGGTATCTAGGCATCAGTAACTGTGCCTTGGAGATCAAAACGTTGATGACTTTGCAGTCCACTGGTTATGGATAATCTACTGTATCCCATAATATAGCAGCTCATTCCTACATTGCCAAGAAGAATGCAGTTTTTGTATGTGCTTTGCTGTCAGAACCATCAACCACTACTTCATTTTAGATTGCTGAAAGAATGCTGTCTTTATATATTTGATTTTTAGCATTGAACTTATTTCTTTTGTTCTTTTTTTTTAATTAAAGTTTTTCTTTAATCTTTACCTTTCTGAGGCTTCTTATGGACCTCTGCATTTGCTTAATGCTTTGATTGTGATAAAATTTATGTTCGTCTTTTGTTTATTGTGTGGTTTTGTTTGGCTCATTGGGTACCTAAATGCTTCACCAGCCCCATTCAGGTCAGGATATGATTTGTCTATCCAAGCCTCAAATTTGGGTTTCTAGAAGATTTGGTTGTTTTTGCCTATTTGTTGGGTTGGAATAGTCAACCACCGGTTTCCATTGATACTCTTTGTCTAGAAGTTGAAGAATTTCAATGGTATGTTGACTTTGATTGTGTTATTGTGTGTTAGGTTCAATATCTTCAATGGAACATGCAATGCTCACTGCCAAAACACATCGTCTTTTCATGCTTGTAATTTTGATGGGTTAGGAGCTGGGTTCGGGAAAGTCTTGCTAGGGATGAATAACTTCTGGTGTCTTGTATACTGTTCCCATCTTTAATATTCTATTTATGCAGTTATTGATTTTTCTTTGTCAAAACTTTTTTTTTATTATTATCATCTCTGTCCCCTGTTTTTAGGATTCTTCTGGCATTGGATTCTTACCATAAATGCTAAAGCGTGGCATTTGATTTCTCACTATAGATGCTAGAGTGGATCTCTGGCCCATTTTGATGTAGGGTGCTTAAAAGTACATTCCTTGCGGAAGTATATCATACTTGGAGATTATCCTGCTGATGTAGAGTTTATCCTGCATTAAGTGGCATTGCTTGTGTGTAAAAACATTAGGTCAAATGGGGTTAGACAGATTTATGAGAAGTTCCCTGTACCTTTTATGTACACTCTGATATCTGAGGTCGTAAGAAATGTTGGGTAATTTTGTTTGGATGAGAAATGATTTGTTAGGCTGGTTGATTATTATTTGGTATCTTGTGTATTTGTATGAAGTAGGTTTATTATTTAACTGTCATGTTTTATCCACAGTGGCAAAGAGGACCTCTGTTTTTGATGATCCCACCATGGAAATCCAGGAGCTGACTGCAGTTATCAAGCAGGATATTACTGCACTCAATTCGGCTGTCGTGGACCTTCAATTCCTCTCCAACTCCCGGAATGAAAGGGGGAATATCTCCAGTGACACAAGCAGTCATTCAACTACAGTTGTAGATGACTTGAAGAACCGCTTGATGAGCACTACAAAAGAGTTTAAAGAAGTCCTCACCATGCGAACAGAGGTGAGGCTGTACTTTGCTGCATGCATTTCAAGCGTTGGCTTGCTCAATGTGGCTGGTTACTGCAATGGGATAATGGGACTGTCTTGTGGTGGCGTCGCTTTATGTTTTCTTTGTTGTATTGTTATTATTTAGACTGAAAGTGTTCTCTTGAATTTTTGCAGAATTTGAAAGTTCATGAGAATAGAAGGCAACTGTTTTCTTCGACTGCTTCCAAGGATTCAACAAATCCTTTTGTCCGCCAGCGTCCACTGGCTGCTAGGTCGGCTGCTAGTGCATCAGCCGCTTCTCCTCCTCCCTGGGTTAATGGTTCAACATCTTCATCTGAGTCATTTCCTAGGTAAAATATGACATGCCCGTTCAGCACTTTCCTTCCTCAACTGCTGTCTAAGACTTCCCTGTCCCCTAAAAGGCTTGAATCATTTTCATTTTTCTTTCTTAAACAAATGATGGTAAAAATTGTAAGCGCCCTTGCAAGAAGGATTATATATGATAATATGCCATCTGTTGTTTTCATGATGTTTCTCTACTACCCACCCTCTTGTGATGGATCTGTATCCGCAAACGCGATTTGAAATGTAATTGGACATTTTTCCATTGGATGTTCAAAGGGGCTCCAGGACATTATAATACCACCTTTGTCTTTTTAATATTTTTTAATCATTTTTTTAAATTCCCTCTTTTTTGCTTCCAAAAAAATCGCAAATAATTCCTAGCTATCTATTTATAGATAGGACCACTTCTGAATTGGCTTTTTGAGTGACATATTTTTGTCTTGGGATATTTTGTGGAGGTCTCTTCTGTTTCTCTCTTGGAAAGTGGGGCTACACTCGATCACCAATTTTTGTGTCATGCTTGTCTTTTGTTATGTGGAATGCACAATACGAATCGATGATATCTGCTGATTTATGCACTAGCAAGAAGTATACCTATGTCCTGGTTATTCTTCATGTAGGAAGCAGTTGGATGGGGAGACACAGCCATTGCTGCAGCAGCAGCATCAACAACAGCAACAGCAGTTGGTCCCGTTACAAGACAGTTACATGCAGAGTAGAGCTGAAGCTCTCCAAAATGTGGAGTCAACCATTCATGAGCTGAGCAACATCTTCAACCAGCTGGCAACCTTGGTTTCTCAGCAAGGAGAAATTGCCATCAGGTTTCACTTTTAAATCATGGCACTTTACATATTACATGTGTTATCTTCTTCTTCTTGTGTTAATCATATTACAGTGCGTCATTCCCCAATCAATTTAACAATATGATTGGAATTTCCATATTGATAATTACTTTAGAAGAGCTAAGAAGGTTTGGCTTGTGATGTTCTGAGCATGAGATCAGTCGAAAGCTGTCTGAGAAGGGCTGCACTGAACTTCAAGCCAAGCTTTTTAGTTCAATGAGCTCAGCCAGGCTCGGCTTGGGCTTGCTTCTTTATCTGCTACTGTACTAATGTTCATCATCTCATCTAACTTGTTAATTGTGCTGTTCTAATATTTTCTTATGATTGTCTTATGGTTGGGCTTCAAGTTCTTAGCTTTGGGGTAACAGTGGGCTGTGGTTTTTCTTATATCCATGAAAATCACTCAATGAATTTTAATGAAGCTTCTTTCTTTCTTTCTTTTTGTTTTCTTAGTGTAGTCATCGTCTTTCTTCTTCTTCTTCTCTTTTTTTTTTTCCCTTCTTTTTTCGGTTGAGGGGTGGGGTGGGCGGGCAAGTATGTAAGATATATTGTAGTGGACATAAAATCATCGCAGAAAAGCCATTTTGGCTTCCACTATAATTTAGAGCAGCAGAAGCTCTGCAGACAAAATACTTTTCTTGTGGGCAAACAAAATTTGCTAGGTACTCGGCATTTTATTGGCCTCTATAAACATGCTTCACTAAAATGTCTAAATCCTGTGGCAGTTGCACTGTCCTCCTACCACTTTAGTTATCATCTTTGAATCTCCTCTATTAGAAGCTCCTCACACCTCCTTACACGCCAGAGTCCATTGCTTACCTTGTTTGAAGGCCTTCCCTAATTTGATGGAAGCTTCAAACAGGTACTGCAATGGACTTGACATTCTTCTGGACAATCTCTTCTCCTCCACTGGACAGAATGCAACTGTTTTCTATTCTGGTTGCTTTTGTCTCCGCTAGCTATGAAACAAATGATAGCTTTATGTTTTAACTGACTAATGTTGCTTCTTTACTTCGCTAGCTTTGAGCGGAAATCCTGCCAACTCCTAAAGGGGAGATGCAGGGTTTAAGTCTTTTTCGGGACATAGGCTCATATTTGTGGAACCTATCAATTTTCTACTTATATTTAAATAGTGCATAAGGTCCAAGTAAAAACTGTTTCTTTTCTTTGGCAAAGGGGAAGATCCCCGGTGGAGTGTACATCACAGCTCTCACTGAAGGTGTCTTCATTAGATATATTGAGGAGTGCTTAGAAACATTGTTGTTGGATTCCATGTCGATGATGGTGATGAGGTTGTTGGTGTTGTCTTTCATATCATCATTATTTATTGCAAAAGGGCAATCTGAAGGGATGTTGAACCCCTCTCCCCAAAATAAAAACAAATAAAAAGTACAAAAGAAGAAAAAGAAACAGAAGAGTAGAAAAAGAAGGGACTTTTAAACCTGTCTTTAATTAATGATCTTGTGGGCATTATATACCGAATCATCATTGCCTGCTAAGACACAAGCCAGCTTGCCAGGGCTTAAGCTGCCCAGATTGTTGATACCAAGCTGAATGTCTTCCCGGTTTAGCTTTCTTGGGGCTATAGGTGCATAGGTTGGAAGAAGAAATCCCAAACAGACTTAGGATATGACATGTGCTGGTTTCATAATCATCCAAATGAACTCATGAAGTCCCTATGTTATTGGCAGAATTGACTATTTGACATGAGTTCATCTAGGGGCATCCCAAGATTCGAGACTATTCCATCTGAGGTCTCCATGCAAATAATCCTAGTGTTGACATATGAGCAGTTAGACTATTGCAATAATTCCTCTCTATTTAGCAGCTTATCATCGCAAGTTAGACATTCTTAAATTGTCCTGTTGACCCTTATTTGAGGAATTATTTGGAATATGAAATAGTTCACTCTCAAGGATTCTGGCGCGGCGAGTTGGAAAGAAATGACTTGAAGAAGCTTGAGAGTTTTGGTAGCAAAAAGTTGGGTATTGGAGAGGGAGAGGGAGAGGGTGATGGAGATGATAATAGTTGAAGCTGGTAAGGAAAGGGTGAAGGGATTTTTAGTCTATATAAACCCAAGCTTTTGTAATATATATGAGGGTTTGTGCCTATATGTTATTGTGTGTGACCAGGGTTTGAAGTGGCAGTTGGATGCTCTCTGGGAAGTTATAACAATCACTGAATGATGCTGGCTGATCAAGTAGCGAAAGGGAGAGAGATACGGCAGCCTTTAGAGAGAGAGAGAATAGTAAGCTCATAGACAATACTGTGTCCACTCAGTTCTCAGACTGGTCTTCAGTTGGAGAGAGGGCCCTTTATATAGTAGTTTGGGATTTAGGAGAGCGAGCCAACCCGTGAAAAGCATCAAGTTTGCAGGGGCAGCTGGTTTGTTTCCCAGATCCGACAACTTGAAGGTCACAACTCTGCACCGCCGAATTCTTTGGAGTTGGGAGGTTTGGTTCAGCTTTGTAGAGGTTATTGACTTTCATTCATGTTATTGTAGTCTTCTGGATGTCTTTTAGTGGAGATCTCTCTCTTTCATGAGACTGGTCAAGGGACAAGTCCCTCCGAAGAGGGACGAGTGCCTTGATGAACCCACCCACAATCTCTAGCCTCCAATCACAAATCTCTGATGGTCCTGTGTAGGGTCATGAGTTGCTCAGCATTCCATGACCACATGCCATGACTGTAGCGTCATCGATCCTAAAGGGCCTCCCAGGTCTTGCTCGTAACATAAGTTGGGGAAGGTTTCTTGAAGTATGGAGAAGGTGGGCCTCAAAGGCTTAGAAGTTCATGGGGCTGAGGCATGGAGGGGTGCGCTCGGGTGTAGGGACCTGCACTCTGCCTCGAGCTGGGAAACATGTGTGCTCGAGCAAAGTCTTCCCTTGATTGGGTCAAGGGATGCTTGAGTTTCAAGCGTAGGCTCACAATGGAGTGCCATGTATCCTAACCTAGTGTAGCTCGACCCTTTGGGGGAGGTTCATGAGTTTCAGCTGCCTGGGTATCGTTTGTTGGGGCTTGACACGAAGTTAATATATGGAGTCCCAGGTGGCTTCATGTGAGTCTGCCATGTGGGCTTGTATATGTATGTACCTACAGCTACAAAGTGTAAACAGTGTCTCTAAACTCTAGAAATTGGTGAGATGTATAGCTGTAAATTAGTTACAACAGTTTGTATTTTTGGGGCCGGAGAGATGTACATACAGTTTGTGTTTGTGCTGGGTTTTTTGGCCCTCAAAAATACAAACTAGCTAATTCACAGCCATACATATCTCCAAATTCTAGATTTTATGTACACAACCAACTCTTTACATCATATAGGTACTAGGGGAATTTGTTGCTCCATTAATCACAATTGACCACAGCTACATCAATGCTGGAACAGGACTGCCATGCGCATATAAGGTGCCATCCCACCTTCAAAACATAGGCCCTTTTGGAGGTGGTGCTTGGATTATGCCTTATTGCTCTTGGTTTTACCTTGTCAACTTTCCCCCTTTCCCTAGTATTGGAACTTAGCAAAAAGAAAATTATAATTGACCACATTATCACATTCACTTTAAAGTCTTTTTTTTTTTTTTTTTAATATTATGTACAACCACTCTTTGCTTGTGCTTGACAGCTATATTGCAGTTCTTTGTGATCTAGTTTGACACTCTTTAGATGTTTGGTAAGACTCATTTGAGCTTGAACCTCACCGTCCACCAATGTATTCGTGGCAGGATTGACGAAAACATGGACGACACATTGGCAAATGTTGAGGGGGCGCAAGGGGCTTTGCTTAAATATCTCAACAACATATCTTCTAATAGGTGGTTGATGATCAAAATATTCTTTGTATTGATGTTTTTCCTCATGATTTTCCTATTTTTTGTGGCATAGGTACTAATGAAGGCGACAATAGCCTGTTATATTCTTTTAAAAATTTCTTCTTCCCATTATAATATCCACGCGAGTGAAGTCTGTGCACAGTTTACCTTTTGTACTATGTACGACATGAATATATTCGTATTAGCTCGCTTATATAATGAAATTTTTCTCCGAGATTGTTATACTTAAAGTGCCGTTGGAAGTGAATTGAAGGAAGCATGTCTTGAAATAGCCTCTTATAGATGCCTCCCTGAAAACTTTTTTTGGGGGTAAGAACATGTGGAGATATAGCTAAACCTGAACTCATTTAAACACCTATCTTGCTTCTTGTGTGGAGTTATGTCATTTGCTGGTTTTGTTGAATAATATAGGTAATAAAATGTTTTTTTTTAATATGTAAGATATTTGTTGTTTAGTACTTTGTTTACTTGTTTTGTTTGAGTCTCAACTTAGAAAAAGAAATATATATCAATATTTTTTCTTTTTTTAGCTTTTTCTATCAATAAAATAGTGCATTTGAATGAAAATATCTCCTATTAATGGATATTTTACTAAAAGATTTTGTAGAAGCTAGGAGTTTTCTTCTAATTGTTGTCAACCTCTTTTTCTTCATTTGTTGTGATTGTTTTGTAAGTATATGGTTATTTTTATGATTGTAATGAAAATAGCAATACATCCATTTGGAAATACGTTTTTACGCAAAAATTCGTACTTAATTTTTGTTGATTAAGAATTTGTTCTGGTTTTCTATGTTTTTGAATTAAGTTTAGTTTTCATAACTCTTATCATCCAAGTTATTTCAAATTGAGAATTAATTTTTTCAACATTTTCTTGGGGTAACAGCCTCAACACGTCTTTTGTTTGGGAGTCCTGTCTTCAACAATTTTTAGTGCCTTGAATATGTTGCTCATCATGGTTTCATTACAAAATCACAACATACTATATATACAAAAACTACTTTATTAGTTATCTTTTAAAGCTTGTATCATGACGAACTAAAAAAGTTTTTATTTTTATTTTTGTATTTTCTTTGTTCTTATGTAGAATAATACAAGAACTATTCATTTTGTTTCTCTCTTATCTAACCTATTGCTTTCACTCAAAAAAAAAAAAAAAAAGGTTTTAAAGATTCCTAATAAAGACGTCCCAATGAGAGGGCAAGATACAAAAGTTTTGGTCATTGGGACATACACCAAAAAAAAAAAAAAGAAGTCAAAATCCGATTTGAATTTGTGAACAAAGGTAAGAAAAGTTCTGTACTAAAGATAAACTATATATATTCTAGGGATGACCCGTGCCCTACGGCACTTCTAAACATATATGCAGTCAATTTGATAGATAATTTTTATTTTAAAAATTTCTAAATTAAAACTGTGCAAGTACATTCGTAAATTATTCTAAAACCTTTTTTTTTAAAGATAAATCTGTTCAAAATCCTAACAAAATATTTTTTCCAACATCATCCAACCAACTAACCGTGTAAGAACGTTTTTATTTTGAAAAATTCTGGATCAAAATTGCGTGAGTCCATTTATAAATTCTTCTAAAAGCATTTTAAAGATAAATCTGTTCAAAATCCCAACAACACATATTTCTGAACATCAAGCAAGCAACCAATCAATGATGTAACCCAACAACCACCACAGAAATCATATATTCCCATCATCCAACAACCAACACAAAAATAATTTTAAAACATCCACACGAAATATAAACTAAAGATCCACAATATTACATCTTAATAAAGTAACAACCAATTGACATATAGGAATGAAACAATTTGTGCACAATGTATCCGCCTTGAGGAGAGCAATAAAATCACTTATTCAGTGAGTCAAGAAGCAAATCCCCGGACATGCACATAAGGTCACTTCTATATAAGGTCACTTCTATATTCCTTTGTGCCACAACCAGTTGAAGCTGTTGTCCTCGATATTGTATATTGTAATAGTGAAGACTGATTGTGAAACTTCAGATATAATTTTTGTAATCTATTGACATATAAGAATGAAACAATTAAGCTTCTCATCCACTCAGATAAATGGTCATGATGCATTATCAAAATTAAACTTAATAATCTTCATAGCTACATCAATGATCAAACACCAATGTATTAATTAAGAGGGTTGAACCACATGCAATATAATTCACACGATGAGATTTACCAGTTAATACACATGCCAATGGTAGGCTTACCTCATGAATACAAATAGTATTGAAGTCTTGCTCATCGCGGATCACAATACTTATATTTTTTTCACGAAGAAACTGCACCTACATACGAAGGCATTTGAAAAGAAAAAAATCAATACATAAAGGAAATGTAGATTAAATAAAAACTTGAGTAAGAGTAGCTTATCTTACTGTTTCATTTAAGTCTACATCCAGCTGTAATTAGAGCAATATCTAATCAGTAATTAAAGAGTAGGCATTATAAGTAGTTGAACTGCTATAAGGGAGGAGTATATTTTAAAAAAAATTCCCACTTACATGATCGAAAATATTGATGTTATTCATGATTACGAATTGATGCTGGTTGGTTCTGCGTTAACCTAAGATTACTTGGTTAGGTAGTTTGAACAAAAATAACTAACATTTAGCTCCACCATATCACAACATATCGGGGGGGCAAAAAACAACACTGCAAAATTGACAGAAAAAAGAAAGGAAGACTAAATGAATCGAGCTCAAGGGGGTTGGGTGATTCATAACAAATGAGCATTGCCTACGGCACTTACTAACATCTTAGATTAGGTAGAACAAAGAACCGGCAAATTCAAAAATAAAAAACCATTTACTCAAACCATGAAAAAGTTGCCAACCAGATATGTGAAAATCATGCCAGACAAAAGGAAAAGGAAAACGAAATTGAGAAGTACATTGACCATTCATAGAGTTATGACCCGTACCTACGGCACTCCCCATAAAATCATAACCTACATGCATGGATCAAAATTCATGAAGTACTTAAAAAAACTTGCAAAACCTTAATAACTCAATAAAACTTGAGAGATGTAAATATAGAAGCATTCGTTCCAAGGTTTCATATCATTCAAACATTAAAGCATTCTCTCTCTCTCTCTCTCTCTCTCTCTCTCTCTCTCATGAGGAACTTTCAATGAACAATTTCAAAAATAAAAAAAGTAAGAAAATCAAACCTTTTTTTTTTAATGATGCTTTGTGCAGTTCATAGTTGTATGACATTGTTATGATTTGTGGTATCTTAGCCATGCTTTTTGGGGGTTTATCAAATTGGTCTTGGTGGCTTTGCAGAGATACATGCAGCAACCCAATTAGATTTTCAGCTCTTGTGAAAGTTTTTACTAATATTTTGGACTTATATGTGGTGGTGCAATTGATTTAGCTTGCTGGTCACAATAATTGTCTTTAGGCAAGTTTAAGACCTTGAGTTTATTTGTAAGTGGGACGGGCTGTTGTGGAGCCACTGAGCCAGATCACAATACTTGAGATGGCCTAAAGCCTATCTTAGTTGTTGCCTTGTTGGAACTCAGGTGAAAGTTTTCTACTGTTACATAAGAAATATTTTTTTTTTATGTTCTGTTGCTTCCGAATCATGTTTTTTTTTATACTTTCAACTATGGATACATTCATCTTGATTAATCATTGGTTAATAAAATATTATTTGAGTTTCCAAATTGACGTGTTTGTGCAACAGAGAAGTGCATTTTGAACATTTGGATTGTTGAAAATGCAATTTTGATATTCCGTTTGTGAGTTTTCATAAAAATTTGATCTTAAGTTGTACAATTTATCCGGGGTTTGTGTAATGTAATTCCAACAATATTTCTAAATTTCCATGTGTCTACAATGTTTATGAGAATATTAGGAGTTGGATTTTTTTGTTTTTATGTCTATCTTGTTGTCAGTTTCAATCTACCTATTTAAATTGGGTGGGATTTTAGAATTTGGTATGCATTACGGTAGAACAGGTTTATTGTGGTTTCCAGTTTTCATTTCTAATACGTATCGGGTTTTATGTAATCTTAATCTAGAATCAATTTTCTTAATTATTATTTTATGTTGGGTTTAATTAAACCAAGTTTCTAGGATTTGGTTTGCGTCTTTTTCCTCATGCTTTGTTCGCAACTAGATTCCTCATAAGCATTTGCATGTGTAGTCCAGTTCGTTTAGTTTTAGTTTGCTTTTTCTTCTTTATTTTATGAGGTTTCAAGTATTTCTTTTTTACACCAGCCTATTATGGTATAGACCAAGAAATTCATTACCAAATGTGAACTCGAATAAGATCCATTACCAAATGATGTAGGTTTAACTTTTTGGGAGAATGTTGTAGGCACGGGTTATTCCTAGCTCACACCTCTCCCATAAAATAGTGTCCTCCTCAATACTTACACACCACAAAAATCCGCACACAATAAACCAATTCAACCTTTGTATAGATAGGCCACTCATCCAGAACAAAACAACAAAATCGTGACACAGATTTGTCTCTTATTCCTCTACCTCTCACAGTCTGAACTCATTTTTGTACACTGGTTCAAAAGTAAAGAATTTACAGTAAAGACCTACAATCTGAGATGCATAAACAACAATATAGGCATCAAGAACCCGATTTTCCCAAACACATGATACATAAACAAATCTCTATATATCCATGGTAAATACATCATTATTAATCATTTTCCAATCCTTAGTAATAATAAAATAAACAAATAATAAAAAAAAATATGGCTTGAAGGGGTATGCATGAAACATTCAAAATAGACATGAGGAAACTAAACCTAGATCCTCATCCTGGAACGAATAATCAAACCAATAGCAAAAAGTCAAAAAAATTCATTACAGGATTTTTGTATGAAAAAACACAAAAAGTTAAGAAACTGAAAGAGGACCTTACAATTACCTTCAAGACATTTATGCTCTCTGCAAGCAAGATGCTTGAGGCATACAAACTTATAGACGTTGGGTGCTTTGGTTTCAACGCTCGTTTGTTTCCTGCCAAACAAAAAAAAATAAAAAAAATGCATTAAGAGATAAAGGGAGGAAGCAGGGGCTGAAAAAAAAACAGATACATTACTGCTCAAGCAACTCCATAGCAAAACCCAAATCATCAATAGCAAGACCCAAAACATACATCACATACACATAAATACAGGGCTCTCGAATAAATAAAAAAACACGAAGTTAAGAAACTAAAAACCTTGGTGGGTTCTTTAAACCAAACACACATGCATGTAGAGAGAAAAAAAAGGTGGCTTGTGCCATTGGTGGGTCTCTTGGTTCTGCATGTCTCCACTATGATTGTGGATGAAATAACCATGGTGGTGGTTGAAATAGGATAGTTAATTGTATGCCACACCTTTTCGGTTCAGAGGGCCATCTGCCAATTAATTGTATGCCACGCATTTCGGTTCAGAGGGCCTTCACTATGACTGTGGATGAGAGAGAGTGAGACAGAGTGCAGCCATGGTGGCGGTTGAAACAGGTCAAAAAGAAGGAGCTAATGAATTTCGCAAACCCCATACCAGAATAATTTTGTGAATTTTGTAAACCCCTTACCGGTGTAAATTTGTGAAGTTTGTGAAATCTGTATATGAATTTCGCAAACCACTTACCGGTGGTGAAGGAGTGGTGGTGGTGTGCATAGTGGGTTTGTGGGTGTGGTGAGGGCTTATGGTGAAAGAGTGGTGTGGGTATGCGATCGGTTGTGGGTTTGGGTGGATGGTGAAGATGGGTCAGATTTTTTGAGAGAGAAGAGAGAGAGAGAGAGAGAGAGAGAGAGAGAGAGAGAGAGAGAGAGAGAGAGAGAGAGATGCTTACCTGTAGAGGGTTGATTATCAGAGCTTGGAGCTTGGATCACCACCGGAGCTGAATGAAAAGAGAGAAAAGTTGAATTGATTAAGAGAGGAAGTGACGTTGTGTTTGGGCGGGATGTAGGGTTGGGACAAAAAGTTAAATTGATCTCAACCACTAAGTATTATCTAAAATTAAATTTGAGCGGTTAGATGCAAATTGTGAGAGAGACATTTTCAAAATAAGTTGTGTTTTATTATATAGATTTAATAAAGGACAGAAATAGGAGTTAATAATTGTACCTGCTGAAAGCTTTGAAATCATTAGGTGTTTAATTTGATAAAGTGAAGAAATTACGGGTTAGCATTTATATCAATCAAATTTAAGTAGTTTTGCAAATCTTGCAAAGAAGTAATGCGCATATATGGCAAGGAATTCTTTTTTTGATATGGCAAGGAGAGCAACACGCTTATAGTTGTTGGATTGTATGAATTATTGCTAATTGAAAATTTGTGAAGCTGAAAATTGAGTTTTTTTTTTTATGGTTTGCTTGTTTTTTTCTTTTCATTTTGCTATGCGATCTCTTTCAATCCATCTCATCTCTTTGATTTTTTTCCGGATTTAAGGCAAGATTTTCTCATTTCAGTTAATGTGTAGCATTAATAAGGTGTTTCACAGAGTAAACAATAATAGCAAAGAATTGACATACAAATTTCAATCTCGGACGTCTTTTAAGTACAAATTGTTAAAACTATTAATTGATATTGCTTTTAATCCTATGGTCATAGTAGATATTTTATATTTCATTGTTTGCTCAAAGTTATTAAAGTCAAATTGCACTCACTACCAATTATGTTGAGAGTGTCGTAGGCACGGGTTATATTTGGTAAATATATAATGTGAAGCTACAACATTCATGGCATGTGAAGCTACCAGCATTTTTCAAAGCATGTAATAAAGTCATGCCAAGCAACCGAACAACTGAGATACATAAAGCAAAGAATAGGAGCAAAACTTAAACAAAAATAATGGAAAGAAAAAAAAGCGAACCTTTATGGATGTGAGATGGTTAATAAATAGGTGAGATATAGAGAACAACTGAGATGCATAATGATGCAAACCTTTAAAAAAAAAAAAAAAGGGAAAAAGGTGCAAAATCTAACTTTCATGGCTGTGAAATGATTGAAGAAAAGTTAGAAAAATATAATGAAGAAAAGTTAAGGGGTAAAAAGATGTTATTACAGGAGAAAATGTCTTCAAGGCACATGTGGAACCATCCGTATTGAGCTCAACTGTAAAGGAGGCAGAAGAGAGTAGTAATTCTCCAATGGTGGTTCATACATTCCAAGCAACAAAATAAAAAAAGTAAAATAATAAGTGAAATGAATAATATAACGGATTAGGAAAACCTAAATCGAAGCACAAATTGAAAGAAATGGAGAATCATAGAGAAAGCGGAAAAACTTACCAATGATATTGTATTTTGGGAATACGTGTATATTTCGTAGGTTGACCATAAGAAATAAAAATGGAAATGAAGACAAATGTGAAGACTCCATAGAAAAGATTTATCATAGATATCTTCAAATATACAAAATACTTACAAAATGCTATAGAAAAAGTGAGTGATAGCTACTATGCCTTACAAAATGTGTCTGCTTCACCAAAAAAATGACTAATAAAAAGTGAGTGATAGCTAGTATGCCTTACAAAATGTGTCTGCTTTACCAAAAATTGACTAATAATGTGCATTCAAGCTTGAAGCCCTTAAATGCCTATAGCCATGGATTTGTCATCACTTTCCGAAATGTCCAAGTATCAATTTCTACGTACTTTGGCCAATACGAAGCATGTACGATAACCTAGTTATTTATGCAAATGCAAATATTAGTACCAAATATACCAGCTCTGTACAATGTAGCTATGAAGTTACCTTATTTCTGTGTCGCCATTGAAGCAGTCTAGTCGTGTTAATTCTTTTAAGCTCTCTAGATTTGTCATTCTAGTCCTGCAAAAGTCCATTTGGACTATAAAGTTAATAACTATTACACATCTATATCATAAATTGAAATACAACAATAAAAAGATTATACTAGCGGGAGAAAAAAACTAGAACACTATATTAAAACTTCAGGATAAACAATATTTGTTGTGTCAACTGATCCATCTCGTGAGAGGAGGACACATATGCGATCAAATGATGTGCATCTAGATAGAGCCACATATAATTGCCCATGACTAAACACTGGTGTACGCAAATCAACCCCCACAAATTTCACAGATTGTCCTTGGGATTTATTAATGGTTAGCGCATATGCTAATCAAACTGGAAATTGACGTCTTGTCATTCTGAACGGCTATTCTGCAGATGATGGTGTCAAGGATATTCTCGGAATGAAAGCTAAATTCCCAGCCTTATCTCCACTTAAGATTTGAGCTTCAATTACAAAGGTGGCGCATTTAACAACCATCAATCTTGTGCCATTGCAAAGACCCTCTTTTGGTGCAATGTTCCTTAACAACATTATGGGACAACCCAATTTCAACTGTAGCTTAAAAGGTGGCATCCCAGGAGGATCCAATGAGTTTAAATACTCATTAGGATATCGATTTGTAATTGTAGAATCGATTGCATCACATTCAGATATTTTATCAGCAGCTAAATAAGTATATGTGTCTCCTGAAAAAATATTCAATGTAGAAAGGTTGATAGCATGAACATCCTCATTCCGTGCAGAAAGAATTATGTGATCAGTTAAAAAAGTTGGGGTTGTTGTACTCGCCACATCCAGACATGGATAAACTATAGAGAGCAATTCATTCAAATCTATGTATTTGCATATTGTTGATGGAAGTTGTACAACTTCTTGAGGATTTGTCCCAATCTAAAACATAAAAAATAAAATTACTAAAAAAAATATGCGATATAAAAGAATCCTACCATTTAATAACATATTCACAAAGAAGGAGGTGAACAAATATTACCTCCATTAAAAATGTGGCAAAATTTGAATTTTCAAGATCTGCAGAATTTAGACGCATGTTCAAATTCAAAGTCAAAACATGTATATCCTTCCATAGAAAAGAACGCCTCAACGATGCATTAACAATTTGCTCACGGACTCTTTTAGGTACTACTGGTAGGATTTGTCGGAAGTCTCCACCCAGTACATCTGTGATACCCCCAAAAGGTTTTTCACTATCATAAATATCTCGAAGTGTGCGATCAACAGCTTCAATACAATGCCTATGTTGCATAGGAACTTCATCCCAAATTATGAGCTTTGTTTTCCTAAACAACTCTGCTTGCAATGATTGTTTGCTAAACCCACAAACTGAATTTTTCAACACATCTAATGGAATGCAAAATGTTGAATGTGCAGTGCGACCTCCTACCAACAACAACAATGTAATACCAGACGAAGCCATAGTAACAACAATTTGCCCAAGGCTACGACATTTCAATGCTATCGTATTGTATAGAAAAGTTTTTCCTGTTCCGGCACCTCCATTTAAAAAGAAAATCATTCCTTTACTTTCAAAGACTGAAGAAATGATAGCCTCATAAGCAGAGCGTTGTGCATCGTTAAGACGATCAACATTGGTTTGTGCATTTGCGTGTTAAGCATCATTCTGGAGTTCTTTATGTTCTAATATTAGTTTGTTACCAGATATTGCTCTCCAATTTTCGGTTGATTGTGGCATAGGTGGAAAGTCAATTAAACTTTTGCCTGATTCTTGTAAAAGTTTGTTCAAAAGATATAAACCATAATCTTCAACTTGAGCCTCAGTTAGATCCAAAATGGCAAATAAAGTACGGATCTTTTGTGTCAAATCATCACATATGTGCATCCAGAATTGTTTCCATAACACGTATGGTTGTAACGGAGAGCATTGCGTTAGAATAATACTAAACAATCTCCTTAATTGATGTCCAGTTTTCATAATTGCAGCCTCTTCAAGGCATTGTACCCATTCTCTGTCATCTTCCAAGAGTCCTTTCGCAACGCATGTAGACTTAAATGTATGAAGTAATATATTGTTCACCGTACGTAAAGATTCAAATGATTGTGGTCCTTTGACGACAGTTAATAGCAAACGCAGATAAAATCTCTCCCCACAATTAGGGCTAGCAAAGTACATTCTACCAATTGCATATCCTCTTTTTCTTGGCGTCCACATCTTAGTTGACTTATTTCAAACAAAATGTTGTGGGAATTCTTGATAAGTGAAGGCACGTGCAACTTTATTGGATGAACAACATGCAAAGAAACCAGTTAAAGTTGACATTTGTTGGCCAGCTTTAGCAACGATAGTGTCAAATGATTCAGCAGGATTAAAAATAACACGATGCATTCCAGGTAAATGAAGTGCCAAGCGCACAACTGTAGGCATTTCTTCATGCATGGGCTGGCCAAATATTTGCCAAGCAGCTTCTGGTGGTCCAATGTACCTCACGTTGAGATATTGTTGGATCTCGTTTATCATTCCCAGCACCATTGTTGTACGATCATAACCCTTGTAAATGTATTTATGAATATATTTGACACATCTCATGCCTGCACAAACTTCTACATTTATATGACAGTTAAAGTGTTTAGAAAAATATGCATTATATGATATAACATCTCTATTATCAACTTGTTGTCCCCTGATAATGTATACTTGAACATTATTGCGACGACGATAAATAGGATAACCATCTTGGTCCATAGTTGTTGCTTCTGCAAATAGTCGGGGGTATCTTTTAGTGCATTTACCATTTTCCATACACGGTGCTTGTGGATTTCGAGCACCACATGGTCCATGTACCATACAACACTTGACAGTTTCAAAAAGTGTAGGATCATCTTCTGGATTTGGAAATTCTGCACATACTACTTTATCTACCTGAGCACATGTACGAACTTTATCAGGGCTATCAAGAAACAGAAGTGCATGCATATGTGATAAGCCCCGCTTTTGAAATTCAATAGTAAAAACATGTGCAACTTTATTACCAAACATCTTCATTGTTTCTGTCTCCTTCATCAAACATTTTCTCTTCATCTAAAAAACGCGAGCAACTAAATTAGGACGATCAACAGGTTTTTGATATGGTAACAAAGCTAAAGTAATTTCTGGCCAATTAGGATTTGCAGTCATGGTGAGAAATATATCTGGGTGTTGGTTATAACGCTTGATAGCCATTGAATCTTGAAATATTTCAAACATATGTCTAGGGCTACCAGTAAATGAAGAAGGTAAAATAAATCTTTGACCAATTTGGTTAGGGGCCAGCTCATCTAGACCGATATCTGTCAAATCATGGTAAAGTTCAGCGCGAAGTTTTCCTTGATTAAGCTTATAGTATGTCAATCGATTTTGCTCAGTGGCAGCCCAAGCATCTACCAAAAACTCTTGAAAAAGTTTACCCGATCTCAAAATGGTTGAATACTCAGTAGGTCATTCAAACAAACGATAACTATAATACTGCAACTGAGTAAGTCGATCAGTAGAAGGCCGATCATGCAGAACATCCCATTGTTTAAGACCAGGTTCCCATCCAAGCTCACCATATGGGAGTAATAGAACATAATGTAATTGCAAATAAGCTGGGTGACATTCATTTATTTGCATCAGCTCATTATTTCCTCTCAAGTGCAAGATAATGTCTCTCATCCCACTGACCTCAGTTCCATCACCTGGAATCACTATGGCAATCTCATCTGCTGTTGGTAGATTATATCATCGTCGATCTGTAGCTGAACTATAATGAAAATGAGCAGGTACATTTTGTCCTCGCAAGGCTAACTGATTTAAAATTGCATGAGCCTGACGATATTTATCCATGAATCCATTGACTTCCAACAAAGTATTTTGAATTGTTTCAAGAACATCCCTTCTTAAATTAGGGTTTTTACGATTTCGAACTTCTAAAGCTGAATCAGGGTCAAAAATATAAAGTTGAGCATAAATACCATCCTGACCTAGCTGTGGTATTAGTGATCCTGTTCGATGACGCAATTCCCCATGGATAGTGAATGATTTAAGGCCCCTTCCACTAAGTACTCTAGGATCTAATGTAGCACCAAGGCTTGTAAAAGCATTGGCTGCATTTTATATTCGAGTATACTGTCAAAACGATTTTGATTGATCATCATCCCCTTCATACAATGCTTGAAGTACTGGAGGGGGTGTAATAAGCCTAGGTAGCTTGATTTTCCCTTGGAGGCAGCAAGTACCGAAAAGGGGACGTATTTCAGAAGATTTTGTCAACTTCTCATTCATCCAACGTAAGGCCGAACAATGAGGACATAATCTATCCATTTTTCCGAGAAAATGTCGACCAAGATCTATGTTTAACCGAGGATGAGCCCTTGTACTTGTAGGCATTTCTTCTAATTCATCGTCACTATACGAATTGTCTAAAGTGAATCGGCTTGTAAAAGCAGGCCTACAATAATTAATCATACATAAATTCATGTTTATGTATAATCAGATATTAGAAAATAAGAGTATTTGTTCTAATAAACAAACACATTCATTTACCGATTTCTTTGTGAAACTGAAGATGTGCTTGGCATAGATAACAAACTTGTGGAGGGATGTGCAATCACAGATTGAATAACGTCAGATATATTCGATCCTTTTTACATGCAAGCATGGTCACGATGACTTGGTGTCAAAGAAGGAATACAACCACCTAATGTACCAACTGATTGTGCAGATCTATCTTGTTCTGAGCTCTCTCTTTCTCGGCGCAAGCGCTGTCCCATCTAATGTGCAAAATATATCCTTCTATTTTTTTCTCGTTCTCGTCGAGCTCGTTGGGCCAATGCAGCTTTGGATATAACATTATGATTTGGTGCCTAAAAATGTAAGTAGTATATCAGTGGGTACATACATGAATTATTTTTCTTATGAGCAAAAAATTGTCTAATCTATCTAATAAAATACAACTTTTTTTTAAAAGTATTTCTCTCACATTTGTATTTGATGGCTCAAATTCAGTTTTGGATTCCATTCAATGGTATAGATTTGTTTTGGATTTAATTCAAGAGCCAAATTTTCCATTCACCAAAGAAATGGGTTGAATGGAGTTGAAGAGATGGGTTTGGTGGTTGTGTCACTTGTAAAGGAAGAGGAAGAAGAATGCAATAGAGGGTGGGTGGTCTATGTACAGTGTACACCACTGTTTATGTCAATTGGTCGTTACTTTATTAAGATGTAATATTGTGGATCTTTAGTCTATATTTCGTGTGGATGTTTTAAAATTATTTTTGTGTTGGTTGTTGAACGATGGGACTACATGATTTTTTTGTTGGTTGTTGGATTACACGATTGATTGGTTGGTTGCTTGATGTTCAAAAGTATGTTTTGTTGGGATTTTGAACAGGTTTATCTTTAAAATATTTTTAGAAGAATTTACAAATGGACTCATGCAGTTTTGATCCAGATTTTTTTTTAAATAAAAACGTTCTTACATGGTTAATTGGTTGCATGATGTTGGAAAAAAAAATTTGTTGGAATTTTAAATAGGTTTATCTTTAAAAAAAGGCTTTAGAATAATTTATGAATGTATTCACGTAGTTTTAATTTAGAAATTTTGAAAATAAAATTTATCAGTCAAATTGATTGCATATATGTTTAGAAGTGCCATAGGCACGAGTCATCCCTAATAAACAACTATTGTACAATGTCGCCTGTAAAATGTTTTCCCTTTTACAATCAACTATTGATTCATTGATTTTCATTCTTTTTCTTGGCTCTCTCAACCTCGTCATTTGTGATAATAAGGTGCTTAATCTTTAATAACTAATTTTTATTGGCTGGTGGTCTATGTTTTTTTTTTCTTTACGTTGCTGGCCCATGGGACTCACAAAAAAACCAAATCAGATGGGACTAAAAAAAAAAAAAAAAGGAGGGCAAAATCAAAAGCCAAATAGACTGTCCTATAGCACATTGAAAAGAGAGAAGTGGATCTGGTTTGTTTTTAAAGATGAGTAGAATTTGGGAATTAAAAATTTAAATTTGAGTTTGTTGAAACGAAAAGCTTTGGACTGATGTGTTATTTCTTGAACAAGTCAGATTTTGAATGTTTGAATAGGTGAAATTTATAGAGGTTCATTGAGATGTTGGGTTTTGGTTTCGACAATGGTGAGGTATATGGTTTAAAAGAGAAGAAGAGAAAGGAGAAAAAAGAAGAAAAAAGAAAGAGTGCGTTCGTAGGGCTGACCAAAGAAAAAAAAACATTTTTGAGAGAGCCATGTACAAAAAAGTAAGAGAGAGAGAGAAAGAGTTCGTAGATATACAAAAAAGTTTTAACGCATTTACCAACCCAACAAAAGTAAGGAAGGGAGTGAGAGAGACATGTACTTGCATTAGACCATCATCTCTTATTTTGTTGAGAGTTACAAAAGTATGACTGACATTTTTTAATTGAAGGGGTAAGAGGAGTCAAGAAATAATCTCAACCGTTTGGCTAAAAAATAAATAATATCAACCGTCGGATGAGACATGTACTTTTTATAAAAATTGATGTCTTTTATTATATAAATGGGTAAATAGTTGAGAATCTTTGAAAAATGGTACAACTTTCATTTTAAGAAATATTTTCTCTATGGTAGTTTGTAGATTATGATTTTAAGGGGCTTGAACTAAAAAAAAAAAAAAAATGAGCTCATTGTTTTAATTTTTTTTGACAATTGGATATTTGGGAGTAGGTTGGTGGGATATTTGGATTCATGTAAATTTATTTTTTTGGGTGTTCTAGTTGCGGACTTTATGTTGTTAATCATGTTGTTGATTAAATCTTCTTATTTTGTATAAAACTAATCACTTGTCTCTCTTACTTTTATTTGTTTGTCATTGTTACAATAGAAATTACTAAGAAAGAAAACAAAAATTGCATTTAACTTCATATGTATTCAATTTGCTAAATTGGATAACATTTGTTAGTTGTGGAATACTTGGCATTAATTTGCTAAATTGTTTCTCTTTCTTTAACTTGGTTTCTGGGGTACATGCTAATCAAATTCTAAACTTAAGTGGGATACATTACTATGTTTAGATTTTGTGGAAAGTGCCGTAGGCACGATTTTATCCATAGTACAAAAGTCTTCACAAACTTTACATTAAACAACTACACCCATTGAAACACTAAAATAATAATAATAATAATAATACTTAAAGAACTATACCACTTGACGTGCATTTTCCTTTCCCTTTGAAGTAGAGCTTGCCTTTTCTTTTCCCTTAGATATCGCCATTGCCTTTGACTTTGCCTTAAAAAATATGTAAAAGAAAAAATCTATATGATAGGGTGTTTAACATAGAGTAAATGAAGATACCAAAGATGAAGAAAAATAAATGATACAGTTTAAAGAAAATAAACAATTGTGTAATGAAAGAAAAACTACCTAGGCATAGTAACCCACCCCTATGTTTGCCAACACAATAGCATCATCAACATATGATACAGTTCAAAGAAAAAATAAAAGCATCTTATGCTAAGCAAATTTTGCACAATTTTGTAAGCTTGTAGATTTGAATAGTAGGCTTACCTCACGAATGCAAGTAGTACTGAAGTCTTGCTCATCGCGGATCACAACACCTATATTTTTTTCACGAAGAAACTCCACTTACATACAAAGGCATTTGAAAAGAAAAAAATAAATACATAAAGGAAATGTAGATTAAATGAAAATTTGAGTAAACGAAGCTCATCTTACTGTTTCATTTAAGTCTACATCCAGCTGTAATTAGAGCAATATATAATCAGTAATTAAAAAGTAGGCATTATAAGTAATTGAATTGCTATAAGGTAGAAATATATTTTTAAAAAAAAGCCCACTTACATGACCGAAAATATTGATGTTATCCATAATTACGGATTGATACTGGTTGGTTTTGCGTCAACATAAAATAACTAACATTTAGCTCCACCATATCACAACATATCAGAGGGCCAAAAAAACAATAATGAAAAACCAACAGAAAAAAAGAAAGGAAGAACAAATGAACCGAGCTCAAGGGAATTGGGTGATTCATAACAAATGTGCACCCTGACTGGGTAAAACCACCAGATTCATCAGCTATACATTGAATGAAATTATGAAAATCACACCACAAAAAAGGGAAAGGAAAAGGAAAACTGTTTCTCATTAATTTCTTCTCTCTCTCTCATGAGCTCCCTTATTGTATGGATAGCCTAATAGATTTTGATTTTGATTTGAACTTACATGCATTCATTGATTTATGACTCATGCCCACAACACTCCCCACAAAATCATTACCTACATGCATATATCAAAATTAATTAATTGACTTAGAATCAAAATTCCATATCTATATAACAAAAAAAACAACTAAATAAAAATAAATTAATGAAGTACTTAAAATAACCTGTAACAACTTAATAACTCATTGAAACTTGAGAGATGTAAATGTAGGAGCATCATTCCAAGGTTAAAGAAACATAGGGTTCATTGTTCAAAATTTGATTTTAATGACCCAACCAAAAGGCACTAAAGATAACTTCACCAAAATCCAACAGCGACACCTTGAAAAATCTAAACAAAATCTATTATAGAGGTGAAAATTTTATTATAGAAATAAAATTGAATAAATAAATCTATTCGTGTGTTGAAGGGTTCGAGCACAATGACTTGGTTGGGATGTTGGAGTAAAGAAACTCATGTTAGGGCTTTCCCACTTGAGGTAATAATCACGTGAGGGCTTTGCTTTCTGTTTTTTTTTTTTTTTTTTGAGAAACCTAATCCAACACAACCCGTTAAGAACGAAAAGTGAGGGCTTTGCTTTCTGAGGTACATACATAAATAAATAAATAAATATATTATATATAAAGGAAACTCCCAGAGAGCATGCAAATTTTGTTTTTTCAACTACCCAAAGAGCACAATGACTGGGGATGCCGTGGCCTGGCCGCCCCTTTCTGTTAGTTTCTCTTGTAATTCAGTTTTTGAAATCTTCAGTTCGACTATAAATTTAAATCATTTTCCTGTGCCTACGGCACTTCCTAATAAAGTTTAGAATGCAAGCATAGATATGAAACTACAACTTAAATCGTAAAAATTTAGTTCAAATGACAGTCACATGCATATGATTTTATTGTAATTTGAGTATTGTTTTTGTACTTCAGTGAGACTTACAATGATTTTTTTCCTATACCACTCGGCACTCCGAAGAGTGGCAAGGGCACGGATAACGGATTATCCCTAGTAGGATAACATATCAGCTAGTTGTACAATAGCATCTTCTTTTAATGACCCATTTAAAGTTTTAGGTAAATCGATATAAACACTCTACCTAATTTCAAAGTTACCATAATTCACCACCCAAACTCAATTTCATTGAACACCAAACAAAAAAGTATGCAAATCACTATCCAGAGTCATTAATTAACTGCCATATGATCAATAACAAACATAACACACTTACACATGGCTATTGCTCCAATGATTAAAAAGTTCACTCAACAGAATAATGCTCAATTATTAATTAAGGCAAAAAACCAAATGCCTCATATAACATCAAACTTCAGTTATCACCCACAATCACAACCCTTTTCAAAGCAAAACCCAATTTTAGCAAGGGATTAAATAAAAATTCATTTGGCAAACAATATTATTTAAATCATTTGGTAAACAATATTTCAATGATTTGATCATTTATCCCAACCAAAAATTATTTAAATAGCAAAACTGGGCTTTCAAATAATTCAACTTGGGCAAATAATTTCAGTTCAATTATTTCATACGGATTAAAGAAAAAATCATTTGGCAAACAATATTATTTAAATCAATTGGCAAACAATATTTCAATGATTTGATCATTTATCCCAACCAACAATTATATATTCAAAATCGGGCTTTCAAATTGTTGAACTTTGGTAGATATATTTACTCGTGGGCTGCTCTTTCTTCAGCCACAATGATTGGATACAAAGCCCTATCTCAATATGTGGGCTGCTCCAATTCCATCCAAGCCCCATCCCATTTCATACAAAACCCCATCTCAATATATATTGAAGGATATATACATACATATAGGGCATTAAAAGAGTTCCTCCAGTAGTCATATTGGCGGCCACAAAGCGAAGAGGTGTTCTTGATTTTCCGCAAGCGAAGAGCGGAAATGGGTTTGAGTTTGAACAGTCGACCCCTTACCAGTGTCGGGTTTGAGCCAGAACATTGATGATTTTAATAAAAAATTAAAGGTGAAAAATCAATCATGATAGTAAGATTGAAAACATAATTAATGTGAATAGTCAAAAGGCCTTTAATCTAAACACGTGTAATTTTCAAAGTGTTTCTCTTAATTTCAAGAAGAAATTTAGTTCAAAAGACCCTTAATCTAAACAAAGTTTTTAATTTTCAAAAACATAAATGACCTGTTAACACTTGTCATTTTTATTATATCATGTTATCCAACTCTTCTTATTATTGCTAATGGCCTAACATTATAGCAAAACAAAGCAAGCTTAAAAAATAATACATTCAACAAATATTGTACTTGAACAGACAAACCTTGGTAATATAGATAATTTATAACTATTAAATAACTGCACATAGCAATCCCATTATAGCCTCTCTTTTTTTTTTTTAGTATGAATAAGTAAAGGGTCCCAAAAGCAAACATAGCCTCATTGTGGTGTTTTCAATATTTTAGCTTGATCCAATAACAACTGTCCACACTAAAGCATAACTTTAGTTTTAACTTTACAAAACTATTTCTATTTCCCCTTTTGCTTGGGGCACCTCACGTGCTATATGCATAGCTTTACCCAAATTCACACGTTCCCTATTTTTTTTCTCACACCAAAATATCTAACAAATATGTGAATGCATATCATCAACCTATTTTACATTCATCTCCTTTTTCTCTTATTTTTCTTTACTCTACTCTTCACCATCAAACGGCTCTTCCTTCCACACAATCACTTCCCCTGAAAGCATAGCCTTTAAAATCATCGCCCGATTTCAAATTTTGGACTCTTGATTTCAAATTTCAAAATCAAAAGGCTTCATCATCTCAAAACCAATTATACATTTCAAATCAAAACCACTTTTTTCACCGATTATACCTACTCTTGATATCAAATTTCAAAATCATCATAGATTCGTGTAAGTCCAAAAGTTTCGAACTTACAATGCTCTGTTTTAAGGAGAGAAATTGAGGGTGGCATCAGGGAACTTACGATGCTCTATTCAAAGGTGAAGGGTGCAAACCCCTTAGTGGTGTCTTGGGTTTTGCAGTGAAGGAGTGGTGATGGTGTGCATAGTGGGTTTGTGGGTGTGGTGAGGGTTTGGGGTGAAGGAGTGGTGTGGGTGTGCATTGAGTCAGTCAGTATGATGTGGGTGTGTGATCGGTGGTGGCTGTGTGGTGGTCACTGGGTCGATAGTCAAGAATTTTGGGAAGAAGGGAAGAAGAAGAAGAAGAAGAAGAAGAAGAAGAGAAGAAGAAGAAGAGAGAGAGAGAGAGAGAGAGAGAGAGAGAGAGAGAGAGAGAGAGAGAGAGAGAGAGAGAGATGCTTACCTGTAGAGGGCTGACCACTGGAGCTTGAAGGTTGGAGGTTTGAGCTTAGATCACCACCAAATCTTGGATGAAAACAGAGCAGGTGTGTTTCGCTTCTGTTTGAGAGAGTGGGTGTGTTTGAGAGAGTAGGTGTATATTTTGGCGGGATGTAGGTTTGGAATAAAAGTTTGAATAAATCTCAACCATTGATTGGAATCTAAAACTAAATTTAAACCCTTAGATACAAATTGTGAGAGGAATATTTTCAAAATAAATTATGTTTTATTATATAGATATTATATACACAGATGCACAATATTCTTAGTTATATTTTCACAAATTTTCAGTGGCACATGCCCTTCACACCTCTTTCCTCACAAGTCTCATTATCCAAATAGTGTTTTAAAAAGTAAAAAAATAAAACTAAAATAAATAGAATAGAAAAAAATTAAAGAAATGAAGGACATATTATTATTTTTTTTCACATTTTAGTTTTAAAATCTCTAGATAGAGTACTTGATTATGCAATTTTGGAAATTTTAGCAGCTAATTTGCAAAAACAAAGCTTTTAAAGCACCATTTGGGAAAACAAACAACTATATAAGCCTCGCTTTCCTGTTCTCTTCCATTACGTTATCTGTATCACAGGCACAGCCCCATTACCCCTGTTCTCGCTCCTTAAATCATATATTCGAAACCAGAATTTAGCCCCTGAGACCCTAATTTTCACTCTACAGCTCTCTCTCTCTCTCTCTATATATATATATATATATATGTACAGGTGCATCTTGCTGTTTGTGTTCCACCTCAAACACTAGCACTTCCTTCCCCAATTCTCTCTTTCTAAGTCTCTCCCTCTGCGAAACCCTATTTTTGTCTCCATATTCATCTCGAATCCTAACTGTTTTGACCAAATCTCTGATCCATGTTACGCTTTGAATCCAATAAATCACATACAAATCTTTGTTTCGTTAAAATTTCTAAAATAAGAGAGAATAAAATCGGATTATAAACTATTGTCTATTATCTGATCTTATTGTCGTTTTCACCTGAAGTGGTGGAGCGGGTTGTTATCGAATCTTTGATCTCTTTTGATTTTTGAGTCTATTTAATACTTATCAGCTTTGCGTAAATTTTCTAAACAAAAAGTTTTATGATACGTTTTTTAATTTTATTTTGTATTTAGTTTTCGAAACCCTCGTCGGATAAGTAGAAAATTTTGATTTATCTGAAAACACTGAAATTCTAGATTAGGGTCACAGGTTTTGAGTAATTATAGTTTGCCCCAGTTTCTGAGTTTTTTTTTCGTTTGGGTATCTGTTACGTATTTGGGAGTGGAGGAGAAATGGCGGGAGGTGGTAACAGGAGAGACGAAGGGTTGTTGGTGATTTTGGGCCCCGACGCCACTGACGATGAAATCGTGGGCGGATGTTGATGATGAGGATGACGACAACTATTATGCTACGACTGCTCCACCTCAATCTGATTAGGGTTTGTCAGAATCTCAGGAGACAAAAGAGAAGCAAGCACCTGTAGAGGTGTGTATATGAATGCTTTCATTCTTGATTTCACTTGTAGAGATGTGTGGCAAAGCAATGAAATTATATCACAACACTAATTGGGTCCATTATGATTGTTAGGTGATTGCATTATATGTTGTATATGGTTTATCGGTTATTGGGTTTTTGTATGTTATTTGTGCATGATTTTGGTAGCATTATAGCAGGAGAATTTTATTGAAATGAATGGTAGCTTTGATGGTTTTGTCATTTACATTTTATGTCAGTGAAATGTTTAGAAATTCAATGTTACCTCATGGCTGCATACATTATATATGATTCTTATTAAATTATGCATCTAATACATTTGAGGTGTATTGTGGCGTTTGGTGTGATAGTCATACCATCATTATGTTTTTTATTAACTTTATGATTGTGGACTTGACATCTTCTTCAACTAGCGTTCTTATCGCTTGTGAGGTTGCCTCCTTTTTCCTTTTGTTCTATTTCTATAAGTCAGTGTCTTTAAGAGAGAGATGGTGCCAAGAAGAACTTTGTGTTTGCTACTAAGAGTGGATAGTTGCTGCAAAGGAAATCAGTGTTTGCAATGAGAATTCAAGCATCATTGTTCCTTTCTATGGGGTGTGTGTAAAGGAATTGAAAATCTTACAATTTATTTGATATGATAACTTGAAGTAAAGAAATTAATGTGTTTTTTTAGTGAAAGAATCTCTCGTGCCTAAGAGAAGCTAGAATAATACAATAGATTTGAGTGGTGATCTTAACTTTGTCTGTTGCAGACGGCAACAATTGAATAGGGAGAGAGATTGTGATTTTGTGGTTTCTAAGATTAGATGATAAGTTGTTCAGAATCAAGTGAATAGAGTATTATGCTCTAAGAAGCACAAACATTGGCAAATTTTATGGTTTCGAGCTACTTTACTAGTAAGGCAAAAGCCCTTAACTTAATTAATATTATATTAGTATAAAGCGCTAGCGCCCAACCTATACCAACCTATACAAGGGGTTTCCGCCTCCATTTGGTCGTGCTGTTATGATGTAACGTGCAGTCGTCCCGAGGCAGCAGAATGTATGGTATAGGCCCCCTATTTTCTCTCCCTTAAAGTCCTTTATGGATTTCGAGTCGGGAATAGAGCAGTGGCTTATTCGGCGCTATATCACAATTCATTCTCGGGCATAGCTGTTCACGAAACGTGGCATGGGACATCTGTTGGAGGCAAGAGTCAAACATCACTCGAATACCAATAGGGACACGACAATTTCTAAAAAAATGATAATACAGATATGGCAAAAATATAGTTTTATGTTATTATTGCAATGTGTTTCATTGAGTTAATGGTCTGATGTCAAGTTTTTTGCCATGCTTGTGTCCAACTTATGTTCAATAGTTTTTTAATGTTGTACATTGGATGGGCTGTTAATTTGTTATTTTCCATTGAGACAAATGAAGCATAATAACTCCTTTTTGATATATATGCAGCCTGAAATATTTGAAGGTTAACTGTACCGTACTTGACGACTTATTTGGTGGACGTGATTGGAGTTTTTGAATCTTTTAAATGGCTGCCATTTTGAGAATATGGTAGTGTAGAGTGATAATGAGGGAGGAAATTCTAAGGGTTGGGTTGGTTCTATCTCAATGAATAGTGTCACAGGTTGGGCGCTTGCCATCCAATTCAAAAGCTTAAATTGTTAGTTGGTGCTGACTATCTCCGTTATATAGTCCAAGACCTTCTTCCTCCTATCTGATGTGGGATCGTGACATAATACCCCACTCGAATCCGTGACGCCTTCGTCGTGAGTCGGACCACCCTGCCAAGTCCACCTGAACGCTTGGTGTAAAATCGGATCAAGAGTTGGGCTACTCTGATATCACTTGTCACGGGCTAGACGCTTGCCATCCAACCCAAAAGCTTAAGCTGTTAGGTGGTGCTGTCTACCCCCGTTATATGGCCCAAGACCTCTCTCCTCCTATCCGATGTAGGATCGTGACAATAGGCATATGTACTCCTACAACGTTGGAAGGCTATTTTCTTCCAACGGTTAGCTGGTTTTGTATTCTTGTTGTGAAGTGGATATGCCCATCTTCCTGGTGGCTACATTTTTTTGAGATGTCATGTCATTTTCATATAGAAGATTCTTTTATTATTTTTATTCTACACTCAATGACATCTCAGTGTCCAATGCGGATTATGTGCTATTTATTTTAATACAGAATCTGCCACTTATACAAGATATCTGTTGTGCTTTAAATTTTGGCACAACTACATTATTGGATGTCAATTACTTTCAGAAATCACTTTGGCATGGGGAATTAATTGTTAGTGCGAATAATCTTTTTGGTCAATGCCTTTATATTTATGGTGCATTGATTGCAACTTATGTTGGTTCAAATCTACTTGGGATTTCATTTGAGGACCTTGCTTATTTAATGTCATTAATCATTGTCTTTGCTTCTCGTTTTGTGATTGCTTGCAAACACTTGCTAGTTTTCTTTTTCTTTTTTTGCCATTCCTATGTGGCTATGTCTAGGCATTAGTTTCTTTTGCCAAAATATGCACTGGGTTTGGTAGAACTGGGCAGTTGTACATTGGTTTGGCAATGACTGCAGCCTTTCATAGCTATATACAACCCAGCTCTGCCCTTCCCCCCTTTCCCTTTCCCTTTCCCTTTCCTCTTCTCTATTACTCTGTATCCACCATCTTTGCGTGATGGTTATACTATTTTGAACTAAGTGTGATTTGGCTACAGGAATTTTTTTTAAAGATATGCAGGGATTAACATTCTTGCCAATATGTGAATTACCTTTTTGCAACTGTTTTTGTTATTTAGGAGTTACATTGGATTTTCAGTTTTTAGTGTCCACTACAAGGCATTTTTGTTTTGCCTTCATCAGTACATATTTGTGAATATACTTTCAGTTTGACTTTATTTCATTTTTGTTGAGCCTTGTTTTAAAAGCTGTCAGATTTAGACATCTAGATGTGATCAATGCGGGTGTCAAGGGTCTAACAAAGAATAACAAAATCATATGAAAATCATGGATATGTATGAAAGGTTTAAAGTTGGTAGTTTCTTTTGGAAATATTGAAGAAGAAAAGTAGCGGTTTTTAAACTAAAATGGATGGAGTAATGAAATCTAAAGAAGTTAAAAGACTTGGCATATTTTCATAACATGCAAAAGAAAATGAACAACAATACGTACTTGGGCACATCTATGGATGGTTGTGAAGGTTTATGGCCTATGTTGGGAAACTATGTTGCACTTGGAAGAGGCACACCCATGTTAATCTCCCCAAGTGGCAGTGTACATCATAATTTATTATAGCGTGATCTGTGAAGCATACACATAGTATAAACAAAAAAGTTGTAGAAAAGAAAAGAGAGAGGAGAAAAATTGAGGGAGAGGATTTGAATGACGAAGATGAGGGAACACACTTAAGATACTAAATAGAGTGTAGTAAAGATTGCTAGAGAATAACTTTCTCTTGTAAACTGTTTCAAAGGATATATTTTGGCTTGAATGGTGTATGGTAACATCAACCTTTTAAATTTTCCTTACTGAAGTTCTATTTTTGATCTTACATATAATTTTTTTTAAAATTCATTCAGTAGTTTTATATTGGGAGCAATGATGTGATTATTTGAAGTTACTTGTCAAATATTTGGAGGAGGTTAATAGTCAAGATTGTCATAATTTTTTCCCACAATCACAAAAGAGTTGCCTTGCAAGCATTCCTTATTAGTCTTGATTTGCTGTGTAAGGTCCTCTTGTCTGGGTCCCATGTTGCTCACCTAGGTAATCATAATCTGTCCCTTCATGAGATAGATAACTGCTTGTGTCGTATAATCCCAATTTCCTTCTCATAGTGAACCCAATTTTTTGGTTGTATGGGGCAGTTAATGATTGATTTTGCTCTTCCATTCAAGAATGATTCCCCGCACCCAACAAAAAAAAAATTAATAAATAAATAAATGGTATAGTAGTTTTGGAAAATTGTCAAAGCTCTAATTCTGTAGATAAATGGAACCAAGTTAGACAATTGAAAATTGAAACCCCTTCCTGGTTACCGTCTTGGATGTGGTCTTCTTATGGAGTTTTGTGTTTAAGAATTCTGTTGACATTTTAAGGCATCCAACGATGATTAGAAGGTGGAAATCTTTTTACATTTACAGCCAGGGCTTTTGGCCCTTTTGTCATCACATGGGATTTGTATTTGAGCATGTGAGATGACGTGTGATTACTACAACATCCAATTTGGAGTCTCATGTGGCTTTATTATAATGGCTTGTAAAAAAATTAGGAAATGTTCCAGGAATACTCTCACTCATAATTGTCATGTTGACTTACAGGAAAGTGAAAGTGAAGAAGATATTCTTGATGAAGGTGATGAGAACGTAGAGGAAGAGCACGAGCAAGAACCAGAAGAACTTGTACAACCTGAGCATTTGCTGAAGAAAGCCCCTGAAGTTTCTTCAGCACCTAAGGAGACAGAAAGGCAGCTTTCCAAGAAGGAAAGGAAGAAAAAAGAACTTGCAGAACTTGAGGCCTTTTTGGCCAATTTTGGAGTTTCCCCAAAAGTGGATGATGCTCAAGATGAGTCACAGGGTAATTATATGCTCAGTTATTTGCCTAATGAACGTACGATTTTGCTCTTTAATGATGGCTACTCTGTTTACTCTACATGCGGATTCAAATTTTTGGTTGCCATTTTCATTTTTCTAGAATTAGGAGGAATCTCTCTTACACCAAAATCTGAAGTTTCTTATGCATAAGAATTGAAACCGATGCATTTGCTCTGTTTGAAGGTTACTTGTGAATTAAAATTGAAGTCCCATAGGGTCTGTAAAGGTGAATCTATATAGTTGTAATTATTCGTGACTCAAGTCCTCTCAAGAGGCTGTTGGAGACTCTCTCTCTCTCTCTCTCTCTCTCTCTCTCTCTCTCTCTCTCTCTCTCTCTCTCTCTTTGTATATATATGTATGTATAACAAATCACACACAAGCTTCCATCCCCAGGATCATGGTTGAAGCTTAGAGCTTGTGTTATCATCATGATTTCCACCTTCATATTAGTGATTATTGTATTTCTTCGAAGAGAGCTCTTCCTCAAATATAAGTGTGTAGTCTGTCTTATATTACCTCATGGACTATGATGCTTTCTAATTTTTTTCTTCAATACCGTTCTAATATTATTTCTAATGCTGTCCATCCAAAGAAAAAAGGTGAAAATGAGAATCTAATTTTAAGAGTGACTACAATTTGGTGTCTTCTTTGTTCTGTAAGTTCCCGTTGGCCATAGATAAATATCAGATTCTTACTTGCAAAATCATTTCAGTATTATAATTTAAGGTTACAATATTTTACTAGAGTAATGGTGAAGCATGTGTAAACAATGAAGATCTGTTTACTTGCATTTGCAGATGCGACAAAAGACACGAAAGATGGAGCGGCAAATGGAATTGGAGATGGTGAATAGAAGGAAAATGTCCCTATAGGGTCCAAAAGTGCAAAGAAAAAGAAAAGGAAAGATAAATCTTCCAAGGATGTGAAGGAACCACAAGATCAGCCCAACAGCTCAAATATCACCAATGGACCAGAGGATACTGCTGGAACTGAATAGACAGAAGAAGATGCAGCTGCTATTGATGTAAAAAGAGCGGCTAAAGAAGATGGCATCTAAGAAGAAAAAGTCCAATAAAGAGTTGGACGGTGTCTCCAGAGCTGCTGCCACAGAGGCTGCTGCAAGAAGTGCAAAACTTGCTGTTGCAAAAAAGAAAGAGAAGAATCATTACAATCAGTAGCCAGTGCAGTAAGAGCCCTTTTTGTTTGCCGTTCATATGAACATGATCTCTGATTGTTCATTTGCCAATGTGGAATAAACAAGTGGGCTATGAGCATCGATTTCGTGATAGAAGACCTTTAGTATTTTTATCATGTTGTTCACCCAAGGGGAAAAAAAAACACTCGTTGTGGGCATTAAGATGTTATTGTTGCTTATTTGTCATGTGACATCTTTTCCAGTGAGTTTTGCTCGTTGAAATACTCTCTTGATGGTATTTGAACCTTATCGCTGATTTTGTATTATAGTAGTAATGTCCTTACCATGTGCCGTTGCTCTTGTATTTTGGTGGATGTCCCAATGAGAAAGGTTCCATGATTTGATAGTTGTAATTATCCATATTTTCCCAGAAAAAAACTGAATACTGTTTGGAGGATGCGCGTTTTGTCGGGGAAAAATTAGTAAGAATTTATCGGCTTGCTTGGCCATCATGCCTCTCCAAGTTTACATATGTTTTCCTCGGCATGATTTGAAAATAATACCGAAACTCAGATGTTGTGATAGGCTGCTTTATGAGAAGCAGTAGGACGTTGTGATCAGTACCCTTGTATTGTGGTGGTATATTTTGAATGGTCTATTTATCAAGAGGGATATAAATCTCCTCCATTGAAGGGTAGGGGAAGGGGAAAAGGAATGGGAATGGGATCAGACCCGCTTTACCTTGATCTGCCTAGTCTTTTCCTCTTCCCATGTCAGGTTAAACCTACTGGAGTCTACTCATTTGTGTCATGGCTTGTATGAACATTGCTGGTTATTTTTGGGGCCGTTGTGGAAAAGTTAATTAAAGCATTCATGTCAGGTTTTTGAAGGGAAGCAGTGAAAAAAGGGAGTTGAATCTCGTCATTGCCCGTTGATTTTGACTATGAAATTGATGTCTGAGCCCATCCTATACTGTATAATCTTTGAATTTATATTGAACGTTGAATTTACATATTTTGTTTTTAGTTGCAGTAAATTCTTGAGTTTCATTTTTCTAGTGAACTGGTTATTTCCAATGATAATGGAACTCCAACCTCTGCATTTTTTTGGCCTAGAGTTCTGATTTTCAGTAGTGATTCATTGACATGGTCAAATTATTTTGGACTAAGTTTCCTAGCTCTAATAAGGGGTAGTCCAAAATTAATGTCACATTAGTCGTAGAGTAGTCTGGATACAAAAATATGATTTTAGGTCATTGGCTTAAATACCCACTTATTTTAGCGTGATTTTATTGGTTTATGATATTATCTTAAAATATATTATTTTCTTATTATTTCTCTTGTATTATTTTCCTGAGTTCATTAAGTGTAGAATAGTCCTTCTTTTTATTTTAGGGTTTTGTTTTGTTTGCATATTACGTTCGTTGTATTCTTATTTTCATTAATTGAATACAAAGCAGCTGCATGTTCTCTTTTCTCTTCTCTTCTATTCTTCTATTGTTCGATCAATATTAACATGGTATTAGAGTCTCTCTCTTGCATTCAAGTTGGATTATTGGATGAACTATTCAAACGGCTGGGAATTTCTGTTTCTTTGGTTGTTGGGTTGGATTATTGACTGTTGGATTGTTTCTTCTTTGTTGTTATTGTTGCTCTGCTGCTTCATCTTCGCTGTCTCTATTGGAATTTTTTTTTTCTTTACCTCTGCAATTTCTTCTCCCTTTGCTAGTTCCTCTTTGTTGCGGTCATTCTTCTTTGTTGCTGCATCTGATCCTTCCCTATTGCTCCTATTGCTGCTGGTTTTTCCTCTTTTTGGTTATTCTTTTCTCTTCTTTGCTACAACATCAGATTTGGACAGGATTTGGTTTGGTCTCTATTTTGCTGCGAATCTAGTCTGTATTCTGATCCATATTCTGTCTCTATTTTGCTGCATCTCTTCTTTGCCACGAATCTAGTTTGATCTCTATTTTGGATTTTACAAATTTTTTTTTTATTATGATTAGTGGAAATTCTGATTCTCTTCAAGCTATGCCTATTGGACAAATGTGATGAAAATTTTTCTTTTGGGAAAAAAATGTGTCGAGTTATATTACTGGGGCTACTCAAATTCCTTTAGATACGAAGGCAACAAATTTTAGTGAATTACTCTTGACCTGGGAAGTAAACAATACTAGAATCATTACTTGGATCAATAACTTTATGGAACAGTTTATCGATGTTCACTTTGCTAAGTTACCTGCTCGTTTTGCTATCTAGGTTATGGTGAGGGGCAAAAAGGTTATCGTTGCTATGATCCTGTTGCCAAATGTCTATATGTATCTCAACATGTGATCTTCCTATAGCATATTTCATTATTTTCCATTCCTTCTGTTTCTGCAACTTTTAGTAAATCCGAGCTTATTTTTATTGATCCTTTTCTTGATGATCTTCCCAGTGATTCTTGTGTTAGGGATTTACACATATCAGATATCCCCTCTTTGTCTTCGTCTTCCTTCTCTTTAGTTGCCCCTTCTATTATTCATACTTACTCTCGTAGGAACAAAGCTAATTTTTTTGACAGTTCAACTCCTTTATCCTCTTCGGTTCCGTCTTCGTTGGTTTCTATTGATACGGATCCTTTATCCACTCATTATCCTATGCATATTCGTAAGTGTCCAAATCGCCTTCGTTTCTCTAACTCTTGTTATTTTTTTGATTTATGTTCTTTGTCCATTCATTCTTTATCTGAACCAACCTCTTATAAGGAGGCTGCTCTTGATCCTCTTTGGCAACAGGTTATAAATGAGGAGCTCTATATATTGCATCAAATGAGACTTAGCACTTATACATTTACCTCTTGGTAAGCGTGTTGTTGGTTGTCGATAGGTATATAAGATTAAAACCAAGGCTGATGGATCTCTAGAAAGGTATACAACTCGATTGGTTGCCAAAGGTTTTGCTCAGGAATATGGTATTGATTGCGAGGAAGCTTTTGCTCCTGTTGCTGAGATGATTATAGTTCACACTTTGATTGCTGTCACGGTTATACGTCATTGGACGCTCTATGGATGTCGAGAATGCTTTTCTAAATGGTGATTTAGCTGAAGAAGTTTTTATGGTTCCTCTTCTGGGTCTATCCTATATTTTAGGTGAGGTTTGTAGACTCAGAAAAGCTTTTTATGGTCTCAAACAAGCTTCTCGAGCATGGTTTAAGAAATTATCCACAGTAATATGTAACTTAGGGTTTTGCTCAAGTGATCATGATTTTGCTATTTTTCTTCATTCTCCTTCTGTTGGCTTGATTGTTCTTCTTTTATATGTTGATGATATGATTCTTATTGGGGATGATTTGAAAGGTACTTATATCTTGAAGTCACAGTTACGGCAATAGTTTGAGATGAAAGATCTTAGTTCTCTTCACTATTTTTTAGGCATTGAGGTGTCTTTATTTACTAAGAGTTATCTTCTGTCTTAGTCCAAGTATGCGGCTGATGTTATTCAAAAGGCCCACTTATCTAGTTATCGTACTGTTGAGACTCCACTTGAACTTAATGTACATTATACATCTACTGATGGTGTTCCTTTGACTAATCCCACCTTGTATTGAGTTCTTATTGGTAGTCTGGTTTATCTTATTGTTACACGTCATAACATTACCTATGTGATTCATATTGTGGGTCAATTTGTCTCTTCCTTAATAACAGTCAATTGCGTTGCTTGTCTTCATATTTTGCACTATCTTTGGGGTACTTTACATCAAAATTTGTTGTTTTCTTTCACTTTTGCCTTGGAATTTCAAGCTTTTTCTAATGCTAATTGGGTAGGTGATGCCATGGATTGTAAGTTCACCACTGATTTTTGTGTTTTTCTAAGTGATTCTCTTATTTCCTAGAAGAGTAAAAAGCAAATTATTGTTGTTCATTCTTCTGCTGAGGCTGAGTATCGTGCAATGGCTACTACTACTGTTGAAATTGTTTGATTGCGATGGTTGCTTGATGATTTAGGAGTTTTATTTTCTACTTCCTACTTTTATGTATTGTGACAATAAAAGTGCTATTCAAATTGCCCATAATTATGTTTTTCATGAGCGCAGCAAACACATTGAAATTGATTGCATTTTATTCGTCACCACCTTCAGTCTGGGACTGTCTCTTTGCCATTTGTTTCCTCCACTATGCATTTGGTTGATTTTTTCACAAAGCCTCATATCATTCAACGTTTTCACTTCTTTCTTGACAAACTCTCGTCACTTCCCACTGTTGCATCATGAGCTTGCAGGGGATGTTAAAATATATTATTTTCTTATAATTTCTCTTATATTATTTTCCTGGGTTCATTAAGGATAGAATAGTCCTTTTTCTTATTTTAGGATTTTATCTTGTTTTCATATTACATTAGTTGTATTCTTATTTTCATTAATTGAACACACAATAGCCTTATGTTCTCTTTTCTCTCTTCTTCTATTGTTCGATCAAGATTAACAAGTTGCACTTGCACTGTGTGTTTTCTGAGAGTATGGACTGGTAAGTATTTGTAACTTCTTGGAGGTTGGTTGACCTAGAATGCCAATCTTGCACTTTGCCTTAGTGAATAAGTAAAGCCTGAAGTGCCTGCCTTGCATGCTCTGGTGGCAAGGTAAAAGCTGAGCTCTAAACCTTAGAGGCATTCAACATTTCTATCCAAAAGCTTGAGCACAAGATTTATATTCAATCAAGTCTATCAACCTTATGCTCGTCTGCTTGGCATCTTGTAACCTCCATAGCAAGGCTTTTGAATTGTATAACAACTGGTTGGATGTAGCTTATGACTTTTAATTTTTACTTACTTTTAAGCTAAATTTTCGGTAGTAACATTTAAATTCCGAACCCTCTCTTTTGTTACATCACCTTTTTGACCATTATTTTTTTTGTAAAGTTCTTTTAAAAATCTGAGTCCTTTTAATGTTGTGGCTTAACTTTTCTATGTAATATTTTATGAGGCCCTTTACCTAGAGTTAAAAAAAAAAAGAAAAGAATTAATTGTGAATTGGCCCTCAAGTTGAATGTTGTGCTTAGTTTGGAGGACACTATTGTCTATTCATATTTCATTCCCTTGGCCAAAGTCGAGGCTGCCCTTTGGTTGGGCTATGGGGCTTAGTGAAAACTGGATCACCTTGGTTGGGATGTGTATTTTCATGGTCTATTTCTCATTGCTTCTAAAGAATAGAGCTTTAGAGTGTTTCTCACGACAAAATATTCGGCCACTTGGAGGATAACGTGTCCCTCCTCCTCCTCTTATATATTAATGGGTTCCTTGCTTTGTTGTGTCGATCACTTTATCGAACAATCACAAACAAATCGCAGGACTCACTAGTATGTGAAAGGAGAAAAAGAGTAATGTGATCCTCTAAGAGGACTGAATAATTTTTCATTTCTTTCCTATTGTGGTCTCCATCAAGGGAATCCTCTCTCTTCTCACCTTGTTGTGTTGGGCATCCAAGCATTTTCAGCTTGTATTAGAATGTATGGCTAGTAAAAGGATTTGTAGAGACATGTGGTTGGTTGTCAAGTATGCTTAGCTCGTCATAAGACGCAGGTAAAAAGATTTTCAGATATGTGAATGTATTAGTTATTTACTGTATTTCAACAACTCTGTATGTGTTTGCTCGTGATAATTTGATAATTGTGGAATCCATTTTGATTTTCAAGAATAAGAAGTGTTTTTGATGGCAGTGATAATACTTTTGAGGAGATTTCGTGTTTGGTTCGGTCTCTACTCATGGTTTAGTCGCCAAAATCTCATTAAGTAAACTGGTTTCAAGATTTTTTGTAAAAGAAAAATCCTAGTCTAAGGAAACAAAAAAAAGTTGTTTACTAGACTTTTGAAAATCGTGTCTCTCAAACAAAAAAATAGAAACAATATGAAAATGATGATGCCCCTGAAATTTCCATTGGTTTGGGTTCTAAAAACTTGGGAAATTAAAACGAAGACAAAAATTTTGAAACCATTACCAAACAATAGTTATCTCTTTGTTGGGGCCCATATAGTGAGAACTTATTCAGTCTTTTGGATCATCGTATAGCCTTTCTCTTCATCTTCTCGCAAAATAATAAATTCTGCAAAGAAACAAAATTACTTTTTCTAACAAGGGAAAAAGAGTTGAGTTTTATTTTCACAAATTATTTTTTCTAATAAGGAAAAAAGAGTTGAGTTTTATTTTCACAGATAGGGAGACTAATTGTTCTGTAACAATTTTTGAGGGTCGATGGTTAAGCATCTGTGTTCCTGTGGGTTTCTTAGCTGATTAATCCTAGTAAAAATCATACACATATATTTTTCAAATATTGGTTCTCAAAATAAAAAGAATAGGCTTCATTATTTGTAAAGAAATAAATCCTTTTCCACTATGGTAGAAAAAAATTCGGTTAATTTTTGGATTATTTTTTAAAAAAAATTAATTAATAATAAATTTTTTTGTAATTTTAATGCATAAAATTGAAAATTTGATTAGTATGTAATATCGCGTTACCACAAGATTAGAAGATGAAGAAGAATAGAATTTCATTATTCAACCTCCGATGAGGAAAACTATAGCCGGCGCCGATGCCAAAGGCAGGTTCCCAACTTCGTCTTCCACTCCGCTGCTCCTCTCTCTCTCTCTCTTTCTCTCTCTCGCCAGTTCGGGGATTGATTGATCCTCGTTGTTCTTGGGTTTTCGTCAGATAAGGTTATGTTCGTCATTTTATGTATTCTTCAATGGCATTTAAGTCAAAAAGCCCAAAAATAGTCCGCTCTTTCTTTTCTAGTTGAAACCAAATTGGCCAGCGAGCCAAGCAAAGTCCAGAGGTGCCTTGTCTCTCTCTCTCTCTCTCTCGCTCTCGCTCGATTCCGTAAGCGAGGGAAATCGAAGCATAGACGCAACCGTAGAAGAGAGTTGTTAAAATAGAGATTTCGTTTCAACTTGGTACCCCTTACGAAAATGTCGAATCCAATCCTTATAGGTACTCGAGGAATTTTGTTGCTGCTTTCTACTTTAACATGCTCGTTTGTATTCTGTATTCTTATGTGTCTATTTAAATTCCATCATCTATGGGTGCATACTCATATTTGTATATCTACACTAGCTATATATATTTTTTCATCTATATATTGATTCGTTTTTGGGGGCCACTTTCTTTGTTGTGCTGCGAAGTCCTCAAAAAAAAAAAAAAAAAGGGAAAAAAAGAGAAAGGAAGTGTATAAATTTTCATTTTCAGTTCCGGAAACACTTGGTAATCTTGTTATTGTTGTTCCTTTATGTATAATAACTGGTGGTGTGTTTGATTTTTTCAACGATTGATAATGGGAGATGTTTCATTTTGATTCTTGCTCAGGTGTTGATTGTTTGGGCACTGGTTAATATTATGAACTTTGTAAGGGACTGAGATCTGGTTCTTGGTCCCTGGAAAATGAGTTCTGAATTGGGTTAGTGTGTATGAGTGGAGATAATGAGCACTGCACTACATAACCCATTTCTGGGGTTTCCACTTCAAGGCTCTGTAAAGAGAAGAAACAACGGCAATTTGGTTTATCTGGACAGAGTAAAACTACCCAAAAAGGCTTTCCGCCAGTGTACATGTGCAAAACATAATCATTGGATTTCTAGGGGAATCAGGTTTTCGCATTTTTGTGGAAGAAATGTAGAGCTGCTATGGAAGAACCTAGGGTGGAGAGGTGGGTTGATTGTGAAACGTGTGGCAGAGCCCTTTTCTGGGGAGAAGGCTCTGGTAAGGTCTTTAGCTCCATTGTGGGATGAAGGGTTACTTTTAATTAGGTGCTCTGTCTTCTGTGCCGTGATATCTGGGGTGTGCTTATTGGTATGGTATGGGCAGGCAAAAGCCAAGACTTTTGTCGAAGCCAAGCTTTTACCTTCTGTTTGCTCTGTACTGAGTGAGTATCTTCAGCGTGAGCTGGATTTTGGTAAGGTCCGAGGAATTTCACCTTTAAGCATTACCTTGGAGTCTTGTTCAATTGGGCCTCATAATGATGAGTTCTCTTGTGGGGAGGTCCCCACGGTAAAACTACGTGTTCTTCCTTTCGCAAGTCTGAGGAGGGGAAAGATTGTGATTGATGCAGTTTTGTCTGATCCAAGTTTGTTGATTGTGCAAAAGAAGAATTATACCTGGCTAGGAATACCCTTTTCTGACAGTAATCTGCAGAGGCACTTGTCGACTGAAGAAGGAATTGATCATCGTACGAAAACTAGGAGGATTGCTAGAGAGGAAGCAGCTGCCTGCTTTGATAAAGAGAGAGATGACGCAGCTAGGGAAGCTGCAGATATTGGCTACATTCTTTCTGAGAAAGGATCTCTCCCCTCTGAGGTGGATGTATTGAAGGACAATGCTAGTCGTCCAGCAGGATTAGCAACCTCTGAATCATTTTTCTACATGGACGAGCGACTGCACTGGCGAGATCATCAGTGCATGGATGCAGGTATTGAGTATGATTTGAAACATGCAGATTTAGAGAAAGCATTTGGTGTAAAAATTCCTGGTTCAGAGGATAAATTTTGGTCTAGATTTATACCAGGGCCTGTGAGGCATAAATTCAATAGGAAATCTAATGGGCGAGATATATCTGCCACTGGTGTCACAGCCCAAAGAAAAATTCTTGAACGCAGTGCATCAGCAGCACATGCTTATTTCCTGGGTCTATCACAGGGGAGGTTTGGTGATCCTAATCAGTCTTTTGGAGGTTATGATGTTATGAATATTGAGACTCCTCTGGTGAAAAGTGAGGGAGATGCTAGTGCCCGCTCTTCTGTAAGAAGCAGTTACGAACATATAACAGCTGATTATCAAAATGGGGCAGTTAACTTTAGAGGAGAGAAGAATCCTCTGCATGGAAAAATTGAAGCTCCTGGTGATTATTTGACTAGTGGGGGAATCTCAGAATTGGAGAATGAAACCAAAATTAATCATGAGTGTGGAGAAAATTCTGGAATCCAGCCTTCTCCAGATGGAAAACATTCTGACCCCGACAAAAAACATTTTGACGATCAGATTAATGGTTTCAGTATTTTACGTGATCCCTTTCTTATGACTGTAGCTAGACTACTGGGAATTAGAAATTCCAATGAAAAATTTTCATCTATTACTGGTGTTGTGGGATCAGCAAAAACCAATGGTTGTTATGTACAGGATGGAGATTTAGCTATTGATGGCTCAAGTAGACATGTGGATACACCAGATAAGTCCAGAAGATTGGAAGACCGGATGGTGGAGTCTCTTGACAACATTTCAGAGAGTCAAGGCGACCATGAATGTCAGGGTTCAACTTTCATAAAGCTTGACCCTTTGCTTCCGATGGACCATTTAATCCCAGTTTGGCCCCTGAGCCTGAAGTTAGGATTACCTTATTTACATAGAAACTTGGGGGAGTTGTGCTCTTCCTATCTTGCTGGTCATGTTCAAAGGCTGAAGTCAGAGATGGGTCTGAAGGTTGAAGATATCATTTCAGAACTTATCGAGGGGGCAGAAGAGGGGCAGACCTCAAGCATTGAGAAAATGCTTCCGGTTACTTTGGATTCTGTTCATTTCAAAGGTGGAACTCTAATGCTACTTGCATATGGTGACAAGGAACCCAGGTAAAGTTACTTTTTCCTGTCCTGCTCGCTATGGGTTAAGACCATTCATTGAAATGGGTAAAGTTTTTGTTAACAGGTTGAACTGTTTGAACATCAGAGCTTATCTATGCAATCTGTGATGCAAAAAATACAGAAAATCTCATCCAATAATTCCTAAAAAGATCTCATACTCAACTCAACTCAACTCAACTCAACTAATCCTTTTCCCAACTATAAAGATTCATGTTCGTAAGGGGTTAGACAAAGTTTTAAGTTGGTTGTCAGTTACCTCACACAATGCTCCTCCTCTATTCGGGTTCGGTACCAGCTCTGTAAAGATAATACACTAAGCATGCATAGGCAGAGCACTGGTTTATCTTTTTCTTAATATTCTGGATTATAAATGAAATATTTTTTTTTTCATAAAAGTTCATTTATAAGAAATAAACTGGACATAATTATTTCTTTATGTTAGTTCATCTGATTATATATAAACTATTACTCCTAATAGCTTAAACTTTTAGATAAATTGATGGTTAACTATTTGACATGGTATCAAAGCAAGCAGTAGATCCTGTGCTCGGATCTCACTGCCCACCTGATAATTACAATACTTGCACATGTTTGGCCAGCTTATGAAGGAGAGCCTGGCCACACATGAGGGAGCGTGTTGAAGATATGAATAATTAAGTCACTCTTCTCTAACAACTTAAGTTTGTGGGAAAATTGGTTATTTAATATGGTGTCAGAGCTTTGGTTCTAGGAGGTCCTTGGATCGAGTCTCATGCATGTATATGCTCCCTGTTTGTGCACTCTGTTATGTTTCTGTTTATGCACTTGTTTTGTTCAGTCCGTTTGCTTCTCCATGAGTGAGATGGGGTCACATGTGAGGGGAGGTGTTAGCTAGATATACATTGTTGGGCCCCTTTTCTAATAGCTTAAGCTTTTAGACGGTGCTTGACAATTTAGCACTTAACTTCAGTTATGTAATTTTTGGATTTCCATCAAAAAAAGGGGAGGAGGAGAAGAAAACTTATGTAGTTCTTAAGAAAAAACAAAGATCCTTGAGTTCATCCTTTTGTTCTTTGGAATGTATGATGTTATTATATGTAAAGATCTACTTTACGCATGACCTTAGTTTAACTTACGACGGCTGTTATATTTTGCTAGTAAAGTGTCATTGATGCTTGTAGCTCTGCTGCTTTGCGTCCTTGCTTTAGTTATTGAATGTGGTTAACTGTTGCATTATGATGGAGTACTAGTGTAGTATTGCCCCCTTATTTTGTTTCTTTTCCTTTTTCCCCCCTTTTGATTGGAGAGAACCTTGTCCATTTTCCTTTAAGGGTGGCTGAGGATGCCATCCAAGCTAATTGATGATCCTTTGCTCCCTTTTCTTTAGTTTGAAGTTGAAAATAAAACTCTCAAAATTCAACTTCTATAAGGATTTCCTTCCAAATTTTATATCCTAGTGGATAAACAGATCTTTTGCCATATGAATTCAAAAATTTTGCTCTATTATAGTCACGCCTAAACACTTATATATATATATACATATATATGAATGCATACATGGTTTGTATATCCTTACTGCATTCCTTATGGGTCGGTGCTGTATGTGCAAAAGGGGTGGAGATTCTAGAAAGTGTCAATCATCGGCTCCTTCGAAGTTTGGTGGCTAGGGAATTATGGAGTATGCTTGTTATTGTTTTTTTCATTGAGTGCGTTATGCCTCTATTAGTTAGGTAGCTTCTTTGTATCTTGGTATAGGGGAGTCCAAGGAGTAGGGATAGAAAGGCTTGGGTGACTCCTCCTTTATGACTGATGTGGTGTTTATGGAGGGAGAGGTGTAGGAGGTCTTTTGAGGGTGAGGAAATTCTTAGCTTGAAGGGCACAATGCTTGCTTCTTTATTATTTTGGATGAAGGAAGTGTGCCCCTTTTTCCTCATCTTCTTTTGTTAAAAACTTAGGGGGATCTGTGTATTTGTAGATATAGAGGGTGGCTATAGATGGAGAGTCCCCTATTGTGGAGCCTTTCAATACAATACCTTTACTTATCAGAAAAAAAGAAGTTTTTGAACTTCTGACTAGTAAGAATACTCAGAACATAGGCCACAGTTAGATGCCAATTAACACTCTAACCCAGACACTGAAGTATAATATTTATGGCCACTTTAACTTGTACAGCATAGACTCACAAGATATGAAGCTTCTCAAATGCCCTTGACAAGATTTATAAGTAAACACCAATAAAACTAGGACAGCAGCAAACTGACTTAAACAGTATGTAATATATGACTAAAAACAAACCAAAACTTGATCATGTAAGCTCCTGACTCCTGAGTCCCGTTGTGAAGTTGTTCAGTTGGTCCCCTTCTTTTTACATGTTTTGTACCTATTCCCTGTCCTTAAGCATAGATTACTCTATGTCCTAATATGTCACAAGCTTCAGTTTGATCCTTGCATCTTGTTGCTTGCTATTCATGAGCTTGGTTTATAATGCCTATCTTTACAGCCATTGTTTAACAACTGTGGTATCTGTCCTATTGTCAAACTAAGCTGAAATTGGCCTGTAGCCTTGCCATCTTACATGTGTAGCACTAAAGAATCTTTAGGTTACTTGTATATCGAACAAAATTTTTTCTCTGTTTGTTGGTATCAAGTTGTGGATTCAGAATGATACGTTATCTACTAGAAGATGGCATTTTATGCATTATAGCACATTTATGTTCTTCGATATACCTTTAATAATAGGGAGATGGACAATGTCAATGGTCATGTAAAGTTTCAAAATCACTATGGCCGTGTGCATGTACAACTGAGTGGAAGCTGTGGTATGTGGAGATCAGATGTACTGTCAGAAGATGGTGGCTGGTTGTCTACTGATGTTTTTGTTGATATTGTTGAGCAGAAATGGCATGCCAATTTGAAAGTTGTGAATCTCTTTGCCCCGGTAAGGTATATCTAGTATACTTACATATGAGTTTGGAAACTAACATTAAAATATTTGAAGGCTTCTTTTTTTGTATTAAAAACTGCAAAGAATTTGCTGTGTAACCTGAGTAGTGTGGATTGTTTATGCGTCTTGCTTCCTCTTTGACTTTCCTGCAGCTCTTTGAAAGGATTTTAGAAATTCCAATCATGTGGTCTAATGGCAGAGCGACTGGTGAGGTGCTTCTCTAACTTTGTTGCTCTTTTCTTTTCACTGCATTTTCTCGGAATACATCTCACATCAGTCCTTTGAGGGTGACAATGATGACATTCCTGTTGAAACCCTTATATTACATGCATGCCATGCTAAATGTTAAAAGTCTTTGCTATCTGGTTATGGATTTCCAACTCTTTGGACTGCTTTTTGACTTTGCTAGAAATTTCTTGTTTGCTCCTGATTGAATTTCTAGTGTTCCACTATTTAATGTAGATGCAAGTGGTGGAGTTTCCATAACAAAGATATCAATTTTAGCTCTTAAGTTCTTGTCAAGTTGTGAGAATCTTTTCTCTTCCCATGTTTAGCTCTATAACGTGTTATGACGGCTTCTTAATTGTTGTATGGGATGGAACAATGCCTCTGTGGAACGGATTCGAAAGGTGAAGAGATGAGTGAAAGAGGGAAAATTTTATTGCAAAGAGAAATTGGACGTGTAATGCTTGAGGCTATTTTCCAAAAGCTAGAGTCTTGTAATCTCTCTTGATTCCAATTTGGGATTAGATGTTTGTAAGCTGTCCACTTTGCAAAATAGGATGTTATTCTTTCTGATGTTTGAGAACCTGTATCCTGTGAGAGCTTTGTACTATGGTTTACAACCGCTTGTTATGTAATAAAATTTTTGTGAACTTTTTGTTTAATGTTTTGTGGATATTTTTTTGCTCTTGAAATTATTAGTTCATCATTATTGTTGTTGGTTGTCGAAAACATTGTGAACTGCTTTATTTCTTATGATGTATAAACAATTGAATTGATCACAAGAGAGCAGAAAGGAGGAAGAAGGAAGAGATCCTCAGAAGAAAACAAGCAAATGATATATGAATTCCAGTTCAAATAGCCGACTTTTAGGATATACACAAATTTCGCCTGCCACCAACAGTTCCAAAACCTATGAAGATAAAGGCAGTTTCAGCTTATGATATGCACAAATTAACTCTCAGTGATACCATAATTATATCGATTTACACAAAATCAAGATATTAGTATGATTGCAATAAGTAATTGTTTTATGAAATATACACATACTATATTAGGAGAGCTTCACCAGTATTTACAAGAAAATGTTTCACTGAGTTCCTATGATTGTGTTTTCGTATTTATTTGATTGCAAAATAAGTATTTAGTGTTTACTCTGATCTGTTTTTCATTGTAGTCATGCATCTTCACTTTCTTCACATAAGTTATACGATATTGGTGATAATTTATATTTGTTTCTATTCTCACTCAGCAACTCAACAAAACCTTTTCCCTCCTACTTGGGGTCGGCTAACATATTTTTATTACTGTAAATTGAAAATTTCCCTCTGCTGCTTGTTTGACTGGCTATGAATCATCATTCTTAATTGTATATTATGTCTTTACAGGTCCACATATGCATGTCAAGAGGAGAAACTTTTCCTAATATTCATGGGCAGCTTGATGTGACAGGGTTGGCCTTCGAAATATATGATGCTCCATCATGGTTTTCTGTATGTCCAAATCTCATAAGTAGTAATTTACTCCTGAGATCTCTCTTTTTCTGTACCATATAATTTTACCATCATGTTGTTGCTAACCAGGAAATAAGCATTAGTTTCTATTCTTCTTAGATTGGATGTAGCAATCTACATTATCTCCTCTGTCACTGCATATTATTCTGGGACCAGCTATCATCTACCTCTAGATCTCTTACCTCACAACATGTTATGATCATTCTTACCAGCTAAAATTCCAGGTAACAAAGTGGTGTAAAATTGAATAATCTTTTTTGATTAGTATATAAAATTTGAATAAAACTGAAGGGTAAAACATCAATTAAGAAGATGAAGATAAGGAGTTACTCAATCATCACCTATCTCCCTCCTCATCCTTTTTCCTTTATCCACTTTCCAATTCCACCTCATCTGGCGAGACTCTCGTTTCTACTCCACCTTGTCCACTCCCCTTCTCTCTCTTTCTTGCTAAAAAATACAAAAATAATAAGACTTGCATAGTAAATTTTCCATTCTCATTCATAGCTTCCACAGGTAAGTCATTCCTCTCTCATCTATGCAAGTAATACTTCTCCATGTCTTGCACATGTTTTGATCTTGAAAGGCCTCATTGTTGTGTTGGTTAGAAAATTTAAATAACATAACAGGTAAGGCATTCTATTTGTTCCCAATTAGGATATGTATTGATTTATATAGCTTCTGTTACTAGGTGATAATGACTAATGTCACTAATGATGGGGTATTTAGGGGTGCAAAAGGTTGGATTCATGGCAGCTCCAACCATATCTTGACCTTCATCACATTTTGCAGAGTGGGGTATGGAAAAATATATGCAAATTGAATCACAGATCTGCTGTTCGGTGATGGGCATCTGGTTGAAGAGTGGTACAGAAAGTGGACTTAATGTAGTTGTGTTCTTTCAATGTCGTGCATTTCAAATGTAAGGAAGAGGACTTTAGGTGAGTCTTTGTTCGAGTTTATGATACTGTTGCAGCTGTGGGCTGGGAGGATTTTTAGAGGAAATGGTCACATTGGTAATCAATTGGATGCTCCTTGGTTCATAGAACAATACTTTGATGTGGTTTGTCTACCATATGAGAAATTGGGATGTATGAGAATCCATGGAGTTACGAAGGTTCTTAGAAGTAATTGATGCTTTTAACTTGATGGATATTTTGTGGGAGGGAAGTCCATAGACTTGGTGTAATAATTAAGACTCTCTTTTGATGTCAAGAATTGGTAGGTTCTTGATTTCCGCCAGGTGGAACACTCTGGATGTGTTGATTGGGGATCAGTTCTTTGGCTAGTTTTAGCATGTGTGTCAATCTTTTGGAGAAATTTTATTTGGTTACTTTGTTACATTCATATCGTCCATATGATGGGGAGATTGAAGAGATATTGATCATAATTTAAAACTGATGGATACTTACCAACAAAAATAGAAATGGCGGATGGACTGGAGGAGTGACTTTATAGTGTCGTGTGATTACACCTATTGCTAATTGAGGAAAAGCTTATGGGATAGATACAGTGCTGTCCATTTTATATAATTTTCTTAATAGGCATATTCCTCTCATCTTCAACCACTTGAAGATGAAAGGAATTTGTTTGGAATGATTTCTTATGTGCCTCACAAGTTCAGTGGAACTAGAAATACTTAAGGAACTTCAAACATTGTGTTGATACTGAACAAAAGGTATGATGGATTGTAGTTTGGATAGTGTACCCCTAGATACACGTAACACTCTAGAATCCTCACACTCACTGAGTTACACTTACTCCATAATTCTCTTCTATGCGTATGTTGATTTCATACTTATATTTATTTATTTATACACAACTAAAGAGAAGCAAATGGTGGTAGCACTTAGTAAAGCAATTATTAAAGTATTACTCCACGTAAATGAGTGGAGAACAAAGTTTCTCTACTTGATGGTGGCAGTACTTAGCAAAATAATCATTAAAGTATTACTCCACTTAGATGAGTGGAGAATAAAGTTTCTCCACGTGATAAGTGGAATGATTATCTTCACCTAAATGATAATAAAAGTTAACCCACTAAATTAGTGGAGAATATAGAATTTGTAAAGCACTATACCTACTTCTTTTATTTCATCCTATAAATAGTACATGTAGATGAGAGAGTTTGAATACAAGTAAGCCTAAGCATAGTAAAGAAAGAAGAGTGGAGGTTAAGAGGTTACTCTTGAAGATCAAGTTTCAATCTTTAGAAGAGGAATTCTAAGCATTAAGCACTTGAGGTGAGTAATGGCGTATTTGGAGTAAAACGTACATATTTTCAATGCAAATGTTCTTTTTTTACAAATTATATTTGAACAATACGTTTTCAAAGCAAATGATAATATGTTTATGTTACTATTCAAAAATAGTTATTATATTTTGATGCTAAACCTTGTATTATTCTATTAAGAAAACCCATGGATTAAGTTTTGTATACAATGAATTAGACTTGAAAGCTATATGTGCCATACATCGGGGGGACTTAAAATAAGCCGAAAGCTTAATATGATTAGGAAGACGTTCCTCACGACTTTTTGTCATTCTGTTATGCATTACTAGTGTATACGTTTTGTTATGAATTTTTCGTTTAACCGAGATCATGAGTACATTATGAATTATGTATATATTGTTAATATTTAGATGCTTTTGCAAGTATAAAACTAAATTAGCATCTTTTGAAAGGTATGCTTATGTTTAGTATATGGATATCTCTTTTACTTGTTTTAAGATCTTATGCAAATTATATTTATGTCATATGTAAATCAAGCCCATGGTATATTTTGATGTTTCAATTATTCTATTATTCACTGGGCTTGTAACTCATGTTTTTTTAAACATTTTCAGATAATCAAGATTGAGAGCTTAAGTTTGGAAAGTTGTTGACTAAGCTACCTATGAGTGAATGTCATAAACACTCGAGTTATATTTTAATTTATGATAAGTTTGAACTAGTAGATTTTCCTAAATTTGTGTTAAAACTATGGTTGTGTAATAAAACTATGTTACGATGGTGACATAGGTATTTGCTTTACGTTTACTAATAAATAAAAGAGTGAATCATGCTTCCGCATTATATTAAATATAGGTGATCAGTCTGTTGGTTTAGTTCGGCCTTGGGTAGCTAAGTTACTGGCCGGTTATGATTCCTAATCCGCACAAGGTAGGTTTGGGGTCGTGACAATACATTTGCAAAGTAGAAGCTTATACCTAACCTGGAGTAGTTGGAGCAAACTTTTGTTTAGTTGAGGTCAAAACTACTAAAAGAAGCATCAAGGCGTTGTAACCCATATGCACAAGACGCTCATACACAACCTAAAAGTAACCGCAACACTTATACACTCTCTACATCCTCTATAGCATCAACAAAATCCAAAAAATGGTCTAGGTTGGGAATTCTAAGAAGCACATATACGAACATGGAACACAACATGGACATGCCGAAATAGGAATTTTAGAAATGCAACACACGAAAAAGCGGGACACAAAAAAATGATATACTTAAATTTTTTTTATATGTCTAATATATGAACAAAGATAATAAAAAATTGTGATATAAAACTAATTAAAATTTAGAAAACATGCATTCCATAGCTTAAACGTCAAATTAAATATAAATTCACGTTGTTTTTATTTTATAATTGAATCTCAAGGTATTTTCTTCAAACTTGCAAAGTGTGTTATGTGTATCTAAGTGATGAACACTTGTGTCCCTTAAGTGTTCGAAGTGTGTTCCTTTCGAAAAAGATATAATTAATAAGACATGTTTGGATGCGTGTCCGATGTGTTGCGACAGTGTCTGACGAGTTTTGTGTCCGACATAGTTGATAAGACTCCTTAGAAGTGTTGGTGCTTCTTAGGTTGGGATGAACCCTCACAGGTAGCCAACTATAAAAGAAACAAAAAAGTAGAAGGGTGCATGCACTATGTGCATGATGTTTACTACACGCTATAATAAATTATTATTTTTATATATTCACTTTTTGTTAACTATCCCTACCCTCACTTCTTCTTTGTCTAACCGAGTCTTTCCCTTTTTCATTTCCATCTCACAAAAGGTGGCATGTTAAAATCTAAGTCCTCTAAAGTTAGAATCCCCGTCTTATCCCTATTTGACATGAAAATATTATGTAAAAATACTATGTTTTTCTTTTCTTATTAATTTTTCTTCTTGCTGTACTCCAATTAAGTGCTTCTTTTCTAAGTTCATTTTTCCCCCAAGCAAACATATATGCGTCTTTCGGGTTATGCCCAAACATTGGCATAGATACTCTAAAATATATTTTGCAGTGTTTTCAGGCCCCGCAGGGCACCCCGGGGGGGGGGGGGGGTGGGGGGTGTGGCGCTTGTTCAACGGGGTGATCCCAACCTTTTCTTAAGGTTATTATTGTGTTCATGCATTACTTTGGGTTGCAGTTATTTCACTACAATCATCAAAGCTTTTTTACATCATATTGAGTTTGCATCTTGGAACTGATTCTTGTAGCCAATTGGGAAGTTTTACTGGACACGATGCTTGCATTTTCTGTAGGACACGTCTGCAAGTTTATGTTTCCGTGGTCAGCGCATATTTTTACACAATGCAAGTGGCTGGTTTGGCAATGTTCCTTTAGAAGCTTCTGGAGATTTTGGCATTAATCCAGAGGAAGGAGAGTTTCATCTAATGTGTCAGGTATAGTCTTTTCAAAGAAGTTGCTCTAGGCTTCGGTTGTTTTCCTTGGTATTTGGAATCAATATCAGTCTATTTAATTTGATGTGAATTACATTTTATGTTTCTTGAGTCGAAGAGGTGCATTCTGCGACTTTGTTACTTAGAAGTATAAGAATAAAAGAAAAAAATTGGTGCATGCACCAATATTTGTATTGGTGTGTGTTTTTGTGTTTGTGTGAAAATATATTTGATCTCCTACTGTGCTTATGTCATAGTTGTTAAATCCCAATCGGATCTTACAATCCTACGATCTCAAGATCGATTTTGACAAAACAGTCTGGATCTCATAAAAAATCACTTGGAGGCAAATCTTACAATTTTTTGTATGATCTTATTAGATTGTAGAGTCTCGATCCTAGCCAACTCAATTTTTAAATTTTGTTTTGCTTAGTATGTCAGTTTTTTTTCCGTCATTTTTCTGCTTGTGGCCTACCCATTTTACACTAGATCCAAATCAAATAAAATTATGTCATATTGCATCGAATAAGCTAAGAAAAACAAATTAGGGTAATCAACAGTCATACATTACTATATTCCGAGAAAACTGGAGAGTTGAAGGAATATAGTTGCTATTCAAGCATTTCCATTTCCCTCTCCAACACATTCCACTCTCGAGCAATGGTTCGTTTGCTATTTCTCTCTCCCTCTCTCTCATTGCGTCGTTGATCATTCCACTCTCCAATATGCAACTGGTAGAGATGTTTCTCTTATATATATATAAAACTCCCCTTCTCTTTTATTTCTCTCTCTCTTTTCAATCTATTTCTAAATTCAACTTTGTATACTTTTTTTGTATGCATTTTTTAACTACTACTGTAGAGTATTACAAAGCTATTATTCTCCACATGTTTTTTATATTTCTTTTTTCATTAAATGCGAATTTTCTACTTTTGAGCTTTCTGTTATATAATGTATGTATTCCCACGCTTTATTATATTTTTTACATTAATTTTACTTTTTTTTTGGGTGTAATGTAGGCTCATTTTGTGTCTACTTCTAATAAATTTTGTGTGTATAGAAATTATTACATATTTTTTCTTTTTTCTTTTTTATATTTTTTGTAGGACCTTACGATCCTCGCGATCCTATAAACCCCTCGAATGATCCAACATAGGATCCCGATTATGACAACCTTGGCTTATGTACAGTTACCTATCATAGAAAAAAAAAGAAGATTATCTACCATTTCACAAAGGAATTATTTTGTTATAAAGGGAATCATATAACTATATTCTCTCATAGAAGTAGAATTATGCCTTATAGCATGGTTGGCAGTTTGGAACTGGTACAGGAAATGAAATGGGAGATGACAGCATGAAAGGCTACCAATAAATAACTTTGAGAGACATGTCACTGAGAATTAGTTTGGAAATGATTTATAACCTTGGCAAACATCCTTTTCAAAATATATAAGAAGCACTAGGAAGTATTAGGTATTTCTATTACAGGAAACATGGTTTGGGAAGTGGGATTTATAAAACTTCTAAGGACATTTCTGTTCCAAAAACAGCACAAGTGGGATACTTGATGTGTTAGAAGGCTTCATTAACTATGGCTCGAAGCAGGGTTTTCATTCTTCTTCATCTTTTAATAAACTTTTTTTTTGTGCTTATTATGGTAATGTGTGTGTGATTATTCTTTATTTGCTTTTTTGGTGGGTATTTAATCCATGTATCATTTTTTTTCCAGGTTCCTTGTGTCGAAGTAAATGCCCTGATGAAAACTTTTAAGATGAGGCCTTTGTTGTTCCCGGTATGTTTATATTTTGTTTATTGCATGATTTCATGTGAATCTTATGATCTACAAGTGCCCATACTCATTTTTTTTATAAAAAATATTTTATGCCCTTTTCAAAACATTAGACACCTTGTTATCAGCTGTTAGGGTTTTATGTGGACCTTCACCAATCTAGTTGAATATCATTCAATGTGAGCATAAATCTTTCTTAGTGCAAAGAATATGAAACGGATAACATGAAAAGTATTGATATATATCCTTAGGCAACTGGCCTGTAAAACCAAATTTAACTTGAACCGTCTGAGAGTTCGACTGCCTTGCTCAGAGATCTGAATCCATTAGAGGAGAATGCCAACTTTGCTATCTGATTTACCATGTTGTTGCTTTCTTTGAAAACATGCTTGATGGATAGCTTCAAGCCATTACCTTTAATTCTTTTGCATCCTAGTCACAGGGGCAAGATGTTTCCTTTCAAAAGTGAAAACCATTGACTTTGGAGATAATCCTTACCCACTGGCTATCTAAGGAGGGACAATGGTGTTGTACATTGATGTTTCGTGTTAATCATTCATTTGCTTCATTGTGGGGGTAGAAAGAGGAGTTGTTGCCTTCTCTTGTGTCTTTTTGCGATTGCTTGGTTTCTGCAGGGGACTGTCAGAGATTCTTAAAGTTGTTGGGGTTGGTTTGCATGAGGAAGAGAGTGAGGGAGGCATGGTTGATGACCTCCCTGCGCCAAATGTGGAGCCTTTGGATGGAAAGGACCAGGCTTTCTTTTGAAGGAGTGGAGCTCCTATTTATAGGATGAGCAGTCTGGTGCTTAATTCTTTGCCTTTTTGGTTGTATTCTTCCTTTTATAGTTCTGCCATTTTTTTTTGGGTTGAGTCTTTGGAGACTCTTCTTTTGTGTAGATAGATTTAATGGTTTTGGTACTTCAGTTGTGCCTTTTTCTTCAGCAACCTTTAATCCATTGCACATACTTGTGGTGTACCTACTTTTGGCAACCTCTAATACACTTTTACAGTTTTGCTTATCAATAAAGCATTGACTCTTGTGTCTAACTCTGCTAAAGCCTTCCAACACCAGCATTAAGCAAGTACAGAGCCGATAATTAATAGATTGCTCCACCCCTCCCCAGGGGTTTGGCCCTCCAATGTACTGAAAAGAAAGAATAAATAGATTGCATTTCATATTATAGAAGGGATACTATTTGTGAATGTTTTGTGCTATTTCACCTATTCGTATTGTTCGATTTCCAAAGATTACAGTCACATGAGTTTTTATTAGTCTTTTTGTTCATGTTTAACTCAATTCTTTCTTCATTCACTGCAGTTGGCTGGTTCAGTAACTGCAGTATTCAATTGCCAAGGCCCCTTGGATGCTCCTGTATTTGTGGGAAGTGGATTGGTTTCAAGGAAGATAGCTAATTCAGTTTCTGATTTTCCTGCATCATCTGCATCTGAGGCAATGATAAGGAGTAAAGATGCCGGTGCGGTGGCAGCAATTGACCGCATTCCATTTTCGTATATTTCAGCCAATTTCACTTTCAATACTGATAATTGTGTAAGTTGTTCTAGATAGTTTGTTTGCATGTAAAATACAATGTGATTTGTCCTTTTTGTTCAAAATTCACTCTGCTTGTGACAGGTTGCTGACTTGTATGGAATCAGAGCTAGTCTTGTTGATGGTGGAGAAATTCGTGGGGCAGGGAATGCATGGGTTTGCCCCGAGGTACTTTATTGCATGTAAAACAATCTCTTGCTTGGTCTGCACTTAATGTATTCATTTGTGTTTTCTGTTCTTGATTTATCTTTACTTCTTTTAATCTTGGAGCTCTTCTTTGAAGGGAAGTGAGTACTGTAAATTAGTAGATTGTAATTGAAGTTATAATGAGTTGGAGCACCTTGCCCTCAATAACTTTTGGTTGGTTCCACATTCCTGTTCCCCCATCCTAGGTTATTGAAAGCCATATCTTCGGTCAAAATATGACTTGTAAGGTACTAGATTATATGTAGAAAGCCATTACCTAACATTTATCCTGTAATTCAGGATGGTGGGAAGGGTGGACTGGATACAAACCAATATTCAACTTATGTATCACGCAAAATTTGTGAGTTTTTGGGATTCAAACATGTCTTGTGAAGTGAGGTGTTAAAACAATGAGTGATGTGCTCCTGTGCTTCCAGAGTGGCTTGAGGCCTATGGGCCTTGTACGGTGAGATTGCCCCTAGTGGGGAGTCTGATGGGAAAAACTGTGGTCAGCTCTAAAGCTAGAGGAGCACTGTTGCATTGTTGCCCCTTGTGGGTTGGGATAGCCTTTCCCTTTTCCTCCTCTACCTGAATTAAGAAGGTACCAAACACGTCCCAAATTCCCAACACGGGTGGGGCAGAGTGGGGAGCAAGTTGCGCTCACCCATAAGATAGTTGCAATTTGTGCATGTGCATCCCCACACACAGAACCACACACAGAGATACAAACTATCTTTCCTGGTTCAGACATGCCATTATTTTCGATTCGGTGATTTTAGATTTAAGATTCTAGGCTCTAGCATGTACTTATGCTAACCAACAATTACATATGATCTAAACATGATTTGCTGTTTTGATTTTGACCCCTTCTGTGAAGCTTTGTTGCATTGCCTATCCATTAATCTTAGTAAGGTTATTGATAGGAAATTTGATATGATCTAGCCATTACTCTTGGTCGTAATGTTGCCAAACCTTTCTTCTCTCTCTAGGGTTTAATCTTGGTTAATTTATGATCATATAAAATATAAAGCTAAAGATTCTATGCCTTCAATATCTTTTCTAAATGCTGACCCATATACTGAAAACTGTAATGCGTTGACCATCTTTCTTTTTTTATTACTGATTGTGGAATTGGACCATTGTTTTAAAAGCTGTTTAATGAGCTAATAAGCATATCTTTGTAATTGTTTTCCTTTGTTCTCTTTCTCAGTCATGATGTTGAAAACTTCATTTTTGTAGGGTGAGGTGGATGACACAGCAATGGATGTGAACTTTTCGGGGAATTTAACTTTTGATAATATCATGCAACGATATTTGCCTGGTTATCTTCAGTCAATGCCTTTCAAATTGGGAGATTTAAGTGGAGAAACAAAAGTTTCTGGGTCCTTGTTGAGACCGTAAGATTCCAAGGCTTGTTTTGCTAATTGTTGATAAAATCATCTGATTCATTGCTAATTAACTTTATGTACAGAATTTTGCCTGTTTAAATGCGGATGTTAATTGTATGCGAGTTAGGGATTTACTCCATTACTTTCAATTGCAGGAGGTTTGACATTAAATGGACTGCACCAAAAGCTGAAGGGTCATTCAGTGATGGTCGAGGAGATATCATCATCTCACATGATTACATTACGATTAGTTCTTCGTCAGTTGCTTTTGAATTGTCTGCAAAAGTTCAAACGTCTTATCTTGATGAATACTGGTTAAACAGGAAAGATTATGTTGTGAAAGCTGCCATGCCCATAATTGTAGAAGGAGTTGAACTGGATTTACGTATGCGAGGTTTTGAATTTTTCAGCTTAGTCTCTTCTTATCATTTTGATTCTCTAAGGCCTATGCATTTGAAAGCTACTGGAAGAATCAAGTTTCAAGGGAAGGTTACTAAGCCTTTTGGCATTACCGATGAGCAATTTTGTTGTTCTGAGAATAAAACGGAGGATTCACAAATGAAAGATAATGGAGATACACAAAGTCTTGTTGGGGAGGTTTCAATCTCTGGTCTTAAACTGAATCAATTGATGCTTGCACCTCAGTTGGTTGGTGCATTGAGCATCTCACGTGCATGTATCAAGGTTTGCCTTAAAACTTGTTAAACAAATTGCTTTTTAAAGTGGCTTTAGATATTAGTTCTTTTTTATTTCCTTATTGACATACGTGACATCAGAAAGCATCACTTCGCATGGGTTTTCCCCTTTTGTTTTGATTCTCTAGATTTCGTCAAACCAAGAGAAAACAAACTTATATTATATATTAAAAAAGATCTGAAAGGAAAAATGAAAGGGAAAAAGACAATCAAGCTACATTTATTATGGGGGAATGAAATGGAATAATTATTCCTATGGTACATGGACTCGGATACAGTTGTTGGGGGGTGAGTATGTGTCTAAATGTTAAATTTGTCTAATTTTCATATCCAAGGGCATGGGGACATAGAAAAATATTCATATTTCTTAATATACTTACTTTTATTTTCTAGGATAAAGTAGTGTTGATAAGGTGGTATAGAGCATTTCATGCATAATATAGGGTTTTTATACATATTTATAAGGTAAACTTGAGTTACTAACCATATCCTTACCCACGTGTCGGAGTCCAAGGGTTGACTGTCCGACATAAGTACTTCATACATTTTAGAAGAGCCCATGTACCGAGGCTCATTCCTAGTCTCTTGTTTTGTTGTAAGATGGAACAATGTGAGAACGTAATGACCATTCACATTCTCTTGTTTGTTTGAACCAGTTAAATGTTGGAATAGCATGAAATTTTTTTAGGGAGAGCACTGCTCTTTCTTTCTCTCTCTACCTTCCTTTCTTCCTCTCTCATCTCCCTTCTCTCTTTTTCCAATGTCTAGACTAAAACCCATTTAATTCTATACATATACAGCTAAACCCCCAAAATCTTTGGGAAAAATTCTAGTGAACTATAATTATGGCAAAGAGATAGCAGAAGAAACCCATTAAAATTTCAGATGAATTGAACTAAAACCCATGAAGCTGTTGCATAAACAGAGAAAAATTTACACCCAATAAGACACAAACAAAGAAGGAATAACTTTGAAATTCATGCACCAGTTGAAATGCAATGAAAAGCGAGCTATGGAGCTGCGGAGAAACTGAAGGCTGAATGTGTGTAGGAAAGATGATGGTGACAATGAACAGACGTAGTGGGCTTTGCTGGGTAGTGGAGAGAGATTGGTAATCTAAAGGTTTGGGTGATACTAAGATTGTTGTTGTAGTTATCGTTGTTGAGCAGTAGGGGGGTGGCAGGTGGGGAGGGGGAGGGTGGACGGTCTGGGGGCAGCGGAAGGGCTGGGGCTGGGGCTGAGGGTGGCTTGGCAATGTGGGGTGGTGGAGGAGTGTGGCAGAGGGGGGTGGGGGTGGTGGAGGAAGATGGGGGAGGGGCTGAGGGTGGCTGGGCAATGGGGGTGGTCGAGTGTGGTGTTGTGGGGGTGGCTGGGTGGCGGTGGCGGTGGCGGTGGCGGCTGATTCTTCCTCTCTCCTATTCCATCGTGGAATGAAAGAAGTGAGAATGACTTGATTCCGCTTGTTGCAGGGAATGACCATTCCAACTTCAATATGTGGTAACCAACAAGGGGGTGGGAATGGGCATTCCATTCCAGCCCATTCCGTTGCACCAAAATGTAGCCTAAGCAATTGGAACAAAATAGGGTTTCTAAGTCGGGTTTTCTTACTTTTGTAGACTTCGATTTCCACTTTGAGGTTAAGTCCTTGTTTTGTTATGTTTAAGATTAATTGTCTGGCCTAGAAACTGAATTTCCAAGCTTCAAGAAGCTGAAATGGGAAAGAGAGGTGAACAATGAGGTTTTGAACCTCTTTTGGTAATTTATATCATAACAGGTGCAATAGCGGCTGCAATGGCTGTTTTGTCTGCGAATCAGCATAACTCTGAGATAATAGCCCATAATGGTCTTGTAATTATGATTTGTTTTATGGAAATGGGATTTTCATTTGATGACATAGCGGGGGACCATTCAATGCATGTGGTGTCTGGTGGATCTGATTTTTTATTACTTATATTATTTATATAGCGTAGCTAAGTTTTGAAAGGAGCAGTTACCTATCATTGATTGTGCTCCTACTCTTTGATGCTCAAGCAGTTATTTTCCCAGTCATATGGACCAATCCGAATTCGTAACTCTTTCTGGTGATGCAGTTGGATGCTACAGGAAGGCCAGATGAAAGTTTTTCTGTGGATGTTGTAGGACCATTACAGCCTAGTGTCGGAGAAAACTTAAATGGAAAAGTGTTATCCTTTTCTCTTCAAAAGGGGCACCTAAGGGCTAATGTTTGCTACCGACCACTACATTCAGCTAACTTGGAGGTTTTTACTGTCTCGTCCCCTTATCTAATTGGTCTTTGTTTTTCTATTATTACTTTTTTCTTGTGAGCTATTTTAACTCTCGAGTGATCCGAAATTGTGAGCTTTTCCATTTTCATATGATTTAGGTACGCCATTTGCCACTTGATGAATTGGAGCTGGCTTCACTTCGAGGAACTTTACAACGAGTAAGCTGTCATATTGGGCTGCTTGACTTTATTATTGAATGATTTCACATCCGGCGCCCCCTCTCATGTATGACAACTTCAATGGATAGTGGAAAACATGGAAACAGAATAGAGTAAAATGCATGAACAAAAACAAAGAAATAACTAAACAAAGGCACATAAATATATTGAAAGTAGTGTGAACAATTGTTAGATAGTTCCCATTCGTGTGAGCTTTGAGTAATTCTTTTTGCTCTCCGGCACAAACACTTGTACATTGCTTTATTAATTGATCAACTTGTTTATGTGATTAGGTGGTACACAATCTTCTACTGCCCCCTTGAAAGAGTAGATTCTATTGACTTGGAGTTTTATGCTTTTGAGTTAGAATTTTTTTTTTCCTTTTTGAAATCCGCTTGTGCCCATGCTGCTAACATCAGGATTTTAAGGCTGTAAAAGAGTTTTAAATGTTGAGGATTGGTATCTATTATTGAATGCATCACAGATCTTCTAAGTGTCAAGAGGAAAGTTGGGATAGCAGAAGGGCACAGAAAGACGTAGGGTAGGCTGAAATGACATAAAGTTATCAAGTCAAAAAGATAAGTTTAAAATACTCTCTCTGAAAAAATGCTCATTTTCCGACAGGTTCGGAAGTCATGATAATCATTAATCAATGACTTAAGGGATCATTAGGGTAGGAATTAGGGATCTGCTATTTTTTTGTGCGTGTGTGTGGGGGTTAATCCTCCTTTTGAGTTTTGGGAAAGAAAGATTTGCAGAAAGTGGTATATATGTGGCGTACCATGAACAATGAGTGTTATGCTGTTTTGAGAAAGATCCAAGCTATATGAAGATCTGAGTAAAGGTATCTGAATAGTCTTTCTGGAAGCAGAAAAGAAAGTGAGTAGACAACACCACCCTAGACTTAGGAAGCGTAACAACACTCCAAAATCCAGTTTCTTGCTTTTCTCTAAACATTACAAATGGTTACCATATGCAACTGCCAACAATAAAGGTACTAAAAAAATGGATTTTGCGAAGCCAAACTGCCACCAGAACTGTGCAAATTGACGCTGCTGTAGTATGTGATGAAGCTTACATGATATTGCCTTGCACAGAATGCATGGTCTCCAGTTTCTTGCATTCACTGCTTAATAGTGGATTGTTGTTCAGAGTGGCTGCCCTGAAATGAGGATACATTTTACATGGAACCAAAGATTTCAAATGAAGAGAAGGCAACTTTTGAACTAGGGTAGCCTTCTTCGACTGACTGAACTGCAATATAATCCACGACTTTTGGTGCTACTAATGAAAAATCTGATGCAAAAATTTCTATTTTCTGCTTTAATTTCTTTGGACTCTTTCAATCCGTTTAAAATTTTTTGAAGTTCAATCGCATGTGTGTTTCTTTTTTATTTATTTATTGATTGATTTTTTTTTTGGGGGGGGGGGTTGGAATATTTGGGTTTGAAGTCTTTTTTTTGTACATTCTTCTAACGTGATTATCAGTTGTATGTCTTTTCTGCTTTTGATTGTGACATATATGAAAAGTTATTATGCTTGTGGAATGTTTCTGCTTACAAGAAAATCTTAGTCTGTTGAAGCTTGGTTATGATTTCCTGTTGTATAAAATATAAAAATAACACTCAGGTTTTGGTTTTCTTTTTACTTTCAGGCAGAACTTCAACTTAATTTTCAGAAAAGAAGGGGCCATGGAGTGTTATCTGTACTTCGGCCAAAATTCAGCGGTGTGTTGTGTGAAGCTCTAGATGTGGCCGCGAGATGGAGTGGGGATGTTGTGAGTACTTAAACCAGAGTTTGTTCCAAAATCTGACCTTTCTGTGGCTGCACTGGTTGGGCTATCTTTTGAGACATACACTTAGGAGTTGTTTGATACTTACTGAAACTTTAGAATCAGAAAATTTTGGTGCTGAGTTCTTAGAAATTATAAGTTGTCACTTGTCAGTTAAGATTATTTAAGATAAGAGTTTAAAGCTACCTTACACCCAGTGTCTTCAACATTTAGTGATAAGTCGTATCTCTCAAAATTCAAGCCCTTCAAAGTCAGACCCTTTTTTAAACAAATTTTTCAGTTTTCTGTGGTAGCAATTCTGCATTATCAAGTGCACTTAATACAGGTTATATTGAAAATTTTCAATCTTAAGCACTTAATGGGATTATCAAACAAAGCCTTACTCTCACCCAAACAAAAGAAAAAAAGGGTCCTATTCTATCTGCTTGTTTCCTATTTTGAGCTTGAAATGATAAATTGGATGTCAAATAATCACTGTAAAGAAAGTCCAAAACTCATTTGTTCTTGATTCTAATGTTACATCTTGAACATCAAGAATTTTCCCAGCATGCCCCTAAACCCTGACACCTTCCCCTGTCGAAGTGAAAAAGGCGCAGTGGAACTGTGGAAGCTGCTGGTGGTTGTTTTTTTTTTTCCTGGGAGTTGGGGGGATGTTCTTATATATTATTTTCAATAAGTTGTCTCTCTCTTTTCCGAGAGAAAACTACAATCTGTGTGCTACTTTCAATTGATGGTTGATATTCACTTGCAACATATGAATGACATACACAGTTTCAATATTGCTTGATGCTTTATGTCTAGATCACTGTTGAAAAAGCTGTTTTGGAACAATGCAATAGCCAGTACGAGCTCCAAGGTGAATATGTGTTGCCTGGCACCCGAGATCGAAACTCCATTGTTAAGGAAAGAGGTAGCTTATTTGAAAGAGCAATAGCTGGGCATCTGGGTAGTGTGATATCTTCAATGGGTAGATGGAGAATGAGACTCATAGTTCCTCGAGCTGAGATTGCTGAGATGCTTCCACTTGCAAGACTTCTTTCTCGAAGTACAGATCCTGCTGTTCAATCTAGATCAAAGGTTAATTTCAACTTTAATGCGATGGAACTGGTGTTTTTTATAGTTAACTATATGTGCATGTCGTCTCAAGTTTGATCCCTCCACATGGCCCATTGTGGCCAGCTATCATTCATGCAAATGCATGGAATAGACATGGTTCGTGTGGACGGTGGCCTTGCACGAGCTCGAGGCTGTAGTTGGTCGAAGTACATCTTGTAGCCAAAAAAAAAAAAAAAAAACAGCTATATGTATTTCTTTGGCATATTGCTGGTCAAAACATATATATTTCTCAAAGTTTAGCAGGTGGTATCCTGTCTTCCTATCATAACCAGACAATCTTATAAGAAGTCTCATAACTTGCATTGTGAGAATTCACATTATATGAAAGCTAATATCCGCCACCTCTGCCCCTTTACAATGAAGAAAAAACAGTAAACTGTTAAATTGTGCAATCTGAGTAGCTTTGTGTTGCAGATGATTATTTCATTTATAATATGCTACAAAAATTACGTTATGCTCTTATATGGTTTACTGCAGATGTTGGCTCTTAATGTAGATTGATAATCTGTTACTTTGTGCAAATATTAGAAGAAAAGTGTACTAACATTGACCGTTGTGGCAATGGTAAAAGCTCAGGCTATCAAGCATTGGCACATTTCCAAGTCTTACGGTAGCCCATCCATGCAAATAAATCTGGAGATTGGTCTGTATCCATTTCACTCCTCCCAATACAGAATGATGGGGCCAACATTGGCGGTGGCCTTTCCTAGTCCTGGTCTTAACACATTTATAATCTCAACAAGTACAAGTTTATAGCGTGATAAACATGTAGCAAATGGTCTGTGCAAATCTGTTGTGTATGGCGGATTGTTTGAACTGTTGTGTGAGGAGCTATTAAGGCACTTTGTTTTTAGTGTTATTGTGTAAACAACTATTTACACGTGAACTTTTAGTTGCTTGTGCAGTCCAGTTCACCTCAACTCAATTCAGCAAATCCTTAATCCCACACAAATGATTCTTTTTTATTCAGTTGGTTTTATCTGGAGCTATATCCTTTTTTAAACCCTTGTCATTCATGCCCTTTGTTGACTCAAACACTTTGTACCAGTGCCTTCATTGGTTTTCATCACACAACTGCAAATCATGTTACAATTCCCTGATCTCGTCTTTGAATTTGGTTTACTTGGTGCTAGCTCTGACTTGTCATGAATGCATTCATTTTTTTGTTGTCTTTTCATTTATTACGAACAATCTCAATATCCTTATTTCAGCTAGACTTGTGTCCTGAACATTTTGTTTCATAACTTTACAAATTTTGATATCGCAAAAAAAGGCTGATTGTATATACCTATACAACTTATCTTCTACTTGGCCAGTATTATGTGATTACATAACCCTTGCCTTCTGCATTTTATTCATATGACTTCTTACTTCAATAGAATATGGGCAATGCTCTCTATCTCTTTAAACTGAATCATTATATTTATTTAAGATAGCCAAAATGGTAAGTTTTGGTGTCAATTGGTCACCCATTTTCACCATTACCTTATCTAAATTTTAGTTTTACTAAATTCGACTCTATAGTGTTGCTTGATACAAAAGCCTTTTCAGTTCAGTGTATCTTTGATGCAGGCCAACCCAGAGTTTTAGGTTATGAGTTTGAACCGCAGGAGAAATGGTCGTTGGAGTAATTTAAATAAGGGAAACAGGATTTCTCTTACAAAATAGGATTTTACACCTTGGTTCAGATTTTGTTCTGCACTGGACTGCAGAAAATAAACGGCTTTTAACAGTGTCTATAGAAACATAAAAAAGGATGACAAAGAGAGAAAGACCTTTCTCTGTCTTGAGAAACATGAATAGGACAACAGTAAAGAGAGAACTTTCTCCGCAAAAAGATTTGTTCTACTCGAACTACTTGACAAGTTTCTCAACCATTTGTAATCTTAATAACCATTAGTTTTATGTCTAATTTTCTTTATATCAAGGGCCTCCATCTGAAGATGCTAGACAACACTAATGAATCCCATAAACCTTGTAAAAGATGCCTTACTTAGTGCTATAACCATTGATGGTCAAATTTTATTTGGTAGAAAGTATCCAAACAACGACAGGCTTAATCCCCCTGCATGGTGTGGCTGAATTGGCGGAGACTCTAGAATTAAAATAAAGGTCCCGAGTTTAACTCCTTAGATTAGCTTTGATACGCTAGTGTGCAGGTTGCTTCATCTATCCAAGGGATTAAAGTCTAAAGTTTAAACTAACCTCCAAAGGGGATGAAGATGGCCCTAGATTGCCACAACAAGAAGCTGTAACGAGAATAATAAAATTAAAAACCAGTGCTAACAAATTTAAGAGATTATTGAAAATTGAATTTCCATACTTGTAGGATGACTGTGAATCACAACCAGAGTATTAAATAAATAATCAAACTACATTTTTTAATTATGATTCTAGCAAATTAAACTGCCATGTAGATACATCTGTAATTACAAAAAGACGAGCTCAATGTGAGCCCTTGTTACATATATGGGCAACAGAGAATGATTAAACAGGACATGCAGTTAATCACTTGTCTCTTGTTGAGGTGCCTCAACTTTTTCTACATGCATTCTTTATCTTTTTTTGAGACACAGACATAATCTTTCTTGTTATAAATTTTGAGTCTCATGTTTCTCTTACAATATTTGCAGGACCTTTTTATACAAAGTTTGCAGTCAGTGGCACTGTATAGTGAAAGTCTTCAGAACCTGCTTGCGGTACTTCTCTAAATTCTATATATTTCAAATTTACAATTTAGATACCAAAGCTAGAGGAACTGGAATTGAATGCCTTTAATCTGGTCATGGAGATAAGATGAACTGAATAGAAATCATCTCAAAATTATGTTTCTATGTTTTCTTTTAACATTAATGTAATTATATGAATTTTCAGGAAATTCGGGGCCATTCTACTCCACCAAATGAAGTTATTCTTGAAGAGTTAAGTCTTCCGGGCTTAGCAGAGCTAAAAGGTCGCTGGAATGGTAATCTTGATGCTAGTGGCGGAGGCAATGGGGACACAATGGTACATATCTCCTATTTCTTTTCATAAGGCAATATAATTTGCATTCCATGCATAAAACTAACTCAATGCTGAAATATGAACTGCTGGAGACACAGGTCTCCATTTTCCAGAGCATTGGAATTTCAGTGCATAAAATAGTCAGACTAGTACTGTTTTAATTTTAAGTACTTTTTTTAGGTGGGTTGATCATTATGAATTTTGTTAGCTCATACAGACAGAGTTGTTGGATACCTATGTCTTGATTTTTTTCACATAACATTCATACCATTTCTTTCCTTCTTTTTGGGTAGTCCAACTTAAGAATTGACCATCAGATGTAATAATTTTTCGTCTCCTTCGTTTTTCTTTACAAATAAAACCAGAAAGCAAAAGAGAAAAGTGAGGCATTAATATGAGTTACACAATCTGCATGGTGCCACGCATCTTCATAGTTTCTTTGCCATGTATAGTCCTTAATTTTCATAGTTCATCTTGTCAATTGCCTTGCATCTTTGTGGAGCCGTTGTCCATGATTTTGTGTTTTGTAACTTTTGTTTTACCCTTTATGGCACTGCATGTTAGCAAAAAAAAATCCAAAAATTAATACTTTCATGTTCTGAAAACAAAAGTGGAATTTAAAATTTTTTTTTTAACACTTCGAGCATGCACCTATATATATGTATTTGATAAGTAAACTTCACATATTTTTGCAGGCAGAATTTGACTTTCATGGGGAGGAATGGGAGTGGGGAACCTACAAAACTCAGCGTCTTCTAGCTGTTGGTGCATACAGCAATGATGATGGTTTGCGCCTTGAGAAAATGTTTATTCAAAAGGATAATGCCACAATTCATGCAGATGGGACCTTGTTAGGGCCAAAAACTAATTTGCATTTTGCTGTTCTGAATTTTCCTATTAGTCTAGTCCCTACACTGGTTCAGGTTATTGAATCTTCAGCCACTGATGCGGTTCATTCTTTGCGGCAATTATTAGCACCAATAAGAGGTATATTGCACATGGAAGGGGATCTGAGAGGAAGTCTTGCTAAACCAGAATGTGATGTGCAAGTAAGGCTTTTGGATGGTGCTATTGGCGGCATTGATCTTGGACGAGCTGAAATTGTTGCTTCCTTAACCTCAACCAGCCGTTTTCTGTTCAATGCAAAATTTGAACCCATCATCCAGAATGGCCATGTACACATTCAAGGAAGTATCCCAGTAACTTTGGTCCAAACTAACATTTTGGAGGAAGAAAAGATGGAAAGGGAGAAAAATGAGGCAACTTGGATACCTGGTTGGTCCAAGGAAAGGAGTCGAGGATCCTCAGATGAAGCCACTGGTAAGAAAGCCTCCAGAGATAGGAATGAAGAAGGTTGGGATACTCAGTTGGCAGAAAGTCTCAAAGATATAAACTGGAGCATTTTGGATGGAGGGGAAGTTAGGGTTGATGCTGACATTAAAGATGGGGGCATGATGTTGTTAACAGCTTTATCTCCCTATGCCAACTGGCTTCATGGCAATGCTGATGTAATGCTTCAGGTAAATCAAGTCAATATTGGATTTTAATTGGCATATCTTGTTGTAGCATATATTAGAATAAGTGACATGTGAATGTGTAACTTTAGGTGATTGATTAGGAATAACTTTACTAATGCAAGTGAATCTGTCATAATAAATAGGTCAGAGGTACAGTTGAACAACCAGTGGTCGATGGATCTGCGTCTTTCCACAGAGCAACTGTATCTTCACCAGTGCTTCGGAAACCACTCACAAACTTAGCTGGGACAGTTCATGTGAATTCAAATAGGTTGTGCATCATTTCGTTGGAGAGTAGGGTAAGCAGAAGAGGGAAGCTCTCAGTGAAAGGGAACCTGCCTCTCAGGATAAGTGAAGCATCTCTTGGTGATAAAATTGACTTGAAGTGCGAAGTCTTTGAAGTACGGGCAAAGAATATTCTAAGGTGTCTTATCTATCCCTTTGGATTTTACAAGAACTAATTGGTTTGGGCTCTTGGCAGCGTCTATCTTGATTTAGTTTTGGGTGAAACGATGTGATTCATGTCTTTTGATATGTCTTTGTTTGCTTTAGAGTTTTGATTCTACATTTGAGTTCTTGGTTTTGTCTATGTTTTTCTAACTCAAAAAAGGTTTCAATTGCTCTCATAATGCTGTTTGTGATTTTCTCTGAGATCATAAAACCACACTTGTTCACTATGAAACTTGTCTGCCATTCTTTTGTCTTTTATGTGTAGTCAATGGAGAAATAACATATCTTATTAAAATCACAGTGGTCAGGTTGACACTCAGTTGCAAATATCAGGCTCCATATTGCAACCAAACATTTCTGGGAAGATTAAACTAAGCCATGGAGAGGCATATTTACCGCATGATAAGGGTAGTGGAGCTGCTCCGTTCAATAAAGTGGCGTCAAATCATTCAAGGCTTTCAAGTGGTGGTTACAATCGGGTGGTTGCTTCAAAATATGTTTCACGGTTTTTCAGTTTTAAGCCTGCTGCTTTGAGAGCTCCATTCCATCAATCTCCAGGTAAATTGACTGTTTATTATTAGGCGCCTATTACTCTGATAGGATTCAAAATCAGTTTCCATTTGATATGAATTGTGGTTTGTGATTCAAATCTCTTGAGGCGTTCCTCTTTATGTAGGAATTGGGATGGAGTGAAAGGGTAACTTTAAGGAGGTTTTTCTCGAGAACTGACCTTCCTTTTCAACTATTTGTAAAAGCCTCTTACCATTTGCTTAAACTAAACCATTTTTGGACAGCTTTTCAGATATTTGATCTGGTTATGTTTTGATTATTTAATAGAAAGCTTTGAAGTTTGAACTAATGAGGTTTATGCAAAGGTTAGTGTTGTAGTGGACAAGAATACAATTCTACAGAAAGAGTAGGCAATTAACAAATAACTTATAAAGGGGCTTTTTGTACATTTATTAATATAAAATTGCTAAAATATTGGTTGAGAGACATATCTTATGGAAGTTCAGGTGTCTAGTTTTGGAACTATATATGTTTGGAAGGATACTTGATACCCTTGTTTCTCTTTGTCTAGATCATCTAAATTTTCAATCTCTTGCTCGAGTTTTTTACATCTTCAATTCATTTATCAATTTAACCTATGAACAAATAATTGGGAAACCATATTACAGATTTGTCTAAAAATTTATAAAATGAATCTATTTCTGATCTATTATTATTTCCTAAATTTAATCATAATTTTGTCAAAATTTAAACCTATTTTTCTAATTCTTGTTAGCAAAGTAGATTTAAAAAAAGTGACATTGGAAAAAGTTTCTTGTTAATATAATGAGAAGAATAAATTAAAAGGTTTGATTTAGATCTGTTTTGTGATTGACTTTGCCTTATTGATCAATATCCACAGACGGATCTTATTTTTTAGGAGAGTTTAGGTTATTTTCCTCACTGTTGTTCCCTAATGCTGTGTTTGGAACCGAATTTATCAAGGGAAAAGCAAAGGAAAAGGAAAAGGTGAAGGAAAAGAGAACAAAATGAAAGAACATTTTTGTTCTCTTTTCTCTCACCTTTTCTTTTTTCTTCCCTTTTCCATCACCAACCCTTGGTCCACACGCAGCCTAAAGAAAATAGTTTAGCACAAATTATGCATAGTTATTGGAACAGACTAGAACCGGATATCTTAATTAAGTTCTAATATTGACTAAATAGTGTAAAATTGTAGTTTGAATTACGCCTTATATGTTTGGTCTGTTGTTCTATTCCATACCATTTGAGATTGCATTGTTAGTTCAATATTATATTTCAAATTATTTACTTTTATATCTGGTCAAGTTCTTGCCTACAAAACCTGTCTTGTTTCCTTTCAAGTGTTTCAGTGTGTCCTCAAATTTTCTGCCTCTCCCAGTGAGTTACTTCTTTTTTTTCTTTGTACTTGGATAAACCTTCAATAAATTTTGGGATTTGGTGTTGAAAAGTGTTGTGGTATTGCACAAAACGAGGTAACAAGTTCAAACAATGTTGTCCTCGTGAACTCTGGCTTTAAATTCTTGATCATTTTCCTAGTCTCCGAGGGGTGCATCTAACTATAGTCAGTTATTGAGGTTAACTCTGAAACAAATATTTAACATTCTGAAAATAAATTGTTGATCACTATACAGGTAAACAGGGTGAAGTTGAAAAGGAAATGGGGCAAGTAAATAGCAAGCCAAAATTAGATATCCGTCTTACTGATTTAAAGCTCGTTCTTGGGCCAGAGTTGAGGATAGTTTACCCTTTGATTCTCAATTTTGCTGTTAGTGGAGAGCTCGAGTTAAATGGCATGGCTCATCCCAAATGGATAAAGCCTAAAGGCATTCTAGCATTTGAGAATGGTGATGTAAATCTTGTTGCAACTCAGGCAAGCTATTCTTATGTTACTCTAGTAGTTTAATCTTTCAGTTGCATGGCTTGTTCTCTTCCTTTTTTTTTTTTTTTCTCTCTTCTGCGATGTCATGCGATCGTTGTTGAATATGCTCCCATTCATCTTTCCAAATTCAGGTGAGGCTGAAGAGGGAGCATTTGAATATAGCAAAATTTGAACCTGATTATGGACTAGATCCAATGCTAGACTTAGCTCTGGTTGGATCAGAGTGGCAATTCAGGATTCAAAGTCGAGCTAGTAATTGGCAGGACAAATTGGTTGTGACCTCAACACGTTCTGTCGAACAGGATGCCCTCTCACCTACTGAGGTAATATTCCAGTTATATTTGTCAATGTCCAAATTTCTTTTGATCGTGAAGCAAGCTTTGCTGCAGGCATGGCCTGCGCAGTCATGTACTGTTGACTATTGATTGACGTCTCATTGTAAAAATCGTATATATAAAAAAACCAATATCATTAAATGATTTTAGCAATATGATATTGTACAAAATGATGTAGCAGCCAAAGTTCCAAAAAATGTGTGACAAATCAATTGGTTAAGGTTCTTCAGATCAAACTGAATTATATAAGATTATTGCCTATAGGCAAACTCTATATAATGGTAGGTCCTGATTTTTTAAAATGAAACAAAAAATAATACAAATTGGAGTGACAATACATGACTGCACATTTGCTGATAGCAAAACTTAACCCAACCATATAATTTGTCCACGTGGAGACTTTCAGAGTGTTGACTGTTGATGTATATTTTCAAGTCTCAGTCTGACATCGCAACGTTTCAGTTCTACAAATTAAAAAAAGAGGAAAAAAAGCACTAAAAAGATGGATGATTTGAAATGTAATTTTCATTAATACATATAAATTAATGTATTATTTCTGTAATGTAATGAAGCTACAATTGGTGAGAAGGAAAGCAAACAAAATATGGAACCTATATATGTAACTGCCATTTTTTTATACCTGAAATCAGTTTTTGTTGCTTTTCTTTTTCACTGGAGTCCTTGTGCACAGAAGCATAAATCTGGCTGGTCGATGGATGTCCATCCATATTTATACACAATTCACCTGCTTACATGATGTGCCCATGTTACATAGGTTTCCTCCATTTGCTGCGGAAAATTCTTAGCCTATAGCTGTCACTTGTTTGTGTCCATCTTACTAGTCGTTGTATACTTGCCCTGGACTTGTGATGTAACATGATTCATATTATTTGGCACATAATCTGCTAGATCAAGATGTCTATAGAATGTTTTGTTATATGCCCTTGACATGAACTTGAGGCGGTCTGACTTTATCAGTTGTTCCCAATTGCACAGGCTGCTAGAGTCTTTGAGAGTCAATTGGCAGAGTCCATCTTAGAAGGTGATGGCCAGCTTGCATTTAAGAAGCTTGCTACTGCAACACTCGAGACATTAATGCCAAGAATCGAGGGGAAGGGAGAGTTTGGACAGGCTAGGTGGAGGCTAGTTTATGCACCTCAGATCCCTAGCTTGCTTTCTGTTGACCCCACTGTTGATCCTCTTAAATCTCTAGCCAGCAATATTTCATTTGGTACAGAAGTTGAAGTCCAGCTTGGGAAACGCCTGCAGGTTATCTTGATGCATTATTTGTCTGGTTGAAAATTTTATTTCCTGAAATATCCACTTTTGTGTTGTTCAAGTGCTGCTTATTTATTCATAAAATGTGATCGATTCTAAAAAGGAATATTAGGTCGATTTAAATAAGAAAAAACTCCGACAAAGAGCTGAAGTTGAATATCGGGACTAGGGGGACTGCATCAATATCGCCTTTCTATTTTGCGTTTCCACTCAAATAGTAGCGAGTCTCTAAAACCTGGCCGCCAACCAGGCAACACCAGATTGGACTGTTGATGAATTAAATGTGTCAGTGGAAGAGAGCTATCATAATTCACTAAATCATCCAGTGTATAATGCTATGAAAATGGCTAAATCAGTGTATAATGCTAGCACTAACTAAATAATGGCCACAGCAGTGGTTTCTGGATTGAGTTTATATATTTATATAGTCGATAAATATTGTCATACTAACATCAATTGCTATAAAGTTGTAATGTTTGATAGTACTGGAATCTGCGGTAGGGATTGAATTGTCAGTCAATTGTGATTCTCTTTGATCAATAAAATACTACAGTTTTGGAAGGGGTTAGTTAAGTTTTTCTCTAAAGAAATATCAGAAAGATTGTGCTATAAACTAAAAGATCACATTTTTTCTAGATTCTTTTATTTATTTATTTTTTGATAGGCAAACACAATGGGGTCAAACCCTAGCGTCTATTACATAATTTGGCCCCTACTAGGCCCAAGACATCAGTTAGGAACTTAGGATAAATGCTGTGAATTGCCCTAGTTACTATTAACAATATAGAATTATTAATGCTTAACCAATTTAGAGATATGAGCAGAAATGATGTTATTGTAAATCTTTTTATCTCTTTATGGAAAAGAAAAATCTGCAGAATGGATGGCTGAGATTGTTATAGAACTGTGGCCACACCATAGCATGCCTTAATTTACGCTAGTCAATATAAAATTTGATAAGAATGCAGATTATGCCTTTTATCTTTCTTTCTCTTGTTCGTAATCATCTGAAACACCCCTTTTTATGCTCTTCCAGGCCTCTGTAGTGCGACAGATGAAGGATTCGGAGATGGCAATGCAATGGACCTTGATCTACCAGCTTACAAGCCGCTTGCGAGTGCTTCTGCAATCTGCTCCATCCAAACGCATGCTTTTTGAATATTCTACCACATCACAAGATTAACCTTCCTGGTATCTCCAAGGCAGTTACATTGCAGAAGATAATCCTCAAGCCAAAAGACTGCGTTAACTGTTGTATATTTTTTTATTAAGGTTTTATGTTGTTGCAAATGTGGCATATGGCTATCCTATTCCCCTTATATTTCACATTTGCTTGTCCTTTAGTTGCCCCGCCACCCCCACATTTTTTTCTCTCAATTTTTTAGAGGGGGTGGGAGGTTGGTATAGGATTGGATATTGTATATATCTCATTACTTTGCCCAGAAATGAAAGAGCTTGTTTCTAAGTATAGTATTGATTATATGTCAATATTCTTTGCTCAGAAATGGATGCGCTTTGTTTATGAGTAAAGCATTCAACCTCTATGGGAAGCTCTTAGCCAAGAGCAAGTGTAAGAATAGAGGGACTTTCAATTCCTTGTACAGCACAGAATTTGAGACCATGAGGTCCATGTGAATTTCAGGGGATCTGTCTCAATGAATTTGGATTGATTTTCTGGAACTTCTAATACTTAAAAAGTCTGTGTTTGGATCAAGGATTGGGTGAGGGAAAAAAAAAAGGCAAGAGGATATGAAATGACATCGTATGTTTGGTTATTAAAGAAAGTGGAGAATAAAACAATATAAAAAGGAAAGTAAGGATTTAGATTTCTCAATTTGTTGTGTTTTTTCTCATTTTTTCTTGTTTTTTTTTTTCTTTTTTCTAAATAAATTCGAGTTCTAAATACAATATAATGTTTAAAAAAAAATGAGAGGTATCAGTAAAAAATAGATTGTAATAAATGTTGTAGGCATTCATCTATTTTGACATATCAAATGAAGGTTGAAAGCAAACATCTGAAATTGGCCATAAGAAATCATGAGCAAATAATAGGGAGCCATCTCATTCAATAATATAGCTAAAGAAATTCTAGGCTTCATTTAAATAGATTCTATAAAGTTTTTACCACTATTTTGTTAAAATAATAGTGGTATTCAGCATGTTACTTAATATGATGACAAATACTTAAGACATGGTAATGCTATACAACTAAAAAATTCATATAAGAAGATGTTGAATATTAGTCATTCACTTCAAAACAAAACTCCCATTAGGATGTCTCTTAAGTCTTAATTGCAAAAATACTACTGCTACACCATTCTAGTGAAATTTTCTGGAAGAAATAACATTCTAACTTTCAGAAATGCTTGGAGCCATAGTTCTGTTTGAATTTGTCATGTACTAGGAAAACTAAATCATATGGTTGTTGAATTACAGTTAACAAGCAAGAAAACGGGACAGAAAAAAAATTCACAAAATTGCATTACAAATTTTCAGCTCAAAATTTCTAATCCTTGTGTTTAAATTGAATACAATGACTGATAAAAATAAAAATTAAACTGTCACCAAAATCTCCAAGGATCCTTGTACGGAGGAACATAGTTTTCTGTGGGAGGGAGAAGGCGAAAAGAAGCTGCAGCTTTTTCCAAGAAGGGCCCCATCTGTATCACACAAAAGTAGCAGTATTACTCATGAAATTCTATTTGTTTTTACAAAGACAAAGTAGAAGAGAGAGGAAATTTGTGTCCCAATGGATTCAAATTGCTCCATTTTGTTTCCCATAGGCTTTGAAGATACAATTCCATCATGAAGAGAGGGTATGCCACCAAAACATTCTTTTCACGTGTGTGTGTGTGTGTGTGTGTGTGTGTGCACGTGAGAGAGAGAGAGAGAGGAGAAGAAAAGATTAATATAAAAGATTGAATGATCATTGTGTCCCCAAGAGGGGAGAAAATGCGCTCACAATAGAAACAGATTATAAAAACTGAAATATATCTCGACATGATTTGTCCTGAACACATGTACAAACTCATTTCAAATGACATGGAAAACAAAAAACAGAATGATGTCACGTTCATGGAACATCTGAGCAGCCTTCAAGAAATCACAACACCACAAAATGCAATAGTATATTCATAAGCTGTTGAAAATTCCGAGGAATAAGCACAAATGCATGCGGACATCAGTAGTATATCCTGAACACAGTTTGATGAAGTAAAAGGATAAGGTTTCTTTCTCTCTCTCTCTCTCTCTCTTTTTTTTTTTTTTTGGATAAATGAAGGAGGATAATAAGGTCAATAGATTTTTGGGAAGGCAGTGCACCATAAACTTATTTGTGTGTCTCTACTAAAACAACTTTGATTTCAGAGGTGAGCACTGAAACATACAAAGCATGAATTCAACTATTTAATTCCTAGGACATGGCAACTAGAAACATAACCCACAGAATACATGAAACTGGTGTTTAAAATTGAGTCCATGATTAAAGTGTGATAAAAGCAAGCATCTTTTGATGTGAGTGCTTATGTATTTTTTATAAGCTTGTGCATATAGGTGTACATCTAAGAAATATATACAAATTTCAGAAACAGAGGATAGACTCACGACATTCCACTGCTTGCCAAGAGTCGAAGCACTCAGAGAGTACAAATAACCTGCAATCAAGCACTTTTGAACGTAAATGAGGACTTTTGACATGTAAATTAAATAATAATAAAAAAAGCACAATAACAAAAAACTACAAAAACATAATTATTATTACACCAATGTAAGGTTTTCCTTTTTTATATATATATTTTTCTTGGTTCAATCTACCAATGTAAGTCGATGGCGTTTCAGAAAGAGCAGCAATACATCAACCATGGTGAGCAAACTACATCCCTCTAGCAGATGACAACAAAGAAAAAAATTTCCTGTACTTTCTTTGTTCACTCTCCACTCAGATGAAATTTCATGCAAAAACCAAGCCAGATCACCCTTTATTATGGTATTTTATTCATTTGAGATCTATGATATCTTGTAAATATTAAGAAACTTGCAAATCAATGTTGACAATTATGTGATGTAGTTTAGGATTTTGTTTTCCTTTATCGATTTATTAATAGATGTTGGGGATATACTTTGGTGCGAAAAAAGTTCCGTAGGTAGGTAGTACCAACGTTTTTAGGTACTACTTCTGTTATGATCTTTCATCCTCCATGTAGTGGTGGATGGTTCCACACTGTAATGCTTAAATCTTAGTGGCAGTAGTTGGTTCTACCTCACCACTAAACATTTGTCCAATTTGGTGGTTTCCATTTCTAGCCTCTGATGTGGGAGTCGTTCACGTCCACTCAATCGTCACATGTTTATTACATGAAAACTTAAAAACGATTTGACATGTGGACATGAGGATTGTGACATTTAAGCATAAGGGAACTAGGGTTGAGCCTGGGGCTTTAAACCAAATTCTAAACATTGGCTTTTAATTGAAGTCATCTTGAACAGCCTCTGGTGCACCCATTTGGCTCTTGATCATTTGTCTACAGCACCATGGTGAGGCCATTCCTTTCCTTTGTATTTCTTTTCTTAGATACTTCCCTTAGACAAATTTCCAGCTCCTGTCCAGCCATTTAGAGCCTGTTTGGAACTTGGGAGGTGGGGAGGGAAGGGAATGGCAAATTTTAAAATTTTCCACACCTTGTTTGATTCTACATAAGAGAGAAAGGGAAGGGAAAGGGGAGGGTGTTTCAAAGACCAAAACCGGAGTCACATTTTTAAAAGGGCTTCAAAACATTTCAAAAGGTTGCTAAAAACCTCTTTTTCAAAAATCTTCTTAAGAATGACATTTTCAAAACCTTTTCAAAAACCTAAGTTTAGTCTTCGGATTACACTTAGTTTTAGGTGACCTAGCATATCTTTAACTATGTCAGGTGGCAAGTCCCAACTTTTTTAAAAAGCCCTTAATCAACCAAGTTTTCAAGTTCAAATTCCCGTCGCACTTGTCCTTTTAGGAGGGCAAATTCTAACGTGCTTTTTTCGAGTCAAGAGGGCTTGGGTAAAAACAGGGGTGCGACAACATGAACTTTGAAGAGCCTTAGAAGATAAAGACAATGGTGTTTTGAAAAGAGCCATAGCAAGCATAACATGTACATTGTAACAAGTAGAATCCAAAGGGTATAAACATACAATGTTAGGCTTCATCAAATTACAAGGTGGTCCAAGGCCTACCAATTACAACTTGGCCCATGGGAGGTCCCTAGACGCCGTGGTTCTTATAGGCTTTCATCTAGACATGGCCATGGAGCTTTCTTGTTTCAAGGATGCAAGATAATGAGGTAAAAGATGGGAATTAAAATAGAGAATAGCTCAAATGAGCTAGGAGGAAGAAGAGAGTGCGGGGGTATACACAAGCATAAATGGAGTATACCTTTGGTCTTGTAGTCTTCAATCCACCATTGTTGGAAGCTTGAACTTCAAATGGCTTGGACTTCTTCTTTGGAACCTGAGAGACTTGACTCTCTCTCTCTCTCTCTCTCTCTCTCACTTTCCTTTCGTTATCTTTACAACACCAAACCAGGAAGGAAAAATACTTTTCGTTCATTTTCTCTTTCCTTTCCTTTCCTTTCCCTTCCCTTCCTGCCCTTCCCTCTCCCAAGTTCCAAACAGGCTCTTAGTTCCCTCTTTGCTTGGGGCTACATAGCTTTGACTTTGTTGCGTGTAATGAAATTTTAGTTGTTAATTTACAGTGATCGAATTAAGTCTTGTTAAGTGTTTCATTCTCCTAATATCTTGGATTATGATGTGGCTGCATTGTTGTTTTGTTTACTCCTATTTGTTTGTACAGTGTACCTGTTGGATTAAAGGTGTTTGACCCCCATTTTCGTAAAGTTCTCTAATGTATTGTCATAGTGCATGCCTTGTAAACCTAGGGCTGCATTATTATGTAAATGGAAGAGATATATTTACACACTCGCATGCTGGCATAACAATGAACAGTAGAACTGTGAAGTAGAGTCTACCATCTCGCTCAGCAGTTGAAGAAATGTAGTGCCGATAAATATTTGATTCTTGAACCTGCATCCACATGAAGCATGGACAAGTGACTTCAGCATTTATGTATCTTTTTGCTCTGATGCAGTGATCTTAAACAAACGAACGAAAACTTACAGATTTGGTTGGTGATTTGCGAATAAGGTATTCACAATACCAGTATGGCACACCATCAATCTGAGGAAGAAACAGTAAGCTCCACATATGAAAACACTTCTAATTATATGAGCCCTTATATTATGAACATTCTCGGTTTAATATTAGAGTGCCCTAGAGTAAAGCAAAGTTCTGAGAACTCACTTCAGAAGAATGTGCATCAAGAACAGAACTCTCAGCCATTCGTTGACTTGAGGTGATTCGCTGGCCAAAAATGTAACATGTTAGTTGCAATACAGCTGAGATTACGGGGTTTTTGGAAGAGAGAAAATTAAAGTAGCCCCCAAAATCGATTGTGCCTGATGGACATGGTTGTTGAAAGTTCAAAACAATCCACACGAATGACCATCTCTATATCAGTCATCGATGTAAAAGAGGGAGCAAATATCAAACAGCTCAAAAATTAAATAAGTTTAATTTTTTTTTTCAAAATGTAGATCACGGGTTACGTTGTTGTCCGCATTAGAAAGGTACCACATAGACTAGATATAATTATCATATACAAGTCAAAGATAAAGGAGTCGGTGTAAACTGCAAAAATACAGGCAGGCAAATTACCAAAGCAGACTTGTCAGATAAAACAGAATCAGCAACATCTTTTGCACTCCATGTACTCTTGTCCTTTGATTTCAAGAACTGGGTATTGGGGGGACCTATCTGAACCAAAGATTGAAAATCAATAAACCTCTAAAAAGAACCATAAGAATCACATTTAGCAAGAGTATGATCTTGAGTTACCGAAACAGAAATGATGAGGTTGTCAATAATATCCACACGCTCAGACACAATGCGTAGACGTGCATCAGCTGTATCATGTTAAAAACAATGTCCAGTAAGTTTTATGTAAGATGCATGCATAGAGGCTGGGCCATTCTAAAATCTCATATAGGAACCACTCCTTGATGGGATTTCTGTAAATTCCATATTCCTTGATGAAACTTGAGTAAGGGGAATATACCCATGTAAAAATAGTTAAGCATGGTTCCAATTCTTCCATGAAATTCAATATTTCCATTTGGCAAAGAAAACACAAAATTAACTTACGAGAGAGTGGTGCAGCTGATGAATAACGCTCTGGCTTTCTGGATTCCACCCTTCAAACAGATGAAAAAGATTAATGTTTCTACAAGTTAAGGGCGCATGATAACAAACAACTGAACTTATTTGTATTTACGTTGAGTGGAATAAAAAGAACAAGGTTATGTTTGGACACCTGCTTGACTTTATCATCCCATTTACTTTTCACATAGCCTTTAAAAGTAGTATTTCATCCCTTGTATAGGGTCATTTACAAAAATAATAGTCATCACAAATTGATGCTTGAAATCTTGTATTTCGTGTACTCATGGGGACCTCAAAATGAGCACATAGTAAAAGGTATGCAAAGTCTCTTACTTTTGATGACAGCTTCATCCAAGATAGGGGAATTCTTTGTTAAAATGCTACATAAATATTCTAGCTTAGGGAACCACCAAAGAGGCCCTAATAACACTTCAAAAGATAAAGTCACCACATCTCATCTTGGAAAAGGGTAACAGCAGTATCACTAATTTTTAAACATCAAAACCCAAGAATAAGCTGAACAAAACAAGTGAAAGGGGCCAATCTGCAGAGGGTTTCCACTTCCATATAGGAAAAGATTTCCATTTGTAGGACATTATTAACTTCATGGCACTGGTATATTTCCATAAAAGTGCAAAGCGCTGCCCTCTCCTTCCAAAAGCATAATATTTTACAAATCTTTCATGAAAGTATATTTAAAAGAACTTCGTTGTTTAAACTTTGTTGTTCCGTGGACATACTTCCCATGGTATTTGAACCACAAAAACCTAAGGTCCTGTTTGGTTACGGTTATGTTTTTCTCCTCGTTTTCGTTTATTGTGTTCCCGGAATAAAAAAAAAATGGAAACTTCTCGTTTTTCTTGTCCTTAGGAACAAAAAAATGGAACCATACAAAACATTGTCATTTCATTTTCATATGAGAACTGGTTACAGAAACTTAATAACTTTTTGGGTTTCTAGATGTAGGGTGTTTTTTGAAAAATTTCCCGAGAACAAGTTTCGGAACCAGTTTAGCAAACGGGTCTTAGCAAAAACAATTTCTAGAACTAGTTTTCCAAATGTGTTTTTGGCGAATTTAAGATAACATGAACATAAACCATAACCAAACTGAGCCTAAAGCACTGAATTTTGTCACTTATCATGAAAGAACTTACGATATAATCTCTCCAAGTATCTACAAGAACTTTAAGGACGTCATCTCTACAAGGGTCTACATAGTTTATCCACCATTTTTTTTAGCCTAATGATGAAAAATTCCTGATCCTATTGATCCACTGCGATGTTTTGAACCCTCAATCTCATCTCAAAGGAAACTCCATGACAGTTGACCAACACGTGATTTGTTTTTACCCACCACTTTCAAAAATAAATGTTAATTCAAAATATAAATATTACAATGGTAAACAAACGCTACAAGGTTCTCTAATTATTATTCTAGTAGTTCAAGAAACTTTTCATCATTCATCAATGCAGCAGTTCAATAAATTTTACTCAAAGTTGGAAATTTTGTATACAATCTATTAGATAGCTTCACATGCATTGTAGGACCTATTTCCTAATAGCTTAAGCTTTGGAACCATCGTATCAAAGCTCTGTTCAAAAAGGTCCTAGGTTCAAGTCTTATAATATATGGTCATTTAGTCGTTATGTTTGTTACTATACACCCTATTCTGTTTGTGTTTAAGCAGCCTGTTCAATACAGTTTCTTTGTTCATCTGTTTCCTCTCCACATGCAAGACGAGGTCCCATGTGAGGAGCCTAGGAGGTGTGTACATAGCTCGATATACATTGTTAGGCCCATTACTTAATAGCTTAAACTTTTCGGACAATTGGTGATATAACATAGTCTGTCAGAATTTTCCACAAGGTGAAATCAGATCTTTAAAAATTTAGCAATTTCATCCTATATAGGTATAAGTTATGGAGGATTTTCAACATGCATTGTAGACTACATATGAAGCATCCATTTGAAGTAAAATTTTTGCTCTTCCAACATCAGTAACAATGAGCATTTAAGAATAAAATATATTTTAAATTCAATGCATAAAATGCATACCATTTGAAGACAAACTTTTTAGATGGTAACTCTGTAGGGTACAGATAAGAATAAGCATTTGTATCATCAATGAATGAAGCCATCTTCACTTCTTGGGTGGCACTGAACCCTGCAGCAGTAGTTAATGCAATGTTGATGAGAAAACTGACCAAAACGCCAATCTAGCAACCCTTTTTTCAAATTGACCTCAACCCATCCCAAATTAGCCAAAAATTAATGCACGCTTGTCAGTATCATAACAATACCTTATTGATAAATATCATAAAATTAAAAAAGAGAAATTAAGGGAATCATGAACACAATATCTGACCCACCTAAGATATATACCTCTCGTGCCAATTGTTAAGAGAAACTAGTAATTAAAATTAACCCAAACTATCTCAAATTCTTCAGATAAGACTGCAACGTTATCATTGTCATCGAATTATGTCACTACTAAAGAATTAACCAAATGTTAAAGCAAGCACTCTACGTATAGAGATGTATGGACCTGAATGTCACACCCCTACTTATCTTTAAAGAAAATATATGAGGAACAAATTTAGCAATCGTTTCAAAATCCAGAAAAGAACTATCTCAAGTTTGACCAGCATGCAAATTAATAGCAAGATCAAAAGCAATAGAAACAAAGAGCAAAGGAGAAGTACAATACAGAAAAATCATTTTTAAATACTTCTAATAACCAAATAATAAAGTAACAGAGAATTGAACTTGAATTTGGGTTCACCTGAAGGTGGGAAGACCATAGCAAGTGAAGAAGAAAATCCAAAAAGCATTAAATCCCTTCTGAAGAAAAGCCCATTTTGCAAAGTGGGGTTCAAAGGAGCGCGCGAACATACTATTGTTCTCTCAAGTAGTCTCCATTTCTTCTGATCTGAAATAGTCCTAGTCCGCTTTCTGAAACCCCATCACCAGAAATTACTAAAAGACAGAATTCATGTACATGTATACATACCCAGACACAAGCATACTTATGCAGATATATACATATATACATATATATATGTATAGAGAGAGAGAGAGAGAGAGAGAGAGAGAGAACGTGTGTACCCGAAGATGGAAGGATATGAAAGGAGGAGAGGGTGGTTGAATGTAGAGAGAGAATGAGAGGGAGAGAGAAGAGCCGTTGCCATAGAGAAGCCTCTGTGAGCTCTCCCCCGAGTCCTCTCTACTATTCTTGTCAGGTCATCCACTCAGCTTCGTTACCCATACGCTAGAGTAAGCGGATTTCAAAATTTACCCGGTTTTTTTACCAAACTAATTATTTTTTTAAATTTATTCCCAAAATATCAATTTGTTAAATGTTATTTCTTAAATATTTTAAAATGCAATTTATTATTGCATTTTTTTTAAAAATACAACTCTAAATTGCGTTTTTCTGAAAAACTCAATTTAGAATTGCGTTTTTCAAAAAAAAATAATTATTTATTTGTAAATACGAAATTACTAAATATAATTTATATATATGTTTATAAACTTGCAAAACTAATTTTAAATTATTTTTTACTATTTAAAAATTATTAAAATCATTGTTAAAATAATTTTTTCATTCATTTATGTCAAATTTATGATAATAATATATTAATTTAAATTAAAATATTTTTAAATTTTACTAATTATAAATTATTTACTAATTTTTATGAATTTAACATAAATTTATTTCCACTAAGAACATGTTAATAATTATGAAAATACTAATTTTTAATTTCGTTTTTACAAATTGAGTTTTTAATAAAAAAAAATAAATTATCTAATTCTTATTTATTTCTAAATACAATTTTTATATATATGTTTATAAACTTACAAAACTAATTTTAAATAATTTTTTACTTTTTACGAATTGTTAAAATCATTGTTTAAATAATTTTCCTCATACATTTATGTTAAATTCATGAAAATAATTTACTAATGTAAATTAAAATATTTTTAATTTTTTCTAATTTTTACAAATTTAACAAAAAATTATTTAAACAATTCGTAAATTTTAGAAATAATTCATTCATTATTTTAACAAAGATTTTGAATAAGAACATGTTTTTAATAATTAATGAAAAATATTAATTTGAAAACATTTATTTAGAACATGTTTGTAGTGGAATGCCATACAACATTCTTAGCAACCAAAACCTTAATCGTAGCAGACCTAAGGCACCAATGCCTTAACTAGAGCCCTAACCCTAGAAACAGCAGCAAGTTTTATGGACCATGTTCAAAACAACACAATGGTTTGCCACCAATGCAAAGCCTAACCCTAACCGTAACCATAACCCTAACCCTAACCCTATCCGTAGCCTAACCCTAACCCTATTCTTAGCCTAACCTTAACCCTAACCCCATCGGCCCGCTAGCCTAGCCCAATTTTTAGGTGGCCATTGGCTCACCTGGCATTTTGGAGAATAAATTTTGGGAATGAAGTTTGCCAATTTGATATTTGGGAAATAAATTTAAAAATATAACTTATTTTGGTTAAAAAAAACTCATTAATGATCCACTCATACCAAATAATGATCGAAATGATGACAATCGACTCCGTCTAAAAATGGAAGAATATAATAAATAATACTTGCAAATAAAAATGATGCCACATATGCGTACAAATAAAAATATCTTTTACAATAAACAAGTCTAAAAATGGCTCCCAGTATAACATCTTCGACTGCGCCTGTTTCTCTGTCTTCTACGAAGGCCCGCGTCGTGCTATTCGTCCTGAGCAACCTGTGCTCCCCCATCATCATCTGTGTCATGAGTACCTGCAACATTAACACGAGGACTATACACCTGTGGTGGATAGACTCCGGGTACCTGCGTCACTTGTGACGGCCCAGCATCATAAGTCGAGCAGCATATCCACTGTGAAAATCATGGCCCCCATAACCAGAACTAGTAGCTACAAATGGATCGTAACTATGACTCGTGTCAGCCTGGAAAAAAATTGGAGACATATTGCGGGCCGGGCGACGATCATGTGTGCTAAAGTATGCCTCTGTAGGAAAGGAAGGCCCCTGTGCTGATGTGCCAGAACTCTGGCTAGGATGGTAATAAAGCGTAGGAGTGACGTACCCTGCACTATACCTACCATGCATGAAAGAAGGTATCGCAGAGGTGGATCGGCATCCAGAGGTGACAGGAGGCTGCATGCTATATAGCACAGAGGATGAAGGGGCAAAAGAAGGCCTGGCCTCCTGGGAAGGCCGTCGGTGGTGTGGGACACGCTGCGACTCGCCTAGGATGGATAAAGCAGCCATGGCACGATCCTGTATCTCATATACATTCTCCAATGCCGCTGTACTAGGAAAGCCGAAAATAGCGCGATCTCCTAAGTTGTACACGTCCGTCCATGCCTGCGCCTGAAAATACAATTAAGCCATTTAATACGATTTTCATATAAAATATTATTAATTTACATTTAAATGAACATACCATTGTATCTAATGTGCCTCCAACCACTGAGTACCCTCTTTGAGTGCGGAGGGTGGGATTCCCAATATGTAGGCGAGTGATACTTCTATACCATACCATGTAAGAATCACTGTATGCCATAGGTGTACAAGAAATCTCACTGTCAACAACACGGTCCCTCCTATGTCCCCATTCTATGATATACTGGTGGTGATAAAGACTCCAATCTATTGCGCTCTTCCCCCTCCGATCCAGCTTATGCAAATTCCTCTCCGTGTTCACGGGCTGGGGTATGTACTGTCTCATCCCAAACTGCAGCATAACTCGATTCGGTAGATGGAACTCAACAACGTCAAAGCACACGAGAGGCACTGATGCTCTCCAAATGTCACTCCCAAGACGACAGTAATCTGGCAAAGAATCCATATGGGCCTCATATGGGGTCCAAACAAACTGAACAATACAAATTTAGATGGATATAAATTATGGGGTCCAATCAATTGTAACATACAGTTTAATGTATTTAGATGGATGTAAATAGGTAATTTTAATTTAGAACTCACATCCTGCGGTCGAAGTCGGTCCATCTGGTCTCGGTAAACAGTGAGGACATGGGTAGAGACGTTAGTCAGAAGGAAATCATTATGCCATCTACCCTCTAATGGTCCACAGGGAAACTGTAGTGCGCCAATAAGCAACGGCTGTTGTGAAGCTGTATCAACTATCGCCGTTCGCTTAAGCGACATCGGAGGGAATCTCTCCCATGCCCAAATCTGATTCATCAAAGATAGAATATGATAATAATGTCATATGATAGTCGAAATGTAAGAAAAACATACATACGAAAATATTGTGGTTACCTGCAGTAACGCTAAGGGGCCTGCAATCTCGGAACTGGTACTATATACAGCGCGACACAACCCCCTGTATAAGGATGCAAGAACTGCACTACCCCAGCTGTATCCGCCACAAACATCGAAGTCTGCTAGTAATGGTAAGTACATAGGCTTTACCAGGGTACCAGAGTGATCTGGCATCATGACCCTGGCAATAAGTCTGAGCATAAATGCTCTAGCATGACGCTGTACTGCAACCTCATCAACATCATCTGCAAGTGTCCCAAATCTCTGAGATAACCACTTGATCTTCAAAAAGTTGTCTTTAAAATGCTGGGGGCCGGGGGTAACACCTAAATGCTGCACAAAAATAGGGGCCCAACCCTTTGGTAAGGCTGCACCGGGGGAACCTGTAACAGCCATCCCATCAACTGAAAGCCCGTATATGATGGATACATCCTGTAAGGTAATGGTGGTCTCCCCAACAGGTAAATGGAAAGTGTGAGTCTCCTGGCGCCATCTCTCGACCAAGGCGGTGAGCAAAGCATGATCGTACTGTATCCGACCCACACGGTAAACACCATAGAAACCGGCTCTAATCAGATAAGGTATAATACAAGGGTGCACGTCATCGGTGAATAAACCTGTGTCCCCTCGACGACAATTCATAAGCTCAATGACCTGTTAGTTAAACAAAAACGTTACGTTATAAGATCGTAGTAATTGCCAACAAATTTTGATTTGTAAACTTTCAATGTGAAATACGTAAAAGTACTATAAAACATACCCCAGGGTCCCACACGGCCTGTGAACGATGACTGGCCTGTAAGGTAAGTACAGTAGTATCGGTCAGTCCACCATCTCGTTGTTGCGATGCCATACTAGATGATAGATCTGGTAATCTGTATAATGAAAAAAACTCATCCACAAACATGTGTATCCAAGTGTAATGTATAAAAAATATAAAGTCACAAGCATTAAATATTACAATACATTAAACACGTAGACTAACATTTAATTTAAGATTGTAATATGTTTTCTTAACTACAAACAGATTAAAATTAAGTATCACGTGGTACAACACATATAACATATAGACTAATAGAACATTACACGCTAGAAAGACACGTTTTACACATAAAACATATAGAAAACCCCTCTAATGTTCTGCTATTCTTGTTGGACATCGGCATCTGTTATGACCAGGCTCCTTGCATATACTACAATGAAATGTCTATTTTTGCCTTGATTCATCCATTTCGTTAGGAATTCTGCTGTGTTCAGGCCGGCCTTTCCGAACTACGCGTTTGGGTTTAGTGTTTGGGAGAACAATAGGCCCTTCATAACACGGCTAGTAATCCTCTGCCAATATTGGCACGAACGGAACTGCGTACACACGTGCATACTTTTCCATCGTATAGTATGCGTCAAATAGAAACCAAGGTTCTTTTCCGGCATTTGCAGCAGCAGCAGCAGCAAGCATGTGCGAGCAAGGGAGGTGGTATATAATCCATTTGTCGCATGAATAGCTTGGCGGGTAAAGTTGCACGACTTGTGTGTTACCATCTTTACTCCCCCTCTTACCGGTCGCCACTTCCACAGACACAGTGTCCCTGTACAACATATAAGAAAATGTCGTAAGGTAAGCCGAACGCCATTACAATAGCAACGGAATGACAGTTGTAATAGAAACATATATTACCAATTAAAAACTGTGACACGATGCCCGGCTACAATTTTGTTCCAATCCTCAATTTTTTTTCGCACTTTTGTAGGGAAACGATGACCATTGCTGATGTCACGTCACGGCGTCGTGCAACGAAACTTTCAACAAGACAGTAGTAAGTTACCTGCACACATGCTATGATGGGCAAATTACGTGCGCCTACTATGGCACCATTGTACCCCTCAGAATTGTTGATTGTGACGATCCCCCAACGAAACCCACCATCGTAAGCCAATGTTCACTTAGTAGCATCCTCCCCCATTAATTGAATATAACATGGTTCGCATCTTTTTGGTATTTTATCCATTATTTTGTTGAACTTTCGCAATTGATGAGCTGTGCTAGCAGCCCACACAAAGTCCTTGACCTTTATCATGTTGTAATTCTTATGATAGTTACTGCGAAAGTGTCAAAGGCAGTACCTGTGAAAACCAGAGGGTTGATCATCCCTTAGATGTTCCCATTCTCAATTAATGGCATTTAGCAGGCCTTGGTTGCGGTCTGAAATTATGGTCACCCGTTCCCTACTAGGGACAACGCAGTGTCTCACCAAATGTATGAACCACGAGCAGTTACGAGTGTCTTCAACCTCGATAATGAAAAAAGCAAGAGGAAAAGTTATACCCCTCGCAGTAACCCCGACAACAATAAGCATAACACTCTTATATTTCCCGTAAAGGTGGGTGCCATCAACCGATATGACCGGCAGACTGTGTTTGAAAACCTCAATATATGGAGGCCGAAGGCCTAAAATACTTGATCAAACTCGACTAGATGACCTACGTCTTGAGAAAAGGTCTCTAAAATTTGTACAGTTCCGGGGTTTCTTGACTGCAATGTCAACAGATATCTAGGAAGCTTTGAGAACGACTCTTTCCAATTCCCGAATATCATCTCTATGACTTTTGTTCTTGCTTGCCATGCTTTCTTGTATGACACTGAGTGGTGGTGATGTGTTTTCACATCTTCAATTATCGATGCGATCTTCCAGTCTGGATCTTTCTGTACAAATATAGCACAGTTTAAATACATTATAAAAAGTGCTTATATGACAAACTAATGAATTATTGTGACTAAGTATACACAAAAGTTAAACTCACCGCGACTTGTACCATGATAACGTGTGATATGAAGTTCGCGTCTAGATTACGATGGCCCATGTTTGGCATCCCCTACAAGCAGGTATGAGGGCTAGGGTATTGCATAACCTCCCACATCGCATGCTTTTTTTCGGAAGCACGAAGCATCCAAGGGCAGTTGTGTGCACACTTAACTTTCCATAGTTTCTTAGTTGAGTCGACAACCAAGTACTCCTTGTTGTTGTGCAAGTGATATGCCTTGTATGCATTTTTCAAAGCAACCTTATCATTGAACAACATCCCTAGTTGAAAATTAGGGTTGTCCCTATCCCATATGGACCCACGGCGAAACTCATTCCTGCCAAGTACCGGTGCATCATAGCCTTCCGGCAATGTAGTGAAGTAAGGAACCGGGATCTGCTGTTGTTGTTGAACATCATCATCGGAATCATTCATTAGAGCGACATCTACATCTTCATCTGATTGTTCCAACTGTATACCCGGAGACCTTACATTCAAATCAAAATCCCTAGGCATGGATCGGTAGCCTGATTCAACCATATGTTGCACTGCATTCATACCGTCACTATATCCCATTGTACGCTGAATTGTTGACATACTAATCGACCCAATGCCATCATCTGCGAATGAACCATGGCGACCACTTTACTGTGTGTTGCACATCTGAAACGAACTATCATGTTGGTCCATTTGATGTGAAAATGGCACAGTGTGACCTACAGTGTCCTGCCCTAATGTCAGCATCGTTGAGAAATTTCATGTTGTTGACGTATTTTCCTGATCTGCTAGCATTCTACCATACCCCGAAATGTCATCCCATATTCGATTTGCTACAAGGTCCACAGCTACTGGTGCATTCTCTACTTCAACATAAAGCTCGATGCATTGCATCCACGAATTTTTTTGTGGTAGCTGTAAGGCAATTTGCAATGTTCGGTCATCATTGATTTGCAGTTTCTTATATATGACTGAGCCCCCTTCATTACTGTATGGAAATCTGCATATTATTTTTATCCTTATATTTTCTCGATCCTTGACAACTGGGGGCATGATCATAGCTTCTAGTTCAGATAGTTTGCATTGTAACGGTATACTGCAACATGTCTGGCACTCTATGTTGTACACTATCCCTTCATTACGATCTTTCATTATTTCCCCACCCCAATACATTATTGCCACTGTCTCATCCATTTTTGTGCCCTGCTATCAATAATTTCGTAAATTAATTTTATATTTTTTCTATAAATTTCGTAAATCAATTTCTTATTTTTTAATAAATTTTGTATTTTTACAATAAATTTTGTGTTTTTACAATAAATTGGTAATTAATATTTATTAACTTGTAAATAAATTTAGTATTTTACAATAACCGTGTAAATAAATTTCTTATTTTTTCAACAATCAATGTCATATTTTTTCAATAAATTTTGTATTTTTACAATAATTACGTGTTTTTACAAATATATTCGTTTTCTTATATACATTTCGTATTTTACAATACCTTTTTAAATAAATTTTCTATTTTTCAATAAATTTAATTTTTCAATAATTTCATAAATATATTTCTTATTTTTTCAATAATTTCATAAATCAATTTTCTATTTTTTTTCTATAAATTTTATAAATCAATGTCTTATTTTTTCAATAAATTTTTTATTTTTACTATAAATTTTGTATTTTTAGATAATTACGTGTTTTTACAATAAATTGGTAAATAATATTTATTTACTTGTAAATAAATTTCGTATTTTACAATAAATTTGTAAATAATTTTTGTATTTTTTCAATAATTTCATAAATATATTTTTTATATTTTTTTATTATTTCGTAAATCATTTTTTCTATAAATAAAAATAAATCAATGTCTAATTTTTTCAATACATTTTTTTACTATAAATTTTGTATTTTTTTAAAGATAATTATGTGTTTTTACAATAAATTGGTAAATAATATTTATTTACTTGTAAATAAATTTCATATTTTACAATAATTTCATAAGTATATTATTTTATATTTTTTCAATATTTCATAAATCATTTTTTTTTTTATAAATTTCATAAATCAATGTCTTATTTTTTCAATACATTTTTTTTCTATAAATTTTGTATTTTTTAGATAATTATGTGGTTTTACAATAAATAAATAAATAATATTTATTTACTTGTAAATAAATTTTGTATTTTTTAATAACTTTGTAAATAATTTTCGTATTTTTTTAATAATTTCGTAAATATATTTTTATATTTTTTTGTAATTTGTAAATGATTTTTCTATTTTTGCTATTAATTTCATAAATTAATGTCTTATTTATTTTTTCAATTAATTTTTAGAGAGTGAGTGAGAGAGAAGTTTACCGAAACTAAGCCATTCCATGTCAATAAGTTGTCAGAGATGAATTTCATTCTTGTTCAAACCTATCCCAGAGTACATGATTAAAATGATGAAAAAAATCAACATTTCCAACTTTAAAACTTGAGGTCATTGTTTTTCAAGCAACCATTTGACCAATAAATTCACAGTAAAAAAATTCAGTCAAGACGTCGTTCTTATGTTTGGTGACTGCTATAAATTTTGCATTGTCTCTTCCAAATATATATTCTTACTTGTAAATAAAATTTGCATTTTTATAATAATTTCGTAAAAATAAATAAAACAAATATTTCTATTACACACTTAAACAAGACAAACAAGATAAGTAAATTTTATAAAAACTTATCAAAAAATAAGGTGACTATTGAAGTACGCGTATTTATCGGAGTGACGGGGCTAATGAAGATCACTACATTAAAATTAATTATAATATTAGTGATTTTCAAATTAATATATAAAGTTATTATATATTAAAAAAAATACAATCACTTACCTGCTTTGAATTTTTTGCTAAGAATGAGATGCTGAAAAAATAAAAAAAAAAAAGAGTGAGAGAGAAAGAGAAGACTACTGAAAAAGAAAGAATTTAGAGAGTGAGTGAGAGAGAAGAAGAGAAGGAGAAAGAGTGAGAAGGCAGTGTGAAAGTGGTGAAGGAGAGAAGGAGAAAGGGAGGGACGTGAGGGAGAGAGGGGGGCGTTGGCAAAGTGAGGGAGAGAAGGAGAAAGGGGGGGGCTGGCAGAGAAAAGAAGGGGGGAGAAGGGGTAGCAGAAGCTTGACGAGAGGGAGAGAAGGGGGGGCTGGTAGAGAAAATAGGGGAGGAGGGGAGGGGGGGGTTGGGGTGGGGTTTGGCAGAGAAAAAATAAGGGGGAAGGAGCAACAGGAGCTTTGGCGTGAGAGAGAGAATGAGAAGGGAGGGCCGGCAAAATGAGGACGTGAGAGTGAGATACAGATTCGTGATACAAAAAAAAAAAATAACGCAATTTGAGATTGAAGTAGAGAATGCAATTTGATATTTTGGGAATAAATTTACAAATATGAAGTAGTTTGGTAAAAAAACCAATTTACCCCCCAAAACTTTCTAAAAATCTTGAATGGCCCAAAGGTTTCTAATTTTAACATTTTTAGCCCCAAATCTTCCTTAAATTTCTAAGGATGGTTTATTCATAAGACAGTTTTGTCTATCTACAATAAATTATCCTGATGTTGACCGAGTTTTCCTAAAAATAAGATCATGGGTTCCTAAATACTCACAAAACGATAAGCGAGGTAGAAAACAACGCCCTCTCAAGGGGCTCAACTAGATGGATAGTAAGTAGCGTGCCTTTCTCACCATTCTATATGGATAAATTCCACGTAAAACTTCATTCTACTTGAAATTGTGCTTGCAAAATTTTTTAGAAATCTCAAATAGCATTTATTTCATAATTATTTGAAACAATTTAGTAATAAAGAATGTTTAACATATTCAAAGTTCTACCCAAACTAGTTAAAATTTTCAAATTGCAACAAAGCTTGGTGTTATTGAAAATTTTAATCAATATCCCCATATTCTCTTAAAACTTCTAGCAATATAAAATTTTGGTTTTTTTCACAAATATTAAAATCTAAGAAATAGATATTATATTAGTCAATTTTAAAAAAATGAGTTCGTTTTTAGAAACATCCATTTATACAGCAAAATTTCAAAAAATTTACATTTTAATTTTCTTAAAATGCCCATATCTCTAATTGCAAGTTTGTATGTTTTTCAATATCAGCACAATTTGGAGACTAAAAAATGAAGCATATATAATGTTATCCTCATTCAAACTACCACGTGTAATTTTTGTAATAAAACTAGTGTTTCAAGCACGGATAAATGAAGTTAAGCCAATTTTAACATTTCAAACTTCAATTCAATTTGTGACATTCATAAATTGAAGTGCATTATTCTTAAAAAAAAAATTAAAACAAAACAAACAGAAAAGGAAGTCACAATATTTTACATTAATCATTCAAACCTGTTGGTCCAATAGACAACCCAAGAGGGGGGGTGAATTGGGTTTTTCAGAAATTAATACAAGTTAAGATTAATTAAAATTAATCTAAACAATATAGCAATGGCTAATATATGTGCAAAGCAAAGTTATCAATGAAAACAAAGAAAACAGAGCAATGAAGGAGAGACACAGATTTACCGAGGTTCAACCACAAACCGTGGTCTACGTCCTCACCCCAAAACCTCCTTGAAGCATTCTTCCACTATGTAATCACCTATTACAAGATGGGCTGCTGATTGATGAAGTGCTCAGCTCACTCTACAAGAACTCCTCACTGAGTTCTTCAATTTTCAAGTGGTTTTGTCCAAGCTTCACTTAAATTTTACAATAGTTTTGCTTCACACAAGAGAACTCTCAAACTCTCAGTTACAAGTGTATAAGAGTATACAACTCACAAACAAACTTTCTAACTAGAGTAGATTTACAATCAAAGCTCAAAGGAATAAAACAGGAAGAATGTTTCAGGAATATCAGTGATTCAGTAATTCTTGTCTCTTCTTGTTTCTTCCTCTTGATTCTTGTATATAAATGCAGTTGGAGGCTAGTATATATACCCTTGCATTGATTCCATCCGTTGGAGATGGTTGAGTATCATAAATGCACGTCCAGTCTGTTATAACGTTAAGAAAAGTAGCCGTTGCAGCAGAAGGAGTTGGCTCCATTTTTGTGGTGTTGACACTTCTTGCTTCTGCATTTACTAGATATAGTTCACTGAGTTCTTGAGTCCCCTCTTCAGGTTGATGAGGCGACTCCTTGTTCATCTGTCTTCTTCATACTAGGCTTCTACTGTCATGAGGCGACACTTCTGCTTCAGGTGTCCACTCATTGATCATTTAAACTTCCCGCCTTTTACTTCTACTACCAGGAGGCGACACTTCATCTTCATGTATCCGCTCATTGATCGTTTAAACTTCCAGCCTTAGCGTCTGTGTTCATGAGGCGACACTTCATTGCAATGTGTCCGCTCATTTTCTATTTGGTCTTTACAGACAATTTGCTTCTGTGTGCAAGAGGCAACACCTCAATTCCATGAGTCCCCTCTTTGTTCAATATGTCTTCAGGCCTTTTAGCGTCTGTGATCAGGAGGCGACTCTTTATTTTCATGAGTCCCCTCATTTCCCAGAATTCAGCCTTCAGATTTCTATTGATCAAGCTTATCAAAGCACTGGTATAAGATTTTCAAGGAGTATGTCTTTGGGGTATGATGATCAATCAAATCTTCCTAACTCATCAGAGTTAACTTCTATTTAAATTTGAATTGAATCAATCATTGGATGTTGTTCTTCTTCTTGAATCTAAAGCAGTCAAAGCTTCACTTGATTAAAACTGAACTTTACTTCTTCATTTACAAAGCTTCTTCAATCATTGTAGAACATCTTCTTGAATGCCAATCTTCCTGTAGAGCTTCACAATGCTTCATTTCTGATTTCCTCTCTTTGATAGCAATTCTTCATTTTGGATTCCATGTAAAGATCAGATATTCATTGTGAGTCATCTTCTCAATAACTTCAATCTCGTTGTCTTGAATTGGTCTTTAGCATACCAGATGAGATCATCTCTTTGAGCATTTTCCAAATTCTTCAACAGTCAATTCTTCTTCAACTGAGCATTACACTTTTTCAACTGATCCTTGTGTATTTTGATGAAATCTTCTTTAGGTATTTACAATATCTCCATTCTTCATTTTTAACTGATCATTGCATCTCTTCAACTGATAAAGTCTTCAGTCTATCTTGCAAATTAATCTTCATTGAATGTAAGTCATTTTCTTGAAGTAGAGATAGGCATCATTTATCAGTTTTGTTCATTGCATAGCCCTTTGAATTCATTGTTTGCATCTTGAACTTGTTATGCATTCCTTTAATGTGTATTAGACTTAAGATCTAACTTTAAGTCTAAGTTATGAACTTGTTAATCTGCAAACTAAGTAGATTCATTAATATCATAACACAAGGTTTAGTTATCATCAAAATTAACATGAGAATTAACCTTGAGTCAACAAGGATTAACCTTGACTCAAAAAAACCAAATATAGATATATTTGGTTACATTGAAATTCTATATTTCTTAGTTTCATCATGGAACTTGTTATAAATGCCTAAGCTGCTAACTCATGGACTACTCTTTTTGCTTTTCTTAGAACACAGGCAATAGTTAAAAAGAATTTAACATTTTGTATAATGGGTATGATTGACCAATGGAGTTAGACTTGATATCTAAGCAAAAGCGAACAAATCTAGTCAACAAACTACTAAGTAATAAAAAGTAATATATTTTCAGATTACTATTTAAAAAGATTATATATTTTGTAAAATTATTAATTGATTTTCAGTAACTGATTTGTATATCCAGTAACATTGCTCATTCTTGATATTTTTATTATTGAAAATTGAGATTGAAAGCTTATTATTCTCATTTTAACAAAAGAAACAATGGATTGGGTGAGATGTCAGCATAAACTCATGGATTTGTGAGTGAAAGTAATAGGAAACGATAGAGTAAATACATATAATTACTAAATGTGCAACAAATAGGTAAAACTACTCGTTAACAACTTTAGAGTAAATAAAAAAGAGTAATACTATACATAATCTCTTTTCTCAACTACTTTTTTATCCACAAGACACAATGCACATGAGACTTCCATTCATAAATGAATATAAAATCCATTCACTTGTATCTGATAAGTACAAAAGTAAGTGAGAAAAGAATTTATGCATAATATTTTCCAATCATAAATGGTACATAATAAAATGTTACAAACTTTGCCCTTTAACATCTGCTACGTTTACGAAACTTCAATTCATTTAACTTTATTTTATTTTCATATTACCAGGAAGCTTCATTATTTTCACAACTTCACCCCATACTTCCTAAATTCTGGCATGTCCATAATATTTAAAACAACTAGAATTCAACCCCCAAAATTTTACAAATTAATAATTTCTTGAATCAGACACATTTCTAAGTCCAATACTATTCCCAAACTCACTTCTTAGTGCAAAAAAATAAACCCCTTTGGCTCATAATCCTACCATACATGGTAGGGCTATAAATGAACCAAATCAAGCTAAGTAATGAGTTATTTAAACTTGACTTGCAAATTTAACGAGTTCTCAAATGTGTTGAAGTTTGATTTGTTTTGTCTTTCGAATTAATCTTAAACAAGTTTTAATCTAGCCAATCACAAGCTTGACATTTTATACCGTTCTAAATTTCATATAAACTTATCGAGTTAAATTTAACCCAAATTTAAAAAATTAACGGATTTCAAAAGATTGACTTGTAAGCCGAGTGAAAACTTCAATTATGAACTCTTGAAAAGTCTCTCAATGAAAATTATTGACATCAAACCTGTTCACAATGATATCTAAATGAAAATAAAGTAGTATGGGATTAACACTCTCCATATATGGCAAAATTGATGTACCACGGTATTCATACTTTAGTGTCACGGACTTAAAACACGAAAACTGCCTCTCCATGCATTTTAGCTAAATGGCCATTCATCAGCAAACTTTGCTTAGTTAACCAATCAGCTGAAAAATAGCTCTAAAAGTTATCAAATATAATCTACTTGAATCTATATGGCTTGAGCCCAGTTCATATGCAAATGCTACTATCTGAACAATTATTCAACCACAAATAGCCCCCAGCAACCAAAATTAGCAATCCTACAGGCACCAAAAACAACACTTTCTAAGAGACTCAAATCGCTTCATCCATTTGTTGTTAAACCAATGCAACATATTAACTCCTGGGCCCAAAAAATAGCTAACCTTATACATGCTTGGAAGAAATTTTGAATCTAGAAACCCATTATTTACCATACCTCAAGGAGGGATCATTCTCAAAAATCAAACCACGTTCAACTTCATTTTTTTAGGTGATCTTGGGGAATCATCATGCACTGATGAGGCAGGTTAAAGCCAATGATATCAACAAGCAAAGATTACTTTTTTCATGTGACCTATCCGACAAGAACCATCAACCCATAAGCGAAAGATTATAAATCCAAGCAGCTAAGATTTATACAACCAAAATGAAAAAAGCTGTATACATCCTAATTTCAACCAAAGAAAAAAAAAAAAAAAAAAATCCCCAACTTCACACTTCATATCCGCAGAATTAAAAGGCCAAAGAAAATAAATATATTTTTTTTGCAGGTTCAACTAGGTGACTAGGGCTGATTCTGAGGAACCAGATGAAGAACCAGCCACTTCACCGGCCACCACCTTCAATTTCAGGGATTCTGACACATCACCAATGTCCAAACTGTCCAGAAGATTTTCAGAAAAATCACCCGGGTAGAGCTGTTAACACAAACAAACAATCCACTTCTTAAAATCATCAGAAGATTTGGGAAGATGTGCAATCGGAATCAATCTGAAAAGCATGAAAAATGTCAACTCTGCACACAAGCATGAAATTTGAAAGCAGTGGGAATGTTCGAACTGTTACATCCTTAATACAAAGTACAAACATCTTCCACCAACACAAGAATAAACAGTGTTAAACCAAATGTTACCAGCACAAACATTAAGTTCATTATTAGTACAAAATAAATCTCAATTTGACTTTTGTGGACTCTCCAAGTGAATGGTCCACCATGTTCAACATCAAGACAGGAAGTACCAACAATTGAAGTGTCTGAAATAGTTCACGAGTTCATTATCATGTTATTCCAAATATGGAACCATCTCCAAACGCTTAGATAAAATCTTCGATAATGGTGAAATAACGATACAAGTATGAAAATATATATGTTGGAAAAGATAAGAACTCTGTGACAGAGAGAGAGAGAGAGAGAGATAAGCTGCCAACAAGGCCAGTTTAACCAAAGGAATAACTACCAAGGACTTTCCCCCTTATCAGAAATGACAGTTATTGGTGTTGTAAGGCGCCGGGATCCCAATGTCCTGTAACTTTTACCTCCCATTCTACTCTCTTGTTCTTCATGAAGAAACAAAATGTATATATATTTCAAGAAATGGAAGAGAGGATAATTATTAGTAGCAGAACTATTAAATATTAAATTCCTTTATGATATTCAATGACAAAGAAATTTGCTCATCAATTTTCGATCTTCAATACAAGAATAGGATATGCATAAATAATTTTTAAGGTGATGAACAAACCTTCACAAAGAATATGTATTATGTCCAATCTTGCTTGTATGAAAGCCTCCACTCCCTTTCATTATTACCGTGCTTGTTTGTGTATTCTTGCTCTAATAATTAGTATCATAAGATGTTTTTTTTTTCCAAATTTATTAAATATTAACTAATAGAATTATTAAATTATACACCATGGAAATGAGTTTGCTTCTCAAACAGATATTAATTAATAGAGATCATAAAGTTATAGGGTACAAATTACTTTTCAATAAAAAAAAAAAGTTATAAGGGTATTCGGCTCAACTGTAATCCATTTCTATTTTATCTATAAATTTTGACAGTTTAGAGTAATTACATTTATCCTTAGGAGTTCACAAGCAAGCCGTAGAATAAATTGTAGGCTGATCTCCAAACAAACATAATTTTAGATCTAGTAACTACTAGGAGCTTTCTTCCTCGAATTTGGTACCAATCAAAGCCACATATGATACTCCACCTTATCACCTCCTATACCATCTCTATTGTCAACAGAACAGATCAACGAAACACAAATCCGCTACAAACAGCCTTTGCCAATGAATAGCATAAATCAATTATAATTAAAGCACAAAAAGCAAATGATATGCTGCGTGAAGCATCAAAGGGACAAATAGGTACATAGTAAACAAGTATTCTGGTGATTGAGTATGAACAAAAACGACATAATTAATAAGAATCAATTGCAAAATCCACCACAACAACATTGCCTTGAAATCATTTTAAACCAGTTCCGCAAGAATACAGTATACCACAAACAACCAAAGACTAATTAATTCCAACATCTTGTGGAATCTGAGTTTGGAGGTACCCCATTTTTTGGGAGTTTTTTTTTTGTTTTTGTTTGTTTTGGGGGGTTGGGGTTGTGCTTACTTCCTTAGAAAGTGAACTGAAATAGATATATTACAGATATTTGTTAGTGTCTAGGTTCTATGACCTTCTCAATTCATCTAATCACCAATCACAGAACACTGAATACAACATGAAATCTGTTGATGTCATCTCAAAACTAGAAAAGAGGCAGGTCCCTTAGTTTTTGCTTTCACTTATAAAAGCTTCCTTTTTCTGATATTTGTTTTCCTCGGTTTCAATTGAATTTGCAAAAATTAAAAGCATCAAATGTAATTTCTCCAATGTTTCTAATATTATCACCATCCTAATATTAAAAAAAAAAACAACAATCACAGAATAATAGCAACAGGAGGAGTTATGGTAGTGGTAGTAGAAGCAATAATAACACAATAGTATCCATAAGCATATTTTAGATAGTGCATCCTAACAGACCCTCAGAAGTACACAAACTTCAATTTCCTGTAAATTGATAGCAGAAAACTTCATATTATAGCATGTTGCATTGTGGTTGAAAAACCAAATGATCAGAAAGGAGGCATTTACCACAAATCAGAGAGAGAGACAGAGGGGAACAAAGCCTACTTTGACCACCAAATATATTGAATGAAGCATAGTTGACAACTCCATGATTTAACAGTTAATAAAGTTTACCTCAAGTTGGTTCAACATGTCAACCGTGGATTCCAAGTCTCCCTTATTTGCCAAATAGACGTCAGAAAGGGACTCATCAGATATGCCAGGAAATGTCATCTGAAGATATGCCAAATCCATGTCAAATTCTACATCCAGTATGTGCTTTTCTGTCATCTCTTTTGAATTGTGAGAAGATGAACCATAAGAGCCATGGACAGGGTTACACTTCAGGGTGTAATCCTCAGGATTCGGAGTACCATAGGCGATGAAGTTTTGAGAAGCTTTGCTTCGGTGCTGGTTCTGTGCAGTAACCTTAGAATGAGGTCCTGACCAGACAGAATGATTACCGCTCCTATAATCTTTTGCTGTCAATGAGTAGTCCTTGTTTGCATCAGCTGCACCTCTTCTCGAAAGTGGTATGTATGATGCTGCAAACGGATTCAAGGAAGATGTTCCTGTCTTCATTGCCTCAGATCATAAAAAGATCACTGTCGAAAACCCCTCATAAACAGAAAAGAACACCATTAGCTGATATAACACCTTTTGTTTAAAAAAGAAATTACCCTATTTAACCCTAAAATTATTTTGCAATTTAAGGGACTAGCTTCCTTAGATATTATCTGGTAGAGGTGCATAACAAAATGAAGGGCGGTTTTACATTTTATAGCAATGCGTGCCAAGAGAAAAAAAAAAAAAAAAAAAACTGATCAGAAATGTCTCACAGAGAAAAAAAGTAATGGCATGCCTAACTTACGTTTCAATAAAATTTCAAAGACTGCATCATTACAACTAGCATAGCATAACCTCAATCACAGCTTCAGTGACACGTTTGGCAAACCCCATAAGTAGAGGCTCATGCAGCTCATGCATAATAAATAAATTCCAACTATACATGGAAAGCCCATTTCATAATCGTTTGCTTGCCATTGAGTTGTAGGAAAAACATGAACCAATATTCTAAAAGACAATCAACATAATTTGTTACCCAAGACAACTAGAAGCTACACAAAATTAACGTAATACAACCATTTATAATGGTTAAGACTTGACGTATATATATTTTTGGCGGTCAAACAAAAAACAACACAGGTATCAAGATTTTGATTCCCTTTCTTTTTCTCAGTTTTCTCATCAACCAAGTAGAGCTTGCACGCATACCAGTCTAAAGTGGTACCAAACCAAAATGTTTCAAAGTATCTATACTGGTCACACTTAACTAAACGGAACAGAGGCTACATTATCTACCCATCTAAAACCCTCCATGTCATCAGGACTGAGGTCAAACAGTGTGGTAAAAAATACTTGTGTGGCATGAATTTATGCAACTAAGGTTCCACTTGTTCCACTATAAACACCAATTGCAAAAAGCAAATTCAGCAGTATTTGAAAAGTTTTTCACCATTTCTGGTGAACATCATAATAACCATTACGCAGTTGACTTACATATTAATTTTTGTTAAGCTTTCAAAATGATTGTGCCTGAGGTTAAGGGGGATAATAAAAAAATGTCACAAAAGCATTTACATGGAATGCTACCACTTGTTACCTAATCCACAACACTATGACACAAACAGATTCAACCTTAGATATACTCCTTTGTGAGCTGTGACAAACTCTCTTCAAAACCTAAGAGTCATAGTATATATATCAATATTACAAAATCTCTTTGTATATAAATACCCAATCAACAAATGAAAACTACAGTCTCATATATGTAATCTCAGAAAGAGGAATTATTAATAACAAAGCTAGCAAGCCTAGCACAATGTGATCATACAGCTTAATTCAAAGTCCAAGGACGACCAAATATTCTTCAATCAACAGAACATTAATAAATAAATCAATAAGATGCATACACACATCAACATATATACACACCAATCCCTAGATTACAATATATAATCAGTTCCAACTGCAATGCTTCTACTTGGAGTGGTAAAGCTGATCTCACTATAAGTAAAGGTGGAATCAATTATCATCATAATAACGCATGAGATAGCACATGTTACAGTACTAGTAATATTTTATCCAAATGTATGTCTATATATGTACATACATACATACATATAGATATACACACCCAAGAAGCACAGATAATGACACAGGTACAGATACAGACATGGTTTTAAAAAGAGGACACAGACACTGTGGGGATATGACAAAAATGCGTATTTGCTATGCATTTTATTTGATATATATATGAATATAACATTCACAAACCATCGAAAATACAAAAAATAGTACTAATTCAATATGAAAAACACCATTTAAACCATATTTTTTTTTTTATATGTACCATTCAAACCATAATTTAGTTATCATTTAACATAAAACATGATGACAAAAAGTTTATATTTTAAACTTGCAATATGTTTAATGTGTGTCTAAATGATGGATGTGTCTCTAGCGTGTCCATTAAAAAATAAATAAACAAAGCTGTGGACACGCCAATTCTTAGGACACACCAATTGGCGTGTCCCAACATGTCCGAGAAGTATGAGTGTCCGACACGAATATGGCACCACCTTAGAAGTGACCATGCTTCCTAGATACACACAGTAGTGGAGCCACATTTGGCCCTTTAAATACCCATATATATAGTATATGCTTATATTATATACAGAAGTCCAGTGCCCTATTGTGGATCAGAAAAAAAAAAAAAGAAATTGTGGATTATGATTAATGGTTCTCCTCCTGGATGAATTTCCTATATATCTAGATAGACCGATAAAAATGCATATACATATATATAGAGAGAGAGAGAGGGATGATCGCAATGACGCACACAGTCACAGTAATAGAGATTGCATGAAGATTTTACGGCTGAATACAATTCGATAGTATCATACACAATAATTCAGACCAAAACGATCTTAGAAACCATAATATTTTTTAAGTATGAAAGTGTGTCTGTCTATAAATAACTAAACAATTGATTAATTGAGAAAAACTTGTTTCACTTTCTGTATAACAATTCAGACAAAATGAAACAGATTCATACTCCAATCATCAACACTGAACTTGGCATTTGCGTTCATAAAAAATGAAAGTCAATTTCGTCCAAACAATAATAAATATACGAAACCAAAACACAACGACAGAATTCTAAAGAAAGAGAGATGGTCATTGCAGTGATGACTGATAAATATGAGATCAAAACTCACATGTACGAAGCGAGGATCGGGTGTGATCGGAAACTCTGAAAACCCTAACTCGCAATCGCTCGACTCCGAAGGAAGCTCGTAACTCTCTCTTCACTGTCTCTGTGAAAAAGGTATTGTGTCAACAAAAAAGTGCAGCGAGATGGCTTTTCTTGGCATTATTTTTGTCCCTTATGAATAATGAGGGGTGCGTGGACCCGCTCACGGTGATCTGTTTCGAACCTGAGAAAGGGAAAGGAAAAAGAAGTGAGAGAAAATGTAATAAAATGGGTTTATTCCTGATTCTGCAACGAAATGAAACAAGATTGTGACATTAAAAAAAAAAAACTTCCTTTTATTTTTTCTCCTTTTCTTTCTCTTTCTCTTAAATTATAAATCAAATAACAACAGAAAGAAAAGTTATTATTTTCTTTCTTTTACTTTCTTTCCTCCAATTCTAAAAAATTGTTGGTCTTATGTCATTCACCTCTTGCTACTTATAGTTTTGCCTGAGATTGGACTTGATAATACTTTTTTAATTGTGCAAAAGAGAGTTCGAGAAAATGTAAGAAAATGGGTTTATTCTTGGTTTTGAAAAGAAATGAAACAAAATTGTGAAATTAAAAAAGAAAAGAAAAAAAAAAGGTTCCTCTTATTTTTCCTCTTTTTCTTTTTCTTCCTCTTAAATTATAAATCAAGTCTATTTTCCTTCTTTTACCTTTCTTTTCTCTAGTTTCAAACAATTGTTGGTCTTATGTCACTCCCCTCTTGTTACTTGTAATTTCGCCTGTCATTTGACTTGCTAATTTTTTTTGACTGTGCAAACGAGAGTTTGAATAAATAATTCAGACTGATCGTTTATCTACTAAACAAGAGATTAAATAATTCTAGAGGTAGGATAAGCAATTAGGAATTCAAGATTTTGAGGTCAAATTACAAAATTATTCTTCACAAAATTTGCAACCCTATTATTTATTGTCCCCTTATTGGAAATTAACTAGTGAGACTTCACATAGCTCTTGTGATAGTGAGTCATTTCTTTAGTACTATGCATAGAGTTGTTGAATCCCGTGGGACAAGGCCAATTTAGGCTTATAGATATGAGGTAGACCTATTAACTTAGCTGAACTGAAAGAAGTGGTAAAACTACCTTATCTTGATTCTAGTTCTATGCCCACTTTCCCTCCTTTAATGGCTTTCAGCTTACCAACTAACTTATCCATGAAAGGGACTTTGCTCTGTTTAAGATGATTCCAGATCACTCAGTCTTGTTTGGTCATATCAGCTGTGTAATTTTGGAAATTGTCTAAAAATTTTAGAAGTTTCTCTATTTCTCATATCCTGCGACAGGGGAATAGAGCTGCTTATTATTTGGCTAGAATGACTCGTGACTTTGATTATCAAAAGTGTTGATGGTGGAGGTTCCTCCTTCTATTGACCCTTTGATTTTTCTTGACGCTACTGGCATTATGTAATGGCCGTTGGGCCTTTTCCTATCGAAAAAACAAAAAAAATTTGTTAGGATCAATTTTTGTTGATGCTACTAGCATTATTTAATAGCCGTTGGGCCTTTTCCTATCGAAAAAACAAAAAAAATTTGTTAGGGTCAATTTCTCTTGACGCTACTGGCATTATGTAACGGCTGTTGAGTCTTTCCTTATCAACAAAAAAAAAAACAAAAAAAATTTGTTTGGTCCGACCTTTTTTGCTCAATCAAACAAGAATTATATAACTGAAGACAAGATTATTAGTCTAATTCCGTGGAAACAAAAATTTAGTTACAATCACAAGTATCCATGTTGGCAGCTAAGGTGGCAGTATCTTCCTCGTTATTTTGCCTTTTTTTGACATTTTCAGAATTTCTTTCTTTTAAGTTATTTTTAATATTAACTCTGATTTTTTCTTAATCGCATAAAGTGGTCCGCCTTTAAATAAAAAAATAAAAAAACAAAAGAGACCCAGATCCCTTTTAATTCTAAAACAAACCAAGTTATTAAAGGTTGAATTGTATTTGACTTATTAAAATTTTGCACGAAATTGGATCATTATATAAACAAAACATGATTCATTATATTTTAAAACTCATTAATATTTTAAATTCAACTCGAACTTTACTTGATAAATTCATATATACTCTAAGTTTGTATAAAAAAATTAGTTACTGAGCTCCATTAAAACTCTTTTAAAATTAACAACACGATAAATTTAAAAACATTGTAAACTCTGTTAAAATTTTAAATTAATCTTAAACAAATCACACTTGACTGGTCTTGATTACTATATTAATGTGAGGGGTGTTTGAACGTAGCTTATTTAGTAATTTATGATTTATATTTATGATTTTTTTAAAATGTATTTAAATAAGTGATTTAAAAAATTAATTTATATCTAATCATATTATTTAAAAAAAATTATTTTTAAAATAATTTATAATTTATAATTTATGATTTATAAGCGAAGATCCCAAACGCTTGTACAGAGTAGTTGCAATAAACGCGGTGGGCTTCTGATTTATAAACTTTAAAATTAATTTTCAATCTGCTTATTATATAATCTCATCGTTGGCATATATATATAGTATGTATATAATCATCAAATTCTAATCATCATACGATCTTTTCGTTGCATTGTTTCAGAGAAGCAGAGTCTTTTGAATACGAAGATCCTGCTTGAATTTAGAGAGAGAAACAAGACTTCCCAAATTCGAATTCGTGAGAGAGATAAGAGTCAGAGTATGTTGAATTCGAAGCTAATGTTGAATCCGTAGGGGAGAGAGAGAGAGAGAGAGAGAGAGGGAGAGATGGTTGATGGATTTGCTTTTTTGGTGATGATCTGAGAAGTTGTACAGATATATTTACGATTTCGATCAGATTGTATAGGCTGTGATTTGTAATTGTAACATATATATACATATATATACATAAATATATAAATAGTATTAGAGATGGGGGTGGATTATTATAATATACTGAAGGTGAATAGGAATGCGACGGACGACGATCTGAAGAAGTCGTACAGGAGGTTGGCCATGAAATGGCATCCCGACAAGAACCCTAACAACAAGAAAGAAGCTGAGGCCAAATTCAAACAAATCTCCGAAGCTTATGATGTATGTTTACCCTTCCCCCCTCTCTCTCTTGCCCAATTTCCTTTTGTTTTCTCTCTTGTTCCATGCTTTGATTAGTTTCTCTGTTACATTTACTTATGTGATCATTGATTGGGTGACGAGAAAAAAAATGATTGCAAGAAATATAAAATTAGATTTTAATCCTTTTTGACATTAGCTCAGCTCACAATTTACCTGATTTTAACGTTCGTATCATTGATTGTATGTTAGAATATGTCACATGGTCGGAGAAAATTTTAGTTTGGCATCTCTTAGATTCTTGTCCTGAATTATGGATTCTCAAAGCAAGGTGTTCTTGAAATTGCTAAACTGATCAAGGCCAAAATATATTTTTATTAAGCTTACTCGAGTTCTGCCTTTTGATTTACTCCATCCCATATAAGGCAAGGTCTAATCTTCACAAAACCATAGTTTTTTTTTTTTTTGTTCTCCTTTTTGGTTAATAGCCAAAGATTGAATTCTGTTCCTAATGATAGAGCTTAATAAAATACTACAACCTACATCATATAAACCAAAGCAAGTGATATTGTAATGGAATTCAGTTGCCTGGATATTAAGGAATTAAGATTGAGAATTTGGTGGATTTGTTTTTTCAGGTCTTGAGCGATCCACAGAAAAGGGCAATTTATGATCAGTATGGAGAAGAAGGGTTGAAAGACATGCCACCACCTGGTTCTAGCGGCAACAATGGGTTCCCCGATGGGTTTAACCCACGGAATGCAGAGGACATTTTTGCAGAATTCTTTGGGAGTAGCCCTTTTGGATTTGGATCAGCAGGAGCTGGTAGGTCAATGAGGTTTCAGTCAGATGGAGGGGGGTCGTATGGGGGATTCGGCGGGAATGATAATATCTTTCGAACGTATAGTGACGGAACTGGAGCTAGTATGCCAAAGAAACCACCGGCAGTTGAGAGTAAATTGCCTTGCAGCCTTGAGGATCTGTACACTGGATCAACAAGAAAAATGAAGATCTCTAGGACAGTGGTTGACGCAAATGGGTAGGTGTGTTCTTCTCATGCTGCTATGTCAATTTCAGGTTTTAACAACTAACTCTATTGTCTGTCTGAGTACATTGCAATTCATAATTATAGTGCTCTAGTGATTGAAATCAAATGATAATTACCCAGTTGTTAAATGAATAGATAATTAGTGCCTTTTTTTCTCCTGGTACAAGGCTAACAGCCTTTTCTTTTTCCTGATACTAGGTAATGAGCCATTTAAATCTTGGATTGGTGTGACTCTATTCATCCGTTTCCTCTTAACATCTCTTTATATTGCTGTATAAAATATATTTTACTTAATTTCTTCCTTTATTAAGTTTCACTTTCCTTGCATGATCGGGATTTTGGTTTTTTAATCTTTAAATTCTGTTATCTGCATTGCCATTTATGCTTAAGAGTGCTGGCTTCTGGGGGCCAAGGATGGTGGTGAAACATCTTATGGAATTTGGAAGTTTCAATCATTTATTCTAATATATAAAGGGAGAACCCCATTTGGTGTGTTTGAAGCTAGGTAACGCAACGTGACTTTTTCTCTTTTCCAAATTGTTGACTTAAATCTATTTTATTACACTTTTAATTAGTTGGCTTCTTAATAACTGTAAGGGCAAAAATGTAAAACAGTGGTTACAAAACTCCAACTCTACACAAATTCCACAACCGCTACGGTTCTCCATCACACTTTCTCTCCAGCCGATATCCCCATCAGGTTTTTGCAGTGATGAAATCATCCCGTTACGGTTGCTCCATCAGCAAATCATACGTGTTCTTTGAAGTTTTCAATATGAGTATTGAATTTCTCTCTATGGCTATCTGAAGCCTTTCACTCCCAGTGATTTTTTTGGCCAAAAGATACTTGATTTCACATTGTTCTTTTCTCACTGTTATAGATTTTGCAAACATGAATCAGATAAGTTTCTCATAACTCCATGTATTGCATTATTGCTTCTCTGTAAGTGTTCTTACCTTCTTTGTTGTAGTCATTGTTCGAATATTGTTTTCTTTGCTATGTTTATATTTTCCAGATTCTCCAATTGTCTTGCAAAATTTTTTTTTACTGTGTGCATGACTTTCATCTTGAATTGAATGTAAAGATAACTATGAAAACTCATCACACCACTTTCCACGTAATTGATAACTGCTTCAGTTTTTCTATATTTTCGGACTCTACGCATGCAATTTTTTAATCTCATTTTTATCAGAATTCTTTACCCATTGGGTCTTCTTGGATTTGAAAATTTTGATTCCAGCATATACTGCGCATGATTGCCGAGAAGATTTAATGTGATTATGGGTTTAACAATTACAGCGCTTCTTTAAAGTGCTGCAACTTATTACATTCACCATGTCAATGTTTATTATTTTTTTATTGAACGGTCAAGGTGTCCGATAAATTTGTGTGCACCTTGATTCATATTGCACACACATCGGGAGTGCACCCACCTCTAGTTATCCATTATAATGCTAGCCTCTTAGGCTCTCTGTGTTGCTCCTAGCTATGTTTTGGCTTTCAGAATGTCTAACTTGCAAAACGCAATTGTAGGCATGTAACGCATGGGAATTAGCGAAACATTTTTTATTGACAAAACTTTATGAATATCTAGTTGCTCTAATTTTTTGTTTTTGTTTTTGGGGGTGAATACACAAACTAGTTGCCTCATCTTTTTAGTGGATGATATTCTTGTAAACTGGGCGAAACTTGTTTTCAACATCTCTGTTTGACATGTAGAGAAGTGCATTGGCAACTTTAGGTTATTTTAAAAAAAAGCCATTCGTGGTTGCATTGATCTACAATAATCAAGGCGATTATGCATAATTACAATTTGTGTATTACACGAACAGATAATCTGCTAGGTTTTTCCTTGACGATGAGTAAAATTGAATGAAGCCAGGCTTTTGGAATTTGGATACTCTGATTTACCTCTATTGTAGTTATCAAATAACCATACATATTTTGTTACCTGATGCACCTTTATTATGACAATACAGCTTCTGGAACTTGATCATATATTCTCTACTGTCACAGAGAGAGAGAGAGAGATTTCATGTGTGGTTTTATATTTAAGGGAGTCATGTCAATTCGAACACCTTCTTTGCAGTGACAGTAATTTATAATTCTGTTCTGAAGTGGTTGTATGTAGAAAACGATGGGGTTAAAGTGAAAAGGGTATCTTTAGAGATGCCCCTTTCCTGGTACCCAAAACCAAGGCCTTGACGCATCACAAATTGCCGCTAATAAATTTCATTATTGTGAGTTCTTATTTTTGTTAAAACTGTACTAAGATGAGGTATAGATGAAATTATGCTGTCTTGTTCATACTTTACGAGTGGCAGCTTTCGGAGTGGCACTCTTTAAAGCTTTTCTCATAGTATCATTCTCTATTTATGTTTTTTCATAGGCAATAGAAACTCGTGTAGTGTATTATGATTTAACACTTCAGCAACAGCGAGCTTCCTTCCAAAAAGTTGTTCTTGTTCACAAATTTTCTGGAACTGTTGTGTTTGGTACTTTGGTCTGGGTTACTATTGCTCTCTCATAATCTTATGCATGAACGAGTTATTTCAGGCTTCAGCTTAAATATATTGTGATCAACAGCACAACTTCTTTGCATTCACGCATCTAGGCAAAACTGTAATTGCTGATCTCAGGCTGATTGTTTCTTCCATGAATAATGTGACAGACGGTTAGTGCCGGAAACGGAGATATTAACCATCGATGTGAAGCCAGGGTGGAAGAAAGGAACAAAGATCACTTTCCCAGATAAGGGAAATGAGCAGCTGAACCAGCTTCCGGCAGACCTGGTCTTTGTGATTGATGAGAAGCCCCACAGTGTTTACACTCGAGACAGCAATGACCTCATCATGAATCATAGGGTGTCATTGGCAGAGGCTCTGGCGGGGACCACAGCGAATCTCACTACACTTGATGGGCGCAACTTGTCGATCCCGGTTACTGACATCGTGAGCCCCGGTTATGAGCTGGTGATTGCCAGGGAGGGCATGCCAATTACAAAGGAGCCCGGTAATAGAGGTGATTTGAGGATCAAATTTGAAGTAAAGTTCCCAACGAAATTGACCCCGGAGCAAAGAGCAGGTCTGAGGCGTGCCCTAGGTGGTTAGTAGTCAATGATTTCACGTATATTTATGGGCGGTTAGCTTCATTATTCGTAGATTTGTTCATCAGGGTAGACCTATTTTAGGTCACAAGGATGGATCTATGTTACCTAAAACTAGAAGATGGAGATACTCAAATTAGTGTCTTGATGTATCCACCAAAATTACTCCTTTATTTTTATTCTGTTTTATTTATTTTTCGAGAGGGGTTAGGGGGTGTCTGTGCTATTCAACGTGTAATTTTTTTGATAGGGTTCATCTGTTGTGGTTCCGAACTTTATTTTTTGACTTAAGGATGTCTCTAAATGTATTATATATACTTGTGACATTGAAGATGGGACTATTTTGATCATATGTGAGTAAGCACTTCACATGTAGCTGGCAAAACAGGATTATTGATATGCGGAGTTGCAAAAATTTGTAAATGGAGACCGAAAGAAGCTCGTCTTCGTAAATGTGGTTATATTTATAACGAAAAAGAAAAAGATCAAAGCTAATTTCTGTTGATGAAAATTGAGATTCAATCTCAAACTAGCCAAGTATAATTTGATCAAGGGTCCCCATCACTTGAATAACTCTCTCTCTCTCTCTCTCTCTCTCTCTCTCTCTCTCTCTCCATTGAAAGGTGGGAGTGACGGAGAAGATCAAAAGATGAAAGTGAAACCGCCCAAAATGCATTGGAGTTGTTCTTTTTCTCCTTTGATACAAACGTATAATTCGTGTCAAGCACACAAGATAACATATATAAAAGTCATCCATCGTGGAACAATCTTTAAATAGAGAAAAAGAACAAGCAAAGAATATTCCGTCTGGGTTGACCTGTGTTCAGATTGCGATTATATATATATATATATATTACTCAACAGCTACAACACATGCCGACAACGCAGACCTCCATATTCCAAGAAGAGCATAAATATGTATGTCTTCAAAAAGAAAATAACAGCTTCCAAGTCACCATTGCCGCGTCCAGAACCTAATCTATAGCAAACAAACATACGGGAGGCAATTAGCCGCGCAATTGTTTGATATGTTTATTTCTCATAAGACGGGTACGTGTTCCAGACCTATAGGATAATTGTTCCTTGCAGACTAACTATTTTCGTGAATCGAACCGTGATGACATGGGATTGTTCTGGTTAGACAGGAAAATTTCATGTTTTGAATCCGTAACGAACAGATCACAATGGAGCAATCCTACCTTACCTGTGCCAAGGTTCCAAACAAGATATGCTGAGCCGGGCTTTGATGGCCAAAATGTGGGATCACAGCCATGGGGGTTCACCATCCTTAATAAGATTGGTGAATAAACAACGTAGAGATTCATTAACAGATCTACGATTTGCTAGCTTCAACAACTAAAAAGATACTAAAACGGATACATGCATAAACATTTATGGTTACAGAAGCTGCACATATCTCAGAAAAAGTAAAAACATTATATACAATTCGATAGGGAAATCAAAACCCCCTACTCCTCGGGTCGACATCCTGTCTCCAGTCCGTGCCGGGCTCCCCAGCTCGCAGCATGGGCTCTCCATAGTACTGCCCACCATTCAGTTGACTCCCTAAATTGCTAGGCTGCGGAGGCCATGGTGATTCGCATTGGCGTGGGGCGGCCTTGGCTGAAAGTTATGCGCTGAGATGGCCCCTGATACGCGTGTAGACTGCATTGCTCCTGGTTTTGTGCCCACACACTTCGCTGATTTCATCACATCAAATGACGCTGTTGTAAGTATATTTTAGCCTCAGAAGTATCGTCTTTCTTTCACACATGGGCGGAACCAAGATTTTCTTTTGGGGTGTCCAAATAAACACAAATTTTTAACCTGTTGATATAATTATTACACACTAAAGTTTGCTTTCTACGTATTTTTAAATTCAAGAACTGGAAATATATTAGAATGCAAGACCAAATTTCTATACCAAAAATAAACTAACTTCTATTTGAACATTAGAAAATAAGGAAAAAAAAATACAAATTTACTGTTTCTTGGACAAAAATTTGGGTAGAAGCCACAATTCACTGTATAAAAATTTAAAATTTTTTTATTGGATTAGAGTCTTAAGAAGGGTTTTAATTGTGGAGAGTGTCGGTAGAATAGAAATTTCCTGCACTTATACATATGTATATTATACATGGGAGGGTTCGACAAAAGTCAGAGCTACATGATTCAAATGTAGTTCCGCCCCTGCCTACATGGTTCAAATATGTTGTCAATGTTAGAAATGTAAACAAACCGAGCCGAATAATTGGTTGTTCACTTTTAATTTGATTTTTTTAAGCCTTGGAGAGGTGGAGACTGAATCGACCCATGATCTCATGGCATAAGTCGGGGCATCACTACAACTGAGTTAATTTTGATCCTTTTGATTTAAAATTTAAAACAAATTTTAAAATGTGTTTAAGCTTGATTTGTTTAACATTTGACCGTTTTTGAATGAGTTTTGATTAAGTTGAACTCAAGTAAACAGACTTTTTTAATATATATAAACTTACCGAATTGAGTTAAGAAAATTAACAAAGTTTTTTTTAGCAGACCGAGTGTAATTTGAATAGCTAGGTTGGTTCTACAGCAATAATTTTACATATGTGTATGCATTAGCCTTTTGTTCAACTTAGTTTAATGCACATGTTGAAGTGATATGAACATTGAGCAAATTGTACGATTTGTACTTGCGCCATATTGTGCAAGTCATGCCCTTGTTATCCATCCTTTTTGTCAAGAAAGCAAACAAGAGAAAAGACTTACCAAAAACAGAGCTAGATTTAAATAAGATAAGGTGGTTATGTAGATATGATAAAGTATTGAGTAGAGAGCAAAGCAGACAAGGGTCACGAGGAAGGCCCCAGGCCCCATTGCAGAGAGAACTGCAAGAGCAGGAATGCATTTCACAGGACTCCCACCCTATTTCTTCTAATTTTGATTTTGGATACTGCATTTTCCTAATCAATGAGAACATGAAAAATGGAGTAATTTAATCCAAAAAGAGAAAATATGCAAAAATTATATACAAAATGATGTGGTTGAATTTGAAAATGTCATTTCAAAAAAGTATCCATGGAGGTAGGTTTTAATTACAAAAATGTCTCTTTAGATCATTCTGGCGAATGATTCAATATAAAATGTTGCTTGATAATATTTTGAATTATCATACAAACACCCCCAAGTTTCGGTGTATTCGGTTCAACACTATACTAGAGAATGGGTATGGATCATTCTTTGAGTTTGAGCTACAATTGAGTCCAGCCATACTTGAATTGATTTTCTCTTTCTTTTTTCATTATTTAATCATTGAGGCTAGACAAGATTTTAGAAGAAAAAAGAGAGTAAAGCATCTAACAAAAAAAATATGAAACTAGCATACAAGATACTGTTTTTATTAGCTTACAGTATGGATTTGGCAATTCATATTGGAGTAATTTATCTTTACATCTATTCACAATTTTTTTATATTATTAGGCACATCTATTCACATTTGCTTCTCCTTTTTCTAATAATAAAATTACAGAAGTTAGATCCTCGTAGAGTTCATCAAGTGGTAGGATAAATTTTGAAGTTCTTAAAAGCCACCTCCCACCTTTCCTTTTTTCGAGGTTGGGAGGTAATTTTATGTTTCTCCAAACACCTCGTTTGGCTATGTTGTGAGTTTTAGTAAAAGTACTTTTGAAATAAGATGTTAGAAAAATTGTAATCATAAGGTTTTTGCGTTGTTTTGTTGCTCAATTCGATAAAGTATTCACGTTCTTTCATTTATCAAAGCACATCTTATTATTAATTATTTGATTTATGTTAGAAAATTTTAAAAGTCAAAGTACTTTAAAGATGCAATCAAATACGCTATAAAGTGCTTAATCCTTTAATAGTTTCATATGGCTTTTCGAAGTAAAACGGCCATCAACACCAAAGCAAGATAATTATTTATTAGGTCTAAAACAATATCTCAGCATAATAATATGGTATATATGACTTATTAATAGTAAACACGTTCATATTTTTGCGTTGATTGACTTAATTTTTAGAATAATAAAAATAACAATCTCTCTAACATGCTCTCATGTAATTGAGTTGACAAAAAAATTAGATGTTCCGAGGATATCCACATCATCCATGGTTTTGAATACATTTCTCATCCTACTACGTAATTTGTTTTTAACCACGTTTATTGTAGAAATTGTCTGCACATGTATCATTAATTCAATATATATATGTTAGATTTGATTATTGATATATATATATATATATATGAGAGAGAGAGAGAGAGAGAGAGAGAGAGAGAGAGAGAGAGAGAGAGAGAGAGAGAGAGCTTCTGCAAAGGTTTGTTATCACCTTTTCACTGGCTTCTACTCTCAGCCTCTAGAGCCAATGAATCCTAATGGTTCAAGTCAGGGAAGAAAAAAGCAGACAAAAGAGTAACACTCGTAAGTAAACAAGTAGCAAGTTACCATCCTTCTATCTCAATATACTATTGTAAGGAATTCCCTAAGATGTATAAAAACCTTTCAGCTTTGGTGATTAAAACTGACTCAAATTAAAAGAATCCTGTGATAACATAGAAATTTTTTGTGCTGATAATTCTTTGGAATAATATGACTAGTTCTTTTTTTTTTTTTATTTCTATTTTCTTTATATTGTCTTCCTCTGTCGCAAGGGAATGCCTGGTAATAATTTTATCCCACATTAAGTAATAACATAGATCATGATTAATGTTACTACTGTTTTCCATCCCGAAAGAATTTATATGAATAAAATTTTGGCAGTAGATCCCGTGGGCGCAAATTGCAGCACATGAAACAGTTCATAATTTAAGCAAAAGACACTGTAAAATGAGAATAATGAAAAATATGAAAATAAGTGAAATATACAAAATAATAGCTAAATATGGGATTTCTATGTTTATTTCTTAATTTGGCCATTTCTTATCTAAATGATTAGTCTGACTTTCCTTTCTCCTGATGATCTCCCCACATGCATGCATGAATATCTCCAAGAAATTTTCAACTTTCAAACTATAGGGTGCATCTGCTTGCATATGGCTATTGGTCATTGTGGGTCAAATAAATACGGGTCCAAACTAATTAAGTAAGTCCAAACTGATTGGCACTACTAAGTTAGGCCTGGGGCAACCCAGGGGTGAGTATTACGCCACAGGCCCAGGTTATTTTGTCCGTCCAATCTGAAGCCTTCTTAGCCCAGTTTAGGAGTGTAATCATATAGAGGGACAGAGCATTAAATAGAGAACAGACTTGTATTCAATGCGGAGGAGGCGCTGCACACAACCGACGACGCTCATGTCCGGTTAGTCAAGCTCAAGCAAAGTGATACAGGAGAAATTATGTCCGATCAGCCGGCATAGACCTGACAGTGAGTCATGATTATCGAGTAGGCTCAACAGAAAGACCCACATTATAAATACTAGAGCTATGAGAGAGCAATGTATGATCAACTCAACTAAGTCATATATACTTGTGAATTTTACTCTATTCTTGGAGAAGATAGCTAACTTGACCGTCGGAGTGTGATCGGCCCAAAGAGGATCAACTCATTCTAACTCTTTTGTCTCTCTACAGCAGGTTGGAGACTCATCGATATTGGTTCGAGTGATCAGTCAAGCCTTCTTAGAAATTCCACTTACAATTGGCGCCGTTTGTGAGAAGGTCCAAGTAAACATGAGTACCAGCCTCTTAGGGAGGAGAGGAGTTCATGCCGCCGGACGAGGGAACAAAATTCCCTCCGGCAATGATAACACTGACTCGTCTGGCCACCAAACCACACCGGAAAGAAGCAACAAGGGACGAACGAGGAGGTTGGAGACTCGGTCTCCAATTGGAAGCCCCCGAGGAACGTGAGACGAGTTACAAAGGGACCCATACCATGCTAGGGGGCCAAATCTCCGTAGAAATCATCACCGGGACCTGGGCCCTTCACTTTCCAGTGGACGTGTGCCCAGTGACCATTCACTTCATGTTATCGAAAGGGAACTACAGCGACGTGGCGATCAAATTGCCAGGCTTACTTCCCAGCTCGGAGCAATAAAGGACGCAATATCCAGGAGGGATGACCTAGTTGAGAAGAGATCACTGGCCCGTCGCAACGAAAGGAGGAATCGAGATCCCAGAAGCAGAAGCTCAACACTGTGTGCACTGTCAGGAGCCATGCCTCCAGCACCGGCCGCAATGTAAGAAACAAGAAGATCGGCACCACAGGAAGAGCCAGACACCGCAAGAAGGGGAACGGCCTAGAACCGGTTGGCAGCAGAAGGAATGGGAGAGATGGCTAAATGAGAAACTTGATAGCAAAGAGCAACTCCCCAAAGTGCGTACTACTCAGGACATGATCAACAGAGCCTTGGATCAGATAGCATCCATGCTTTTCACGGAGGAGATTGAAAGCCGCAAGCCTTCGAGAAAGTTCGCCCTACCAAAATTCACACCATATGACGGAAAGGCTGATCCAATCAGTCACATTCGCTACTACAAGCAAATGATGGCACTCTGGAGCGGAGATCAGTCCTTGATGTGTCGAGTATTCCCATCCAGTTTAGGAAAAGTGGCCCTACGGTGGGTTCCAAATCAGTATCAAACTGGAGACAACTTGCTGAACTGTTCATTGCTCACTTAATAGCCAACAACAAGCAACCAAAGGAAGTAGACTTCTTACTCACCCTATATAAGAATGATGGAGAAGGATTACGAACATATGCGCAGCGCTACTAGGCAGCCTACAACGAGATTGACGAATACAACGAGTAGCTGGCTGTAACTCAGTTCAAAATCGACTTGCATAGAGAGCACCGCCTGTGACAATCCTTAATGAAGAAGCCATCCCTCACGGTGCAAGGACTGATGTCGAGAATCGAGCGATATGCGAGGTTGGAGGAGAATGTACCGCAGCTCGCTCCAGAGAAGGTCGGCATTATCACCGAAAAGAAGAATGGGCGTGACACGAAGAAGTTTCGGCAGGAAGACAACAACGATCGAAGCAATAAGGCAAGTAGTGGGGTTTACACTGTCTTCAAAGACCCCATTTATAAGATTTTGCCTCAAATCCGCGATAAGCCGTTCTTCAAATGGCCCCCGAAGTTGGGAGGAGACCCTACAGCCCGAGACTAGAGGAAGTTTTGCTCTTATCACAAGGAGAGGGGGCATTAAACAGCAAATTACCGACATCTAAAAAATTAACTCGAAGATTTGGCGAAGGCTGGCCATCTTGACTAGTATATTGACAGGGAAAAAATGAAACAAGAGGCCGAGCAGCCAAAGCTGGAGGCCCCCTCGAAAGAAGACCGAGCTGAACCAGTCCAGGTGATCAACGTGCTGCACAGATCGGCAGAGTCGGAAGCTATCAACCAGCACAAGCACCGGGCCAATATTTGAAAAGCCGTGCACCTACGGAAAGTGATGCAGATAGACCCCCCTTCTAAGAAAGTCAAGGTTGGCAGTGACAACGCAGCCATAACCTTTACGGAGGAAGATCTCATGGGAGTTCAAACTCCCCATAATGACGCGATGGTTGTTACTCTACGAATGGCAGAATGTGACGTGAAGAGACTACTCATTGACTAGGGAAGCTCCTCCGAGATTATATACTACGACCTGTTTAAGAAACTAGAGTTGAAGGATGCTGACCTCCAGCCCTCGCTCAACCCGTTGATCGGGTTCAGCTCCGAGCCGGTTTGGCCACTTGGGAAGGTAACCATCCTTGTGACTGCTGGAGGACTTACCCTACGGACAGAATTCCTGGTGGTCGACGTACCTTCCCCCTATAATGCAATCATAGGCCGAATATGGTTATACCTCATGAAAGCTATCCTTTCCTCCAATCACCAAATGATTTGATTCCCCTCCACGGTGGGGGTGCAAGAGATAAGAGGGGACCAAGTTGTTGCCAAGCAATGCTTCCTTACGGCATGTGCCACAAAGGCTTAAAGTGCTCTTCCTTTACCCCGCAGTTTTGGAGCATGCGGTTGAGCTGGGAGAATTTGACGTCAAGTTCAACCCCGAGCGGCAGTTAAAGACCAGGTATTGACTGATTTTATTGTCGAATTTTATGTTGAACTTCCACAGGCAACCAATCCGACCCCAATTTTTGACGTGCAAATTCGAAAGAAAGGTGATCAATTGGAAGTCGTTCGCTGATAGAGCATCCAATGATCAGGGGGCAACTTCAGGGATAATTCTCAAACAACAGGATAATTTTCAAACGACATGGCATTGGAGTAAGTCGTTAAGCTAGAGTTCACTGCAACAAAGATTCAGAATGCGAAGCTCTACTCGCAGGATTGTGCAAGCTATTGATCTCAGAATTGCCGAAATCATGATCCACTCAGACAAGTCCCCAGCTAAGGCGTGAGTTAGAGCATCGGAAAGTATGCAACATGCAACATCCACTCGACAGGAAGTTGGGCTCCAGCTAGGGGCATATCGATTGGAAGCTATAAAAAAAAAACATAGCAACGACTCCGACCTTGGAACGCAAATAATATCGAGAAATTCTACCCATAGGCCCTTCTTATTCTCAAGGGATGTATCTTCCTGTAAGGAAGCAACTTCCTTCAACAAATATGTAATCTTTACACAAATCAATGAAAATTGAAAGTTACTCAGCAAATTTAATGCCACTCCAAACTGCAAAGTATTGAAGAAAGAAAAAATAAAAAAAAATCAGGTGTAAAAACCTGATCCTGGATCATTTATGACTAGGTCAGCCAATGAAGGTCATTAAAACCAAGTATCAAAACTTGATCCTGTCCAAGTTGGACAGGTTGGCCAATGAAGGTCACAAAAACTAGGTGTAAAAACCTGGTCCTAGATCATTTATGACCAGGTCGGCCAATGAAGGTCATTAAAACCACGTGTCAAAACTTGGTCCTATTTAAATTGGACAGGTTGGCCAATGAATGTCACTAAAAAGCAAGCATTCAACCTTGGTCCTTCCCTAGTCAAGTAGGTCAGCCGAGATTTTCATTAAAACAACAAAGCTGTCACATCCCTATCCCAATTAGACATTAATTATGCCATATTAGGCAGGGCGTGATAGCACAGGTCACTGTACCTGCCAACGACACCTTAATCCACACCCAATCAATATAATGCAACAGAAGAACACCATTGCCTTATGAAACCATAAACCAATCATGCATAAATATAACGTACATCCGAGTAACTCATCCCATAATTTTACACACATCATGACAAGTATCGGTAAATTATGACAAATCCCAAACTCAAGCTAAATTAAAGAAAAATACAAATAGAAAAGACGACTCAAGCCTTGAGACATGACATCTGGACACCAACATGAATGCCACCACAGCAATGACCAACACTGCAGTGAACCAAACCTTCATCTTCAAGTTACCTGTCAAAACAGTCTGTGTGGGTTTGAGTTAATGGTCAACGTGCTCACGATAGATAATCAGACTCATAAAGAATGATAATAAGCACCCAAATGCACACAGGTAGAAATGATGAATATATATCTATATCATGGATGTCTCAATGCAATGCATGTATCACCCACATGTGCGCGCAATTTTAGATAACGTTGGCCCAATATATCGATGGCGCGTTATCAAGGAATGCCCACCGTGGCACCCCTAGGCTAGTCCACCGTGACTAAGCCTTGGTTAACCCACCGTGGTTAACTCTCTCCAGTGCAATGCAAGGCATACAATATAAATGATATGCAATGCCATCATATATATAAAATCATCAATGTCTCCACATAACTTCTCATATAATACCAATTTTACCTCATATATAAACACCTTCAACACCTCATATGCATTTACCACCATTATACACGTAGAAAATACATAATGCATTTAACATGAATAAGATTATCTCAAAATCTCACAATTTCACAATTAACACCAACATAGATAATAACACAAGCAAGATATATTCACTTCTATATGAATAAGATTATCCTATGATCCCACCTGTCACCGCACACACACTACGTCAAAAATCACTTCTGGGTTGACGTTGAAGGATCTTGCTCTCCGTTAGCTCCTAACACTACAATCGTATTAGGTTAGGCAACTCAAGGTATACTCTAATAATCATAAATATAATGGATATATTCCAAACAAGTTATAACACTGAAATTATGCATTAAAACTACCATATGTTAATCTCAATCACATTTCCAATGTTAAGCTAGAGAGGAAAATACCAAAATACAATAAGTCCTCTAATCTGTCAAAATTGACACAAGTATCCTAATCTGGACATAATTTCGTGAGCTTATACCTAAAAATTCTAAAACTTTAGAAATACAACATAGGAATCTCACAAAGTATCCAAACAAAATTTTACATTTTTTGAACATGCCTAAGTATTTATTTGGTATTTTCTAAAACAGGGCAGTGCTGCAGAAACTTGAATTCAGTAGCAGATGCTCTACCTTTGATAAATTCGTAGCATAGGTAAAAGACATCGAAATAACCTGAAATTTAGTACAGATTATCTTCAACCGTTCCACTAGATACAATAAAAATTTCATAATTTTTGGGCTACTCTAACTTGATCGAATGCCCTGTCAAACCAAAGGTTACAGATCTGGGCAGATCTGGGCATCAGACTCCTACAATGGCAGCTTAACTTTGAAAAATCACCATAATTCGAATATAAAACATTTTTGACTGAAACGAAAGCTCAAATTTTTCTAAGATCTCAAAGTTCAAGTGTGTAAAATTTCAGTCACAGATCAGATTGTTAAAGAGGTCAAACAACCTCTGAAAGTGCCTGTTTCTGCAAATGTTCGCAGCAGAAATCTTCCAACTTTGGATAGAAGTTTCTCTCTCAATTCTTAACCAAATCAGATGAATTTTGTATCTAAATCAAGTAATTTTTCAAGATCTATCCACCTATAGCTTGATCTATAGTAAGATACGAATTTTCATACCTGAAATCAGCCTATTCTTGCGATGGCAGCAGCTCCCTCTCTGTTTCTCTCTTTGCAACTCTCTCTCTCTATATCTCTCTCCTTCTCTCTCTATTTCTATCTCTCTTCCGTCTCTTTCTCTCTTTCTTTCTATCACTCTCACTTTCCTTTTCTTTTTTTTTTTTGGCTATTGCATATCCCACTTAAGTCCCACACATGGAAGAATTCTCTACATGGAAGACTTATGCTTGACACCTCACTCCACCATTTACCCACTTTAACTTTTTACAAGTCTTAGTCCTACCAATACTAGATGTTTCTAATTTCATCACACATTGTAAGTTCACATATACCACTAATAGATGTAGTATATGTCCACTGTACTTGCCAACATATCACATGTAAGCCTAAGGCACCAAGCACCCACATAATTTTATATCCTACCTAACCATGCAAAACTATAATTAATTACTGATGAATTAAAATTTAGGATCTCACAAAAGCTAAGTAACTTGACTCAACCCTAACCAAGTCTGGTAAAGCTAAGGGTAGCAAGGTTTTTATTTGCCTAGATTTGCAAGTGAGCGGAAGCCATGAGCACCTACTTTGTTACAAACATATCCCAGTAGCTTAAGAAAGGCAGTTTGTCATATTGTTTCCTAAAATTGGGCTGGGATTCTATTTGGCTAAATTTGGTAGTTTAAACAAACAGATAACAAAGTTTTTTTTAAATTTTATCTAAACAAAGAATATATTCATAAAAGCCTATGTACAAAATGGATTCATTATATAGACGCTTCTTGCAAGAATAAATACAGTTCAACAAGAAAAGAAAGAAAGACTCTAAGCTAGCTCGGCGGATGATGGATCAGCAGCAGACTGGGCAGCCGGTGGTAGTTTGGAGGTCGGTGGCAGTTCGGCTGAGGGAAGCTCGACTGGATTGGCTTCTTTATTCACTTGAATTTCAAGGGCATCTTTTTCTCCCTCACGTAAGGTTTCTTTGTCGACCTCGTCCTTTGACTCAAGTACCGCATGAGTACGGGTAGGAATTTTTGCCTAGAGGGAAGAAGACTTGTCCAGCTTTAACTGCCTCAAAGCTGCCCTCCAACCGTCTTGGAATGTTTGTTCTGCGGTTTGCTTGACTTGGGTCTCGTAATGATCTTCGGCATCCTCAAAGCCCTTGTCATACTTAGTTTCAGCCTCCTTATTTAATCGTTCCACCTCTAGTTGGGCTTTAATCAGAGACGCTCTTGCCACTGCCGCCGACTTCTCGGCTTCAATTAGCCTGGGTTTCAGATCGGCAGCCTCTGCTTTAGCTTTTTGGCAGTCTTCTTCCTTATGCCTAAAGGAGGCCTGAGACTCGGTAAGAGTGTTTTGGCTGTCCTACTAAGCCTTCTGAACACCTCTGGCCTCCCGATCTCTCTGGTGGAATTTATCCTTCAGCTCAGAGTACTTTTTCAGAGCAGCCCTGTGCTGATCTTGCAGGCTACAGAACCATTACATAATCTCTAAACCGTGAATAGCACCCTGAGGAGAACAAGTGAAAACAGGCATTAGTGTTGGATTTTCAAATCTAACAGGCAAAACAAAGAGTTAGGCATAGTAGACTTACCGCAATTGCTGACTGAACAACGCCTAGCATCAAATCCCTAGTGTCAATGTCGTCTAGTTCCTTGACGTCCCTAGGTGGTATAATAGACTGGAGGGCCCCGATAGCAGCGCCAGGGCAGCGCAGTACCGAGTCTTCGACTGTCATTGTCTGCTCGCCAATCTTAGGTCGTGTTATGAATTCTTCAGCCAACGGTCCCTCCACCGTGTCCTTGCCCTTCTCGGCAACAGAAAGTCCCACCCATTTATCTAGGGTAGTGGTAGTGCCTGCGACTATCTCTCTAGCGGCAGCCTTCTCAGCCGCTTTCATCAACCTCTTTTTCTTCACCACCACCTGGATCATTGCTTTCTCAACCAGATCGACCACCTCGGTGGCAACAGGAACTCCAATGGTGGGGGGCACGATAGGCAGAGGAGGAGCGTTGGTGTCGCCGACTTGAGTAATGGTCTCTGCAGAAGATGATATCGCTCCCTTCCTTTTCCTGGAACCCCTCTGTCCCAGTGTTAGAGTCAGGTCTTGAACTTTGGGAGCTATTTCAACCCCAGAGGCAGAGATTGGGACTGCGGCAATAGGTGCGGGACTTAGAAGCGACTGGAAAGGTGAGTGATCCCCAATGTCATGCTTAGCCCCCTCCGCTTTTTGGGTAGTAATCACATCGGCAGATACCCCGTTTGTCGCGGTGAAGGTTTGGTATCGAATTGGGTAACTCAGTAGTACGTGCACAGCATGACCTATCCCTCACAGCTTTCCCTCACCTTTGTATGCCTAGACTAGATCCAAGGCAGCAAGATCGACACCGAAGTGTTTGGTCTCCTTGTCCCTAGGTCCAAAGCTAGCTAGAAAATGCGAAAACACAAAGTTAAGCAACGAACCAAGGAAAAATCAAAACAGAGAAAAAGTTACATCAAGTAGCGAAGAGAAAGGTAGACCTATTCTCTTCAGCGTTCTGGGGCACCTCATCTCTGGTGCCAGTTTTACAAGGATGTCACCAAATTCCCATGGCCCCCTCATTCTCACTATGACATCGTTAATCCCCTTCTCTGAACTAATAAGGAGTTAGACCAGATCCCATGACCCATGCCTGGCCCTAAAATAATACTTGTACCACCCCGTTTTATTGCCACTGCCCACCTCCATGGGGGTATAACAATAGTTGAATTCATGAAGACCCAGAAGGTGGTTCAACTCAATCATCCCCATCACTATCCTGTAACCGTTCAACAACAGTTGGATTTGGGCGATTTCGTAGTGGTTAAGGATTTAGGTCAAAAAAGGGTAGACGGGGAACCTAAGGCCACCCTCTGCTATTGTGACAAGGGGAAACAGAGTCCCCTCTTCAGTTACCCTCCAACCGTCATCGTTCGGCACTACTAAGCCTATATCTACCCTCTCCGAAAAATTATACCGCTGTTTGAAGGCGGTGATGGAGTCAGAATGGTAAAACATTCCCCTAAGTCTGGTGCCCATGGTAACTAAGGGGTTCTAGGGTTCAGAGCAAGAAAAATAAAGAAGGAATACAAAGAGAGAAAGGACTTACAGAATGACAGTCTTCGCGACAGAGATGGGTGTAAAGCGTGGGGGAGTTCTGCCTTCGAACAATGGATACAACCCTCTAGTCTGCGAGAAGAGTGTGAGCATGGCGACAATAGATCTAGGACAACCCAATGGTCACATCCCATTTAAGAACGTCTAACGGTTGACGTTACTGAGTCGTTGCAAGATATTAGCCCAAGACCCTTACAGTCGGGGCACTAGGGCTAGAGGCCAATTGAGGGTCAAATAAGTACGGGCCCAAACTAGTTAAGCAAGCCCAAACCGATTGGCACTGCTAAGTTGGGCCTAGGGTAGCCCAGGGGTGGGTATTACACCACATGCACAAGTCATTTTGTCCGCCTAAGCTGAAGCCTTCTTAGCCCAGTTTAGGGGTGTAGTCATACAGAGGGACAGAGGATTAAATAGAGAACAGATCTGCATTCAATGAAGAGGAGACGCTGCACATAATCGACAATGCTCACGTTCGGTCAATCTAGCTCAAGTAAAGCGATAGAGGAGAAATTATGTTCGATCAGCCGACTTTAGCCGGCATAGACCTGAGCAGTGGATCATGATTATTGGGTTGGTTCAATAGAAAGCGCTATATTATAAATACCAGAGCTATGAGAGAGCAATGTATGATCAACCCAACTAAGTCATATACACTTGTGAATTTTACTCTATTCTCGGAGAAGATAACTAACTTGACCGTTGGAGTGTGATCGGCCTAAAGAGGGTCAACCCATTCTAACTCTTTTGTCTCTCTACAGCAGGTTGGAGACTCAACGATATTGGTTTTAGTGATCGGCTAAGCCTTCTCAAAAATCTCACTTACAGTCATGGTTATGTAGAATAAGGTGAAAATTTTCTACTTAATTAGTTAGATCATGGATACTGTTCTGTTTTGGATGTAAATTAATGTAGAATAGTGGGTTACTTTGGGGGGTTAGGGTCTGAGAGTAACTTGCTCATTCATGTTTATCTAAAAAAAAAACTTTCCTTCCCACCTTCATACACTCTTAGTTTCAGATGTGGAAAGTTCAAATTCATAATGTATTCCAACATTGCTTTGCCTTAATTAGTAAAATTGAGCAATTCTTGGCAGAAACGAAGCTACCTTGCACTTTTATTTTTTTATATGCATGATTTGGTTTTAAAATAGAATATATATGCATGAGATAGATGTTTTGTACAAATTTATGGCCCGTTTGGAACAATTTTTTATAAATTTTTTGGTTTAGTTTTTTTGGTTTATAAGAAAAAAAATTAGAATTTTTTTTACATTTTTACTTTTATAAGCTAAAGATAAGCAAAAAAATAAAAAATAAAAAGAGCAAAAAAGTAAAAAAAAAAATTGAATTTTTTTCTTATAAGTTAAAAAAAAATTAAGCGGAAAAGCCCTATCAAACAAGCCCTCCCCATCATACCAAATGAAGGAGGTCCTCAAAATTGTGGCTGGGCTAGATAAAACTCAGATAAGACCCCAAGTCAATCAGCTTGTGTATTAAAACATTGAGACGAGCAGCTGGTTGATCTCAAATTACATAAATCCTTGCATGAACATTTGGGAAGTGTCTAGCCAAGTAGTGCTGCAAGGCCAAATCATAAGTTTTTTTTTATTCAATGCTAACACTTCTGAGTTGATTCAAGCAAATAATACAGGACCGCATGTTCTATAACCTTAGTGTAATTAATGACTAGATGAATCACATCTAACTATAGTACTTGGAAAATTTTAGTGCTTTTTTTTTCTCTTTTAATTTATTTGGTCATTATCTTGCATGAAGATCCATTAAAGTATGTTTCTAGTGAATTTCTCATATAATGGAGTTTAGAACTCCTTTGAGTCCATTGGTAGTTCATTCATGAGAACTCTAGTTGATAACTATGCATTCAATGAAGAGGCATATTATGTAATTCCTTTCGAAACAACATGAGTGCATTACTAAGCAGAAGTTATAACTGTGTGTATAAGACGAACCAAAAATCTGCTTCTGAAAATCTGACCAAAAACCTCGATATAGCTAGCCTCAATACTGCTCTTATATCTTTGACATGATTCACCAACCCTAATAAGTGCTAAAACCCTAGAACACTAAAACCGAAAAAAAAAAATAAATAAAGGAACAAAAAAAAGTTACTACAATAAACATTGGCTGTTTAATTCATATCAGCACCGAAAAGTCTCACTCTTTTCTTCCCATTGGGTGTTGGCTTCAATCCCATAAGCACCTTCTGTTCATCAAACTCACCAACCTCAAGCTTAGATCTATATTCAAATTAACATTCTGGCCGATCCCCTCATCCACCGTAGCCATAGTTGTTGAGACCCCGGTATGACGTACATCGATGACAAAGAAAGATTGCCCTTCTTTTTCCTTTTCTTGACCCTCACATAGGTAGAAAGCGATAAAGTGATTAGCTTTTAAACCCTTTTCTTTCGCAAATCGATTCCAACCCCTCGAAAAGACAAAGCTCTGGCTACTCTTCCAGTAGCAGTAACGAAATTTCCATAGCCTCATCAGCTTGTCATAGAAAAAGAGGTGCACCTCATCCACCCTCCCACCATTTTCCGTGTTCTCTTCGGTATTTTCAGCAATGGTGGGGAAGAACTGTACTGCATATTTCTTTGGGACAACAAGCCTATTAAGCTTACCCACATCACTTGGGGTTAGTTCCTTTTGGAAAAGAAGTTTACAAGAATAACCTCCATGTCCATGAACCCAGATTAGGTTGACACCGAACTCATGTTCCCCGCTTAGGCGCCTCAGATAATCTCCAAATTTTGATGGATAGGATCCATCCCTGATCATGTTTAGAATTGCTTCTGTATCATGAAGGCTTTGAAATTTCAGCTCATGAACAGTCATGTTGGTACATGGAAAGTTTCTGTGGCTATCTCCGGTTCGGAGCTTGATGGATGCACTGTCATAGGCCATAGCTGCATCAATCTCAGATTTAAAGGTACCCAGCCAAACTCTGGTGGTTTGCATAGATTTGTGCCCCCCAGTGCCCATTTGGATGAGCCACAACCCCTTTGAATTTAGCCGAGAAATCATAATCGTCGTTCCTTAGACGCTTGCCTCTATGAGATGGATAGCCCTGTGTCACGGTCCGACATTTTGTGAGCTTGACAGTCACAAATGTGGCCCGTGCGGTGCTTGTCAAGTCCGTCTGACAAGCCAGCCAAACCCGGATCATGTCATTTGGAAACTAGAATTGAGCGTTAATGACCAACCATCAAACAACCTCCATTAGAGAATGGGTGAAAGTAATAAACATATTTCATTGATAAAAGCATCATTACATAGCTCCCCCCCCCCCCCCCCCCCCGGCTCCCGCTCTTAATATAGCATTTTAAGCCCTTTCAAAATTGATACCACAAAACATTACACTCCCACGAGGAGTCATAATGGGTCTACAAAAATATCTACAAGGAATTTGACAAAACCCTTTCACATACATTTATATATGACCTTAAACTAATTTTCTAGCCCTTCGAAAAAATTACAACACGTCTCCTCAATAGGGCTAAGACACTACTAACTTGGATGCCACACTCCTTGACAAGGGAAAATCTACACGTGCATCCGACACAAAACTTACACTTTTAAACTCTGTACAATATGTATAAATGAGTTTGAGCTGGCACGAGTCTAGAAAATGAGGGCATGGGCCCTGCCTTGAAGTCCACCTCATGACATGGCTGAATGCTGGTGAGGTTATCTCGCCCCTCACCCATGCCATTGACATAGGCCAAAGTGAGGTTAATCGGTTCCCCACCTGGCTGCATTTTTGGACCATCCTTGATGCACCAAAGGAGATGTCTTGGGCTTGGTTTGGACAAAGTTTAGGCAACCCTTGGGCACAAGTTTGGCACAAGTTTGAGCTGTCATGGAGCGCGAAGAAGCGGACCATGACACTCCTTAGAAGTCCGTCTCTAGGCCACCATCTCGAACTTTGGCTTGATTTGGACAAAGTTTAGGCAACCCTTGGGCACAAGTTTGGCATAAGTTTGAGCTGTCATGGAGCGCGAAGAAACGGATCATGACACTAAATAGTCCGAAGGCGACACAACTTCAACTTCAAATTCAACAAATCAAATCTTTGTCACCGAGGACGGTGACAGTTCAAAAGGCAGGTTTTGTGTCGAGGAAAGATTAATTAGTTGTACTTGACAGCGAAGTAAATACCAAATATAACTAGATCTGTCATAAATTAGGCAATAACAGTAAATTTTTCGAAATTACAAAGAACCATGCTCCTCCTATTAACTGCTACAGTTGATTGGTCAGATGGTCTAAATTCCATTTCTTGGGTTTAATCTTGCTACTTACACGAATATTAGGTCCGATATTTTTGTAGGGTGCACTATTAATTGAATGAGTTGGCATTGTATCATGAATGATGCTGCTTCGTAGTCAAAAGATGCCTATTGATTAAATGCATTATAATCTTAACTATAGGGCCTAAATCACAAGTGACGTTTGAATATTTGTATAGTGGACCTATTATGAATTTTGCAATTATAGAGAAAGTCACGTAATATAATGGTCTAAAGAAAAGAATTGAAGAAGGAACACTCATTTAGTTATTATTAAAAGTTGAATGGAGTCGAATTTATAAATTTTAAAACTTTAAAACATCAAAATATAAAACACCTAACTTTAATTCTTTATATTTTTAATTTCTTAGTTGTTGTATTATAATTATGATCTCATTGAGTTGTTTTCATCTTAGTTTTGGTGATTTATGAAGTTTACGTACATATACATAATAAATAAAAATTGTAGGTGAATTTTTTGGAAGGTTTGATTCAAAACATGAACCAAATTAACGAGTACGAACAATCTGCAAGAGAAGAAGACAATGACAATGTGATGACCCTCTTTGGGTCAATGACACTCCGATGATTTAGTTAGCAAACTTAATCACAATGAATTGAATAAAGTATTTTCCACTAGAACACAAGTGAACGTACTTTGCCTCTTTAGTGCATGGGGTATTTATAGTTTTTGGAATGCCATATTCCTTCTGAAAATTGTACTCAATCTCCTTCTAGGAGCCACCTCCATTGGGCCTGTTTATGATACATTAGACTTGTCCTTCATTGTCCTAGTTCATTGAGGAATGGGACTTGCATTTGCTGAACTCATTAGCCCTTATAGTTTTTGGACCACAATTCCTAGGCTAGTCCCCTTGGGAATTGGCTCAGGGTCGACACAGGCCTGACCTACTAGGTTGACAGTATTGGACTGACCTTCCTGGGCTAGACATCTTCTGCTTTGGGCTTGGCTCTCATTAAACCCACAAAAATATATAAAAATAATTTTTTTGTCGTGTCCTTGCTGTATCTATGTTCTTATTTTATAAAAATGTTGTGTCCCATGTCCGTATCCATACCGTGTTTGTGTTAATGCTTCTTAGACCAGAAGTATGGGCTTGGTTGTTGGATCAAATATTCAATTACTGCTGGTATTAGTATATTAAAAGGAAGTGAGCATCTATTGTAATGGAGGTGGAGGTGGAGCCCAGCTTAACGACATAAGTCACTAACTGGGCAACAGTGGTTACAGCAGAGGAAGCCGATATACTATGTCAAAGCAAAAAGAAGGTTAAGTGATGCCATGAGGAGGGAACTGCAGAAGATGGCAGTGAACAGATGGGGGATGACCCCATGGGTATGGACTCGACCTTTATAGACAGTGGTCATGAGGGTGTGTGAGCTTTCGGCAACTCGAAATCATCCTTTATGGAGGCGCTGGTAGAGCCAATCCACTTATGGTATATGTGTTCTGACAATGAAGACAAAGGGTATGAGGATCAGATCATGGAGGGAACAACGAAGATCCACCTCGATCAATGGCCGAAAATCACAATATCAAGGGAAAAACTTCAACAACTGTGAGCACTGTGGCGAAGGGCGTTGGTCGTTAAACTTCTAGGTTGCTCGGTAGGGTATAAAGTCCTTAATCAGCATATTCAACAGGTGTGGAAATTGGTTGGTCATTTTGAGATGGTGGGTTTGGGTAACGGGTATTTTCTAATACGGTTCTCATCTCACGTGGATTACAGACATGTATTATTTGATGGTCCCTGGGTCATTCTAGGGCACTATCTGTTTATAAGGAAATGGAGTCCCGACTTTCAATCGAAAATAGAGGATTTACCCACAACGATGGTGTGGGTACATTTTCCAACTCTGCCAATCGAATATTTCGATCAAGAAGTTTTGCTTAATTTGGGTAATCTGGTGGGGAAGGCTGTTAAGTCTGAAAAAATGACAGAAGCAAAAGCACGAGGGGAATATGCACGTATCTGTGTAGAGATTGATCTCAAGTAGAGTTTGGTGCCTCAAGTCGGATTGAATGCTTGCCGTGGAGTATGAGGGTCTTCATGCAATCTGCTTTGAATGTGGCAGATACGGGCACAAGAAGGTGGAATGTCCATCATTATACAGGTCATCTTAGGTGGATAATGAGAGCACCATGGCTACCACTATTCAACCGGGTCAAGAAGAGGGCGTCCATGGGGTCTCGGGTCGGGAAGCGTATGGTCCACGGATGATGGCCACCTATAGGCATAGGCGGCCTAGGGATATACATGGCTTTAACTCTGGCCACTCTATCAATCTACAAGGGCATACTGCTCAGCATAGTGGAGATAATGTGTCACTGCGAAGTCTCTAGTACGAGGCCTATCATAGCTGGACAGGCTAAAGGACCGCACACCAATGCCCTAGGGTCTCGAATTGGAGTTTTTAAGAAAAACTCTACTTCTACCCCCCCTGACACCCCACGCTGATGTGACAATTAAAAACTTTTCCTTTTTGAATTTTGTCCATAATCTCACCCCTTCACTCCATTGTTGCCATCCACCTGTTACTCCGGTTATTATAAAAAAAATTTTTTCTTTTACTCTAACCTCCTGGTTTTTTATTAAAAAAAAATTGATCAAAATTTTTTAATTTCTTTTTACTCTCACCTCTTGGATTTTTATATAAAAAAAATTTTTATGATCAAATTTTATAATTTTTTTTATTCCCACCTCCCAGTTTTTATAAAAGAAAGAAATTTTGATCAATTTTTTTTTTTAATTTTGATCAAAATCTTATCTGAACAGAAAATCTCTGATCTTATATCTCTTGACAATCTCACTCAATGATGTGACTCTTATTTTTTTTTGTTCTTTTCCTATTTTTTTAAAAAATCAAATTAATCAAAACAAAATAAAAATAAAACAACAAATGCTTGCCTGATCAGTGATAAATTTAGGTGTATAGAGGGAGGCATATCCGAACAAAAAATCTTATTCAAACAGAAAATCTCTAATCTCATATCCCCCGACAATCCCACTCATTGATGTAACTCCTATTATTTTTTGTTCTTTTCCTATTTTTTTAAAAAAATCAAATTAATCAAAACAAAATAAAAATAAAACAACAAATAAAAAATAATAAATGTTTGCCTGATCAGTGGTAAATTCAGGTGTATAGAGGGAGGCATATCTAAACAGAAAATCTTATTCGAACCGAAAATCTCTGATCTCATATTCCCTGACAATCCCACTCACTGATGTGACCCATATTTTTTTTTGTTCTTTTCCTATTTTTTTAAAAAAATAAAATTAATCAAAACAAAATAAAAATAAAACAACAAATTAAAAATAACAAATGTTTGTAGGGTGTGGGAGTAAGGGTATAACCGGCCAAAAAAATAAACTACCCGTCCTATCATCCTACCTCCTGTGTCAGGGGGGTGGGAGTTATAGTTCTCAGTTTTTAATACGATCCCAGATGGGGCTGAGTTTGGGGCAGGGTTAGCACATCTGGTACAATAAACTAGCCCAACTGGAGAAGGAATCCATTTTAGAGCCACGCGGCAGGACGGTCCAACATCTTGTGGAATGCCAACGAAATCAGATGGTTGGAAAAAGAAAAACGTGGCTAATTCTACTCCGCAAAAAGGTAATTATGAGAACAGGGCAACTAAGGTCAAAGGCAAGGCTCAAGCTTCGTCTAGCTCAATGTTATAAAATCCTAGTTTCGATCCTCCACAAAATCAGAGTCCACAAGCTTCCTTTAAACCACACAACTTAGAGTCAGTGGTAGAATTTCCACCTTTACTGGGGAGCACCATTCAAAAGGCCCCTTGAAAGAATGCTGATGGACCAACCCTCTCATTTTTTCCAAAACCCATTCCTCCCCTTACCATCCACAGCTCTCCCACCACTTCCAGTAGTTTATTTTTTTCAATGTATTATCAGTGGATCCACTAGTAGGTTTCCCGATGGACAGACCAGCATTGGTGATCCCGGATCATAGAGTGGACGTGATCGAAGTCAAGATGATGGCTCCAACTCCCTAATTGAGATTTCGAAATGTAGATAGCATTACCGCTGTCACTGATGCAAGCATAGAGCAGGTTGCTGAGAGACGGGTTGACCTAACAGGTCCAACCTAGGGTGGTCAATAGCCGTATTCTCGACTGCACCTTAACGACGTTTCCCATGAAGCTCTTAGTATGGAATTGTCGTGGGACAGGTAGTGATGCGTCGTTATGCACCATTTGTGACTTGGTCTAGAGACATGAGCCAGTGGTTTAAGTCCTCTTGGAGATGAGGGTCCAAAGTATTCATGCCGAACGTATTCTTCGTAGAACACCATTCAATAATATGACACAAGTAGAAGGAGTGGGTTTTTTAGGAGGCATCTGGATATTCTAGCGTGGGGATCTAGTCTCTATAAATGTCCTTCCCCCCTCCTCTCAAGTAGTGAATGTCATTATTTGTCGAGTCAGTGAGGTTGATTGGCTTTTCATGGCCCTTTATGCCAGTCCAAATTCGGTATCCAGGGAGGAGTTATGGGAATATCTACATGGTATGGCTCAAGCCCACTCGCTGCTCTAGTTGGTGGTTGGAGACCTTAATGAGGTGGCTTTTTTTAGTGAAAAACAAGAAGGAGCATAGGATGGGGGCCCATTACGTGATAGTGATGGGCTTTGGCTGGCTAGCTTTATGCAGTGCATAGTGTCACAGCCCGCCAAGCTAGAGCACATTGGAGGCCCATTCAAATGCCAAAATGACAGCATAAAACTATACGGCAGATATGAGCATCCTAGAAAATTTCAGAGAATACTATAAGATTGTAGAAGGATCTAAAAGCTTCCATGATGTTATAGAGTAATCTAGAATATTCTGAAAAGGGGAAGTTTCTAGAATATTGGGGAAGGTTCTAGAATGTTGTAGAATATTCTAAAAGGTTATGAAATATTATAAGGTTCTAGAATCTTCCACACAAGGAGGACAGCTTGTAGATAATTCTAGAATAGGCTAGTAGTAGGTTATGTCTTGTAATTACCTAGAGAGTTCTTCAATCTTCCTCACATGTGTAAATATAAGAGAAGGGAGTAAAAGGTTTTAGGACATAGAGGAGGCTTCTTTGAGAAGCCTTACAAATATCCAAGATATTTTATAGGAGAGTTCTAGATGGGCAATCTCCACCCTTGGATTAAATTGATCCTTACCATCCACTGAGGAGGTGGCCACCTATAAATAGGGAGAGGAGCTCACATTTGTAATCATCAAGTATCAAGTAATTCCAATGTGTTCCAAGTTCTCAAGTATTCTCTCTTGCTCACTTGTTCTCTCCTTTCCTAGCTTTCTTATGTTCTTTTGAGTGAGGTTAAGACTTACTTAGCCACTTGCAAGGGAAAATGACTAAGGCCGCGCGGGTTTAAGGCGTCCAAGATCTAAGCCCGTGACAGTTGGTATCAAAGCTAGGTTCAAGAAAAAGAAGGCATCTTCAATGGTGGAAGTTATCACTAATGAGCAAGTTTGTGGAATGGAGACCAACACTGGCAAGGGAAAAAAGGATAAGTCGCAAGATGCTGTTAGTGCCATGGAGATGCGGCTCACATGAGTGGAGGTGGCATTGGCTGACTTGGGGGAGTGACTTGACATTGGGAAGCAAAGCATGGAGCATGAGGTGGGGGACCTCAAGGGAAGGTCCAAGGGACAACAGGAAAATTTATCCTTTCAAACTAAAGTGTCAAACAAGGGCAAGCACAAGGATAGGAAGGTCGTGTTCAAGCCTAAGAACAATTGCTTCATATGTATCAGCTTCATTTTTTTCGAGACTACTTAAAAAGGGTGGAGATGGTAGTGCGCATCAAAGAGTATGAGGAGAGGCAACAACTTGAGGAAGAGCCAACAACCTTAGAGCCCGAAGAAGACTCTTCAAGCACCAAGGTGGACGGGCCAAAGGAGGCCGTAGAGGAACCTGAAGAGCTCGAAGAGATCGCACCATTGACAATATCCCTCGCTTCCCCAAAGATGGAGGGACCATAGAGGCAACTGCAAAACCCCGTAGAGGATATAGAGTGGGAAGGTATAGAGTACATGCCTCAAGTCAAGCCGAGATGGAGGATGCGCTACAAGCGAGTGAGCGCTGACTTCGACACAAAGAAGGGCTGCCTCTAACCAATGAAGGAAAGGTGTCGTGCCCCGGTTTTTGGGTGTCCAAGGTCCTTTTGGCTCGGAAACCCTAAAGCACGGAACTCTGTCACTAGAACTCGTCCTCCTAGAAGGACAAGTGCAACTGGATTTGAAAATAGGTTTGACTAAGGGCTTTTTAGAAAAATATGAGTCGTCACCTAACTTGATTAAGGTGAGTTAGGGCACCTAAAACTAAGTGTTAATCCGAAGATTAAACTTAGGGTCTTTTGGAAAAGGTTTTGAAAACTCCCGCAAGAGAGGGTTTTTAAGAAAATAGGTTGTTTGGCAATCTTTGGAAAAATTTAAGTCCTTTAGAAAATAACTCCATTTTGGTAATTTGAAAACAAAAATCTATGGTTCTGGGGTTGGTTATGTGTAGGAAAAATATCCTAAGATCATCACCCTACCCCGCCCTTTCGGTACCTACATGTCTAATCACCCTTTGTTCAATCACTAGAATAACCGGTTACCATTGTCCACTTAATATTCACTTTAAAATTTTGAAAACGAGGTTTAGTCATCACTTTTTGGATGGATGATGCATGATGCAAGTTTTTAGAAGAAGTTTGAAAATATGGCAGTTTTGAAAGAGTTTGAAATAGAAACTTTGAATTGATTGAAATTTTTGAAAAAGGGATTGGAGTTGGAATAAAAGTTATGACCGCACCCTCTTAGGTTGCCTACGTATCTCATTTGGCGAGAATTAGGTCAATCGTAGTTCGGACAAGAGCCCGATGGAAAATAGGCGCATTAGGGCCTTTGGAAGGTTTGAAGACACTTTGGGGTCTTTAGAAAAGTTTAAGACACTTTGAGGTCTTTGGAAGTTGAAAACTCTTTGAGGCCTTTGGAAAAGTTTAAGACATTTTGAGGTCTTGAAAGTTGAAGACTCTTTGTGGTCTTGGAAGCTTTGACTTGAAATTGGATGGTGGAATATTTTGAAAATGATCTTGGATCACCCTAAGGGGGTTTTAGAACAAGGCTATGTCATGACTTGAGAGAACTTGAAAGTATTTTTGAAGTCTTGTTTTGAAAACCTTGGAGGAATGTTTTGATGAATTAGTTTTGGAGAGTGGTTTTTGGAAATGGCTAAGGGTTTGGAATCCTAATATGGACAACCTTAGGGGTTGTTCTAGATTTATCACTTTTCCTTGGAATCTCTAAACATGAGGGGGCTAGGGACACCCTAGGTTTGTGAACTTTTGAAAGCATTTTTGGAAATGTTTTGAAGGTGGAGTGTAGGGACAATTGAAGAGCTTATGGAGTTGATTTTTTGAAATCACGAGAGTGAGAGGTTTTGGAAAAGTGGGTTATGAGAATGGTTTAAAATTGAGTGATCATTTAGAATAGGGTTCAAGAGTTGGAACCTTGAAATGTATTAACCTAGATTGGGTTGGCTTAGGGTTAGAGGTGACCTAAAGTTGACTAACTTAGGTTAGGTTAACCTAGGGTTAAGATGACCTATGGTTAACTAAGGTTGGGTTAACCTAAGGTTAAGGTGACCTATGGTTAAGTTAACCTAAGGTGAGTGAACTAGGGTCTAGTTAACCTAGGGTTGGACAACTAGGGTCAAGTTAACCTAGGGTTAGGTAACTAGGGTCAAGTTAACCTAAGATTGGATTGGAAGATGGTTTTGAAAGTTGGTTTAATGCAATTTTGGAAGGAGTTTTGAAGGACAAAACATATCATGCAATAGACTTTAGTTGGCAATCTTTTTGAAGATCATTTTCATGAAAATTTTGACTCTAGCCAAGGGTATGGTTTATATGGTTAATGATTGGAGACCATTCCAAGGAAGGTTTCCTTATGGCCATTATAACCTTTATCTTGACAAGAGTAGGGGTTTCAAAAATTAACATAATGATGGCAATTTTTGAAAAATTATTTTTTATGCAAAGATGGAGAGAATGCATTTTTGAAAATCATCTTTTGAGAATGATTTTGAAAATCACTTTTCAATGGAATCATTCCATCAAGAGATGGTTCATATGGCCAAACAAAAGGGAGACCACTCAAGAGAGGGTTTCATGAGGCCATTCCAACCACTACACTTAAAAGAATGAAAATCTTGAAAATTAGAGAATTAGAAAGCAACTCTTATGCAAATTAAAATGTCATGATACAAAAATGAAAGTTAGGGGGATTAGTAGGAGGTCTTCTAAGGCATAATTCCTAAAATCCCATCCTACACTTCAAGTGACCACTCTTGAAACAATTTTTGAAAGAAACATAGAGCTTGGAGATGGCATGAAAATAAGAGCAATGTAAACATTGTGGAATATGACAATAAGCATAAAATGAAGCCAAGCACACAAGACATGATCAAAATAGTAATATGCAAAAGGTCATGATTCACATACAAGACTTTTAGGCTACACCACATAAACAAGGGGTTTCTAGACCATACCATCTTAAAGTAGGCTAGTGAGAGGTCCCCCTACATGGTGGCTCTCACTTGCTTTCCTTTACGCATGATCTAAGAGCTCTCTTAGCTTAAGCATGCAAGAAAGGGGGGTTGAAGATGGGGATTAAAATAGAGAATAGCCTAAGTAAGCTAGGAGGGAGAAGAGAAGAGTGGGGGAGAGCACAAATGTAAAAGGGATACCACCTTTTGCCTTCAACACACTTGTAGTCTTCAATGGATGTCTTGATTGGAGTTTGAGTGACTTCAAGAGGGCTTGAGGGGCTGGAGTGGAGTGTGCAAGTGTGTATGAGGCATTGTATATGGAGTGTATAGGCTTGAAAGAGATAGAATCTGGCCTAAGTGTTGAACAGGTGGAATATATGTAAGGATTCGAGGTTCTGGAGCAGTTTCAGCAGAGCTTCGCATCAATTTTTGGAGATGGAATATGCAAAGGGTGGTCTGGTATTTATAGAAATTCTGGAACAGGCCTGGCGCATGTACTACATGTGCCTGGCCAAAATTTGGCCCTGCGCATGTTGCACATGCGCAGGTATTGTTCCATTGCCAGAATGACACGTGACACCCCATGTACTAGATAAATCTCGATTGTTGATCGAAAGTTGGTCGATCCGATCAAAATTTGAGCTCATGTAGCATACGCTCCACCACCAGGAAGGTTCGTCCAAACTTTGCCTTGATAATTGAGTCAGTCGGGAAGGTTTCGAGGGAATCGGTCGCACTCGGGATGTTCTCCCAGGGCCTCCGGTGAACTTTCATGTTTTTTAAGAGTCCGAATGGTGTTTGGAAGTGTGAGATATCGTCTTGGGAAACGTGTGTAAAAGGACACTTTTGCGGAGCGTCTGTGATACGCTCCGGGGGTGTTCGAAAGTGGCTGTTTTCGTTTCGTGTGATCGAGGCCTTCAGGAAGCGATCCATTTGATCGGACCGTACCGATAGAAAGTACTCTGGAAATACTTTGGGAATTCCTAGATTTACACGTTTCTCAAGTCATTTGATGGTGCGTTTTGATTAGGGAATTGGAAAAAAAGTCAACCTTGGCGGAGCGCCTGCAAGACACTCCAAGGGTTGCTGAAAGTTACAATTTTCACACTGTACGATGGAGAGCTTCAGGAAGCGATCTACTCGATCGAGCCGTATCGATGGAAAGATCTATGAACGAGTTTTCAAGAATTTCCTGATTTACGCATTTTTCAAGTCAGTTGACGGTGCGTTATAACCAGGGAATTAAGGGAAAAGACAATTTAGGCAGAGCGTCTGCGAGACGCTCCGGGGAACTTTTATCGAGTCGTGTGAGTTTAGTGTCGTAGGATCGTCCTCGGGTTAAACAAGGGCGTGTGGTGAAACCCTCTGCTTAAAATCCCAAGGCCGGTGCTGTGTCGGGGTATATTTGGGCTTCTAGGGGTAAAACGGTCATTTTGGTCGGAGTGGACCAGAATAGGACCGGATTCGGACCAAATGGCATGCGGGGGACGCCTAATGGTTTAACAACATTTTGGAAGGATGGACTTATCGTTATGAGGGATTTTGAACTTTCCCAAAACGTGCCTGGAGGCCCAAAGGGCAGGTTTGGTCATTTTTCACCGAGTCAGGCTAGTAGGCGTCGGTGTTGACCTAGGTGTTGGTTTCTGAGACTGCTCGGTCTCGGAAAACTACCTGTGTGGTGTTGGTCTCCAAGAATGCCCGTTCTTAGAGAACTACCTGTACGGGTGGTGTTGGTTCCTGAGAACGCCTGGTCCTAGAAAGCTACCTAGAAGGGTGGTGTTGGTCTCTGAGAACGCCCGGTCTCAGAGAACTACCAAATGATGGACATTCTACGTTGGTGGGCTAGTAAGCGCCAGAAGTGAACCGTCTGGAATTTGATGAGGTGTTGGTCCCCGAGATCTCCCGATCTCGGGAAGCTACCTGGATGGCGTTGGTTTCTGGGACCCCTCGGTCCAGAAAGCCGCCTGGAATAATGGTGCTTATGGCTCCAGCAGGTCCTTGTGGGCCCGAGAAGCCATCAGTTGGTTGGATTGGAGATTATAAGGCTCATCTTGAACTTGCATGTGTTGTGATGTTGGAAACCGATCTCGGTCGAGCCGGAGATTGCCGAGATATATAGATCATGATATATAATCTTTGCAAATGATTTAATTAAAAAAAAACAAAAGGTAATCATGATATATAGATCACCACTAAATTATGCTATTGTTTAACTACGCGGCTGATACTATAACTAATATATTGCAATTTTCCAAATGGGCCGAAGGAATGGAATTGCAGTTTCATGCTGTCAATACTACTACTACAAATTGCAAATTCGGCCAACTGAGAAATCTATGTTGCTGCGATCAGACCGTCTCTTGCAGTAATTTGTTGTTGATATGTACATAAAAATTGAAACATCTAGATTAGACTACTTTTGAAGTAGGCAATATGAAATTAGAGCTTAACTGTATCAAGGTATCATTGATAGCATTGCTATAGGTGAAAGTGACGGTGCCTAGGTTAGCAGGTGAATAATTTTACCAGCATCTTTTATAGGGGGTCCTAGAGATATGCGTAAGCGATACATATATGCGATGGCCTTGGTTCAAAAATTTGGCAAACCTAATTTATTTGTTACAATGATCTGTAATCCTTCATGGCTTGAGATAAAGAATGAACTCCAACCAGGCGAGGAAGCGCAAAATAGGCCAGATTTAATTGCGCGTATATTCAGAGTAAAGTTAGAACAATTAAAAATTGATCTGTTAAAGACGCAAATATTTGGACCAACAGTAGCTTATATGTATGTAATTGAGTTTCAAAAAAGAGGCTTACCACATGCGCATTTTCTATTGATATTAAAACCAAGTGCCAAACTCATCTTTCCTGAATCATATTATAGAATTTTATCTGCAGAACTACCTAACAAAAATGAAAATCCACATTTATATGCTATGGTCATTAAAAATATGATGCATGGCCCTTGTGGAAAATTGAATCCTACTAACGTGTGCATGACACATAATGGATTTTGTAAGAAGAACTATCCTAAAGCATTTTGTTCTGACACAACCAATGGAAATGATTCTTACCCATTGTATAGGCATCGTGACGATGGCCAGAAAGCCAAGGTGAGAGGTGCATCCCTTGACGATCGCTGGGTTATACCATATAATTAATATCTCTTATCTAAATTTGATTACCATATTAATGTTGGAGTATGTTCTACTATTAAAGCAGTTAAATATTTGTATGAATATGTATATAAAGGACATGACTAGATAGCATTTTCTGTAGTCTCTTAACATGTGGTAGAAAATGTAGATGAAATTGAGCAATTCCAATTTGCACGATGGATATCGCCTCCAGAGGCTATGTGGCGAATTTATAGTTTTGTTTTAAATGAGATACAACCTGCTGTCCTAAGTTTACAATTGCATTTAGAAGATAATCAGACTGTAACATTTAGAAACAATGATGATCTTGGTTATGTTCTTCAAAATGATTTTTTTGCGAAATCAATGCTTATTGAATAATTCAACATGAACAAGACACTGTTTGAACAACAAAAGTTTCTTTATAGAGAGTTTCCAGAACATTTTGTTTGGGATCAACCAAAAAAACCTTGACACCAAGAAAGAAAGGTGATGTTATTGGTAGAATTGTCACTGCAAATCCTCTTGAAGGTGAGCGATACTATTTACGGTTATTATTAAACCATATTAGAGGCCCTATGTCATTTGATGACTTGAAAATTGTGAATGGTATTAGAATGGCATCGTTTCGTGAATTTGCTATGCTACATAGATTGCTAGAATCTGATAATAGTTTAGAACTTTGTATACAGGAATTATCATTGTATCAAATGCCATATAGTTTACGGCGTCTTTTTGCAACTATCTTAGTTTATTGTCACCCCAGCAATCCAAAAAAATTATGGGCCAAATTTGAATCTGTCATGTCTGAGGACTTCATAAATATGCATAGTCTTACTAAAGACCAGGTTAGAATTAAGGTCTTGTGCAGTATAAATTCAACACTTGAATCTATGGGTAGTAATATTACTTCTTATAACATTACTGATGATAATATTTCTATGAATCAAGAAGAGCTTGCATTAAAAGAGAAAGAACATGAGATGAATATTATAGTTTCTGAACAAGATATTCTTGCTATATCAATGTTACACACAAAACAAAAGATAGCTTACAAGACTATAGTAAATAGAATCTTCGCCAAATAACCTGGAGCTTTTTTTATAGATGGACCCGGTGGTACTGGCAAAACATTTTTATACCGAGCAATTCTAGCTGCCATAAGATCCAAAGGTTATGTTGCCCTTGCCACAACAACATCAGGAGTAGCTGCCTCTATTTTGCCTAGTGGACGGATTGCCCATTCACGATTCAAAATACCCATTATTATTGATGATAATATAATTTGTAATGTTAGTAAACAAAGTGGACTTGCGAAATTATTACAAGTTGTCAAACTTATTATATGGGACGAAGCATCGATGGCAAGAAGAGAAGCTATTGAATCTTTTAATAGAATAAAGCAAGATATAAATGATTCTGATTTGTCCTTTGGAGGAAAAGTATATGTTTTTGGGGGTGACTTCCAACAAGTCCTTCCAATGGTCCCAAGAGCCACCAAAGACCAGATGATTGATGTCAGACTAATTAGCTCAAGCTTATGGCCTACATTAGAAAAAATCAGATTAACAGAAAATATGCGAGTGAAACTAGATACTTCCTTCTGTAACTTTTTATTGCGTATTGGTGGTGGAACTGAACAAGTTACTATTGACGAAATTATTAAAATACCATCAAATATGATAATACCTTACGAAGACAATTCTCATTCCTTGAGTATACTAATGAACTGTCTTTCTAACACTAGACAAATATATTAATGATTTAGACACCATGACAAATAGAGCAATATTGACACCAAAAACTGATTGCGTTGATGAAATCAACAATCTTCTTATTAATAGATTCCCAGGTGAACCAACCATATCTAAGAGCTTTGATAAAACCTTTGACCCAACTCAGCAGGGCCAATATGAGGATTTCTTGAATAGTCTTACTCCAAATGGGCTTCCCCCTCACATATTAGTTCTAAAACCAAATTGTCCAATTATGCTTCTTAGAAACATAGATCCTGTTGAAGGTTTAAGCAATGGTACCCGTTTAATTTGTAAAAATTTAGAGCCTAACATCATTGATGTAGAGATAACAAGTTGACATCATCGAGGCAAAAGAGTCTTCCTGCCAAGAATTCCTTTGGAACCTGCTGAAACTGACAACTATCCTGTTGCTTTCCAAAGAAAACAATTCTCAATTAGATTATGTTTTTCTATGACAATTAATAAGTCACAAGGCCAAACTCTTGAATTTGTAGGTTTATATTTACCACAACCTGTTTTCTCCCTTGGGCAACTATACGTTGCTTTGTCAAGAGCAAAAAATGCTGACTCTGTCAAAGTGCTTATAAAGCCAATTTCAATTGATAATCCTAATATATCTTGTACAAAAAATGTGGTTTATCGTCATATGCTAGCATTAACAAGTGTTGATTACTAAACACCAGTTCATGTGGAAAGCACAGGTCAATCCAACAAAATTTGGATTTGATATAGTTTCTAATTACGGATTCACCTTTTGTAATAGTTTAATAGCCCCAAATTACTTATTTATGTTTTCACTTTGTACAATTAGAAAATATTTTGTGTTGCTAACAGAGCCTATATTATGCCAATTGTATTTTGTTTAGTTGTTAATTTCTTGAGTACAAAATATACAAAATGCCAAGAAATTTAAAAATAATAAAAGATATAACACCTCAATCAAAGCTATGAACTGTGAAAGTTGTGATTGCAGAGAAGGGATTTTCACGATATCCAGCGTTAAGCCCCACAAAATACCGTAGACTTATGTTAGTTGACTCTCAAGTAAGACACATGTTAATGATTTTCACCTGTTATTTTGTTATTGCCAAAAAAAAAAATTACTAACATAGCTGTTATTATATTTACCTAAATATATATAGGGTACACAAGTGCAGGCTACTATTTTTGGAAGGGACATCAAGCTGTTTGAAAACTTGCTACTCATCTACAAGAAGTGCTATGTGTCTAATGCTATCGTCAAAGCAGCTCATCCAGATTATCGCACACCAACCTATGATTACCAATGGATTATCAACAGTAGAACACTTGTTGAAGAAATCCAAGATGAGACTGACACAAGCATCACAATCAGATATAGCTTTATTCCCTTTGTCCAGCTTCAAAAATACATCGACTCTAGGTCAGAAGTTGGTAAGTTAGTACGTATTCATAATTGTTTGCACTCTCTTAATTGTTTCTATTTTGCCCCTATTAGGAATAAATTACTACTCACTATACAAATATGTCTATTTCTATATATCATTGCTCTGGTCATAAAACAATCACCACTGAGGCAGCTGCAAACAAAGAGTGGATGGTCTACAATTCAAGAACTTTTGATTATTAATTAGGAGTAATATTCATAAATCTTTACTTCACATGTCATTTCAGAATGATTCTTCAACTTGTTTTTTTACTATTATTATATGGTAGATTGAACCCAACACTTCTCACAATGTGGGACAACTTTGTTGATGATGAATCTGTTGCCATATCAGCTGTTATGAATGAATGGCCTGTGATAATTGTACTTCGACTCAAAGTTGTCTCCTATAATGGTCAGTTAAAGCATTACAACAAAAATATATATCTCATGGTCAACAAACTTGAACTCTATTGTATTACTCTTAAACATTTGCTGGGCATGTCACTCTCAACAAAATCCTCAAGCTCCTTCCTAATAAATCCTGACATTGCAGAGGCAGCAACATTGCATTTGTGGTGAGTAAATTATTCTTCTAACAGTAAACCTATTAGTACCTGTTGGTATTTACTCTCACCTATTATATGATTTGTCCATATTTATACAGGGGTAAAAACAACGAGATCCAGCTAAAATCTGTTGTAGCAGAACATGAATTATTGCGAGCAGCCTCAAGCTTTCCACCGCCCAAACTTGAAGACATTGTACCCATTAGTACAATTCAGCCATCATCAACCAATATATACTTTTGCTATTTTAAGAATTATAAACATCCACATGCTAATTTAATATTCAAACTTGAATTAATATTGACTCCATAATTGTAGGAAATGTTCTGGGGTCAAAGCATCTATGAACCTCACAAATGTTAATTAGAGCTTCTGGTACATGAGCTGCAACAAGTGCCACAAAGGTATTGCTGCCGAATATGGAAGAGTCTTCACTTGCATTCACTATAATCAGCAAACTGCAATGGCACAACCAAGGTATGGCTATAACAACATTTATTGATGTGTTTCATGGCTATTGTGATTTCCAAACAATTTCTTCCTTGCTATGTCTTACTCAACTGTGATTTGCAAACAATTTCTTCATTGCTATGTCTTACTTGGTTTTTTCCTGATGTACATGTCAAAAAGCAGGCAAGCTACTATAAAGATAACTCAGGGAAAGTAAAAAAAAAAAAAAAAAAACTACTATAATAATGAAGTTGCATCTTTTAGTGAGCATAATACATGCACGTCTTCACTCAAAATGGACAAAAAAATATATATATACATTTGGCTCTACAGTGTTCCTCCTACAAAGATGAATTCTTGGTTGTTTAGATGTATATATAGAAGTTCAATACTATGAAGTATTGTGCTCTCATATACTAAGTAGTCATGGATGTTGCGCATCAAAAAAGTCCATGGACTAAGATAATATTAGTATTTGTCGAACTTGGCCACAGGTTTCACATACATGTGTCTTCAACAGATATAAATAATCATCTTAGCTTGAAACTTCTCGAAAAACGCACGTAACTTCTCTAAAGAAGTATGCATCAATGATAGCCTCCTACTCAAAAATGATAATAAGGTGAATTGTTTCAGATTAATAAAGCATATGTAGCAATGGATTTTAAACACTAAATTGTTTTTTCCCATCAAACCTCTGGCTGTAAATGACTATTTTAAATCATCCTTCCAAAATTTAATTTAATCAAACAGAAATCAATTTCTATTTATTATAGATGCCGCTTTGAAGTCCAACTTGAAAATGAATCCAAAATCATTGTGGCCACTCTATTTGGGAAGAATGCTGAAAAACTCTTTCCTTTTACTGCCACTGAATTAATGGAGAAAACAAATAAGGTATTAGCCTTTAAATTGCTATGAAATTACCTCCTAATCTTAACTATTAATAATAATGCAATGACATACTCTACTATTCTTGGATAGGATGGATTCATTGATGTCCACATGTTCAAAGATCTTTCAGCTATAACAAAACAATTTGTTCTCCTCAAGACCTACCAGTTTGAAGCTCGTGACGAAATGCAGTAGAAGTTCAATATCGTGTCAGTCCATGATGAGCTCCCATAGAGTTTCATGGCTGCTTCTTCGCAGCCTATGGACTGATACACTTTAACCATGACATATATCTATGTACATATATCTAACTATAAGTAATTTCAACCTAGAAAGGCTTGTACCTTAACAAGACACAAACTGATATTTTTGTATTAAGATATCCCAAGCCATATGCTATATTAAGCTTCCATATGTCATCTTAAGACATATATATTAGCATGCAAACAAAGCTAATATGTTTCGTGCGTCGAAACATACTCCTCTTGCTTAAGTTTGCTATATAATATGGGAAGCTTTCTTTTGCTTACTTTTTGAAATGTAAATATTAACAAAAAATGTAATATATGAACTTAAAAAGTCAGGAAACCACCAAAAAAACTCATTTTGTACTATATATATGCTTTGGAAAGCCTAAAACATCAGCAGGTTCCAGCTTTGTAGTATGTTATGTCTTCTTATGTTACTTCTTAACACTTGCATGATATTGCTCTCTCTTGCACAAAATAAGGTGCCCTATTCAAACAACGGAAGCAAAATTGATTACTTAGATATACTTCATGTCTGCATTAGCCTACAATAAAAACTTATCAAACTTGAAGCCTATGACAAGCCAAAGCTATGCAACAAATATTCAAAAAACAATCTACGATATTAGAAATTTATTTCTTGCTTTTATTTATGCTTCTGCAACACTGTTTTTATTACTTCTTTCCTAATTTATTTCCATATGACATTAAATCATATCAACTCCATTCATGCTTAATAGCCTAAACTAACAATCATATCTATGTCTCCTAAGGTTTGCACCCATGTTTTAACCCACCCCCCCCCCCCCCCCCCCCCCCGGGCGGCACAGGGCCACCCTCCAATGGCAATGATGATATTTATGGATAGAAGCAAAACGCAATAACCAAACCACTACATATTCACTGGTAGGGTAACTTGGAGGGTCAATGAGTCAATCTATTTGATAGCTCCCATGGGCAACCATTGTTGCAACCATGATAAATGTAGATATCTTTTTCTTCTCCAAATAATACCAGAGCCTACAAATTGACAAACTCCATTTGCTCCTCTATTATTACTGAATGGCATGTTCATGTAGCTATGGAACCGCACAGTGTTGAAACAATTTTCATACCATTTCTCTCTGCTTATTACACTTTTGCCCATTCAGCAGTAATTAGATATGTAATCTTTGCCTAGCTGTCTTTTGCATTGGTTCTTTTGCAATCCAGCCATTTCATAGCAGCTTATCTGATTCTTCACATTTCTCTTTCAAACTCAAGCTTTTAGCTTCTTTATGGCATGAGATTTGTGGTTTTCTCCCATGGTATGTATTTCTCTTGTGATTTATGTTTTTAAAACATTACAGCTTTTACTCAACCCTAATGATCTAAACTTGCAATTATAACTTTGTCTGAGCAGCGCCAATGAGAGATCAATTTATTTCATCTCTCATAGGCAACTATTGTTGCAACCATGATAAATGAAGATATGTTTTGCACTTCCAATCCATAGCTGAGCCTGCCAAGTTATTGTCCTAACTTACATTTGATTCTATGAATTTAGCCTTTTTATATAAGCCAGTCCATTTCTTTACTATTCCACCTACCATGTATCATAAGCAACTTTTAAAATGTTGAACCTTGAACTTGTTCATCTAAACATGAACCTAAAATATGAATAATTTTCTCACTAAATATGACTACTAAAAATGACTTCCTATGTATTATCTCTTCTTTCTGCCTTTCTCAGATCTTATCTACTGTCTCTATAATGTAGTTTCTGTCACATGTTCACAGTTTCAGCCTCTTGATAAAGTAAGACACATATTATCATATTCCAGTCTATACTTGTTCATGTTTAGGCTACATTTTATTTTCAGTTTGTCTGTTTCAATTCCCTCCTTTGTTGATATGCTTTGTATTACCTCTTTACTATGTCTATTTTGCACAATTCTCTTTTCTCCTTGATCTGTCCAGTTTTAACACTTCATTGTCACTTGCTCCACTTGATATCTTCACTTCATAACTTGTTTCTCATTCAAACTCAGGGTTCCTTCATGCAATGAGATCTGTAGTTTTCTCCCATGATATGTATTTGTGTTCTAGTTTATGTCTTTAAAGCATTACAGGTTTTGCTCATCCCTTATGATTTAAACTTGCAATTATAACTCTGTCTCAGCAGGTTCCTACCTACATTTCTACATCCCACTATGGCAATGATGTTAATTGTTGTTAGAGACAAAATGTAAGAATGAAACTTCCAAATATTCATTGGTAAGGTAACTTGGAGGCCTAATGGGACATTTATTCATTTGATCTCTCATAAACAACCATTGTTACAACCATGATAAATGAAGATATATTTTGCATTTCCAATTCATAGTTGAGCTTGCCAAGCTACTGCCCCAACGCACATCTGATTCTATAAACTTAGACCTTTTGTATAAGCCAGTCCATTCCTTTACTATTGCACCTGCACTATATGATAAGCAACCTTTAAAAAGTAAAACCTTCAACTTGTTCATCTAAACATGAACCTAAAATATGAATAACTTTATCAACCTATCTAATAAGTATGACGAGTACATCCCAATTTTTGGATTCTCTTATTTTCGCCTCTTCACTCTTTGCTTGTTTTGGCTTTATGCTTGTTAGATTTTTGGCCAATTCAAAACTAGATAAACATCAACGCCAGCTCCGTTTTTGCATTGGTTCTTGTGCCCAATTTTTGGATTCTCTTATTTTTGCCTCTTCACTCTTTGCTTGTTTTGGCTTAAAACATTACAGCTTTTACTCAACCCTAATGATCTAAACTTGCAATTATAACTTTGTCTGAGCAACTTCCAAGCCACATTTCTACACCCTACTATGGCAATGATGTTAATTGCTGTTAGAAACAAACGTGACAATGAAACTTCTAAATATTCATTGGTAGGGTTACTTGGAGTGACCAATGAGAGATCTATTTATTTCATCTCTCATAGGCAATCATTGTTGCAACCATGATAAATGAAGATATGTTTTGCACTTCCAATCCATAACTGAGCCTGCCAACTTATTATCCCAACTTCCTTCTGATTCTATGAACTTAGCCTTTTTATATAAGCCAATCCATTTCTTTACTATTCCACCTACCATGCATCATACGTATAGGCACCCAATTTTTGCCCGCTCGGTAATCTCCAGCCCGACCGGGATCGATTTCCAACATCACAACACATACAGGTTCAAGATGAGCCTTACAATCTCCAATCCAACCAGCTGGTCGCTTCTTGAGCCCACAAGGACCCGCCGGAGCCATAAGCACCATTATTCTAAGCAGCTTTCCGGACCGAGCGGTCCGGGAAACCAACGCCATCCAGGTAGCTTTCCGGGATTGGGCGATCTCGGGGACCAACACCTCATCAAAAATTCCAGATGGTTCACTTTCGACGCCTGCTAGCCCGCCAACGTAGAATGTCCGTCATTTGGTAGTTCTCCGAGACTGGGCGTTCTCAGGGACCAACACCACCCTTCCAGGTAGCTTTCTCGGACTAGGCGTTCTCAAGAACCAACACCACCCTACAGGTAGCTCTCTAAGACCAGGCATTCTTAGAGACCAACACCGCACAGGTAGTTTTTCGAGACCGGGCGGTTTCAGGAACCAACACCTAGGTTAACACCGGCGCCTACTAGCCCGACTCGGTGAAAAATGACCAAACCTGCCCATTGGGCCACCAAGCACGTTTTGGGAAAGTTCAAAATCCCTCAAAACAATAAGTCCATCCTTCCAAAATGTTACTAAACCATTAGGCATCCCCCACACGCCATTTGGTCCAAATTCGGTCCTATTCCGACTTACTTTGATCAAAATGACCGTTTTGCCCCTGAACGCCTCAGCACGGCACAAACCCTGCTGAACGGTAAAAGACTACCTCAAAACCATCCCTGAACATCCCTACACATTTAACACAACATACCAAACCATTCCTGACCATTTCCAACCGACTCCAGTCAAAATGACCGTTTTGCCCCTAGAAGCCCAAAAATGCCCCGAAACAGCAACAGCCTTGGGATTTCGAGCAGAGGGTTTCACCACACGCCCTTATTTAACCCAAGAAGCACCCTACGACACTAAGCTCACACGACGCGATAAAAGTTTCCTGGAGCGTCTCGCAGACGCTCTGCCTAAATTGTCCTTTCCCCCGATTCCTTAGTTATAACGCACCGTCAACCGACTTGAGAAATGCGTAAATCAGGAAATTCTCAAAAGCTCGTCCATAGATCTTTCCATCGATACAGTTCGATCAACTAGATCGCTTCCCAAAGCCCTCCATTGTACGGTGTGCAAACTATGACTTTCAACAACCCCTGGAACGTCTCGCAGTCGCTCTGCCAAGGTTGACTTTTTCTCCGATTCCCTAATCAAAACGCATCATCAAACAACTTGAGAAATGCGTAAATTTAGAAATTCCAGAAAGTATTTCCAGAGTACTTTCCATCGGTACGGTCCGATCGAATAGATCGCTTCTCAAAGGCCTCGATCACATGAAACGAAAACAGCCACTTTCAAACACCCACAGAGCGTATCACAGACGCTCTGCAAAAGTGACCTTTTTGGCACACTTCCTAAGACGATATCACTCACCTCCAAACATAATTCAAACTTTTCGAAAACATGAAAGTTCATCGGAACCACTAGGAGAACATCCCGAGTGCGATCGATTCCCCCGAAACCTTCCCGATTGACTCAATTATCGAGGCAAAGTTTGGACGAACCTTCCCGGTGATGGAGCATATACTACATGCGCTCAAATTTTGATCAAATCGATCGAATTTCGATCAATGGTCGAGATTTAACCAGTACATAGGGTGCCACGTGTCATTCTGGCAATGGAACAGTACCGACATGCGCAAGGCCAAATTTTGGCCATGTGCATGTAGCACATGCGCAAGGCTTGTTCCAGATTGCCTATAAATAGAGGCCTCCCCCTTTGCATATTCCAGGTTTGAAATTGATACGAAGTTTTGCTGAAATCACTCCAGAAACTCGAATCTCTACATATATTCCTCCCCTCCAACACTTAGGCTAGATTCTACCCCTCCTAAGCCTATACACTCCACATACAAGGCCTCATACACACTTATACACTCCACTCTAGCCTCTCAAGCCTTCTTGAAGTCACTCAAACTCCAATCAAGACATCCATTGAAGATTACAAGTGTGTTGAAGGCAAAAGGTGGTATCCCTTTTACATTTGTGCTCTCCCCCACTCTTCTCTTCTCCCTCCTAGCCTACTTAAGCTATTCTCTATTTTAATCCCCATCTTCAAGCCCCCTTTCTTGCATGCTTGAGCCAAGAGGGCTCTTAGATCATGCTTAGAGGAAAGTAAGTGAGAGCCACCGTGTAGGGGGACCTCTCACTAGCCTATTTTAAGATGGTATGGCCTAGGAGCCCCTTGTTTATGTGGTGTAGCTTAAAAGCCTTGTATATGAATCATGACCCCTTGCATATTGCTATCTTGATCATGTCTTATGTGCTTGGCTTCATTTTATGCTTATTATCATGCTCCACAATGCTTACATTGCTCTTAATTTTATGTCATTTTCAAGTTCTACGTTTCTTTCAAAATCATTTCAAGAGTTGGCCCCTTGAAGTTTAGGATGAGACCTTAGGAGTCATGCCTTGGAAAATCCCTCACTACCCCCTAATTCACATTTTTGCATCATTGCATTACAACTTGCATAAAAGTTGCTTTCAAACTCTCTAATTTTCAAGGTTTCCATTCTCTTCAAGTTAGTGGTTAAAATGACCCCATGGAACCCTCTCTTGAGTGGGCTCCCTTTATATTGGCCATAGGAGCCCTAAATTATTAGAATGGTTCCCTTTTCTCTTTATGCTCGCCTAAGAATGATGTTCAAACTCTTTGATTTCTATGGTTCCTATTCTCTCAAGTTTAGTGGTTGGAATAGCCCCATGGAACCCTCTCTTAAGTGGTCTCCCTTTTGTTGGCCATATGAACCCTCTCTTGATGGAATGTTCCCCTTGAAAAATGGTTTTCAAAATCCTTCTCAAAAGATGATTTTCAAAAATGCATGCTCTCCATCTTTGTATTAAAAATGGTGCTTTAAAAAAGTTGTCATCATGTTGATTTTTGGCCCCTTATACTCTTGTCAAAATAGTGGTTATAATGGCCATAAGGAAACCTTCCTTGGAATGGTCTACAAACACCACCCATACAAACCATACTCTTTACTAGAGTCAAAATTTTCATGGAAATGATCTTCAAAGAGATGGCCTACTAAAGTCCATTGCATAACATGTTTTGTTTTCCAAAACTCTTTCCAAAAATGCACCAAACCACACTTCAAAATCATCTTTCAATCCAACCCTAGGTTAACTTGACCCTAGTTCACTCACCTTAGGTTAACTTAATCCTATTTAGTTAACCCTAAGTCTTCTTAACCTTAGGTCAACCTAACCCAAGTTAGTTAACCTTAAGTTCTCCCTAACCCTAGGCTAACTCAACCGAGGTTAATACACTTCAAGGTTCCAACTCTTGAACCCTTTTTTAAATGATCATTCAAACTTTCAAATGATCCTCATAACCTATTCCTCCAAAGCCTCCTACCCCCATGATTTCAAAAACCCAACTCCATAAACTCTTCGAATGTCCCTACACTCCATCTTCAAAGCATTTCCAAAAACGTTTTCAAAAGGTCACAAACCTAAGGTGTCCCTAGCCCTCTCATGGTTAGGGATTCCAAGGACAAGTGAAAAATCAAGAACAACCTCTAAGATTGTCCATATTAGGATTCCAAACCCTTAGCCCTTTCCAAAAACTACTTTAAAAAATTAATTCATCAAAACATGCCTCCAAGGTTTTCAAAACAAGACTTCAAAAACACTTTCAAGTTCTCTTGAGACATGCCAAAGCATTTTTCCAAAACTCCCTCAAGTTGATCCAAAAACATTTTCAAGAAACACTCCACCATTCAATTTCAAGTCAAAACCTCCAAGACCACAAAGGGTCTTCAATTTCCAAAGACCTCAAAGTGTCTTAAGTTTTTCCAAGACCACAAAGAGTCTTCAACTTCCAAAGACCTCAAAGTGTCTTAAACTTTTCCAAAGACCTCAAAGTGTCTTAAACTTTTTCAAAGACCTAAAGTGTCTTCAAACCTTCCAAAGGCCCTAATGCGCCTATTTTCCATCGGGCTCTTGCCCAAACTACGAATGACTTGATTCTCGCCAATTGAGATATGTAGGCAACCTAAAATGGTGCAGTCATAACTTTTATTCCAACTCCAATCCCTTTTTCAAAAATTCTAATCAATTCAAAATTCTTATTCCAAACTCGCCCAAAGCCTTTACTATTTTCAAACTTCTTCCACAAACTTGCATCATGCATCATCCATCCGAAAAGTGATGACTAAACCCCGTTTTTCAAAATTCGAAAGTGGATATTAAGTGGACAATGGTAACCGGTTATTCTAGTGAGTGAACAAAGGGTGATTAGACATGTAGGTACCGAAAGGGCGGGGTAGGGTGATGATCTTAGGATATCTTTCCTACACGTAACCAAACCCCAGACCATAGATTTCTGTTTTCGAAAGACCAAAATGGAGTTATTTTTTTTAAAAGGGCTTAAATCTTTTCAAAGGTTGCCAAACAACCTATTTTCTTAAAAACTCTCTCCTGAGGGAGTTTTCAAAAACCTTTTTTAAAAACTCTAAGTTTAATCTTCGGATTAACGCTTAGTTTTAGGTGCCCTAACTCACCTTAATCAAGTTAGGTGGCGACTCCTATTTTTTTAAAAAGCCCTTAGTCAAATCAATTTTCAAACCTAGTCGCACTTGTCCTTCTAGGAGGACGAATTCTAGTGACTGAGTTCCGTGCTTTAGGGTCTCCAAGCCGAAAGGACCTTGGACACCCCAAAAACCGAGGCGCAACAATAAGCAACCTTTAAAATGTTAAACCTTAAACTTGTTCATCTAAACATGAACCTAAAATATGAATAATTTTCTCACCAAATATGACTACTAAAAATGACTTCCTATGTATTATCTCTTCTTTGTGCCTTTCTCAGATCTTATCTACTGTCTCTATAATGTAATTTTTGTCACATGTTCACAGTTCCAGCCTCTTGATAAAGTAAGACACATATTATCATATTCCAATCTATACTTGTTCATGTTTAAGCTACATTTTATTTTCAATTTATCTGTTTCAATTCCCTCCTTTGTTGACATGCTTTGTATTACCTCTTTATTATCTCTATTTTGCACAATTCTCTTCTCTCTTTGATCTGTTCTATTTTAACACTTCATTGTCACTTGCTCCACTTGATATCTTCACTTCATAACCTGTTTCTCGTTCAAACTCTGGGTTTAGCTCCTTCATGTAATGCGATCTGTGGTTTTCTCCCATGATATGTATTTGTGTTCTGATTTATGTCTTTAAAGTATTACAGTTTTTGTTCATCCCTAATGATCTAAACTTGCAATTATAACTTTGTCTTAACAGGTCCTAGGTACATTTCCACATGCCACTATGGCAATGATGTTAATTGTTGTTGGAAACAAAATGTAAGAGTGAAACTTCTAAATATTCATTGGTAAGGTAACTTGGAGACCCAATGAGACATTTATTCATTTGATCTCTCATAGACAACTATTGTTACAATCACGATAAATGAAGATATGTTTTGCATTTCCAATTCATAACTGAGCCTGCCAATTTACTACCCCAGCTTGCATCTGATTTTATAAACTTAGACCTTTTGTATAAGCAAGTCCATTCCTTTACTATTGCACTTGCAATGTATGATAAGCAACCTTTAAAAAGTAAAACCTTCAACTTGTTCATCTAAACATGAACCTAAAATATGAATAACTTTAGCACCAAACATGATTGCTAGAAATCACTTCCTATGTATTATCTCTTCCTTGTGCCTTTCTCAGATCTTATATGTTGTCGCTAAAATGTAGTTCCTATCACAGGTTCACAGTTCCAACTTCTAAATAAAGTGAGCGACACATTTTTATACTGCAGTCTGTATTTGTTCATGATTGTATTGTTGTTTCACACAAACCATGATTGTCTTGCTATTTCATATGAAATGCACTATACCTATCAATAGGCTTGACCTCATATTACAAGATTAAAAATGATAAAATTCTTGTTAGTATTAGCCGTTACCAATGTTTCATGCCCGTCATGCCTAATATCTATATAGTTTATTAAATGAATGGATTTGGGATATGGATGGAATATAATGAAATAGAGCCACTTTGAGGTTCCCTATGAATTAACAGAAACAGTTGTTCAGTTCAAGTTCCTTTGCCTTTGCTAGGGTTGAGGTATGTTCTTTTACAAATTTCGTCATTCCTTTTACTATTTGCTCTGTTCATTCTCCCATCTCTTCGTCGTTCTCTCCATTTGGCTTTTTAGGCTTTTGCTTTTTTTGAACCCATAGGCCCAAACATCTCCATGTGTTGATCGATCTTATGTTTTCCTCAGCTTTCTTGATACTTCGACTTTTCTATATTCTTCCAGAGTTCATTTGTTGCAGTGGTGATTCGAGGTTGGATTGCAATTGACTACCCGTTTCCTGTGTTTTGCTTACTATTGGTAAAGATTACTGGTTTTGTTTCTATTTTCCTTACTATGAGTTGATCAGCCATTTTGCTGTATTTAGTTGATTTTTGTTATGAAGTTTTGCAATTTAGATACATTTACATCACATACAAAACTGTGCTTGTTAAAAGAAAAAAACAAGCAAGCAATATGAATTTTAGTTATTTAAGGATTTCACCCGCTTTAAATATTGTACATCCACTTTACTTTTAGTTCTTCTATATATCTATTTTGTAAGTTCTAAGAGTGCTAATATTCTTCATGATTCAATTGGCTACCATGTGATGCAATCTTATTTCTATTATTTTTATCGCTATGACTATAGATATTGTTGTGAAAAGCTTTTGCATCATTTGCCTTGTGGGTTAGTTTCAAAGGTAGCCATGAAGGATTCACTAACAACAAAGAGTTGACAAATTGATTATGAAACGATGCATTGAAGCTTCTATTAAAGTGGGATTGAAGTGGTCACATCATCTAACTTTTGTAATTCTGCATGGTTTGGTTTCTCAATTTTTTAAGTAGTTTAAACTAAGCACGTATTCATTTGGATTCTATCTCATTATTTCACCTCTCTTTTGATTTTCATATGAAACATTAGATAAAGCAACAATGAAAAAAAAATACAACAAATGACGTTTACGAAGAGGGCATATGTTGCATTTCTTTGAAGGTACATAGTCCTTTTCCTCAATTGCTATATATATGTGATTACGTATTTTTCTTCTTCAGTCATATTATGCAATGCTTGTAAATGCTATTTAATTCCAAAGTTATATTTGTAGGTATTATTTATTATGTCTATGGCTTATGCAGAAATGTCTGGAATATAGTTACTTTTGATGTTGAATTCTTTACACAGACTTATTTTTATTAGGAGGGCGAGAGCTATTTAGCTCAGTCTTGTGCACATTTAATTGATCTATGTAGTGCCACTTTGTTTATAGTGCCAACTCTTGGTGATAGTCATTACTGCCTGTATGTCAAGTAAATGAAAATATTTACAAATTTTGCAAATCCAAATACTAAATTGAATTCTATGAAATAGCATACATCAAGAGTAACTTTAAAATAGTAAACCTTTAAATTAATCTGTCAACACACATCTATTCTTGTATTCTCCACAATTACCAACTACTCATTGTATGCATGCCATAAGAATGATGACATACTTTAAACACTTATGCTATCACAATCAACGTCTTTGGTTGTAATACCAAAGCTATCATCATTACAATAGATCTTATTTAATGAACTCTTCATGAGTTCATCGCTCCTTGCCTTGTCACACTATTGACAATTATTTTATGCTATAATGCGATATTAAAAATGATAAATTTTTTGTTGATTTGAGCTACTACCGGTTTTTCCATTTAACATAAAGCACCAAAATAGACCAAAAATACACATACCTAATAACAAAAATCGGAAGCACCTCAAACTAACAAGTATTCTGTCATCATTATTCTTGTATCACGTTTGTCCAATTTGATTCGAATTGTCCACAGCTCTGTTTAGCTTTAGGTATAATTTCACACTTCCAACTTAGCTTTAGGTATAATTTCACTGAGATATGAAGAACCTTCTCTCTCTCTCTCTCTCTCTCTCTCTCTCTCTCTCTCTCTCTCTCTCTCTCTCTCTCTCTGTTTTGTTTGTTGCTTGCAAAATCTATATTGATTCAGAGTTTGACGGCGATGGTTGGACAGTCTTCAGAAGGTTTACATGTTCTCTCTATACATTTTTTGATGTTGTTTCATATATGTATTTCTATATTTCTCTCTTAGATTTGAATATTATTTGTTCTCTCTTGGTCCTGAAACGATCACTCTTAATTGCTTTTTCCTATGTGGTTGTGTATTTTCACCTTTTAGAATGGATTTCAATAGATTTCTTTTGTTTTTCACCCTCTAGGATGGATTTCAACAGATTTCTTTTGTTTTTCTTTTTTTATATTTATTTATGTCCCACTTCTACTCTGCCTACCTTCTTTATGTACTTTCTATTTATGTCTGTAACATAAGCTACAGGCTACATAAAGTGATTGCTTATGCTTAAAGGAAGGGTTTGTTTGTGTGCTTGGACCATTATGCTACTATTTATAATTTTTTCCTATTAAAATAACTGTAATTATTTAGGCATATTCAGGGACGATTTGTCACTTGTCTAACACATCCTGTATTATCCATGGTAAAAAAATGCGTAATATTACTTGCACAAAAAAGTACTTAAAATGCAAAAAAACCATTTTATCCGTAGAGGTTAATGAAGAATGGCATAAGAAAAAATCTACTTGATTTAAATTGGACTAATTTACGGACGACTTTCTTCACATACATGACTGTCAAGCACATATTGAATTTAATATAACTAGTAGTTCGATTAAGTAAAAAAAATATGTAGTTGTATTGTTATGCAGCTGGTGACATTACTCTTTTTGATAAAATTAATTAATTGGTATTAAATTTGATTGGTAAACATGTTGTTTTCAGTCATTGGAACATTACGAGAAGCAGGCATGAACTGATTCAAAAGAACTTCATGAATTGGGTTTTGTTCAAAGGTGAATGGATAGATTTTTTATCAAAGTTATTTCCTCCTTCATCTTTATATAATAATCTAATGAATTGGATTTATACTTATAGAGTACCAAGAAAAGTTATGTTAAGAGTATGTTGCTATTGTTGGGTAATGATCTTTATCATGTGGTTTACATGGACTTTCTTCAAGTAACATCCTCTAGCTTGCTCGAGTTAATGGAAATGCTAATATTGCTTTTTTCATATCTACCAATGCAGCAATATATTTGTCAATTCTCTCATTTATCCATTATATGCTGTAAAATTACATCTCTCTTTAGTCTGCATCGCTGAGAGGTGTACATACAATGAATTTTACTGATGTTACTTCTTCTTACCATCTTTCACTGGGCCGACCCTGAATCCATCACCATCAAGTAATGCCTTCTACCTTTCACTTGTGCCTTCAATATTATACCAGACTTACAACTAGACCTCAGTTATTTCTATTTTCCCATTTTGTCACAACATGATGATAGGCAGCTAGTTTCATGTTTTCAATTCAGAGTTATTTTTCTGGGTTTAACCTTATTGTAACACTATTAGAAGGAGCACGAACTCTATATTGTTCTTGAAAAATTTTAAAATGTAATATTAAATACGATATAAAATTAAATTTGCTTGACCAAGTTGCAGCATTTACTAATTCAAAAACTGTGTTTCTTTGATCAACCATTATTTTTGTTCCATCATCAGCTGTTGGGTATTCATTGTAATTTTTTGCTCTTAATTTGGAATGTGCACTTGGCTTAATATCTGAGCAGGTTCTTGGGCCATTTCCAACCATTACAAGGTAAATCAGCTCTTTGGATGGTGGTGGTTTTTTGTTTCCTCCCCCTTTTCTATGTTTTTAATTGGTTTTTGAATTTAGAAGCTTCCTCCACTGGAATTAATATAATTTTGCCTTTTTGAATAGTAGCAATGGTGACTTGCTTATTAAGAATGTTCTGAGTAACAGCTCAATCACAATGGTAACTTTCAGTAACAAATAATTTGTCTCGGCTTTCAATTAGAGCCGCTTATTATCAATAACCATATCTAGCAATAAAACTCTACTCCCTTGCCCAATCTTCTACAATTGAATTTGTCTTCTTGCAGCATAACTAAGTTCTCAAATTTTCAAGACCCTCGGAGACTCTCGAACAACTAGATCTTTCCAATAACAACATACGTGACCATATTCCAAAATGGGTTCAGGAGAGTTCAATTTTTTTTTTAGATCTTTCTCATAACTATCTTCAAGGATTACTCCTATTTCCACCACTTACGAATTTTCATTTCATCTCACACAATGAACTCACACGAGAAATCCCTTCATCTATATGCAATTTTATTGACCTTATGATTCTTGATTTGTCTCATAATAACTTGAGTGGGGATATTCCACAATACTTGCAAGGCTTCAGCATTCTTAGAGTGTTAGACTCCTTCAAAATATCTTGGAATTCTATCGGCCCTTTGCCAACAAGATATCTGAGAATTTTCAAAGCCATGAGCAATGCAAATCAAATAGAAATGGAAACTCTCAAGTGTGATAGATTGCTGATCAACCTAACGCATTTGGACTCTTGAAGGTCATGGGCCTTATAGTTAGTTTTGACTTTGTGCAGATGAACTCTTTTTTTCATATCTTGGAATTTCATCTTTCTAATTGATACTGGATTGTGCTCATACCTTTCAAAACCTTTTATTAGATCTGCTTCCACTAGAAAGAGCATTTCTTTCAAAGTATTTTGCACTGCAAGTTCTTATTTTGCATGCCTTGGACTCTTCTTCAATGGATGCAAGTTCTTATTAGAAGTCTTGCCAAGCCAAAGCAACTTGACTCTTCTTTGATCTTATTAATAAATAGTGCTTGGGCTGCAACAAAGCAATCCTCTACCATGAAGAATCAGGTATGGATCACATCATAACAACCTTCTAAGATAATGCCCTCTACAGCTACACCATGCGGATTTGTCTTTTTAACAAAAGCTTAGTTATTAGCATAACCTGTTGAACACATAACTGAAGGTGCATCCTTTTAAATGCTGATTTGAAATGGTTACCTTTGAAGTAATGCAGGTGAACTTTTACGAGAGAAGGAAAAAAGAAGAAGAACACAATACATGTAGCAACTACCTTCTATATGTACATGTTCAGCAAGTTCCCACTGAGTTCAGTAATGCTTCTACCAATATGGTAAATTAATGTATGTTCATTAATAATCAAGAGATTTTGAAAATCTTGAAATTATTTGAAACTATAAATCACAATGCATATGGGATATGATATTCTTTGACAATATATATTCAACATTTCCAAAAATATTTTATAAAATGATCTTCTTTGAAGACAACTAGGCACGGACCCCTTCCACTAGTATATACATATAAATGTATATAATTTTTTAGTCATCTAACATGTGTGAACTGATAGGGATTTGGAATACAAAAACGATTACAAAATTTACGACCACAATAATGTAATTGAATGAGAATTATTTACTTTAAAAAAATATTATATTCTTAATTAAAAAAAATCACTAGCACATCAATCTGATGACTTTTTTGTACTATTTTTTTAAAAAAAATTAGAATTTTTCTATTCAAAATTACATGAACTCTTAATTGCTATAAAACTAAAAGAATATAAAGTAGATAAAATAACTCAACATAAATTATAGAGAATAGTTCTTCAGAAATTGTCAAAAATTTATCATATTAATTCTTCAGGAACATTTAAGGATTGATCTTTTGGACTACCCAAAACTTTGTTGATTATACAGAACTAAATAAAATACAACAAAGTATTTGAGATTTTACTTATACCTCCCTTCTATTTTCTCTCTAATTCATCCTTTCTATTTTTTCTCTATTTTTTGTTGTACTTAGAACTACCTCTGGTCACCTATATTTATAGTGAATCGGAGTCAGTTGAGACGCAGGGGGATGATGAACTGATTCGATGAATGAGGCAGTCCCTAAAGTATAATAAGCTCAAGGTCATTTATGACATCATGCATGACATCATGGCCAATGTCATAAATGACATAATACTACCCCTTAGATGACCGCAGAGTAGCACAAGTATATATTTTGTTGAGTATGTTAAAACTACCTTATTAAAACCTTACTAGGAGAAACTCAATGGGAAAAAATCTCAGCAAAAGAAAAAGAGTACAGTGCTTAACTCCCACTGTTTAATAAATACTTGTTTGCTTCAAGAAAGATTTCTGATATGGCGCATACCAATACCATGCACGAGTTTCTCAAATGTTGCAGCTGATAGTGCTTTAGTAAATAAGTCTGCTAGATTATTACTCGAACGTATTTGCTGGACATCAATATCACTATTCTTCTGGAGTTCATGTGTATGAAAGAATTTTGGAGAAATACACTTCGTTCTGTCACTTTTAATGCACCCTCCCTTAATCTGTGCAATACAAGCTGCATTATCCTCGTATAATATTGTCAAGGTATCTTTGACTGTAGATAATCCGCAACTTTCTTGAATATATTGAATCATGGATCTCAACCAAATGCACTTTCGGCTTGTTTCATGAATTGCAATTATCTCATAATGATTTGAAGAAGTTGCAGTCAATGTTTGATTTACAAATTGTCAGGATATAGCAGTGCTACCATAAGTAAACACATACCTTGTTTGAGACCGAGCTTATGTGGATCAGAAAGATAGTCAGCGTCTGCATAGCCAATTAATTCAAGTTATGACTACTTTGAATAACATAAGCCCATATCAGTTATCCCTCATAGATAACGCAATATATGCTTAATTCCTTTTCAATGTCTCTGCATTGATGCTGAACTATATCTTACCAATAAATTGACAGAGAATGCTATATCAGGTTCTGTACAATTTGCAAGATACATAAGAGCACCCAATGTACTAAGATATAGTACTTTAGAACCAAGAAGTTCTTCACCATCTTCTCGAGGACGGAAAAAATCTTTTTGTACATCTAATGAATGGACAACCATTGGAGAACTAAATGGATGAGATTTGTCCATGTAAAATTATTTCAAAACCTTTTCAGCATATGCCAATTGATGGACAAGAATTCTATTTGATAAGTGCTCAATCTGTAATCCAAGACAATACTTTGTTCTCCCAATATCTTTCATTTCAAACTCATCCTTTAAATAATTAACAGCTTTAGTAATCTCTTCAGGAATTCTGATAAAATTTAAATCGACAATATAGACTGCAATGATAACAAACACGGATTTTGATTTCTTAATGAAAATGTATAGACAAATTGTATTGTTCACATATCCTTCTTTCAAGAGATATTCACTTAGACGATTATACCACATGTGACCGGGTTACTTTAACCCGTATAAAGATCTTTTAAGCTGGATTGAACACAAATTTTGTGGTTTAAAAATATTTGCTTCAGGTATTTTAAATTCTTCAAGGATTCTCATATATATATCATTATCCAATTCCCCATATAAGTAAGCGGTTACTACATCCATTAGACGTATATCTAGTCCTTCTAATACTGTTAAACAAATCAAGAATCTGAAAATAATTGCATCAATTACAGGAGAGTAAATCTCATCATAGTCAATACCAAGTATCTGCGAAAAATCTTGTGCTACGAGTTGGGCTTTATATCGTACTATTTCATTTTTCTCATTTCGTTTTCTTACGAATAGCCATTTATATCCAATGAGTTTTACATCTTCAGGTATGTGGACTATAGGTCCAAATACTTTACATTGTGCTAATGAGTGTAATTATGTCTCAATAGCTTCTTTTCATTTTGGCCAATCAATTCTACGTCAACATTCATCAATTGTCTGTGGTTTTGCCTCTTCATTACTTCTGGTAATATCAAGAGTCACTTTGACTGAAAATATTTTGTCAACAACTATATTATTTATATTCCAGTTTTCTCCTGTATGAATATAACTTATTGAAATCTCATTATTTTCAGGTACCATTTCATTTACATGAGGTTTCTCTTTTGAAAATTCTTCTTTAGAATTCTCTTTTTCAAGAAATTTGGATATTGATATGGTGTTTTCTTTAGGAGCACCAATTTGCTTATACGTTTTTTTTTTTTTTTTTTTTTGTGTCTTCCTTTTCTGGAAATAGTGTCTTTTGCACCTATAGGCCTCCCACGCTTCAAACATATTTTAGATTCATTTACTGTTGTACTAATAGATTGTTCTACAGAGATATCAATACATGCTGGAGTATTAGCAACTAGTATATGTGATTTTGTTATATTCTTTATGTCATTGAACGCATAAAGCAATTGATTTGCAATTGTTTGTAAATGAATAATTTTGTGAATTTCTGATTCATGTTAACTTGTTTGAGAATTAGTATGAGATAGCATTGAAAGATTCCAACTGATCTCTCATTACTTTTCTAATTGCGTCTTTTGTTCCCCTAATGATGGGAAGACTGACTCATCAAAATGGCAATCCGCAAAATGTGTTTTGAAGACATCACCTGTTAAGGGTTCTAGATATCTTATAATAGATGGAGAATCAAAACCAACATAAATTTTAAGTCAACGCTAGGAACTCATTATAGTATGTTGTGAGGGTGAAATTGAAATATATACAGCACAACCAAAAACTTATAAGTGAGAAATATTTGGTTGTTGACCAATTACAAGTTGTAATGATGAGTACTGATGATAAGCAATTCGTCGGAGTCTAACTAATGATGCAGCATGCAATATGGCATGTCTCCAAACAGAAACATTTAATTTTGTTTTCATAAGTAAAGGTTAAGCAATAAATTAAAGTCGTTTTATCAAAGATTCGGTAAAAGTACTTTGTGTGTGTGTGTAAGCAATTAAGTGTTCAACATCAATATCTATTAACATGCAATAATCATTAAATGTTTGAGATGTAAATTCTCCAGCATTATCTAATCGTATTGACTTAATCAGATAATATGAAAATTGTGCCTGTAATTGAATAATCTGGGTAAGAAGTCTAGTAAAAGTAATATTACGAGTAAAAAGTAAACAAATATGTGACCATCGTGTGGATATATCTATTAAAATTATAAAATAACGAATTGGTTCACATGGAGGATGTCCTATAGATATCTTCTTGAATTCTTAGTAAGAATGATGGGGACTCAAGAATTACCTTTGAAGTAGATAGTTTGACAATTAATTTTTTTTGTGAATAAACAGCTCATGTATAATCATTTGACAAAATAATATTCTGGTTCTTTAGCGAATGTCCATGTGAGTTTTCAATAATTCAACGCATAATTTTTTATCCTGGATGACCCAAACGATCGTGCTATAGTATAAAAATTTTTAGATCAAAGCACTTCTAGTGCATCACTACAACTAATTCCTCAGCTTTTATAGTAGTATAATATAATCTAGAAGACAATGCAACAAGTTTCTCTGATATATACTTCTTTCCTGAAATATAAAAAATAATGTAAAGTTGTTCTACATTATCTTCATTCGTCGTCTCAATATGATATCGATTACGACGTATATCTTTAAAACTTATCAGATTTCTTTTAGAATTAGTAGAGTAAAATGCATTGTCAACGTATAACTTTGTTCCTCTTAACAATATTATATTGGCCTTTTCAGAGCCTTCAATTAACTTTATTATGCCAAAGATTATATTGACATTAGCTTCAAGTAATGTCAAGTGCGAGAAATATTTTTTCTCTAAAAAAATTGTGTGTTGTTCCACTGTCTATCAGATATGTGCCTTCACTATTCATGTTTGAAATAATCAACACGTTTGTACGATCCATGCATCTATATACAAAATATTAAAATTATTTTTAAAAACAAGATAATTTATTTGAAAGGAAAAGCATATGAAAGAAACATTACAAAAGATGATAATAAACTAAATAGACTATAACAACTAGAAAATAACATTAATTAATGTGGACATCCCCTCATCAATTAAATGGTCTATTTACTCATTAGCATCCTCAAATAAATCTGAGACATCTAGGTGAGTAATATTAACTGGGCCATCAAAATCTGTAAAAATACATTTCTGCATTTTTTTTATTTATCTTTAAGTGAGGCTTGGTAAAGGTCTCTTAAATGTTTGAGCTTACGACAGGTATATGACCAATGCCCTTTCATTCCACACCTGTAACAAATATCTTCATAATTCTTGGAAGGTTTATTCTGTAAACCTTTTTTTTTTTTTTTTTTTGCTTGCTTTACTTTAGAATTGTTTCATTACTGGTGGTATGGTGTGATATTTTAAAACCTCATGTGATAAGTGTTACCTCCACAAATATGTCTGCGACCATGTCTGCCAAACGAGACTGTATTCACTTTAGGGAATAGAACAGAACCAGTAGGTTAGGACTGATGATTTTTCATTAGCAACTCATTATTTTGCTCAGTCACAAAAAAAATATAATATCAATTCAGAATATTTTTTAAATCTGCGTTCTCGATTTTGCTTTTACAGGAGCACATTTGAAGCATGGAATGCGAAAAATGTTTTTTTCAATATGTCTTCATCAGTAATAATTTCTCCATATAACTTTAATCGTAAGCTGATTTTAAACAATGCAGAGTTGTATTCACTAACCGTTTTAAAATCTTGCAACTTCGAGTGCATCCAATTCGATCTGGCTCTTGGGAGGATTATGAACTTCTGATGCTCGTATTTCTCTTTTAAATTTTTTTATAATATCAATGGATCTTTTATCATGAGGCACTCAGATTTTAATTTTTCATGAAGATGATGACGAAGGAAAATCATTGCTTTAATACGATCCTGTTGGGATGCGTCAGTTTCTTCCGCTATTGTTTGTTCAAGTGCCTTTGCAGTCAGATGGATCTCAGCATTAAGGATCTATGATAAATAATTATCTCCAAAAATGTCAAGGGCGGTGAATTCCAATTTTGTAATATTCAACATTTTTATAATGCTATAATAACAAAATAATAAATTTAAATCATGACAAAATTATTAAGACTACACATATATTCAAGCCACATAAAATAATAAAAGGAAAACTACAAAGTAACATTTGTCAACGTGAATGCTAAATAATCATGACCTTCTAAAATTTCATACTTTGTGAAAGTCATCAAGCATTAAAAGTTATGAGACGTATACGTATGTGTATATTTGGAGTTTCGTGCTGATAACGTATTATAAAACTAAAATAATATAAAACAGATAAAATAACTTAACATAAATTATAATGAATAGTTCTTCAGGAATTGTCAAAAATTTATCATGTTAGTTCTTCAAAAATATTTAGGGATTGATCTTCTTAACTATCCAAAATTTTATTGATTATACAAAACTAAATAAAATATAACAATGTGTTTGAAAATTTACCTATACCTCCCTTTCTTCTATTTTCTCTCTACTTCATCTTTTTTATTTTTTTCTTTACTTTCAGTTGTATCTAAAATTATCTCTAGTCACGTATATTTATATTGAATCAGACTCGGTCGAAACGCAGGACGATGAACTGATTCGATGAATGAGACGGTAATAGAAATATAATAAGCTCAAGGTGATGCATGACATCATGACCATAGCCATGCATAACATCATAGCCAATGTCATCTACGACATATTATTGATTCAATTATGGTAATTTTAAGCTGTTATTAATTTATTATGTCATTGACTTTAGTAACTTATTGCAACCCTAGAAAGAAGAGAGAAAAAAATAAAATAAAAAATAACGCATGTGTCAGAATTCACGCGTGTTGGAGGAAGAGTATGTGTAGACTTCTTCAAGTCCAATATTTCTGAGCTTCGTCGAAGAGAAGTCCAATTTATGATAAGAGTTCAAAACCAGTGCAGTCTCTCTCTCACACTCTCTCTCTCTCTCTCTCAACCCCCTCCTAAGTAAAGTTGATTTTGTTGGGGGAGAGAGAGACTGTCACAAAAGCGCACATAGACAGTTACGTATTTCCCTAGAGCTTTCTGTCCTTTCCTTCTTTTTTTTTTTTCCTTTCCTTCTCCTTTCATTTTCACCTAAAGGATTCCCAAACTTTATTGTGGGTACATAAGAAGTCTCAAGAGCACATCTGATCCATTGTTGTCTTCAAGTCCCAATCTTGCAATCAATCAGTTCTCTGTTTCTGTGAAGCTCTTCTTCTTAGTCTTCTTATTTCTATTGGGTTAATTTGTGTTGCAGAGATGAGTGACCCCAAATATGCTTATCCTTACCCTGCTCAAGGTACCCACCTCTCTCTCTCTCTCTCTCTCTCTCTCTCTCTCTCTCTCTCTCTCATTATTGTTTTCCTTGTGAGTTAAAATCAAATTTCAGATGTTTGCTTTATCCACTGAGTTTTCAACCATTTCCAATGTTTTATTTCGTTCTCTTTTTTTTTTTTTTTTTATTGTTACCATAGTATTTCTAATTGAAATGATTTTTGGTGAAGGCTATTATCAAGGGCCCCCAGTGATGGCACCACCTCAGTATGCTGCTCCACCACCAAGGAGGGATCCTGGTTTCCTTGAGGGATGGTATGCTCTCCGTGCAGTTCTATACATATATATATGTATATATACTTACAAGTATATATGTGTATGTATCTCTTTCCTAAATTCCAATTTTGATTCTTTTTGTGTGAATTGCAGCCTTGCAGCTTTGTGTTGCTGTTGCCTCATTGATGAGTGCTGCTGTGACCCCTCCATATTTTGTGTTCTAGTACCCTGGTTTTTCTACTGTGAAATTCAAGAATTTTCTATCTTTCTTTTCTTTTTATTTTTGGTGGTTGTGATGTATAAAAATAATTTAGTGGACTTCATCAAACCATGGACTTGGTTTTGAGTGTTTTCTAAACGGTATGGTTGTAAAATAATCCTACATATAATATATATTAGATATATGTGTATATATTATATATCCACTACACAATTTGCAATTGTCCACCTTGCACGGCCAACAAATTGGAAAATGAAATAAGCTAAGATTGAGTCCAGAGAGATGAGTTTTATGATCAGGTTTTCTATTAAAAATTTATTTTAAACATATAATCATTTGAACTAGATTTTGATTACTTGGTAATCGACATTTGAGTGCGGATCTGACTACAAATCAAGTTTTAGTAGTTGATTAATGATATATGTGGCCTCCGATAGTGTATGAGTAAATACAATCACTTTTGATTCTTTGAATGCTTTTTTATGACACGTGCCAAGGCATGTCAAATAAGTGTTTATGTTTGACATGTGTTTGATATGGCCATGATATCTTTTTGAAAGTTTTTTTTTTAAACTTTTTTTTTATTTTTTTTTAGAAAGAATCAAATACAAGTATAACTAACGAATAAGGAAGAATCAGTAGGGACGATAAAATTAGTATGTTAGTTATCTAACTATTAGAGAGACTAAGCAGCTGGAGGAATAGATATTATCTATTTCAGACACCACATCCTGTCGCGACTTGAATCCGTGACCTCACCGAAGCCACGGTGGGTCCATAACCATTGGCCAATGCCCTGGTCAGCTTATGTACAAAGAATAACCAAAGAATAGAACAAATTTAGGAATGGCTTTAAAAGCTAGCACAGCCCAATCAGTAGCCAATTAAATAGCAAAAGCTCACTTGGCAAAGGGACTCTACCTATTTGAAAAAAAAAAAAAAAAGGAAGGAACGTTTATATTATTTACTTTATTGTTACATATTTATTTCTCTTTTTGTGATCCAACTCAGATAAGAGAGCGCTATAATTTCTCTAGTTTTTTATTTGCTATTTTTTATGGCTCAAGTCATCTTGGGAATGGCTTGAGCCATGTATGTTTGCAAATTTTTTGCAGGGATTCAAAGAGCAATGCTCGATGCATGGCTTGATTTTGGCCCGAGCCATAATTATGATGGCTAGAGTTATGTTAGTGATGGCTCGAGCCATATTGGGAATTTTGAACTTAAATGAAAAACAACCACTATTTCAAGTCGAAAAAGGTGTCTTTTCGTTAGATCCGACATAACCATTTGTAGATACGGTTTCAAACGTTATAAATAGGAGTTTTTGCATCTTTGTAGATATGGTTTCAAACGTTATAAATAGGAGTTTTTGCATCCAAAAAAACTTACGTATACTAAGATATGCAAACATTGGATGATACAGATGCTCTCTCTCTCTCAAGTTTTGTCTGTAATACATTTTTTGTAAGAGAATTCTAAAGGAAAATTTTCAGCCTTCAAGATTGATGTTTGCAAATTTCAGGCAGCTTTGTCGTATTCTGAAAGTGATTCGTTATTAACCCGGCAGTAAAGATATTGAGGTCTACTGGTACCCCTCAATGCCACAAACTTGATTCTTTACTTCCGTCGCATTTTTTTTTTCTAACATCCTTTGGCAAAGAAACCGTGGATGAAAAAATAGACAATTATATATATATATATATACACATTTGTTTCCTTTCCTTTCAGTGTCATGTTACTCGGAGGAACGAATAACATCGAGAGATTGAAATTAATCACAAGTATTTTTTTTATATGTCAGTTCCTTTAATTTATTTCCTCATACTTGAATAAGGAAAGTGCAAAACGATTTTACAGGTAATAAGTAATTATTTATTCTGCAGAATTTCAATGAAGATAAAACATTTCACATATACCGAAAAAAAAAAAAAAAAGATAAGATAAGACAGTTCTTGTAAAAAGGAAACACTTAGGTGCAGAATAATCATAATTTTGCTTCTCTTTTTCTCTCTTATATATGTATATATATGTACACATACATACACATAAATTAAGCCAATGTATTCTACAAATGACATTCAACTACTGTATATTACCCAGCACATATAGTGTGTGTTCATCCGACCATAGTCCATTTGCTTGTGTTAGAGTCGTATATATCTATATATGGTTGTGGTTGCCATGGGATAATACTCTATGGCTGGTGTGTCGAGGCAAGGCTCCCCTCTAGACCTTAGCTTCCATAATTTTTCGACTTTTGATCTAATTATGTCACGTTTGGACAAGTCTAATGTGATTGAATGTGTAATATTATGAAACTGACAATGCAAATAAAATTAAAATTAAAATCTTACAAGTCCAACTTCTCCATACATAGAAGCTTGCCAGGAATTCCAATGAAAGACTTCAAAGCCCTCAATTGAAAGCTCGTATACAAATTTCAGATTAAAAAACAAAGAAAGCCCCATGTTTTCTTCTTTTAATTGTTCTTTGAATCAAATCAAGAGAAAGAGTGATAGAGGAGAGAGAATGGAGGCGGCCATTGTCTGGGGGGTTTTCTCTGTGATGAAAGATTCAAAACAATTTGGAGAGGTATTTGTAATTGGAGGGGATTTTTCAAGGGAACATTAGAAAGATTTGGCGAATGAATTCACAATTTTAGGATGAAAACTATTGTACATTCATTAAATTAAACTTATCTAAACGTGGCTCATCTAGGTAAGAAGTTTGGAGAATTGTCTAGGTTAAGGCTTGGAGGGAAGCTAGACCTTGTATGGCCCAATTGCATATCTATTTTTTAGTAATTAAAAAAATTCTTATAGTGTGTTTGGAATCAAATTCATTTGAAAAGATTTCAAAATCCAGCCTTTCTTTTAAAAAGATTTCAAATTTAATTTTTCTTCTAAACTTATCCAAATCGAATCTCATTTTAAATTCTTCCCTTTCGAAAATTAAAAATCCCATTTTGATATATAATTCCATGAAAATTTATCATCCTATACACTGTTAATCTCTAATCAACTTCCACTGTCATGCAATTGTGAAAAAAAAAATAATCCAATTGCTAATTTTGTAAAACATGATCACCTAGTTTAAAGAGGAAAAAAAAAAAGGATAAATGGGTGTAATTGGATTTTTCACATACTTCCTCCAATTTGTTGTAAAGGGATTTAACATAATTCAGCTTGCATGTGAGTGTGAAATTATAAAGTATTTCAAATGGATCTCTTTCTCTGAAAAAAAAAAGATAAATAATTCACATCTAAATTAAATTGATAAGGGATTGGATTTTCACTTGTTTTTTGAAAATATTGGACGAGAGATATTGAAAACATAAAAAATGTAATGAACGAATAAAATATTCAAGCATATCGAACTTTTTTTTTAAATGCAAATAATGAAGGCCGACAACCCAATATATTGTACATAAGAGGTGATATAGAGGACAAAAAGGGAAAATAACAAAACAAAATTAAAATTGATTTATTTACTAGCGATCATCCATACAATGCAATGCATGAGAATTAAAATTTATAAAATACTCAAAACAACCATTATTGCAAAAAAAAAAAAAAAATGCCCAATATAGAAGATATTGGTAACACGTTGGTCACGCCGGCCAAATCTAGAATTTCAAAAAAAACTGAATATTAAAAACCTTATAAATGTTGAATATCTTATTAATTCAATTTTTTTTTTTTAATGCGCTGACTGCACTTCTGATATCCACATTGGTATACCTGGTTTTCCTAATAAATTTTTAGATATCAACTAGTCTTTGCCTACTAGTGCGTTATGTTTGAATCTTAAATTTGACAAGAGAAATAAAATTATTTACACATTTATTTTTTATTGGTAACTAAACAAAGAAATGGATTTTTTTTTCCTAACCTACCAAACAAAAACAAAAGAACTTAGCAATCATGAAAACAGTGACATATACTAGGTATTAAAGCGACTTATGCACTGTATCCTTACAACAACATTATTCATGTATATATATGTGTGTGACTTCTGTATTGTTTCCTTACAACAACATTATTCATGTATATATACAAACATATATGTTTGTAATCAATGCTTGTTTTTCCTTGCCAATTTAAGCTGTATCTGTCTTGCTCTCACCAACCTCAGCCTTACAGAGGGGACACATCTTATTGATCTTCAGCCACTTATCCACACACTTCTTGTGGAAGAAATGAGAACATGGCAACTCCCTAAGCACTTCATTGTTTGCATACTTCCCCAAGCAAATGCAGCAAACCTGTAAAAAAAAACAATAGAATAACAACCAGTCCTTTGTTAAGGGTATTAATAAAGGATCTTGTGACCCAGATAATGCTCAACAAAAGCAGATATCATACTAATCTTTAACATCTGTGATTCAACAAACCAATCAAGGTCTGATTTTGCAAAAACCTCATTCACCCATCCCAAATATTATTGGCGAAATGTGATGGCAAGCAATTTTGAAAATTCATATATATGTGTCATTTAGTGAATTCAAAAGGTTAAAAAATGGAACTTCTACTGGGATTTCCAGTAACTTGGAATATGCCTTGCAGGTCAGTATCCTGTTTTGGTTTTAATCAGGATCCATATCCATAGTGAATCGAAATCTTAGTCCTTGATCTGAAGGTCTGAACTATACTTATGACTACCCCGTTTAAGTCACTTATTCAAATAACAGACTTTCTAAAAGCATGATAGATCACATCAACAAAGTTGTAGCCATCATGGTCCATACATTCTCAATCCAGTTCTTAAATGGCCAACATGAAATTATATATACATACTTCAATGTATAGTTAGATCCATACTTCAATATATAATTCAATATGTGAACAGGCAAGAACTCTTCATCCATAGTTATGCAAACCAATACAACTTTTCTTTCTTATTTTCCATGTTTTGTTCCTCCTGCCAGGTTTTGTAAGAAAAGGAAAAGGACCCAGACATTGAGTTGTAATCAAAGATTCTCCTGAGGCATGAACCTTCCCAATTTCTAAGATAAAGAATCCAAACAAGTTGTACCACAAGTACGAATGGGACAACGTTTAAATTTCACCAAGAAGCAGTAACCAACAAACCAGGAAAGCTTTGGGTGGATAAGAAAACAGCTTACCGCATCTTCTCCTGATATCACAAGCTCCTTTTCTGCTCCTGAACCCACAACTCCACCTTCACCTGCACCTGAGTTGATTTCTCTGCCATTGCCATTTCTGGTTTTCTTCATCTTAATTGTGTAGGTTGGCAGAGAATTTATTGATTCTGGTGTGGCCCCTCTATTTCTAGTAGGATCCATAAAGACTAGGAAAGGAATTATACAAGGAAGGAAGCAGCAGACTGGAGCATACATACTAAATTGAACACCATATCTGATTAAGCCAAAGATGCTAAACACTGCAAACAACCTGAAAATTGGCAAAATGCATAAATGGACTGAGCACCCATAAAAAGGAAAAGTAGAAGACAGAATGCAGAAACAGAAAACAGAACATGCTGTAGAATGACTCAACGAGTACCAGAACAAGTGGGAATGATCAGGCTCAGAGGAAGAGAATTGCCCTCCACACATCCAAACATAGCCAATCAAAATCCACACTCCGAAGAAGAAGTCTAAAGCAACCTTGAAGTTTTCCACAAGTACCTCAACCCTGCAAGGTAGAAACCAGATCATTGAGTGTACTTTTCAACACCAGCATTCTCAATTACTTTGGACTTTTAAACAACATAAGCAGAATGTGTCCAGCTTCTTAAGAAAGCATGATCAATAGATGAATAATTAGGAACCTAGAAGCCAATGGTCATAATTCACCAAATAATGACGTAAGTGTCACTAGAAGACTGGTTTCAAACAGAATGAAGCATCAAGACGAGTAATCCATTGCATTTTAAAAATCTCTCCTTTCTTGCAGCAGGGCCAGGTTTGTTAAAAGGGGCCTGGCCCTTGCCCAAAAAAAAAAGATCTACTTGTGTAAGTTGTTTGATTATGCTTTGCAACAAATTAAGAAGCATAGACACTTCTAATAAGATGTAGTTTTCATGTCAAACACTCCACTAACAAGCGTTCGAATGTGTTCTATTATTTTTAAATTTTCTTAGAACAAGGCTGCACACATGTCCATCTCTTACACACAAAAACATGTTGGAAGTTTGAAGAATATGACTAGGCATCCAATTGTAAACTAAGAAAAATGGAAATTTATATCTAATTTGATGTTTAAGTTACGGAATACATGGCTTTTAATTTTAATTAGTGCTATATTGTAATTTTTTAATTATTATTGAGTAAAATATTCACATGCATATGACACTGGAGGTGTGGCGTACGTGATGCGCGTGCACAATAATCAAGCTAAATATAATACATACTATCCATACTAGTATAAAGGAAACACAGCAGGTTGGTATTCCCTCTTTTTTGAAACCTTGCAGGTTTTCCCAATGCCATATCAATCCCTAAAATATTCAACAATGCAAGTTTAAATCATCAGTTAGACACAAATAAGAGATGAATTATGACATCTTGGCTCTTCTTCAATTTGAGGAAGTTTTTGTGTAATTTTTGTATAAATAGCCAAGTCATTTCATTGCTCAACAAATAAGTTCTCCAGGCTGTCCCATGGACACGCTAGTAAAGCTTCGAAATTATGGTGGAGGGTTAGCCCTATCAGTTTTCTGAAGTCCCTAACTTACTTCATAGAATGGTTGGTAAAGCCTTTTGGACGGTGATGGGTAAGGCTTTTGTCACTTATCCATGGTGTAAGACTGTATGGTCAGGGACAAAGGCCCCCAGGACAAAATGGAGACCACTGATAGTGTTGGTTTATAGACTCCGGACAAAATGGAGAGCTGAGATTTTTTTCTCTAAATTTTTCCCTAACCCTACATTAATTAGGTATAGGTAAGCATAGGCCGTAAACAAATCAAACCACATAAAAAAAACTAAGGCTACGTAGCAAAGAAAAATCTACCATAATATAGATTGTATAGGAAAAGGGTCATTTTACTATGTAGAATTTTTGGAGTACCAAATATATAGGTTTTTTTTGACATAAAGAGGGCCACATTATTAGTGTGTAAGGTAGAAACAACTAGGATCTAAACTACATTTTTATGACTCAGATAACATTAAATGCAGGGGATATTTTCAGTAAGCAGATGAGGAAGATAAGAAAGACACGATGCCAAGTGTGCATACCTCTCTCTCTCTCTATCTATATATATATATATTCTATATACATATAAATAGAGAGAGTACCAGCTTCAAGTGAATATGAAACATTAATAGAGAGGCAGTACCAGACTCAGGCGAAATTGAAAGATTATCTGGTAGATCATGCTCACAATCTGTTGAAATCAAGTGGTTCAAAATTGGAATTGCAATTAGATCCGAAGCAAAATGGGAAATCACGGAAAAGAGTCCAGTAGGTAGGTAACTCCCATGTTTTTAGCAGACTACTTCAGTTATGATCTTTAGCCTCCATGCATTTGGTGCGTCCCACACTACAACGCTTAAATCTTATCGGCAGCGGTTAGTATTACCTTACCACTGAAATTTCTTATGAGAATAAGAGCATCCATATCCGCAGTGTGGAAGAAGACAGTTGCTGCAGCTGTGCCCACATCTCAAAAAGGACAGTGCAGAAGTACAAATTCAGTGAAGTAACAGCAGTTGTTGCAGGTGCGCGCAAGAAGCAATGCAATTTTAAATTTACCCTCAAATTCAATCAAACAAAAAGTGGTTTAAAATGTAGAAGTTAAATTATGGTGGGATAAATTTGGAATATGAAAAGGTATATGCTGCTTCAAAAGGAGGGAGACAACAGACCTTCTCCCTTCCTATTAGTATAGACATAAGAAGCATATAAAACACATATTTTTGTTGTGTTCGTGCCGTTTTGTGTCCCACATTTGTTGAAGATTTCCATGACGGCATGTCCGTGGTTCTTAGGCGACGAAACATAGACACCTCTGTTTAACTGCAAACTGCGAAGATGCTTTTCAAAGTTTCATCCATCATCAAATTTGGAAGAGAACTCAAACTTAAGACCAACATCACGCTATGCGCTTCAAATTGAAATTGTTAAAAACCTGATGTCAGGTTTTAATGGGGTTGCCTAGATTTTTAGAAGATGCAAATTGAGGCCTCTAGAAGGAAGAATTTTACAATCCGACCCAATTTTTTCTGCATAGAGATCGTTTGCAGGAGACAAAATGCTTAACTTTTCATGGAGATAAGTTCTTAAGCATTGCCTAAATCACGGCAAAATCACTTCTTTGGTTCAATTGTTCCCTAATTATGAACCTCTCAAGGGTACTTTTTAAAAGGATAATTGTAAAGCAACTGAGCAAACATTACTCATAGTTAGAGGTGATTTGCTTCTTAAGCCTATTCTGCCTTCAATTGGTAAGCAACTTTCCCCTGCTTCTCGTCCATAACCCCACCCTCTCTTTTCTTTTCTTTTTTTTGTGAATAAGCAGAATAAATTCTATTAGAAAGATATCACCCAAGTACAATATACGAGTAAAGAAACAAAACTATACTATCTATACATTAAAATCACAACAATATTCTCTACAAAATTCATAAAATTGATTCATCAATGGTTGAAACACCAACAACAGCTGTTCAATCTTTAAAAATATACACACAAACAAAAAAGCAGCTACAAACCCACCAAAGAATCTATGATCACTTGTAAAAGTCAGCCAACACAAGTACGTACAATAGCTTTAACAAAGAACATTATACAAAGAATTTCAATTGCTGAGAAGCAAAATCAACTTGATCAGCTAAAGAGAAAACCTTGAAACAGCAGCACACATTCAAGAAAAAAATCATACAGGTAAAAGACAAACCATGGCATGTCCAAGGACAAACAAATTAATTCCACAGCAAGAATCCATACCGTGGATTGGACAGTCGAACACTTTGAACACCTCTGGTGGCTGTAAAAGTGGGCAGGCCTTCCCCCTCTGAAGTCCTTGTAATTGAAAAGGTGGAGAAAGAGGCAGGAGGGCTGGTATGAGTAGACCCCTGATGGGGCTGAGATGAATCTGGCTCCAAAGCCTGGTCGCAATAATGCCAACGCCAATAAAGAAAAGGAAGTTTTGCAACACATCCGGACGCATAACCAACAATCCACCAAAACATATAAGCATTTGGATGCTCATGTCTTGACAAACACAAAGCCACAATTGCTGCAACAATCTGGCTCACATGTAGAACTAGATCAATCAGTATCCATACTGAATTTGGACTCCTAAAGCAACGGACAAGCCCTTCATTTCTGTATGTTGAGTTTGATCCATTAGCAGAAGAAAGTGAAGTTTGAAAAACAGAGGTGCTCACTGCTGTTGTAGAAGACCGGTCTTCCCGCTGCAGTGTGAGTGTGTCAAAGACATTTGAATCATGGGATGAAGCAGATGGGCAAGCCTTGCAGCTGCTGCTTATGTCAATGACATGTTGCTCATGATTACCATCTCTTTCTACTCGCTCCATTAACAATTGGGATTTGTTGGTTTCGCTTTACAGAGCAGTCCCAGGAAGAGAATGAGAATTCCAACTCCACCTTAACATCCCGCTCATCTATTTTGTAGTAAAAAACAAAACAATTAAGCAACTTCTCTTGGGGGAAAACCTCACTTTTTCCCTTCCAGTTTGACACATATTCAATTCTCTCCTTTCAGTTTTGAGGTACTTCAAAAAATTTTCTTCTCTAATTTATTCTTCTATCATTTGTAGGATTCTTTTGGTTATCGGTAAATAAACTTAAAAGGTAACCATCACCTCTTTTTTTTTTTTTTTTCTCCTAATCTTTTGTTTTTAAACTTACAAATTATAACTTTCTTGTACAAGTCGCAATGAATTTTTGTCTTCTTCCTTTAAAATAAATTAGATTAATAATCACTCGAGTTTGTTTCTAACCAGTTTAGTTAAGTTGCGAAGAATATCAAGATAAACTTTTAAAAATGATGTGTTTGAGTACTAATTTCTGTTTCATTTTCAATAGCTAATGAGTTAGAATCTTGACATCTATGCCATAATATACACTTGTGTCCAAACCGTGATTGGTTTTTTTCTTCGTTCCTTCACACTATGTTTGGATTTTGCGTTTGTGAAGGAAAAAAAGGCATGAAATTACTTTTACATTTTTTTTATGGGTAACTAAACAAAGAAAATGAAAATTTTGACCAACACATCTTTATACTTTTCCTTTTCCTAACCCAACAACATAGAAATGATTTAGTTTCTTTTGCTTCACTTTCATAACCTTTTTCCTTTACCTTTCCTTTACAAACATAGCATCAAAGGCATAACCCTGTCATGTTTTGCCATGAAAACTATAGAACAGAAAATGGAACGCTAGAACCATTGTTGTTTTGGTTTCTAAAAAAAAAAAAATTAAACAAATTTTACAGTTATAGTAGGAATTAGAAACAGAGGTTTTCCATCGTCTTGTGACCGAAAAATAAAAAACCTGAGTTTCAAACTTCCAATTTATTTTCTTTACCTACTCTTAGCAACCGGACACATAGAACTAAGGAAATAAGAGTTTCAGAACACCATAGAACTAATCACTAGTGTTTGTTCATAATTTTTACCCATTAAACCTAATAATTGCACGACCAAAGCGAGAAGGAAGTTTTACACAAACTTACATAGGAGATCTCTAAGAAATGAATTGATATAATCAGCCTCCATGGATATGAACGATGACAGATAGGAGATATTTCGAATAAAAACAAGACATACAATGTTTCTATATACACAAAGTGTTCGTGTAGAGAGAAAGGAAGAGATTTCTAGATAGTACCGCTCACTGGCCGGCATATGGAAGAACCAAAGGAAGTTTCAATGGTAATTTGTTTGATTCACTTGTTTACTTTAGTTTCACGGTCTTCTCTACATTTACAGCCTGTTTTAGAACTTGGGGAGGGAAGGAAAGAGACAATGAGAAAAATTTTGGTTTTGGCATGGAAGTGGAAGAAAATAAAAGACAATGGAGTAAGTGATTTAAAATTTCTCGGTTTTCTCTTTTCTTTCTCTCTCGAGTTGAATCAAACAAGAAAAGGAGAAAAGGAAGAAAATTTCAAAACTTTTCCTTCTCTCCCCTCCTCTCTGCCTGTTTCCAAACAGGCTGTTAATTGAGCCTGGTAGATAAGCATAATCGGACCCGGACATTCCATATAACCAAAAAATATATGTAATCTTTTATACAATGTCAGTTTCGTATCAATAACTTATGAGTTACGACTATTTGAGCTCTTCAATAAATGTTGTGCTCTTGGACTATTGAATAATTTTTTTCAAAAAAATTTTCTATTACACAACACAACTAGTCATGTAATAGGATAGAGGTTATTGTTGTGTACTAACAGTTTTGGTGGCGAACGCCTTAAAGAGTAGGTACTTTAAATCTTCTTTCCGAGAAGCGAAGGTGGGATCCAACCCACTTTGGCTTTGTCTCTTAAGAAGGATGGTCTGTTAAAAAGAAAAGGACGAGGAGGCAGCAATGTTGATTGTAGTTTACAAACATTTTGGACAGGAATTTAGGAGTTACAAGTCCCACAAAAATTGCAACACTTTTTAGGGAAGTGCTGTTAGGAAATTGTACCTGTGAAGACTACTGATAATTTATGCCCTTTGTGCCTTGATCAACCTGAGACGCTCCAACATATGGTGGCTTCGTATTCTTTCTCATGCCTTGTTTGGTATTTGTCACCTTTAAGAATGGATACCTCTTCTGTTAGGGATGCTTGCTTTGCAAGTTGGTGGTCTTCATTGTGCGATAAGTGGCGGGATTATGGGGAATTTTCTGTTTGTTGTGCTATGGCAACTTCAGTATTATGGCATATTTGGAAGAGCAGGAATGCAGTCCACTTTCAGAACATGAAATATGACGAAATGCATGTTGCAATGAAGGCGGCTCAAGATGCTCATGCTTATTTGCAAGCAAATCAACCTGAAATTAGTATTGTCCCTTTTCACGTTAATTCTGCTGATTGCTACTCTCCAGTGTGGCAGGTGCCTCCCACAAGTATTGTAAAAATTAATTTTGATGGTGTTTTCGGAAAGGAAACTTGTGCTTGTGGTTTGGGTATCATAATAAAAATATCATGGCTACATTATTCTATTAGATTTTTTTATACAAATTTTTTAGAAGAATAGCATTTTCTTATTCAACTATATCATTCTGTATAAAAATTTTGTATGAATATTTTAATTATATATCATTAACCAAACAGATAATGGCTTGGGAAGAAACAAACAGTGATGTTATTATCAGCGACAAAAAAAAAAAATTTATCAAAAGTAGGAGGAACAATAGAAATACATGTACTTATATGATTGAATGAAAGAAAGTTATTCATTTTAAATGATATAATTGATTGAAAGTCATTCATTTTAAAGCAAAACATCCATTATAATCTTCTTAATTATAAAAATCTTATCACCACATCATTTTGGTAAGATTTTTTGTACAAATTTTTTTTTAAAATGAGTTAAAATTTTCCAAAAAAGAGAAAACCATATTAAAAACCTTGCCGTCTAGCATTGCAATTGAATAGACAAGCCAACCCACAAAAAAACAAGAACGAGTACAATTTGCAAGAAACAGTGCTCCTTTCCTAAATGGACTTCTAATAATATCTCATGAAAGCTGTGGTATACATTATGTTATAAAAAGATCGACTCTAGCTAGAACATGATGTTCAAACAAGCTGTGTGTCTTTATATCCCTACAATGACATTATTCGACGACAATATTTATTTGGTCCTATCACATTGTCATTAATAAATGTCTATTAATTTTTTTTTCTTATTTTTGCAATCTAACCAAACAAAAACTTAGAATTTAAAATCTCTCTCATCCCCTTTTTCTTTTTCTTTTCTTCAAATTTAAAATTCAAACACAACATTACTTTTCTTACTTCATGATATAATAAGACTCTAATGCAGAAAGTTATAGAGATGGGACAATTATTGATTTAGAGTATTACTTGGATGCAGTAACTCTTCTATTGTGTTTGGAATCATATTAGTTTGGAAATTGGATTTGAAAAGGAGATGAGAGAAGGATTCATAGAATTTTTTTTATTTTTTTTTGGGAACTTACTGGAATTTAAAAGAAAGGATTTCCTCTTTTTTTTTTATTTGTGTTTAATGAAGAATTGAAAAGAAAAAAAAAACTTGTAGACCATGATGTCCTTTTATTAGATTATATTTACATAATTCTAATTTCATTGAAATTCGGCCTTTTTTTAAGGGGATTCCAAAATAAATTATTTTTTAATTTATTTTTTATACATTGAAGGGCTAAAGCTTTGGAGAAAGGGCAGGGTGACTCAAACTCACTGGCAAACCGAAGTTACCTCCTATACATTTTTGGGTACTGAAATATAGTGTATTAGTCTCTCAAATTTTAAAAAAAAAAAAAAAACTTTCCTTGGTTCCTATAAAATTTTAAAAAAAATACTTTGACCCCTCTCAACACAAATCCTAAGTTCTCCACTGATCGAATCCATGACCTCATGACATGGGGAGATTGGAACTGAAAAAGATCTAGTTCCACAGTAGCAGAAGGTATGAAATGACTAGTTCACTACGGAAAGCATTGACTTGGCGAAGTTGGTGGGGTCGCCGCTTCTACTGGGCTAACCCCGCTCCTCTTCTAAAACCATCAAAATGAAATCTCATTTTTTAATTCCTTCATTCCAAACATTGATAATCCCTTGGAATTCTATCATGCCAAAATCCAAACACATTGTTAATTTCCAATCAACTTCAACTGGCATGCGATTGCCAAACGAACATATATCCAATTGCTAGCTAATTTTATAAAACTTGATCATCTAGTTGAAAGGGGGGGAAAAAAGGAATGAATGGGAGTAATTGGATTCTCACATACTTCTTCTAATTTGTTGTAAATAGGTTTAACACAATTCTGCTGGCATGTGGGTGTGAAGTTATAAAGTAATCCTAATGGATTTTCTTCTCAAAAAGGAAAGGAAAAAGAAAATTTTCACATCTACTTTAAGAGATTGGATTTTCACTTGTTTTTGAAAATATTAAAAAAAAAATATAGTGCTTGAGATAACGAAAATATCAACAGTACGTTGGAAACAGAATGAAAAATATAAGGAAAATAACAAATGAATAAAATATCCAATCACATGAAAAAAAAAAATTTTAAACACTGAAAATGAAGGCCGACACCCCCACATATTGGATATAAGAGGTGATATAGAGAGAAAAAACATAAAATATAAAGATATTGAACTGATAAAATATTAAAATAACACCCATCCAAAAATATAATGGCTGATACATGGAATTTTGTTGATATATCAATTTTGTTGGCCAACGACCAAAATTACTGCAAAAAACCATGTTTACAATGTTGATTCCTTTACTAGCAACGATCCGTGCATTGGAATTGGAATTAATAAAATAACAACTGTTGCAAAAAAAAATATTGGCAATATATTGGTATCTAAAATTTCCAAAAAAATAAAATATTAAGAACCTTGTTCTGTGGCATCGATAAAATAGACAAATCTTTTTTGAGACAATGCCTGCAGCAATCTCCCCCAAAGATCTTGCAATACCTGCTTTTCCTGATAAAGAGACTTCTGTACTGTATCCTTACAACAACATTATTCATGTATATATATGTGACTTCAATACTGTATCCTTACAACAACATTATTTATGTGTATATATCTATATAAATATGTATGTATGTAAGCAATGTTTTCTTTTTCTTGCCAACTTAAGCTGTATGTGCATTGCTCTCACCAACCTCAGCCTTGCAGAGGGGACACAGCTTATTGATCTTCAGCCACTTGTCCACACACTCCTTGTGGAAGAAATGAGAACATGGCAATTCCCTAAGCTCTTCATTGTTTGCATACTTCCCCAAGCAAATGCAGCAAACCTGTAAAACCCATAGAATAACAACCAGTAATTTGGAAACCCAGCCATTTAAGGGTATTAATTCAGGATCCAGTGACCCAAATAATGCTCAACAAAAGCAGATATTATACTAATCTTTATCATTTGTGATTCAACAAACCAATCAAGGTCGGATTTTACGAAAACCTCATTGACCCATCACAAATATTATTGGCAAACTGTGGTGTCAAGCAATTTTAGAAATTCCTATATGTGTCATTTATTTAATTCAAAAGGGTAACTATATAGTGATCTGGAAAAAAAAAAAGGGGAAAAAAATGAAACTTCTATTGGATTTTCAATAATTTTACATATGCCTCACAGGTCAGTATCTTGTTTTTATTTTAATCAGGATCGAAATCATTGATCTGAACTATAGTTATGAGTCATGACTACCCATCTTAAGTCACTGATTCATATAACAGACTTTCTAAAAGCATGATAGATCACATCAACTACCCAGTTGACATGAACTTTCTATAGCTGTAGCCATCATCGTCTGCATGTTCTCAACCCAGCTCTTAAATGGCTGACATGAAATTATATATGCATATATACTTCAATATAGAGTTAGATCCATGTGAACAGGCAAGAACTCTTCATCCATAGTTATGAAACACCTCCCCAATCTGAAACTACTGCAACTTTTCGTTCTTATTTTCCATTTTTTGTTCCTCCTGTCCGGTTTTGTACGAAAAGGAAAAGGACCCAGATATTGAGTTGTAATCAAAGAAAGTAGGCTTCTCCCAGGCATGCATGAACCTTCCCAATACCTAAGAAAAAGAATCCCAACAAGCTGTAGCAAAAATACGAAGGACAACGTTTAAATTTCACCAAGAAGCAGTGACCAACCAACAAACCAGGAAAGCTTTGGGTGTATAAAAAAACAGCTCACCGCATCTTCTCCTGATATCACAAGCTCCTTTTCCGATCCTGAAGCCACAACTCCACCTTCACCTGCACCTGAATTGATTTCTCTACCAATGCCATTTGTGGTTTTCTTCATCTTAATCTTGTAGGTCGGCAGAGAATTTATTGATTCTGGTGTGGCCACTCTATTTTGTGGCGGATCCATAAAGACTAGCAAAGCAATTATACAAGGAAGGAAGCTGCAGACTGAAGCATACATACAAAGTGGAACACCATATCTGATTAAGCCCAAGATGCTAAACACTGTAGACAACCTGAAAATTGACAAAATGCATAAATGGACTGAGCACCCATAAAAAAGGAAAAGTAGAAAGCAGAAAACATAACACACTGTAGCATGACTCAGAGGAAGAGAATTGCCCTCCACACAACCAAACATAGCCAATCACAATCCACACTCCAAAGAAGCAATCTGAAGCAATCTTGAAGTTTTCCACAAGTACCTCAACCCTGCAAGGTAGAAACCAGATCATCGAGTGTACCTTTTCTATACCAGCATTTTCAATTACTATGGACTTTTAAATAACATAAGCAGAATGTGTCCTGCTTCTTAAGAAACCATGATCAATAGATGAATAGTACGGAAATCGGACCGAATGGTCATAATTCAACAAATAATTGACATAGGTGTCACTAGAAGACTTGTTTCAAACAGATTGAAGCATCAAGAAGAGTAAACGATTTGCATTTTAAAAATCTCTCCTTTCTTGCCACATGGCCAGGTCTCTTAAAAGGGGCTTCCCCCTCGCCCAAAATAAGAAACGATCTATCTGTGTAAGTTGTTTGTATTCTGCTTTTGCAACACGCTACGAAGTATGGGCACTTATAAAAAAGTGCAACATTCATGTTGCACACTTTACAAACACGTGTTTAAATGTGTCATATCATTTTTAAATTATTTTAGAATAAGGATACACACGTGTCCATCACTTAAACACACAAGAACACGTTGCAAGTTTGAATAATATAACTTTGACATTCAATTGTAAAATAAGAAAAATGTAGATTTATGTGTAATTTGACATGAAAGTTATAGAATACATGACTTTTAATTTTAATTAGTGGTATCTTACACTTTTTTAATTATTATTATGTAAAATATTCACATATGACACTAAAAGTGTGGCACACGCCTAAGAAAATAAATAGGGTATAAGGTAAAAAGAAGTAGGCTCTAAACTATTTTTTTATGACTCAGATAACATTAAATGCAGGGGATATTTTCACTAAACAGTTGAGGAAGATAAAAAAGACAAGATGCCAAGTGTGTACCTCTATATATATTATATATACATATAATTAGATGGAATAACAGCTCCAGGCGAATATGAAAAATTAATAGAGAGGGGGCACCAGATTCAGACGAAATTGAAAAATTATCCGGTAGATCATGGTCATAATCAGTAGGTAGGTAGTACCCTTGTTTGTAGGGTACTACTTCAATTATGATCTATATCCTTCGTATATTTGATGGGTCTCATATTATAATACTTAAATTATAGTGACAGTAATTAGTACTAACTTACCATTAAAATTTTTTATGAGCAGTGAGAGCATCCATATCCGCACTGTTGAAGAAGACAGTTGCTGCGGCTGTGCTCACATCTCAAGAGGATAGTGCAGAAGTACAGATTGAGTGACGTAAGGGCAGTTGTTGCAGGTGGGTGCAAGAAGCAATGCAGTTTCAAATTTAACCTCAAATTCAATCAAACAAAAATGACTTAAAATGTATAAGTTAAATTATGGGAGGATAAATTATGCGTTCCTTTCATGTTGTGTGCTATATTTTTTTTTTAAATTTCCGGCATGTCATGTACATGTTGCATGTCCATGGTTCTTAGTGACAAACCATAGACACTTCTGTTAACTCCAAACGCAAAGATCCTTTTCAAAGTTTCATCCATCATCAAAATGACTTTTTGGAGGACTCAAACTTAACACCAGCACGCTATGCGCTTAAAATTGAAATTGTTAAAAATCCGACGTCAGGTTTAATTCGGTTGCCTAAATTTTTAGAAGATGCAAGTTGAGGCCTCTAGTAAGAAGAATTTTTAAAATCCGACTCAAGTTTTTCCTCATAGAGAAAGAGCCTGCAGGAGAGAGAATGTTTAAACTTTTCATGGAGAGTTCTTGAGCATTGCCTAAATCAAGGTAAAATCACTTCTTTGGTTCAATTGATTCCTAATTATGAACCTTTCATGGGTACTTTTAAAAGGATAATTGTAAAGCAACTGAGCAAACGTTACTCACAGTTGGAGGTGATTTGTTTCTTGAGCCTATTCTACCTTCAATTGGTAAACAACTTTCCACCGCTTCTCCTTCCTATCCACACCCCTCCCCCCCTCTCCTTTCGTTCTCATTTTTTTGTAAATAAGTAAAATAAATTCAATTAGAAAAGTACCACCCAAGTACAATATACGAGTAAAGAAACAAAACTATACTCGCTATGCATTAAAATCACAACAATACTCTCTACAAAATTCACAAAATGTGTTGGCTGGTTTTTACAGATGATCATAGATTTCAATTGCTGAGAACCAAGGTCAACTTGATCAGCTAAAGAGAAAACCTTGAAACAGCAACACACATTCAGAAAAAAAAAATCATACAGGTAAAAGACAGAACACGGCATCTCCAAGGACAAATAAATTAATTCCAGTTAACAGCAAGAATCCATATACCTTGGATTGGGCATTCCAATACTTTGAGCACCTCTAGAGGCTGTAACAGTGGGCATGCCTTCCCCCTCTGAAGTCCTTGTAATTGAAAAGGTGGAGAAAGAGGCAGGAGGGCTGCTCTGAGTAGGCCCCTGATGGGGCTGAGATGAATCTGGCTCCAAAGCCTGGCCGCAATTATGCCAACGCCAATAAAGAAGAGGAAGTGTTGCTACACATCCGGACGCATAACCCACAATCCACTTAAGCAGATAAGCATTTGGATGGTCATGTCTTGACATACACAAAGCAACAATTGCTGCAACAATCTGGCTCACATGTAGAACTAGATCAATAAGTATCCATATTGAATATGGACTCCTACAGCGACGGCCAAGCCCTTCATTTATGTATGTTGAGTTTGATCCATTAGCAGAAGAAAGTGAAATTTGAAAAACAGATGTCCTCACTGCTCTTGTAGTAGTCCGGTCTTCCCGCTGCAGTGTGAGTGTGTCAAAGACATTTGAATCATGGGATGAACCAGATGGGCAAGCCTTGCAGCTGCTACTTATGTCATTGACATAATGTTCATGATTACTATGGCTTTCTACTCCCTCCATTAACAATTTGGATTTGTTGGTTTCACTTTACAGAGCAGTCCCAATGAAAGAATGAGAAGTATAAATCTACCTTAATTCACATCCCACTTGTCTACTATGTACTCAAAAACAAAACAATTAAGCAACGTTGCTTAGGGAAAAACCGCACTTTTGCCCTTCAAGTTTGACAAAAACTCAATTCTGTACTTTCAGTTTTGAGACACTTCAAAAATGCCCCTACTTTGAAAAAAATTTGCTTCTCTAATTTATTTATGTCATTTGTATGATTCTTTTGGTTATCAGTAAATAAACCTAAAAGGTAGCCATCACTTTTTTTTTCCTGATCATTTTGTTTTTAAACTTCCAACTTCTTTTAACTTACACATTATAACTTTCTTGTACAAGTGGCAATGGATTTTCTTCTTTTTTTAAAAAATCAATTAGAGTAATAATCACTCAATTTTGTTTCTCATACGCTCAGTTAAGTTGCGCAAAATATCAAGGTAAACTTTAAAAATGATGTGCTTGAGTACTAATTTCTTTTATTTTATTTTGAATAGCTAATGGAGTTTGAATCTTGACATCTAAGCCATAATACTACTGATGTAGGACAAGTAACGAGAATCGTAGATATGGAAGAAAGAGAATAAGTAAAAGAGAAAGGAGGAGAGATCCAAGAAAGCCGAGGAGAAATTTATGTTTTATTTTATTTTGAGAATTCTATCTTTGATAAGATCTCCATCAACTACACTTGTCAAAATCATAATTGGTTTTTTTTTTTTTTTTGTTCATTTACACTATGTTTGGATTCTGCATTTGTCAAGAAAAGAGACGTGAAATTACTTATACATATTTTTTTTATAGGTAACCACACAAAGAAAATAAATATTTTTGATCCACAAATATTATAATTTTCATTTTCCTAACCGAACAACATAGAAATGATTTAGTTTCTTTTGCTTCATTTTCATCATATTTATATTTTTCATTTTCCTAACCCAGCAACATAGAAATGATTTAGCTTTTTTTGCTTCATTTTAGTTACCTATCTTTTCATTTCCTTTTCCTTTCCTATCCAAACATAGCATTAAAGGCATAACCCCATCATATTTTGCCATGAAAACTATAGAACAGAAAATGGAATCCTAAAACCAATGTTGTTTTGGTTTCTATATAAAAAAAAAAAAAAATTAAACAAATTATAGAGTTATAGTAGGAATTAAAAACAGAGGTTTTCCATAATCTTGTGACTGAAAAACAAAAAACCTGAGTTACAAACTTCCAATTTATTTTGTTTACCTACTTTTCTTAGCAACCAAACACATAGAACAAAGGAAACAAGAGTTTCAGAGCACCACAGAACTAATCACTAGTGTTGGTTTATAATTTTGACCCATTAAACCTGATATTTGCACGACCAAAGCGAGAAGGAGGCTTCATACAAACTTACATAGGAAATCTTTAAGAAATGAATTGATATAATCAGCCTCCATGGACATTAACGATGAAAGATAGGAGATATTTCGAATAAAAACAAGACATACAATATATATACACCCAAGTGTTCATGTAGAGAGAAAGGGAGCCATTTGTTAATTTGTTAATTTGAATGGGCCGGCCGATCACTGGCCGGCCATTCAAGTTGCAGCTGAATGATATGGAAGAACCGAAGGAAGTTTTGATGTTAATTTGTTTGATTCACTGGTTTACTTTTTAATTTCACGCTTCTCTCAAGGGATATATATAGCCCAATCTTGGCTAAATTACAACGGTAGTCCCTATAGTTTAAGCTTAGTTTCGATTTGGTCCTTACAATTTTAACTGCAACAAAAAAGCCCTTAAATTTTACAATTGATACTTCATAGGTCCAATTAAAAACGTCGTTAGCCAAATAAACGGAAAACACTCAAGTGCATGGCACGTGCACTCTTTTCGGGTACATAACTGTAAAAGCTCTCCCTCTTCTCTTTCTTCTTCCCTTCCTTGTTTTCGCTACCAACCTCCTGTCAACCCTGGATTCAGACCTTGCAAGTTGCAAGCCCCTCTCCTCCCGCCACCCCCTCCCTCCCACTGCCCCTACGCACGACCACCCCCTCCCCCCCTCCAGAAAAAAAACCAATCTCGCCACCCCTACTATTGTAGTTGAAAGAGCCCTATTAACCACTTCAGATTGTACAAATATCTTTTTCATCAAATTATTGTATAACCATTAGTTGTATTCCAAGAAAATCAAAGATAGCATGTGGAGGAAATTAAGAAAAAGAAGATTAATTTAATAGCAAACTCCACTAGTTTTTCTTTTTAAAGAGATTCTCGGTGATTAACTTGCATTGATATGTCTAGGCGGTGGGATAGCAAACCCAATTGCTGAGATAACTATATATATGTGTGTGGTGTATGTCTATCTTGTGCAGTCAACACTTTTTGGACCAAGTGACACACTTAAATTGAAAAATTAGACTCTCTCCGTAACCCATCACCCATCAACACCCCCATTCCCATAACACCACATATTTAACGCTATATAGGTATAATAACAAAGCTCCTCAATGGCTTCAACTCGGTAACCTCGGCCTTGTCGGCTACTGTTTTGCATCGACGCAATTATTGTACCTCATCTTCGTGGCCAACTCTTTCATTTGGGGTGAAATTTGATTCCCTTGCCAGTCTAGAGCCCTGGTTTGGAAAGGGGGAGATTGGGTGGTGGTTCGGTGAGGTTTGGGGTAGGTACTGAAGTTAATAAGAAAGAGAGAGAGAGGGGGGGAAATAGGTGCTTTTAACATTGAAAAATGTTATTCTTTCAGAATTATTGTATAGAATTTTATATCAGAATGATGTGGCAATGATAGTTTTGTAATTAATATGCACATTGATGGGTTCTTTATTATGAAGTGATAGAACCATAACTTAAACACATTATTTTGGTGATAAATTCTGTATGAATTTTCTGGTTGTATAACATTACTCTTTTATTAAATTTACTTAAACACCAATTGCAAAATTAAGGGGTATTTTTGTTATAATTATAATTGAAACTATGGGGATCAAATCAAAATTACACCTAAAGTATAAGGATTATCAATGTAATTAATCATATAAATCTTTTATATATAAGTTATAATGACGAGCTGAGTTCCAAACGTGAAAACTCTCTTTAAGCCAAGTAGATGGGCCAGACACCCCTGATTGGGATAAGGCTCCTCTCTAAACCTTAATATTCAGAATTTTTCAGACTTCTTATCTTACTACAGTACATATTGATAAATGAAATATGTCTGATAATGTTGTTATCTGATTTAAACTCGCGATCTCATTTTATTAGTTTTTTTTTTAACGTTAAGCAAAATCGTGAATTTAAATAAGATAACATTATTTGTTAGATCTGAGTGATTAACACATGACGTAGCGAGATAAGAAATCTAGAGGATTCTGATAATAAGGTTTTGAGGGGGACCAAACCCTCCGATTAGGGATGACAAAATAAATCGATATCTCGGGTTCTCGCTCCGCTCCACCCCTATTAGGACATGTATAAAGTGATACTAATTGGGGGCGAGGACAAAGTGCAATAACCCGCGCCCAACCCGAACCTCTCCCATTTATATATATATATATATATTAATTTTTATATGTATTTATTTAATTAAAATACGATTATTATAATTTTTTTCTTATTTTTGTAAGTTTATCCCTTGCTTTGTTCACAATGTATTTGAAAATATCACTAATATAAAGAAAGCAGGGCGGGGCATGTGTGGAGAGAGATTAAACGGAACGCGGCTATTAGAGGAAGAGGTTACCATAATAGGACGAGAATGGGATAAGGGTCCTCTAACCCAAACCCGCTCCTTGTGTCGTCCCTATCCCTAATCGTATAACTAAAAATATATATGTAATATTTTACACATATAGTGCTAATTTCATAGCCATGACCTCCTCAAGGTGAAATTATTCAAAGCTTCTAGAACACCAAATCATTCTTGCTTTCCCGCTCATATGAGATGTGCTAAGTAGGATATTCGACTCACCTAGTAGGGATCCCTTTACTTTGTGAGAGGTGGTGGTGCTCTTCAAGCACTAAATAATTTTTTCAAAAAAACTCGATATCACAGTAGAGTTATGCAATTAAAAAATAAGATTAGAAAACATTTTGGAATTATTTCAAAAACTCTAACAAAAATTTCAAGAAACTTAATAAAAATTCCAAAAAAAATCGTTATATGAGCTCTATAGAAACTTGATTATCATAATTTGTGGTATTTTGCATGCTCTTAAAAAAATTTTGTTAACAATAATATATAATTATTTTAATTAATTTTTATAGATATTGCATAGAATTTGTCGTTTAATTATGATATTCTAATTTATAAAATATTTCAATGCCAAAAACACAAAAACATGGAACAATTAAAACATTTCAGTCAACATCTCAGTTTTAACAGACAAATATAAAAAAAATCACAGATCATATCTCTTATTAATATAAAAGGCAGTTGTGAAAAATAATGGCCAATATTGATGGTCTTTTGACTTGCTTCCCAAGTTTCAACTTTCCTCAATCATGAGCTCTACTCAGAATGGATACTGGACAAAAGCAAAACTGGTTACACTCTCAATATTATAGTGCTTACAGCATAGAGATTATGTTGGCCTAAGGTACAACTTTAAGAAACCAAACAATTTTCCATCATCATCACTTATGCAATAGCGAGTTTTTAGATCCATCGAACGAGCTCTGGGAAAGACAGAATGAGTTATGCAATAGCAAAGTTTCTATCATCAGTTGCGCGATATTCCTCGCAAGAAAATGAGTAAGATATATGAAGAAGGTTCTTGTAATTTTGTTGAGGGATCAAGAAACCAACTATATCATAATTGACTATGGAACATGATATCTCATGAAAACAGTGGTATATATTATGTAATAAAGAGACTTTAGCTAGAACATGATGCTCAAACAAGCTGTATCTGTATTTCCCCAGCTACAACAACATTATTAATATGTAATCCATTTTTTTTTCCCTTGCCAACTGAAGAAAGCTGCACATTGGCCTTTCACAATTGAACAATCTTTCAATAATAGAGAGGCTGACAAAGGCACTAGCTGGCTGGCTGTCGATTTCAAAGCTACGATATTTCACCCTCAAAGAACACCCAGAAAGGACAGAAGGGGTTGAACATTTGGGCGCAAGCATCCATCTAGGGAAAAAATATAACTCTCAAGCTCGAAACACCGCTTCACACAGATACGCTCATACAGCTCATGATATTAACCAATTTAAAACAGATTGGCAGTGAAGCTATTATCTGCCCTACTTTCACCACGTTGCAGGCTGGCATTTGCTCCGGAAAGTGAACTCAAAAGGCTCTCACCAACCTCACCCTTGCAGAGGGGACACAGCGCATTGATCTTCAGCCACTTATCCACACAATCCTTGTGGAAGAAATGAGAACATGGCAATTCTCTAAGCTCGTCATTGTTTGCATACTTTGCCAAGCAAATGCAGCAAACCTGTAAAGCAATAGAATAACCAGTCATTTGGAAACCTAGCCATTCAGGGTATTAAGAATCCAGTGACCCAAAAGAATGTTCAACAAAAGCAGATATTATAATCTCTTTAAAATTTGTGACTCAACAAACCAATCAAGGTCCGATTTCACAAAAGCCTCATCGACCCATTATTAATATTATTGGCATAATGTGATGTCAAACAATTTCAAAACTTCATATCTATGCCATAATGTTGGTTTCAAAAGGTAAATATGAAATGATAAAAAATAAGAAAAAACTTGACCTCCTCATCAGATGCCACTGGCCATTGGGGTTAATTATGGTCATTAGCCAATTTGATAATATTTCTTGTCTCCAAGACATTCAGAGCCTAAGAACTAAGAAGAATGGAAACTTATAGAAAGATGCCGTGTCCGTGTGGGACAAGCATCCAAAAGTGTCGTTTTATTTTTTCAATTTTTTTAAAATCCAACGAGCTTTGAACATTTGGGGAACATAAATGTCTGTCGCTTGGACTTATGTGAAACACATCTAAAGTTTGAAGAAGATCACATGGGATACAATTATAAAATAAAACAATGTGAGTTTAAATCTATCAAATCTCTCCTCCTTTATGCTGTGTTTGGAACCCAGATTTATTGAAGGAAACGAAAAAGAAAAGGACAAGGGAAGGGAAAAGAAGAAAAATGTGAGATTCTACATACTATGCTCTTGTCAGGTTACACTGGGAAATTGAGAAAAGAATGAATAAGCATTTATCAATAACACTTGTAAAGGTAAATAAGAGAATATGGTTGATTCACTCTTCTCTTTTATTTTTTTTTACCCACAACTTTCCCTTAACAATCAAACAATAACAGTAATTTCATTTCTCATCATTTTCCCTTTTCCCTCCATAAATCCGACATCCAAACACAGCATTGGACTTTTTAATTTTGGGAATTCTAAAGCCAAAAAATAACAATGTGTATGAACAGAGCTTTCAAAAATAGGTATTAGGACGTTTTATTCATACTTCTTTTCCATTATGCCAAATACTTTTTTTTACCATTTTGATATAATAAAAGTATTTGTTATGAAAATGAAGAAATACGTATTATTTTCCTACATAAAAACATATATTTATTTGTTTTCGTGTTCGTACTGCATTGTGTCTTGATCTTTTTGAAAATTGTGGTGTTGGCGTATCCGTGTAGTGTGAACTACCCATAACAGGGCAATGGCACATCAACCAGGGAAGCTTTCGGTAGAAAAACAGGGCAACGGCACTTCATAAACCCAAGTGATGCAACATTTTAAGAGTGAACTACAAACCAGGGAAGCTTAGTGTATAAGAAAACAACTTACAGCATCTTCTCCTGATATCACACGCTCCTTTTCCGTTCCTGCAGCCACAACCCCACCTTCAACCATGCCTGCGTTGTTTTCTCTTCCATTGCCACTTCTGGTTTTCTTTATCTTAAACTTGTAGGTCGGCAGAGAATTTATTGATTCTGATGTGGCCCCTCTATTTTGAGTCAGATCCTCTCTGAAGCCCAGGACAGAAATTATACAAGGGAGGCAGCAGCAGATTGTGGCGCACAGAATAAATGGCATTGCATATCCGACACAGCTGAAGGTGAGAAACACTATACACAACCTGAAAATTGATAATGCATAAATGGGTTGAGCACCCATTAAAAGGAAAAATAGAAACAGAATGCAGAAATGAAAGCAGAATATGCCATACAATGACTCAACTCACTTGTACAAGTTTGGAGCCTCAGAGGAAGAAGAGTGCCCTCCAAAAATCCAAACGTTGCCAACCACAAACCACACTGCGAAGAAGCAATCTAAAGCCATCTTGAAGTATTCCACAAGTGCCTTGAGTCTGCAAGATATAAACCAGATCATTTAGGTGTTCTTTTCTATACCAGCATTTTCAATTAATCGCACTTCTAAATAACAGAAACAGAATCTGTCTAGCTTCTTATGCTTCTGTCTAGCTTCTTAAGAAGCATACAAAATGAGTAATCAGAAAATGTAGAAGCCAAGGGTCATCCTTCACCAAATAATTGACAGCAGAAGCATCATTACAAGACTGGTTTCAAACAATTAACTGAAGCACCATTAACAGTAATGGGTTGCATTTTAAAAACCTCTCCTTTCTTGCCATAGGCCGGGTCTCTTACAAGGGTCCCTCACCCAATCTTGTGATGTTCCCATTACAGATTGTCCCCCACTGAAAAGGATGTGACACACTCGTATTAGCTCTACAACTATTGTCACGAGCCGAGGTCCCTTAAAGGGTCTACCCTATAAGAAACCACCCAACCCAGGAATCTTATACTCAAGTGGCGAATTCCAAAATTCTTCTTGCTTACCACTGTATATTCTAACCACTATGAGCTGATCATTGGAATGTCTCTGAGAATTGAGGTGGATTTTGGCTCAAAGTTCTTTACAAAATGCTTTCAGGAGAAAATCATTGGCACCTCCTAAGATGAATATCCAGCAGAAGATCTAATCGTCAAGACTTAATGCTATCGTCATGCATATCCAGATTTGCCCTTAAAAGTGAAACAATGTGTAACAAGAGTTGTTGTCGCCATATATATAACAGTCGGGAGCTTTACAATCGTCTAAAACCTTCACTAGTCACTTGTCCAAAAGGGTTCTCAATAATAGTTTATCAGAATATTTATGGCCTGTTTGGAAGTTGAGGAAGGAAAAGAGAAAGGAAGTGGGAGAGAAATCATAGGGAAAGTTATTTGAATTTTCTTTCCCTCTCCCTCCCAAGCTAGAAAGCTAACAGAGAAGGAAAAAATTATTTTTCCTTCCTTTCCTCAAGTTCCAAAGAGGCTGTTAGTATTCCACATTATTTTTCTCAAAGCAGTGTGAAAAAAAAGAACCTACTAGTATAGTTAAGCTCCAACCAACAAGTACATCATGTAAAAGTAAACTTTTTTTCTTAGTACCCTACATATACATGAATTCTTTAAACATCTTGAAACAATTGATGAAACCTCCCTGCAAGTAAGCAATCATGATATGCACTGTCTAGCCGACTCTGGATCCATAAAAAGAATTCTTTTCATGATCTCTGGAAGTCTTAGGAAATAAGGCACACCATGGTATTATACAAGTTAAACATAGGATTTAGATAACAATTTAGGTTATTAGTTTTGGAGACACTCCTAAAAGAGTAAAGAACTCTAAGGAAGACACCAATCAAATGAGCCAATATGAATGCAAGGATCCCTTTTCCCATGCTCCTTGGCATGAATCTAATACAAAAGTTATAAAATTCCCATTGTTATAGCTGTATTAAGCTCTACGATGAACTCAAATGAAGGCAGACAAGAGGTGCCTTTAATGATTCATGGATACAAAAACTTCAGCAGTTTAAAGTCACCCTCGTAAATTAATTTAACAGAAACTGTTGATCTCTCTATACTATCAAGACCTAAAGCAATCCCTTGAACACCTTTTCAATAGAACCAGAACTCTTAAATTAACTGTTCTTCCTTTCTACAAGCCCGGAAGGTCTGGAAACCCCTGAAATCAACTACAATGAGTATTTAGCATTACACAATATGACCAAGTAACTCCAAATTCAACCAAAAAGGATCCCATTATTCATAGATGCTCATCTTTGCTTGACCAGAGGTTTCACAGATGCTCATCTTTGCCTGACCAGAGGTCCTCCAACTACTTTTATACATCAAAATGCAATTTCTTTACCATCTTCAAAAGTTATGTAGTATCTTATCTACTACAAAAGTGACACCAACTGACAAAGATTGAGCAAACTAAATTTAATAATAACAAAAGCAGAGTGTGTATTCTCACATGGGACTGTGAGGAATTAAAATACTTGGGAACGAAGTGATAAAGGATGTATTAACAGCTATGAAGCCTGGGATAGAGACGAAAACAAATTTGAGATATGGCAGGTGGTAAACAGAGTTGAACAGAATACTGAATACTGAGCAAAAGTTCAAACTAAACGAGAATTACATATTGCAATCCTATAATGGAGAATCCAGCTCTCACTCCATATGAAATTTATATTTTCTCAGAAACAATTATTACTAATATGGGCATTGTTATGAAAGTCAATAATGGTGGATGACCGAGGGATGCTTATTACACCTAACATTCACCAACCTCATTGTACAAATTATGATCATCAATTTGATGCATTTGGTGAAAAAGTCTCCCATGTAATTTAGCTATATTTCTCTAGGTATGTTGGCCCGATAACCTAGCATTTGTCCCCATCAGCTGTATGTATAAATAGGAGGCTTCGGATGAAGTTTAAGGGTGCAGAAGAAAGAAGAAACGAGAAAGAAAGAAGAGAAGAGGAAGAATAGAGAAGAGAGAACAAAGCAAGAGGTGTAGGCAAAATATTCATATTCAAGTTGTATTTTATATTTTGCCCTATGACAAAAATAAAGTTTTAAGTGATCAAGAAGATCTATCCCTAATAGTTCCAGAAGAATTATCTAACTATTATTTGACAGTTTCAGAAGAACTAATTTTATTATATACGGTGTTCATTTATTTTGCTTGCTTTATATTTCTTTAGTTTTATAACATGTTATCAACACGAAACTCTAAATACTTAAGGCCAAGTATCAAAATTTCGTTTCGAGAGGTCGTTTCGGTTGGCTCGGAAACGGAAACGTTTCGGAAACATTTCGGAAATGTTTCGGAATGTTTCGGAAACATTTCAAAAGTGACAAATATTAAAATAGTAAAATACAATCTTTTGTATAAAAATTATACACCTTTTATAAAAATTTTAAATTTGGGTTAATACAACTTATTGTTTAGTTATTTAATATTGTGTTTTGGTGCATTTTCTATATTTCAGCATGTTTTGATTGTAACAATAATGTTTCGTTATTCCACTAGTGTTTCGTTTCGGTCTCTTAGGAAATGGAAACGTTTCAGCCGTTTCGGTGAAAACAAATGGAAATTTTGTTCCTTGCTTGAGGCAAATATTTTATTTGTGTTCTTCAATAAAGCATTTATTTATGGAGTTAATACATTAGTTCTACAACTGTGTTAGAAAATTTATAAATCTCACATTAAAAAAAATTTAAAAAGAGACTTGGTGAGAAGAGGTAGCATACGTAGCTTTGGGGGCTCCCAAAGGCTGGTAGCCGTGCACTATGGAGAATGATAATAAAATAAGGGTAAGAAGGAAAGGCAAAAGAGTGTTATGATTATTGTAGTGTTTGGGTATGAGTATTGAATAGAAAGGTGAAGATTCAGGAGATAAAATTGTGTGAATTGTAATGGTGTGAGATTAAAATAATCCAAAGATTGGAATAAATAAAATATTAAAGAGAGAAACAGTGGATGATTAATATATTAGAAAATAAAGTTTATCTTTTGGCTAAAGATTCGGATGAGTGGGATTTGTATCATATATTTGACCGAAATTCTATAGTATGTCTTCTTTATATTATTTTTGTATTATCATGATTTAGATTCTAAAACTTTGTTATCTTGTTGTGGGAGTCTGAAAATGTCAAATCTCACAAAGCTAGAATTTACTACTCTTGACATTTCGGGCAAAAATTATTTATCTTGTGTAGTTGATGCTTAGATCCATTTGTGTGTAAATGACCTTGGAAATATTATAAAAGAAGAAAATGAAGAATCCTAGCAGGATCATGCAAAAGCAATGATTTTTCTTCGCCATCATATTCACAAGGAATTGAAAACTGAATACCCTAAGGTAAAAGATCCACTGACACTATGGCAAAATTTAGAGCAGAGATATGAGCACCAGAAAACCATTTTTCTTTCCCAGACCTCGATATGATTGGATGCATCTGAGGTTGCAAGATTTTAAAGTTATTAGTGAGTACAATTCTGCATTATTTAAAATTAGCTCACAATTAAAATTATACGAGCAAAATATTACTGATGAAGATATATTAAAAAAAACATACTTCATATTTCATGCCTCGAGAGTGGGGTTTTAAGAAATATTCAGAATTAATACCATGTCTTCTTCTGGCTGAACAAAATAATTAACTTCCGATGAAAAACTACCAGTCTCGCCCGACTAGCTCTACGCCATTCCCTGGTTGGTGTGAACATTTCCATCACGATATTCAAAGAAATCTAAAACATCAAGGTTAAGTGGCTTCTACTAAGTCAATCAAAGGTTTAGCTGTACGACAGGTACGTGAGCAATGACCTTTCATACTATACTTATAACAAACATCTTCATAATTTTCAAAAGGTTTATTATGTAAACCTTTTCTCTTTCTTGCTTTGCTTCAGAGCTGTTCCATTACTGGTGGTGTGATGTATTATTCTGAACTCGAGAACTTGAAGAATTATAACTGTTACCTCTAAGGTAACCCCCACGATTACGAAAATTATTTCTGCAACGGCAACAGCAACGGCCACTCCATGACTACACCCATAAACTGAGGTTGCATTCACTTTAAGGAATGGTGAAAAACCAGTCGGGCGAGACTCGTGATTTTCCATCAAAAGTTCATTATTTTGTTCAACCAGAAGAAGACATGATATCAATTCTGAATATTTCTTAAAACCTCATTCTCAATATTGCTGCTGCAAGAGCACATTCAAGATATGAATTGTGGAGTATGTTTTTTCTAACATATCTTTATCAATAATATTTTACCTACATAATTTCAATTGTGAATTGATTTAAATAATACAAAATTACACTCACTAACAATTTTAAAATCTTGCGACCTCAGGTGCATTCAATCATAGCTAGCCCTGGAGAGAAATATAGCCTTCTGGTGCTCATATCTCTCATTTAAATTTTGTCATAGTGTCAATAGGTCCTTTACCGTAAGGTATTCAGTTTTCAATTCTTCGTGAATATGATGGCAAAGAAAAATCATTACTTCTGCACAATCCTGCTAGGATTCTTTATTTTCTTCTTTTATAATATTTTCAAGGTCCTTTGCACACAAATGGATCTCAGTATTAACTATCCAAGATAAATAATTCTTATCCGAAATGTCGAGCGGTAAATTTTAGCTTTGTGAGATTTGACATTTTCAGAATGCTACACCCAAGGAACAAAATTTCCATTTGTTTCCACCGAAACGGCCAAAACGTTTCCGTTTCCTAAGGGACCGAAACGAAACACTAGTGGAATAACGAAACACTATTATTACAATCAAAACACACTAAAATATAAAAAAATGCACCAAAACACAATGCTACATACCTAAACAATAAGTTGTATTAACCCGAATTTAAATTTTTTATAAAATGTGTATAATTTTTATGCAAAAGATTGTATTTTACTATTTTAATATTTGTCACTTTTGAAATGTTTCCGAAATATTTTCGAAACGTTTCCGTTTCCGAGCTAACCGAAACGACCCCTCGAAACGAAATTTTGATCCTTGGCTACACCCAAAAGATAACAAAGTTTTAGAATCTAAATCACGATAACACAAAAATAATATAAAGAAAACATACTATAAAACTTTGGTCAAATATATAATATAAATCCCACTCATCCGAATCTTTAGCCAAAAGATAAACTTTATTTTCTAATATATTAATCATCCACTGTCTCTCCCTCTAATATTTTATTCATTATTTATTCCAATCTTCGCATTATTTTAATTTCACACCATCACAATTCATAGAATTTTATCTCCCGAATCTTCACCTTTCTATTCAATGCCCATACACAAACACTATAACAATCATAACACTTCTTTGTCTTTCCTTCTTTCCCTTATTTTATTATCATTCTCCATGGTGCACGGCTGCCAAGCTTTGGGAGCCCCCAAAGCTGTGCATGCTACTTCTCACCAAGTCCCTTTTCAATTTTTTTTTAATGTGAGATTTACAAGTTTTCTATAACAGTTGTAGAACTAATGTATTAACTCCATAAACAAAATGTTTTATTGAAGAACATAAATAAAATATTTACCACAAGTATTTAGAACTTCGTGCTGATAACGTATTATAAAACTAAAGGAATATAAAACAAGCAACAAAACCAAACACAGTATATAATAAAATTAGTTCTTCTGAAACTATCAAATAATAGTTCTATAGTTTTTCTGAAACTATTAAGGATAGATCTTCTTGATCACCTAAGATTTCATTTCTATCATAAGACAAAATATAAAATACAACCTGAATTTAAATATTTTACCTACACCCTTTGCTTTCTTCTCTCTTCTTTATTTTTTCTTTCCTCTTCTTTCTCTCTCTTTTCTTCTTGTGTTTCTTCTTTCTTCTACACCCTTAAACTTCATTCGAAGCCTCCTATTTATACATGCCGCTGATGGAGACATATACCAAGTTATCCGACCAACATATCCAGAGAAATATAGCTTAATCACGTGGGAGACTTTTCTACCAAATGCATCCAGTTGATTACAATTTGAACAATGAGGTTGGTGAATGTTAGGTGCAACAAGCATCTCTTGGTGATCCACCAACTGCAACATTTGAGAAATTAATACACAATATTGGCACGCGTCGTCTCAAAGATCTTTCATTCTGAACAATTGAAACTATCAACTTCATACCAAATGTATGAATGAGGAGAAGTCGCATATTGTATTCTTTTTTCTTTGCCAACAGTTTTTTTCCCATAGGATTTTTCTTGACAATGTTTTAACGAGACAATGATAACGCACCCACTCTATTTTATATTACACAAGAATATTATACTCTTTTCCTTCGCTAAGAATTTTTTCTCACTGATTTTTCTTAGCAAGGTTTTAATGAGGCTTCTTGTGGCGGTCATCTACGGGGAAGTGTTATGAAAAGTCAACAATGGTGGATGACCGAGGAATGTTTATTGCACCTAACATTCACCAACCTCATTGTACAAATTGTGATTATCAACTTGATGCATTTGGTGGAAAAGTCTCCCACGTGATTCAGCTATATTTATCTGGATATGTTGGCCGGATAACCTAGCATTTATCCCCATCAGCTGCATGTATAAATAGGAGGCTTCGGATGAAGTTTAAAGATGCAGAAGAAAAAAGAAACACAATAAGAAAACAGAGAGAAAGAAGAGGAGAAAAAGAATAGAGAATAAAGAAGAAAGTAAAAAGTGTAGGTAAAATATTTAAGTTCAAGTTGTATTTTATATTTTGCCCTATAATAGAACTAAAATATTGGGTGATCAAGAAAATCTATCCCTAATAATTCCAGAAGAACTATTTAACTATTATTTAACAGCTTCAAAAGAACTAATTTTATTATATACTGTGTTTGGTTATCTCACTTGCTTTATATTCTTTTAGTTTTATAACAGGCATTACCTAGTTTTGGTCCCCTTTAACCCAAAGCACTGGGAGAGTGGGTGGTGTAAGACTGGATAAGAAACTGATCTTTGCATTATTTGTGCATGGTGGCTGCTGCTATACTCAAAATCCCCATTCTCACGTCAGTAGCCAGAACTTTTACCATAGCACCTAGCAATGCCTCTTAATCATGACGAATGACCTAAACTTGGACAAAGGAAACTAGAAGAGGAGTCGTCTCTTAGCCATCAGTTCCTAGAGTTTTGAATGCCCTAGGCTGCTCTAAAGAGGTTCCAATTTGACGATATATTATGATTTATGAGCTCCGGGGTCCTTCGCTCAAAATAAAAATAAGGGCTTTATCATTCTATAGTCTTGTATTACTCCTTTGGCTATTTTAAATGGCAAAAACAAGTTAACATTTGACCATGTTCTTTTGCTCCATCTCCAGTTATTGCCCAAGAAAGCAAGCAGCCAAGAATGCCAAGTGGTCTGAGAAAGCATTTTGGAGGTGCAAACATGAAGCAAAAATGTTTCTCCATGAAGCAAAAATGTTTCTCCAGCTGAGAACCAAAGTTCTACTGCTACTATACCTACACCCGTTCTTTTTTACACACTGCTTGCAGAATCTAAGATATTCCCATAAAGGGAATTTTCTTCAAAAATATTTAGCAGACAAACAGCAAAACGGCTAGAACTTATATAGCTGGCTTTGATGCTGAAGACACGGGTGGTTCCTAGTCAGTCACCTGAGGTGCCATTCAGCCAGAATATTGGAGTGTATGTATTTGATTCTCTAAAGACCTCTGCAATGTTTTCCAGCTATCCAGTACGCTGCAGATATGTGGAAGTTATTTAATTCAACTGTAACAGGCATACAGTTTTTGAGTTCATTCTGACTCTACTAAAGACATTTCTTGAGTTCCTAGGACCATGGTATAAACTTGCTATCTCAGCTAATTGTAAATATAGTAATATTACACACAGTACAGGTGTCTTCTGATCCTTTCACTTATGCCTTTCAGAATACAGTAATTTTGTTTTGGGTTTTCCTTTTTTTTTTTTTTTTTTTTTTTTTTTTTTTGGGGGGGGGGGGGGGGGGGGGAGTGGGGGGGAGGGAGATGGGAGGACTCAATTAATTCCAATTAGTTTAAAGCTCAATAATTCCAAATTAGTTAATTAATCATACTTAAATTAATTAATTGTAATTAAATGGGTTAATTTCACTTTAACCCCTAGTGGTTTGCTCAAAAAACACATACAATTCCTCACCTTTAAAAACCATGAAGCAAAGGAAAAACTTTGCGAGAAAATTGCATCCTCTAAAATTATATAACTGTATAGACTTTATCCAAGAATGAAAAGAGAAGCACATACTGCAGTCTAACTTTTCCTCTAGCCCCTCCCTTTCCAAACAAAAAAAGGCCCAAATGACCTCATCTTTGACTCAACATAAAGCCTCTAGAAATTTATCAATTTATTTATTCTAGTCTTAAACAAGGTTTTAATAACACGATTCTCTCTAGCTCAACTAAGGGCATAGCATTTAAACACACATAAAAAAATGAAGCTAAGTGGAGTAAGGCAAGCTATTTTACACAACCAATTGGATCATTTATGCCAAAATGGTGGGACACCCCAAGTCTTTTCTCCTATGGGCTGGGCCTTATGAATGGAATTGTGTCAGCAGATGTATCAGGGTTGGATTAGATTGCAAGTACAGAAGGATCATCACATTACATGTTGGACAGACTGGTAGTGAAGTGACAGGCTAGAAAAGATAAATTCCTTATTTGTGATGCCCTGGTAAACATGGAGAGAGAATTTTGGCTGTTCAGAACTTCAAGGGGTGGCCCAACATTGGCATCTGAATATCTAGAATATTTAAAATCTGACACACCTAATAGAGCTTATCTTGTGCAGTTTATTCAGGGGAAGGTGGATGCTTGCTTCTATTAGAGGTATCTTTCTGTGTAAGGTGTTTGTATTCTGCTTTACCACAAACCATAGGCAGTTCTTTTACCTCCAAGTTGCAAAAATCCTTTTCAAAGTTTAATCCTTCATCAAAATTTTGGAAGATAACTCAAATTTAAACCAACTTCGCACAATGCACTTAAAATTGAAATTGGTTAAGAAACATGCCATTATGCATGCGTTTAAATATACGGAAGTAATGGAGTGGCTTTAGAAGGAAGAAGTGAAAATGGTTATTACACTTCCAGTTTAAAATCTCTTATGTCCGCTTCAACTCCTGTTGTGGCCAATATTATAGACGGCAAGTTGAGGCCCTCTGTTTAGAAGGAAGAATTCTTAAAATACAACCCTTTTTTCTCCCATAGATCCTGCAGGAGACAAAATGCTTGAACTTTTCTTGGAGGGATCTTGAGTGTTGCCTGAATCAAGTTAAAATCATGTCTTTTTTGTAATTATGAAGCTTTCAAGGGGGGCTTCTAACGCATCATTGTACAGCAACTGAACAAATGTTACTAATATTTGGAGCTTATGTGCTTCTTAAGCCTATTCTACCTTCAATTCTTGCTAAGCCTCTTCAGTAACTCTTTCACTAGATCCTAAAAAAAATTAAAAAAATAAAAATAAAAGAAAAAATTCAGTTGCCAAAGGATCATCATGCTCCTTGGGCCCCCACATAATATAGAAATAAATGAAATTAATACTTAAGAAATTATGTGGTCTAACTAAGATGTGGAACGACAATGTAGAAACTGGTCCTATATTGTCTTCCATGTGGTAATTAAGGAGTGAAAGTAAATCATGTCATATTATCTCTAAAGTATCCTCATTATCTACACTCTTAGTGTTCCTAATTCACCCTGTTACTATAACTACAGCCGTTCAATATTTAACAATATGCTCAAAACAAAAATGCAGCCAAGACCCATCAAAGAATCTATCACCTGTTATAGCCAACACAAGTGCAACAGCCATAACAAAGAATTTCAATTGCTGAAAAGGAAAGTCAACTTGATCAGCTAAAGATACAGGCTTGAAACAGCAGCACACAGAGACCAATCAAACATGTAAAAGACAGGACACGACATGTCCAAGGACAAACAAATTCTAGTTTACAGCAAGAATCTATACCTTGGATTTGGCATTCTTACACTTTGAGCACCTCTAGAGGCTGTATCAGTGGGCCGGCCTTCTCCCTCCGAAGTCCTTGTAATTGAAATGGTGGAGAAAGAGGCAGGAAGGTTGCTCTGAGTAGCCCCCTGACGGGCCTGAGATGAATCTGGCTCTGAAGCCTGGTTGCGATAATGCCAACGCCAAAAAAGAAGAGGAAGTGTTGCAACACATCCAGATGTATAGCCCACAATCCACCCAAATAAAGGGGTACGTGGATGTTCATGCCTTGACATAGATAAAACAACTATAGCTGCAACAATCTGGCTCACAGTTAGAACTAGTTCAATTGATATCCATAACCCAGAATTCAGTGGACTCCTACGGCGACGGCCATGCCCATCTCCTCTCCTAATCAATGATGAATCCCTTGAGTTCGATCCATTAGCAGAAGAAAGTGAAGGTTGAAAAACAGGGGTCCTCACACTTGTAGGAGACCGGTCTTCATGATGCAGTGTGTCCAAGACGTTTGTATCATGGGATGAACCAGATGAGGAAGCCGTACTGCTACTTCTTATGTCAATGACATGTTCATGATCGTTAGGGCTTTCTACTCGCTCCATTAACAATGGGGATTTGTTGGTTTTGTTTTTACAAAGCAGTCCCAGTAAGAGAATGGCCATCTAAGTCCAGCAAAATAGGAAGTAAAGGACACATGGGATGATAGAACGAGAAATCCACATTCACATCCCACTTCTGGACTGTATTCAAACAATTAAGCAATTGTCTTATGCAGCAACCATTTGCACTGTCCAACTTAAATATTTGAAACCACGGGATGCGGATAAATAGCAAGTTCTCATTCTGTTCAAGAACCAAAATAAAACATTATCAGAATCATGAATGTTTTCTTTTTCCCCTTTTATAACCCTGTTATTTTTTGCCATGAAATCTAAAGAATATAAAATGGAATCCTAGAACCATTCTTGTTTTGGTTCCTTTAAAAATAAAAATTAAACAAATTACAGAGTTATAATAGGAATTGAAACAAGAGGTTTCCCATCATCTTGTGGCCCACAAATTAAAAACGTGAGTTTCAAACTTCCAATTTATTTTCTTGACATACTTCTTAGCAACTAAACACAAAGAACTAAGGAAATATGAGGGGGGAATATGTTTATACACATAGAACTAATCACAAGTATTTGATCATAAACCCATTAAACCTAACATTTATACGACCAAAGCAACAAAGGAAGATTCATACAAACTTATACGGAAGGAAAAATAAATAATAGCTACTATAATTTTAATACAAGCCTCTGGACCAAACACAAATCATCAGTGCCCATAAAAAAGGCAAAAAAATAATAACAATAATAACAAATATCTTCAGAATACAAGTGGCAAATTAGAAGTTCAAAACCTGCGAAAACAAACATCGATTGACCAGTAGAAAGAAAAAAACAATTATCAAATTACCATCGGAAAAATAATCAAAACCCTAGAATCGGAACGTTGACCATCTTAAAGAAAGATCAAACAGCTTAAGCGAAACCAAAACAAACCCATTTGAAACCTAGAAATTTCCAAGAACTGAATTGATATAGTCAGCCTCCGTGGATATTAACGATGAAAGATAGAATTGCAATCGCTAGCACCGCATATGATATTTTCAAATAAAAACAAGATAAATATATATATATATAAGGTGCGCATGTAGAGAGAGAGAAAGGGTTAGGGTTTTAGATAGTACACACCAGTGGGCAGTGGACATTGAAGTTATGGTTCGATGATGGAACAATCAAAGAATCGAAGAAGTTTCGGAGGTAACTGGTTTGATTCACTGGGTTGCTTTTTTGTTTCACGCACTTTTCTTTTGGAATATATTTGTCGATATATATATATATATATATAGCGTCAGCTTCCGAGCTCCATTGCTTCGTGGTCTCGTCTGGGAATATGCGATAAATATCTTTAGCACCCTTTTTTTTGGTCTTTTGGGTAAATATCATTTGGTCTCTTCAACTTTACTTTAATTTCTAATATCACCCTTATCTTAAAAAGTTTAAACAATTAAGCCATTCCAGCTTCATTTTTTTTTTTTAAGAACAACTTATGCGCACATTAACTAATTTATTTCTTGGTCTAATCAAATATTTCACTTGCAAAACTAGAAAATTCACGAGAGATCATGACTGTAAAGTTGCAAAGTTTTGAACTTAAATCAATACAGTCCAACTACTAAGTGAAAAACAAATACCATTATACCATGTGATTTCTACTTATCAAATAAATGATGCATTTTTCTACTTAAGTTAATTTTAAAGCTTAAATTAAGAAAATTATAGTCGCAAAGAGACAGAGAGAGAGATTGAGTGTTTGAGATTTCATAAACACAAGTTCACAGATAATTTAATAGAGTTATATTTTCTTGCGTTTACTTAACATTACATTGACTTAATTATGAATGTTTGAGAGCTCAAATAAAAAAAAATTTGAAGAATGATATTGAAAATTTAAGTAACATTCAAGAGAATAAACAATAATTTACCTTTTCAGAAAGAAAAAAAAAACTTGTTAATTTCACTCTCTTTTTGTATTAATCGGATATCCAGGCTAACTTGTGTGCACCTCAACTAAATTTAGAGTCTATGCAGTACCTCTTATCCAACACAAACAGAATAATTACCAGATCAAAAACCCTACGGTGGTCCTAAGGAGTTAATAGTACTTAAGAGATTTTGAACCTGAGATTTGGGAGGAAGCAGATCTCCTAATCCTTACCCTCGACCACCAGGTCAACCCCTTGAAGTTTTATTAATTTCACTTTATCCCTTTTAGTATATGCAAAAGAACACTGCAACGCATTGCACTTAAAAAATCTATACTTACACCCTTTGTGGTTTAAGATAAAATGAAATTGTTAACTCTTTTATGTAAACTAAAAGTTAGTTTGTGTCTCGAATGCTCTAAGTACGGACCCAGGGCCTAGGACAATATGAGGTTTTGTGTGAGAATCAGGTGTGTTTTGTTTATAGCACCAACCTCCGTTTTTCATTTTCATAGATTGTGTAAGGTTTGCCTTTCTAAAAAAACTACTCTTAAGTGCAATTTCACTTTGTTTTTTAATAAGACTAAATTGTCTTTATATCCCTCTCATCCCTATTTCCCATCATTCTTCCATTCTCTACGCATAACCCATCATTTATTCATCCCACCCTGGCTACGTAGCTGCCACCACTATTACCCATGAGTGCCATTTCCACCACTCATGGTCACAAAACCTCCCTGTGTGTGTGTGTGTGTGTGTGTGTGTCTCCTCTCTCTCTCTCTCTCTCACACACACACTCTCACACACACACACCACTCATGATTATGGATGGCAAAGAGCCGAGTTTAGGTTGGGAGATTCCTATCTCATTCCTGCCCCATCATGGTAACGTCTTCCCCCATACTCACCCGACCCCACCCCGTTTAGCCCCTCCTCACACCACCCAACCTCTTTCCGCCTCTTTTATGTTGGTGAGTTTTTCAATCACATTATGGATAAAGCAAGGAATAAATTTACAAAAATATAGAAAAAAAATCACAATAATAAATTTTAATAAAATATGTACATATAAAAATATATATATATATGTATAAACGGGGCGTTTCATGGTGGAGCAAGTTATTGCACATTGTCCCTAAACCCACTCACCCTGATTAGTATCATCTCATACCCATCTCAATAAGATTAAAGCAAGCAAAAATTCGAGATATCGAATTATTTTGCTATCCCTACTCATGGCTACCACTGCTCATGTGTCACAATCTCACATAGGATAGAAAAATGGGAGGTATTGGACTTATAAGGGAGATAAGCAACACTACTCAATAGCTTAAGTTTTTTGGTCAAATGGCAAGCGTCCGCCCTGTGACAAGTGGTATCAAAGCCACACAGATTCTAGTCAAATTCCACACCAAGCGCTCAGAGGAGTAGGCAAGGTAGTCAGACCTGCAATGAGGGTGTCACAGATTCAAGTGGTGGAGTATGTCACTATCCCATATCAAATAGAAAAGTGAGAGGTCTTGAGCCTATAAGGGAGGTAGACAGCACCATCCAATAACTTAGGCTTTTAAGTTTGATGAGAAGCGTCCGACCCGTGACACGATGGGATGCTACCAGCACCACTTATAGTGAGAGACCTCTCTCTCTCTATCTCTACCATCACTTATAACCTCCCCAGCCCACCCATGGTTGCCCATATGTAAACCCATCATCCAGGCCACCACCACCACTTATAGTAGCCACTACCATCATCATTCATTGTAGACATAATTTCATTTTTTATATCCATCTATTATATATGTATATATGTATATTTTATATATATGTATTCAAACTGATAAACATAGTTCTGCCATCAGCTCTATCTAACATGGTAAGATTTGTGGTTTAAGTAGTGGGTGCATGTGGAGCTTATCTAAATTTTATGGTAAATCTCAATTTTCCCAAATTTTTTGTTGAATCTTTCTTAATTGGGATTTGCATGAATTTTATACTAACTTGTCATTTAATAAAATAGAATTCTATCAATATTTTCTTACATTCTTGGATTCTAATGATCCTGTGTCCTATCCAAATTTTGTCAATCTATATCCCCACTTATGTGGTGAATCAATCAAATATGTGAACCAAATACAGAGAATCCAAATAACTATTTTTACTAAGATATGCTTGGATCAAGAATTTGATGATAGAAAAGAAAAGAAAAAGAAAAAGAAAAAAGTGAGAGAAAAAAATAACAAAATACTATTTTATTTTGTTCTTTTTTCCCTCACATTTTTCTTTTCCTTTGCTTTTTTCTTAATGAATACAAATTTCAAACACAGCATAAAATGTTATTGATTTCTTCTTTAAGACATGTCTTGCACTGTGTATTGGTTCATTTCTTTTGTTCATTTGCAAACTAACTGGTTTTGTTGGATCTACTATTCTTCTTGTTACTTATGTTCTTCCTTTTCTTTTTTTATAAATTAGTTTTGATATGGTCTTGTTCATTCTTTTGGAACTTGGGAAATTAGAGATATTTTTTTTTTTTTTTTTTGGTTGGTTATGGTGACAAACTAAAGATAATGTAGAGAGAAAAGAGCAATGACAACTTTGGCATACAGTGGAATAGGTAGACAAATTTTAATAAAATAAAAGAGTATTTTGTTATTTTACTCAGCCCATTAACCCTATTAGCTTTTTTACACATTACCTTAGAGCCTAGACCACGTAACTACACATGCCTGTAGGTTTTTGCAGTGTGGGGTTGTTGTGATTTTTTAGTTAACTACAAGGGAATGAAGTGAAATTAATTAAGTATTTTGACCCTTTTTTCTCAGGGCATAAATTCTTGATAGGTTACCAATAATATAATTTGCCTCCCCACAAGTTTTTGAAATATTATTAGTCTCCTAATTTAAATACTTCCAACTTTTTGCCCTTTTCCCATAAAATCTTGTTAAATTACCAACAATCTCATTTGTCTCCTCTCTTTTTTATAAAATATCAACATTCACCTACTTTAATAATTTACCTCACCTTGTTTATCTTCGTAGATTTAGGATAGATTACCAATAATATTATTGGCCTACCTCGAGCTTACTAAGATATCATTATTTACCTAATTTTAAATAAACCCTAAAATTCTATGACATGTCAAACTATTCATTTATTAAAAAAATAAAAAACAAAAAAAATTATTTTATTCATTTATTATGGTGCTCATTGTAAGGGCATACGATGCTTGATTTATTTTATTGTTGCATTTTGTTGTGTTTTTTAAACCATGGTTCTTGCAAAGTGACTCTCATTTTGATGCTTACTAGCGCTCCAATCTTGTTTTGATTAAGCCTATCTGCAACCTCCATCGCTTAAATATAATTGGGTAAATTTTATCTAGGATCCCTTAAGTTTGGCATATCAATAGTTGGACCTATTACTTTTTAAAAGTAAGCACCTAGACCCTTGAGATTTTGTGTACCGGCAACTGGACCGCCTACCATTAGGTCCGGTAGCTAATTTTCGTGTGTTGACCACTTTGACCAATGAAAAGACATATATACCCTCCAATTGCTTTAAAAAAATGAATACTCAATAAGAAATGGCACTAGATACACGACCTATCTTTCGACTTTCACCAATATATTATTTTAAGTCAACAACAAACCCAAGAAAGGAAAAATACTTTGTCTAATACCAAAAAAAATAAAGATGGGGAGGAGGAGAGGATAAATAACTTAAACTATGACAGTAATTAAATTATGTTGCAACTTTTAGTAAAGCAAAACATGAGATGATTTCAGCTTTTTCACCTTATGAATTCTGCAAGTTCACATTGTCAAACATTTGAGAAGCAAAGTAAATATTCTCCAAATCAAACTTCAGGCACACATCAACAATCAACGAACCAAATATGTCACATTGTCATCAAGCCTGATTTTTTCTTCTTTTTATTTTTTGAATAGAGACCAAACCCGACTTTTCAAAACTATAAGACATGTTTTTGGTTTTTTGTTTTTTTTTTTGGCATTAGAGCAACATCTTGTATACAATTACATAAAATGATCATGTATACATGATCCCTAAAATTATATAAAGGACTAAGAAAACCAAAGTCATTTTGGGACTAAATTAAATAAAGTTATCAAATCAAAGGTTATGTCATGCCCACCAACTCACCCGTCACCCACCATCACCCATTGGTACCTTTCCATTCTTAATTTCCAACTAAATTCAATATGGGTATTTAAGCACAAACACAGAGCAATATTAACACTTCAGAAAGAAGAAGAAAAAAAAAACCCCTTCTAATAGCATTATAGACATGACAAATAATTTTATGTGTATGTGTATCAGTAACTCCATATGGTGAATGAAGATACAAACACTAAAACCCAATATATAACAAGCAAAGCAGGCATGCAACACAGCGATGTAGTCAATTGGGTCGGTGTTGATTAGAGCTTGACAAGGCCTTTCAAGACAATGACGAGATATGGGTGAGTTTCTTCATCGACGAAGCAGAGCACATTTTCAGGAGCTTCCAAGTTTCGCTTATAAGCAGCACAATGATGCCTCACTATGATATGCTTTTCAAGACGAGTCCAAGTAAGGTTGCAAGCTAAATTGAGAATCGTGTTACTCAAGCTCGAATTGCTTAAAATGTTTGCTTAAAGACTTGAATTTGGAGTCTATTTATTAATGACCACTTATGATATCGATTTGGCTGATGAGAATCGATGGTGAAGGCTATAGGTAGAGAATGACCATGGATAATCATCTTGGTTTGGTAAAATGACAATGACAATGCTATGAGGTGGTTGTGACTTTTCAACAATGTTGGTGGGATGAGAGTGGTTAAGGTGGTGTAATTGTACTACCACCCACCTCTATATATACACACATATATATATATACATATATACTAAGGCCATTAAAATATGATCGAGCATTCCATGTCTTATATAATAAATTTTATCGAGAGCTAGGAGAGAATCATGTATCTTTCTATTTAATTTTAAGGGCATAAAAGCTAAAGTAAAATTGCATTTAAGAGAACATTAGTGATTTTCTCAACTGAAATTGATTAATAATAATACATACCCAATTAATTATAAAACAAGAAAGGTTCTGTCGTTTATCAAAATTAAGGGGCTTTTTTTTTTGCGTGAACAAAACCTCACGAGAGGTCCTAAGCCTTGCAATTTACACTAATAACATAAATAGAAGTAAACGTTTGCGAATTTATTTCTATTATAAGTTCAATATAAAAATTAGTTTACTCTTCTTGTCTTACTAATTTTTATTATTTTGAGTTACTTTAATAACGGGAAAGGGTTGGGGCAAACTTTGACTTTAAAATAAAGTATTCATCACAATGCCTCTTAATTATAAAAATGATATAACCTACCATTATGTTAGTTTGTTTGCATAATTTTTTGTAAGGTTAAAATTTTCTTTTTCTAATAAAAATTCAATAGTGTCATGTTGTATACTTGGACTAGGGTGCAAAAGAAGCGAAAAATTGGAGAATAGAATACTTTTGTTAATCAGCTGGGTTCAGATCTATCAGGAGTTCGTTTGGTTTTAGCCTTATGTCTTAAAAAAACCAATCCAATCTATATTTCGTAAAATTTTTATATGGCGTTAGTTGTATTTAATCAATATTAGCCTTTTTCTGTTTTTTTTTTTTAACATTTTGAGAAACAAGTTTGAGGTTTTCTTTAGCTTACAAGAATAAATTGTGTTTGATACAATTAATGTGAATCCAACTCAAACCAAATCGATATTAAACCAATCCGAACCAAAATGAATCAGTTTGAGTTGGTTCAATTCAATTTCGCAGAATGATTGATTTTGTTATTGGTCCAAAAACTTGAGATCCAATAAGTTCGATATAATTGGGAGTTTGTCATATATGCACCCAACTTAGGGGTGGATACGGACTCAATTGGCCCGTACATAATTTATAGAGTTTGAAATTTTTGTTAGACTTAATTAATTTAATTGGTAGGTTTGAAAATTGTATTTAAAATTCGGCTCAATTTGAAATATATACAAAATATTATATTTATGTATATAAATTTATATTAAATAAATTTTATTTTTAAAAAACATATTTTTAAGTTAAATGAGTAAGGTTGAAAGCCATATATTTTTTTTTACGGACTTGAGATTTGGTTTAAGCCTGTTTAGAATATTTTTAGGGTAGACCTGGTCGAACATGGCTCAGCGCGCCCAAGTCTATCCCTAACCAAACCCGCCCATGAACGCTCTTAACTTGCACCCTACAAAAAATGATCGAATGGCTTAGGTTGGATCAATTTTCATTTCAAGCTTTTTTTTACTTTATTTTTAATATTTTGCTTGTTTAGAGATCAATCAACGTTCGGACGTTCCAAATGGCGAAGATTTTGGCAATGACAATAGACTCCAAACAGCTCTGAAACCACCGCAATGAAGAAGGAAGAGACTCTTTTCAGATCCCACTTTCGGTAACCATTACTTTCTCTCTCTGGAAATAAGGCCAAAATATTCGGTTGAGGACCTCCACATTAACTCTGTAATCGACTGCATATACACACACACACACACACACACACACATATATATATATATATATATCAGCAATTTGGATTGTCCAGCTTTGTAATAATCGTTTGAAAATTTCTCATTTCTCTCTCTCTCTCTATTATATATCCTAGCTGTGCTTACAACCTCATTTCGTCTCTCTGTGATGAAGACATAATTACCAACTCTCTCTATTTTATATATATATATATATATGTGTGTGTGTGTACATTTATATCAATGTTGTAATCAACGATCAAGATTTTTCTTCATTTTTTATTCTCTTCTCTTTCTCTGTATATATATATATATATATATATGTACGCCCTCTTTCTAAAAATGAGGGGACGTTGGAATCATGAGCTTCAGATTCAACTTCGTAATCAAGATCTGGAGTATTCTTACTGTTATTTCGAGTGCTGAATAATCTGGAATCAAATGCAATCATCATATTCAATCAATTGATGTTTGCAGTGGCCTGTGTGGATCTGGGGCATTTGTGTCCGGATCTTCAGTTTCAATCGGCTATGACAGGGGTCTTAAGGTTTTGGTGCCTTTTTCAGGGTTATGAGTTAGCACTACCATGGATTTGATTTAAGCTTTTATCTTGTATCGATCAATTGTATCACAATGTTGAAGCAATTTCTCAGTAGACTCCCTCGGAAGTAATCAAAATCTGACTCCGTTGATTCGCCAAGGACTGGTTCTGGCCAGAGTTTGTCCTCCCGTGGTGGTGGTTTACAACATACAACAAGTGGGAATGTGGTTTCTAGTCGATCAAATGTTGCTAAACGGACATCATCCGCAGTGTTTCCGTCGAGTGTTGTAGCTGGAATTGAGCCTCTATTAACATTCAAAGATGTTCCTAGTTCAGACAGATTGAATCTTTTTATCAGTAAGTTGAGTCTCTGCTGTGTTGTTTTTGACTTCACTGACCCTAGTAAGAGTATAACACAGAAAGAGCTTAAACGTACAACATTGGTAGAGCTTGTCGACTTTGTTGCTTCTGGTCCTCCGAGATTTACCGAACCGGCAATCCTAGCAATGTGTAAAATGTGTGCTGATAACTTGTTTAGGGTTTTTCCGCCTAATTATCGGTCTAATTCAAGTGGTGCTGAGAATGATGATGATGAACCAATGTTTGATCCCACGTTGTCACATTTACATATAGTTTATGATCTACTGCTTAAATTTGTAACTTCTTCTTCCCTAGAAGCAAAGATAGCGAAAAAGTATATAAATCAATCATTTATTTTGAGATTTGGTTGACCTCTTTGATTCCAAGGATCCTAGAGAAAGAGAATGTGTGAAAACTATTCTGCATCGGATTTATGGGAAGTTCATGATTCACAGGCCTTTTATCCGGAAGAGCATCAGCAATGTCTTTTATCGCCTTATATTAGAAGCTGAGAGGCATAACGGAATTGCTGAATTGTTGGAGATTTTTGAGAGTGTAATTAGTGGGTTTGCAATACCTTTAAAGGAAGAGCACAAGATCTTTTTGTGCAGGGCTTTGATACCCTTACATAAGCCAAAATCTTTGGGGGTTTACTTTCAACAATTATCATACTGTGTTACACAGTTTATAGAGAAGGAGCCAAAATTGGCTTGCACTGTGATAAGGGGTTGTTGAAATATTGGCCAGTTGCAAATAGCCAGAAGGAAGTGATGTTCATGGGCGAGTTAGAAGAGATTCTGGAAGGAATTAACATGGGAGAGTTCCAAAAGGTTATGGTTCCATTATTCTGGAATTGGGTGTTGCATCAACAGTTCTCACTTTCAGGTATCTTCCATTTTTATTCTCATGCAGCTTCTTAACCCTTTCATTAAGGCATTTTTATTTTTTTTGTTTTTGATAAAACTTAAGCCTGTCATTAACTTAATGCAGTAGATTGCTTTCTTTTGGATGTATACTTTTTCTGTTCCAAAGCACTTGTATGAACATAGACGTTTGTGTAGGATCTTGACACTTAGGTGTGTGAATTAAGGCAAATTTTCTTTTAATATAAAAAGAAACTCAAACATATCTATGGAATCAGTTGTAACTTGTACATTACGGTTGGCTTCCTAACCCTTTGACGGAGATCTAATTTTGAGTCCCATCTGCAATATGGGAAGGTAACACTTGATGATTTTCTGCCGATATGATTTGGAATGCTTTGGAACTGTGTTTTGAGAACATCGGATTGTTGTATTGGTTTGTGGGTAACCATTCTGCTAATCGATTTCTGTTGATTGAGATGGCTAAGGTTTTATTATAGGAATGAAGCATTGACAGGGGGTGCAATAATTCTCGTTTTCTGATTTAGCAAAATTCATCAATGATTGACTCTTAGCTGTGTAAAAAGTCTGTCAACTTTTATCAATTACAGTTCCAACACCGTATGGATCCTCGTGCCTTCAATCTCAGTTGTGGGCACAGCCTAGAGGGATGTTTAAGGGATTTCTATTAATTTCATTGATCCCATTTGTATGAGATGTGGCTTACTAATGATGATTCATGAATAAACACTTGGGTTGAAACATAACTTGCCAATTTCATCTTGCTGTTGAACTGCGGATAAAAGTAGGCTGCAAAATCAAAGTTGAGGATATAAGAAATTGAATGAAACCAAAGAATAACTTATGGACAAGCTGGACACATGGATCATTTGGCCTTTGAAAAATTAATATTGTTGGATGCCAATGAAGAAGATGGTGGGAACCATAAAAGATGTGCATTGGTTTGGATCAAGTGTGATTCCAGGTAAATTAAGATTGAGGGGATATGTCAAAGATAGGATTGTTCACTTGTTTGCTTAAATGAGGATTGAGTACATGTCAACATGGAGTCTTTCAATCAAGTAGTAAGTGCAAATGGAAGAGTGAATCGTGTAGTGAGACTGCAGATTGATCTGAATGTTTCCGAGGACTAAAGGTCGGCACAAGGGATTTCCTACATTTTAATTTGGATTTTAACTAGAACAGTCTGCTAACAGTGGTCCTGTAAAAGGGGTTAGGGTTTGATGTATTGATCATGATACAATAGGATGGATACACAGACCACATCTAGGCTAAGATGTTGTGGAAGGGTTGGGTGATTCATTTAAGCGGCGATGATACTTTGGGCCCCAAGTAAATGACAATGGACCAAACAACATGATGATCTCTTTATGTTGTAGGTGTTTTGAGTGGTGGAGATGCTTTGCTTGATTTTCAAGAAGAAAAGTCAGTATGATAGTGGGAATCATTACGTACTCGGTTTCCCCGGGAGCATATTTGTAATGCTTGGAAACATCCTAATGATTGTTAGACATGTCGGCTAATTGGTAGGTCCCACAGGGTGATGCCTAGAATGTGACATGAGGAAACTTTACAAGAAACCAGTCACTACTCCTTTATTCAGAATTGCCTTATAGCCAAGTCAACCTTCACTCAGGAGGAGGCCCCACCGCAGGCCGGGGGGGGGGGACGTCGAAGCAATTCGACTTCAAGGGACTGGCCTTGGCACTTGATGTTTGTCTCGTTCTAGAGCATTCCTTATTGTGAAGACAGAGTCCAAGCCTGTAGGTCCAATGCCGTTGGTGGCATGTTGATGGCCTGATCCTGTAGGCCCAATGGTAGAGGTCTTGCAAGTTGTTACTCCAAGTAATGTTGTGATTGACCTTGGGCCTGCAGTGTAGTGGCCTCTACATCCCTAGCAAAACTATATAAGGTCAAGTGAAATGAGGTGATTGTTATTGAGTGTTTGTGATCTCTAACCTGTAACTAATGCCATTGGGTCAACCACTGCCACTCCTCTCTCTCTCTCTCTCTCTCTCTCTCTCTCTCTCTCTCTCTCTCTCTCTCTCTCTCTCTCTCTCTCTCTCTCTCTCTCTCTGTGGATTGCCACTGTCATCGTAAGACCTCCTAGGGGAAGTAACTTGTAATACAATCAGGTTTATCACATTTTGGAACTTTGTTTCTTTTGGAGATTGACTAATTTGGTGGGGAAGGTGATCTCAGAATCTAAAATTTAGGTGGTGTCATATTTTGATGTAGAGCATCATCAAAGCTCAAAAGCTAGGTCCCTATGTGTTTCACAAGTTACATTTTGGAAGAGGTTTATTTTTTCCTTTTTCTTCGGTAGTTATTTAGGAATCTTGGGCTTTTCATTAGGCAGACAAGATGGATCCTCGGCTCCAATTTCACCATCTCCTTCTTGGTGAAGATGAATGGTTATTTTTCAATTATTTTAAAAGTCTTGAGGATCTTAAGACGGGGTTCCCGTGTTCCATTCCCTCCTTTTAATTTTATTTGCTAAGCCTCTCCTTTTCTTTTCATAATGGTGATTCAGTCTTTGACTGTTTGTCACTTAGTTGATAAGGGTCAACATGCCATTTCTCAAAAGGATTTGCAGTTTGAAATCAGGATAATAATGAAGGCTCTTTGATTACTATTCTTTTTTGGGCAGACACAAATGTTGACAAGAGTATATTGGTATACATTAATTTTGTGGTGTGGGAATTGCTTCCTTTTTGTGAAATCTGTGGTTTTTTTTTTTTTTTTTGTGAGGCAAACCTAGAGCTTTAAAGTTTTAGGATCTAGTGACTGAGAAAGTTTCCTAGCATATTACTGCTTAGGGGAGCAAAGCCTAGCCAACCCTAGCTTGGCAACTAGTGTGATGCATGTCCTTAGCTAAAAGATTGAGAAGATCTAAAATGATTTTGTTTGGAGGGGATGGGAGGGTCAAAAAGCTTTTTTTTTTAAGGATTGATTCAATTTCTCCTCTCTAAAGATATTGGTCATCTTGGTTCAGGTGACAACGTCCTACAACGTGTTGTTCTAGTAAATAATATATCTTCAAAGGTTTCCCTGGGAGTGAACGCCTTACTGCTTTCTGAAGTATGGAACATGTTGTAAATCCCATACCAACCACAAAATGGTACAAGCAACACTCTTTTCCATCCTGGATAACTTTCCGGACTGTTCTGCTGAAGGTTTGGATATCCCCGGTCATAAGAAAGGTGCTCTCCTTTATATAAAGGCATGGCAGTAAAATGACACCTTCTTTTTCTTATGGTTTAATCAAATAAGAGGATGGACTTAGCATCTTCCTTTCCCTAGGATTACCTCTTCCTTCCATCACTTGTGCCTCCTTCCTTCCATTCTCTCATCCATCGCACAAAATGTAACGTTAGATGCTTTGTGCTACAGACTCTAGGCTTTGATGGAACAACTTTTTGCCATGAAGATGATGGTGCGAGGAGAACATTCCGCCCCCCCCCCCCCCCCCCCCCCCCCCCCCAACTCCATCACCAAAAAAAAAAAATCCAAAAAGAAAAAAAATAACTAACATAGAAGCACAACCAATGCTTCTCACTACTTCCTTATGCTTGTGTATCTGTTTGGGGGGTGTGAGGGTAATTGAATTGATTTGGGCTTAAAAAATTTTTTAGTTTAATTATACTTATGAGGTGCTTGGACATAGCTTATTTAGTATCTTATGGCTTATGCTTATGGCTTTATCGAAATGTGTTTGGGTGAGTGGCTTAAAAAAACAGCTTATGTCTAATCATGTTTTTTGGAGAAAAGACATTTTTAAAGATAGCTTTTTAGAAGTAGCTTATAACTTATAAGCTGGGTACCCAAACACCCCCTTAGCATCCATGCATTTGCCCAAAATCTCATTTCCCTCTTATTTTAATTGTAACAGTCAACCCCTTACACTTAGGGTCAAATTGCAATGTGGACCTTCCGTCAATTGCCGTTAGTCTAACAGATGGAAACGCCCATGCGATACTCATGTGGGATGTCAATTACCCTTTTTGCCCTTATGAGAGTCACAAGTAAAAAAAGTAATATTACACATGGCACCCTTGCACGTTACACCGAATCCCACTTTGATATAAACCAAAGTTGATCAAAGGAAAATAACTTTTTTTCCCCAAATTTAATTGTGTCAGGTGGCTGAAAGGGCACTGTTCTTCTGGAATAATGACCAAATTGTGAACCTCATTGCTCATAATCGGCATGTTATCCTACCAGTCATATTCCCAGCACTGGAAAGGAATGCTCAGAGCCACTGGAACCAATCAGTGCTCAACTTAACTCTAAATGTGAAAAAGATATTCACAGAGATAGATGACATGCTGTTTGCGGCCTGCCATACCCTTTTCAAGTAGGAACAAGCCAAGCTAAACTTGGCAGTAGAGAAGCAGAAGGAAACATGGGAGCAACTAGAGAATGCAGCCAGTCTGCAGTCAATAGCTGGAAACACTGCTGTTCTGGTAACTCCTTTAGCAACCTCCATTACCTGCTAATCGGCATTTTGGTCTGTGCTTGCTAATGTTCGTTATTATTATGGTGTATTTTTTGTAATTTTACTGTTTTGGTCCCTTTCTTTTAGGTGGTGGGAAAACCACAAAAATGTATGGATATATGTAGCTGTTATATGGGGAAGGCATGTCCATTTTGCAAGGGATGGTCCAGTGACAGCCAGTTGTAACTTCTTTGTTTCCACATGTTTCATCATGAAGGGGAGTTCAATTTCCTTGGAATGGCCATGTAGTGGATTACACAAATCACATCCTTTGTTGGTTGGATGCTGTTTTTGCAACTGTGCCCATGTGTGTACACATGTGTGCACGTGCGTGTGTGCCAGATACTAATATGCTCAGACAATCTTGGATCACCAGTCGCTTAGCGTCTATGAACCATTGGTTTCCTTTATTAACTTGTTGACAGAAACTTTTTTGTGGAAGCCAAGTCAGGATAGTAAAATAAAAAGAAAGTGATAAAAATCAATAGATAAATTGGATCAGGTGACAATAAGTTCAATCACAATGAGGTGGCATAGTTTTTCAAGGTGCTAGAGAGAGACAGATGAATGTGACAATAAACTGGGTAGCTAGGATTGTAGTCAAGCCAGCAACTAAGATTTTCCTGCCCTAGGAGAAATATAATTTTCTACATGAAAAGTATTTGCCTACTGCTTCTTCTTTGAGAATCTTCAGTTATTCACTAAAATGAAGTCAGGTTTGTCCCAGGGTTTTGTGTGTGTACAGTGATTGCATGGACTTCTTATTGCGTGGACTTCTTATTCTGTGTTGTCGAACACATTGTACCATGAAACAAGACTAGTGTTAGAAGATATAGCTATCTTTTTAAATCCTTTGTTATTTTGATAGATCATAGTGCTTCCTCATTTTGTTCATTTATTGTTTTTATCCCTTATGTATTCTAAGCAAGTTGCCTTCACTATGCATGTTTTCATAGATCAAGTGATGACAACAAAAATGGAGCGTCAGTGTTTCTGGATCATTAACTTCCCTGTGCTCTTGTCTTCTGGTTCATTAACCTTACAGTGATCATATTTCCTTATTTCCTCCTAGTCAGACTTGAAGATGTACTCTTGCAGTTTTTGACTCCAAAGCTACATTCTGCAGTAGTCCAAATGACCCAATTCTTATCATATCTGCTGAAATAATCTGGTCCTCAACTAGCATTATGGTGAAACCAAATCTTGAATCTGTTTGATCAGCTCATGAACCTGATATGAAAGGGTAGGTTGGATACTTGATGTTAGCCTAATCTGATACATACTCTTTATACTGTATTGTCACCAAACCATTCAAGCTGTATGCTGCATAGAATTGCTCAAATGGATGGATATAAGTCTATGAAAACTTGGCATGTAGCATTGTTACGTTGTGATCTTGAAATATATGCCATATTAGCTCATAATAATATATGCCGATAAGTTACAAAATTTCCTGTCATTATTATCATAAGCATTTTTATGCATGCATACCGTATTCCCTGAATTTTCTGTAGTATCTCAGATTAAAGCACCCATCTGAATTCATGGGGCGGACCAAAAGAAAGCATGCCATATTTTTAGTTGCTTTGATAGGAAAACTTATTTGAGTTGTTACTTGGAGAAATTACATGAACAATAAGAATGGAAAAAAGGCACCAACACCATGCTATTCATAGAATCTTGACCGTAGCAGGAGTTCCTATGAGCAACAATGATAATAGAACTGATGTATGAGTTAGCTGCACTGTGCTTGTATACTGTTTGACTTGGGTAAGCACCATGCATATGGAGTTGAAGTATGTGGGTACGTGCATATATATATATATATATATATCAATCTGTTGTTGTGACTGAGGAACACATTTGTATCTACGTTTTCTGAGGGATCATATGATGTGTTGTAATATGCTGTTGTTCCAGTTGAATCCCCTATCACCATTGTTTTTTTATTTATTTTTATTCATTGGTAAAGTCATGTATGTAGAACAGGGCATGGAGGTTTACAATAGCGAAACAGAGACTTTGTTCTTACATTTCATATACTCCTTTTCCAGTTGTATCGGGCAGAAAAGTCGGCTTGATTTGGTATGTAATGCTTCCATTGGACTTAAGAAGTGTAGATTACACTTTTGAATTGCTTCGAAACTAACTGATAGGAGTAGCATGAAGCTGAGTTATTGGGACTTCAGAGAAACTCAACTATGGGTCTCTCATTGGCCATGATCCAGAAAATTTGTTCTCAAACCTGATAGAAGAGAACTTTGATCACTTTTTAGACCATGTCTACTAGAAGCTGTGAAGGTCCCCGTATGTAAATTTTTCTGTAGTCACAAAATGCTATTTTTCTAATAAATTTGTACAAAAAAATCCCTTGAGAATAATGGGACAATGAGAAAATTAACATTGTATCTCATAATGATTGAAGTCTGTTCTGTATTTTTGTTAATTGTTAGTCGTGCTGGAAGAGAGAATTAACAAAAATAATAAAATAGAATAATATCCTACCGGCTAATGTTTTGAAAATTAGACCGGACTGGCCGGTTCAACTGAACGGTCCGGTCAGACCCTGTAACCCATTTCGGTTAGAAAACGGCGGGTACCAGCACAGTGATAATTCAAAACCATGAAGAACCCCTTAATGAATTGAAAAGGCGAAGATCGAACACTGAAGTCTCATACTAGTATTTTTTTCGGGGGGAGGAAAAGCATATTGAACTCGTGAAAAACACAGCAAAAAAAGTTTTTGGGTAAGGTAGTCCCAAAACAAATTATTTAGAGAAATGCGAGATAGAGAGTGTAATGGTATATAACTAAAAGATTCGTACATAATAATGTGGTTAAATAAAAGCATTTCACTCTAAAATAAAATTTCATCGCCATAAAGTTAAATGTCCTTTCACATACCTTTGGGGTCAGTCATCATTCATATAATGTATAGAGTATCTTTGTGGCCAGTCATCATTCATATAATGTATAAAGTTTAATGGTTCGTGTGGATGATAGTGTTGTTCAAATTCGAGGGAGTGGTCGGTCGAAAGCTTAAAAGCCTTGTAATAAAATAAAAATAAAAAATCAAATCTCATTACAAAAATGCCGTTGCCAACAACTGATGAGATTATTGATAAAAATTTTCTAGAAAAATAGGAATTTCCATGTGAAAAACAATGGAAAATTATACGGTACTCCTCAAATGGCCTCTATGTGGTTTAAAAATGAATACATAACCTCTTATAATTTGGACTTATTTATAAAGTGGATGGAACTATGACAAATTTGAAAAGATGATAAAAATGCTCTTGCAAAGGATAACTATTTATTATGACATAAGAGAGTAAAATTGTCTTTTTAATATTTTATTTTAGAAATATGAAATAATAAATGACAAAATCGCTGGTAGCTTTAATAATTTCTATCTATTTTACCATTAAGTTCAAATTACAAAAAAATTATGTATGCACTTTTAAATCACATAGAGGTAATGGGTAACTTGATTTTCATCCACCCCACATGTGTGAAGTGTAATTAACACTAAAAACATTGTAAGTGGCACATGCTCTTCCCAACGGCAAAACAAGTAAATACCAATTAGGCTTTTTGAGTCCGAACGTCACAGTGCTCCTAATTAATGGTGAGCAGTAATGGAGTCTCTCACACTTCATAATCCGCCGCTTATGATGGTGGCACTCGAATGCAGATTGTCTACCTTTCTTGTGTCGCCTTTTATGTTTCATGCATTTTATTGAATAATTTTATCATTATTAATGACATATTAATACTTATTTTGTACCTATATATTAGATTTAATAAATATAACAAATAAAATGTATAATAGATAACAAACAAATATAGGAATTCTTTCTAAATTAAAACTCTTTCTAAATCAAAACTCTTTTCTCTAGTCTCAACAAAACTTGATACTCTTTAATTTTTTTTGTACGGTTAATCTATACTATTATAAATAGCAAAACATTGGGTCTTTGAACTTTAAATACTTAAATTCAAATTTTCTAATTTTTTGAATTTTATGGAATAAAAAATCTACATGTAACATGATCATTGGTTCTTTAATTTGTATACAATCATTTATTTCTATTGACAAAAACAATATCCCTTCCGTTTAAACTTAACTTTCAATATTAACAACTTCAAATGTCAATTTCAAATTTTGAACTTTTATCTCTCTCCGATTGTGATATTTTGAACTTGATTGTGTTGGGTCTTTAACTTCATAGACTTTAATCCAAAATTTTCAGATATTTTAATTTATAAAATAGAAAAATTCACATTTTATGTCATCATTAACTCTTCTAATTTATATGCAATCTTTTATTTATATTGATAAAGACAAAATCCCTTTTGTTTAAATTTTAACATATTTTAACTTTAAATCATAACAACTTTAAATTTTAATTTTGAACTTTGTAATTTATCTCTATCTAATTATGGTACTTTAAACTTCATTGTATCACTCTCTATAAATAGGTGTATCTATTTCCAAAGCATTCAATCCAATTCATACCATAATATTAAATTATAAAAAAAACACATATAAATATTATCATTAATTTCTGTTGATAAGAATAACATTCCTTTTAAAATTCAACTTCAAATTTTATTCTATCTTTATCTTATTGTTATTTTAAACTTGACTTGATATCTCTCTATATAGAACATTTGATTTCAACTCTAATGAAATAATTCAATTCTAAAGCAGTTAGTACATTCTCATACTCTTCAATTTTTAAACCATTTATTTTGATTCATGTTGTCTCCCTGTTTTCTCCCTTCAAAAATCAAGTGGCCATAAATCTATATATTAACGTGTTTAATGTCAAGGGCTTTATCAGTCGTCGTTTCTCTTGCACATTTGTTGTGACATGAATTTTAGTCTTTCAAAGTCATTATTAGTCCAAATAACAAGTCCATGATTGTCATCAAATGCAGTAGAAAGAGAAATAATGGTAGCTGAAGTGATATCGTGATGTCATTGACCGAAAAAAAAAAACAAAAAAAGACTTGCACGAGGTGGTACAATGTAATATGTGTATTGTGACCACCTCTCCATGAAGACTTTCAAAAGGAAGATATAATATTATGATTATGCATTGATAAGTTAATTCTTTTTAAAAATATTTTAGTTGTCATTTAATCTTTTAGCTCTAAAAAATAGTGTTATCTTACTTGCTTCAAGTTCAAGTCTCCAGTGAATGAATCTTTTATTTTGTATGATTTGGTCCTTGGTTTGGATTATTGTGGCAATTAGATAACCAATTTAATTTGGTTCGACTCTGAGTTCATTAGTTGTGTAACCCAATCTAACTTGATAATTATTTTCACATGTCATCTATGTCATATTAGATGCAATTTTTCATTAAAAAAATTACTTAAATACTTTACCACTAAAAGTTTTTATTAAACAGTCAATGATGAATTAAAGAAAAATTATGTCTTCAAACTTTTTACTTTTTGTTTTATATTTTTAATTAACCGTGCATAGCACGGGTTGCTGCTAGTTTCATAAAAATCACAAACATATTTTTAGCCATTTGGATCTCAGCAATTCCATTATCTTAATTACCAGAAGGTAATTTTTGAATCTTTAAATCGTGAATAGCAGCATACTTTGATGAATCCAAATCGCATGTAAAAAATTTTGTCATTTTTCTATAAATTAAAATTATCCATTCACAATCTTTTGAATCTTCTTAGGGTTTTGATGAGATAAGAGAAAAGAGTTTTGATTTAGAAAGAATTTTAATTTAAAAAGAATTCCTATATTAATGTGTTACCGATTATACATTTTATTTGTTATATTTATTAAATCTGATATGTAGGTATAGAATAAGCATTAATATATCATTAATAATGATGACATGGCATAATAGAATGCATAGGGCATAGAAGGAGACATAAGAAGGGATAGACGATCTGCATTCAATCGTACTATTCTCTACTATTTTATGAACGGATGGTGACCAAAGACTATTAACTAACGTTGGGAATGGCTCCGGTACCCATCAGTGGTTTTGGGTACCGGAAATTTAGTCACTCTTAGTTTTTAAATTTGCATTCTGGTCAATCTCAGCTCTTGAATTGGCTTTAAAATCCTTATTTTTTGGATCACATTTGTGGCAATTATTCGTCACATAATCTCATTTTTTGTAATTGCTTTTTTATCAAAACCATCTCAAATTCAACACCTATTTTCCAAAGAACTTCATCTACTGGTCAACTTTTTTATTCTGTTTTTAATCTAAGAAGTAAGAACTGAGATGTTGCAAGGTGGGGTAGTGACGAAAATTCCATTAATATCATTAGCCATCTGAACGTGGACGGGGGTGCTTTTCAAAGAAGAAAAACAGACGAATATGAACGTGGTTCAATAGCATCCAGTTGTCTAGTTTTAAGTAGCTCTGTCAAGAGAGAGAACTATAAATTTTATATCTGACCACGACATGAGCCAGAGACATGAGTTCAAACCTTCCAACAAATCACACATTAATATTTGCTTGGAATGGTATTTCTATTTCCACAAACATCCCATAAAAATGGTATGAATGATACAAAATGGGTTAAATACAAAGGAGCAAAGGGTGGGGAAATAAGAACTTTGTACCCCACGTAAAAATAAAAATAAAAACATGTAAACAAGCATCTAAGTATAAGTTTACTGTTCAAAATACAGAAGCAGTAGATGCAAGTCTCATGCTATACAAAACCCTAATTGACAGTTAGTTACCTGTGCTTGTTGACTGTGATCCATGCCTAACTACAAAATTTTCAATGTAGGTATGTCAGTAGTTAAAAAAGAGTTATTCGCAGGTTTTGCCTATTTTTGTTTTGGCCAAAATCTTGAGAGGGGGAGGGTGAGTCGAATCCATGACTATAGACAGAGGTGGGAGCGCCACTATCAGTAGAGTCACTAATCCTGCTCCTCATTTTGCCTAATTTTCTTATAAGTGGCAAAGTGAAGAAAAATATTATGTGGTTGAATATGTGGAGCTGAAAAGTAAAACTTAATTAGGAAAATATAGCCTAATGTTTGATAAATTATTCAGGAGTAACCGTCACACCACGTCACTATACTTATATGGTGTGATATTTCACTCAAACTGAGCCATTTGTTTTCTTAAGGCAGAATTTTTGAATTTTAAATATTTTCATTTCAACAATGTTAATGCCTATAATTTCTTCCACTGCTTCATATCTCTAAAATGAACGCATTGTATTAAATGAATAGATCGTCACACCATATAGACATGGTAATGAGTTGTGATATTCATTCTAAATAATTTCTGTTTATGTTGAACATCACTTGGTGTGACTTCTAATACTATTTTAAAATTTATGGTAGGTGACTAGGTCTCACGTGAATGTATATTTTATTATGGTTCTATGACTGTTATTTGGGATAATTTTCTCGAAACAAAGTTAGTGGATGAAGTAATGAGAGAGGTCCAAATCGAATAATTTTTTCAAAGAGAATGTTATTCTTCTAGAAAATTTATGCGAAAAAATTTTATCTAAATAATGTGACAGTGACATTATTATAATTAAAAATCATAATAATAAGTGTTTTTATTTTAAAATAAATGGCTATTATAGCATTACCTTTTTTCAAAGCACAGTTAGTGGATGAAGTTACCAATGAGGCCCTTGCAGTAGGAAGTCTTTGAACAGGGGGAAGAAAGAGGACTCCAATTTCCCAACTGTTTTAACTACTTTGATACCCTTCAAATCCCTTCCACAAGTCTCGCCTAAGTTTCTTAAATTCAAACTTTCTCATCTGCTCTGTCTTCTCTCTCCCCCTAGAGTCCTGTATAGTCTGTCGGTAGTAAACCGAGCAAGATACCCAATCCATGCACACAGAGAGATATATCTATATCTATATCTATATCTATATATATAGATATATATATATATATATATAGAGAGAGAGAGAGAGAGAGAGAGAGAGAGAGAGAGAGAGAGAGAGAATTAATACACAGAGCTCAACAACCACTGTGAGCCTGCAAAAGTTGTTGGATGGACGCATCCAACACCACCCATCTCACAATGCCTCCTCCTGCCTCACTCTCGCTTTCAAACCCTTCTTTTAAATCCCCACCCAAACCTTCCACTACTATTACTCTCTCTCTCTCTCTAAACACTTGCACGAAAGCATGTGGAACTCCTCTGGAAACATGTTTGCAAGAACAAACGAAAACAGGGCCGACGACGACGAGGAGGCTCTTCGGTGGGCCGCATTGCAGAGATCTCCGACGTACGTTCAAGCCCGGACATCGTTTTTCCGGAACATTGCCGGAGAAGTATCGCTGATCGATGTTGGTAAACTCCAAGTTCAAGAGAAAAACCTCGTCTTGGATAAGTTGGTTAGTGCAGTTAATGAAGATGTAGAGACGTTCTTCAATAGAATCAAACAAAGATTCAATGCGTAAGTGTAGTCATCGAATTGTCTTCGCATTTTTCCTTTATTGGTTTTCCACTCGTGTTCATAAAGTATTGCGGTTCTGGGTATTTTCCATTTGTTTGAATTCTTGCCATCTGTTTATAGAACTTAGGCTTGGACCGTTTGGTTGATGAGAGTATGCAGTCAATTTGGACAGAACTCACAGAAAATATACTTCCCATTGGCATAACATAGATTATTGAACAAGTACAATCAATTCCTTGACAGCCCACGACTATGTTATAGTAATTTCTATCACGCATTCTTTCGAACACTTGTGAGCATTTATATACATTGACACTGTATTTAGGCCAATTAGGCAATCGGGACCATAGATTCATTACCTCTCAATCCTCATCACAACAACTTGATTTAGTGCTATGAAAAGGTCATTGTGCACGATTTACATTCAGTAAAAGATGTGTCACTGCATGAGCTTTACTAGTAGCTCCCAAGGTCAACGTATAAACTTTCACCCAGAAAGAGGTTGAGTCGTTTTTATTTTAGATCTCTTACTATACAGGATTTTAGATTCTTGACCACAACATTTCCTCTTCTGAATCTTTTGAAGATAAAAATTTTCGAGCAAAAACCAACTAGGATGATGGACTCGGATGATGTACCATTGATTACAAAGCAAAACTATTGTTGTTGGAATTTGCACCATAGTTTTGTTGCCTTCTAACTATATTAAAGTGACTTGTGTGCTCTTGTTACTCAATTTCTTGACATACTCCGTTCTTTTTCATTCAAAATCCATTAGGTTTTAGAAATCAATTCACTTTCCTAAAAATTGCTCATTTCCCGTGTGATAAATATAATGGATTGTGGTGAGATATGCCAATGATAATTAGTTGTATTCATCTACAACCAGAACAGTTCTCACATGTGTATTATCTTACAATCCCCATCAAACTCCTAGGGATTTGACAAAATCTCTACGAGTTTGCTTTTTGTTGATGCATGAAATGCCATCCATAGAAATCCTATCATTGCCATTTTGTTAAGATGGTCAACTTGGTGAAGAATTCCAGACTTATAAAGGCCTCTAATGGGCCAAAAAGAATGTCTCTATGACATGGTGACAAATTCGAGATTCGGAAAATATTTGGTATCATGATAATTTGTAAATTAGGAGTTATTCAGGAAAATATCAATAATATTTAGGAAAATAATTTACGAAAATTTAGATTGAAAAAGGAAATTTATATCAAAATACTTGAAACTATGAGTCCTCATTCTATAATTGTCTAGAATAATTTGGGAAATCCATAAAATGCAGGAATTATTCATAATATTTGTGAGATTTGGATGAAGATCGAGAATTATTTGAAATTTGATGGATAAATTCAGGATTTGTTTGTTGGATGAAAATCTTGGGATAAATTCAGGAGATTTCTAAAATTCAGAGAATTTTGTTACTATGCTCCACGGGCCAATGCCTCTTTTGAGCTGAGATGGCTCTTGAGGGGCAAAGAAGCTTAGGCTTTCAATAATAGTCCTCCTCAAGCACTTTCTTTCTCGAGTCTTCATCTTCTTAACGTTAATCCAAAATTTGTAGAATCTGCAAGCAAAACAATGAGTAAAGTTCTAGCGATATAGGTGTCAAAGACCGTAAGAAAATTCATGATGAAAGAGGGAACAAAGCAATTTTTTTTTTTAAAAAAAAAAAACTAGAACGTGCCAGAATAGCAAACATTATTTTTCAATTTTTTTAATTTCCTGTTCAAATTATTGTCATTTCCCACAGGATAAATATGTGGTGAGATACACCAATGATGATCAGGTGTATCTCACATACAATAAGGTAAGTGCTCACATGTGTATTCACCCAATGATGATTAGGTGTATCTCACTTCCAATAAGAACAGTGCTCAAATGTGCATTCTCCTCCTGTCAAACTCATAACATGGCTGAGTGAGTGAATTTGAAGTTCAGATAGCATCATTACCATAAAATCCCTGATGATTAAGAAGTTGCTTTAGCTCTGTTTGTGAGGCTTTCAGACCCTCCTGGACTTCTCCAGAAAAATTTATTTCTAAAAAAAGCATACAATGGACTACTTATCGTTAAACAGACACCCAATGCTGTGACACTCGCTTTTGTTTTGCTAGGGAAGGCACAAGTTATGGACAAACTATGTATATAACAAGGTGTATATTGGAGTAACCAGACTATAGTTACCCGTTTCAAGGATCTTGAGCGGAACTTCTAATGAACTTACATGTTGCCTTTGAATTGATGTGTGTTAGACAACTACTTCCCCCTAAAGTTTAAGCTGTTAGGAATGGACCAAACAATGCATGCCAATATCTCACCGAGCATCTTTATGTTTAATAGCTTGTGCAATATGCTTTCCATATGAACTATCAATCTCCGTAAGTTCTTTGGTTTGCCTTCTGTATTTGGGTTGCAAGCATTGTGTCGAAAGTGGAAAACTGAATATACAGTTTATGGTCTGTTTCCCTTTTCTTTTTTCTTTTTCCTTAAATTTTTAATTCCCTTCTTCCTCGTGATTCTCTTTTGAGCGGAAGCTTTTGCTATGACCTGTTTTTGTATGTCTTTGCTTTAAAATTGTAGAGTTGATTTGGAATTCCCAAAAGTTGAGGTTCGATTTCAGGATCTAAGGGTGGATGCTTTCATCCATGTGGGAAGCAGAGCACTGCCCACTATTCCCAATTTCATTTTTAACATGACTGAGGTAAGTATTTTTCTTTGTCGTGAAGTATTTTCCAGCCACAGTCTCATTCTGCAGTATGAAATTCTCACTATGTTTCTTTCTCTACAAATTTTGGAAAAGGCTTTCTTGGGGCAGTTGAGGATTTTCCCAGGCAGAAGAAAAAAGTTGTCAATTTTAAACAACATCAATGGTATTATCAGGCCTTCCAGGTAGAGTTTCAACTTTTTTTTTCATTTTGACCCGGAGGGTGGGGGCATTGAGTTTCTTCTTGAAAATAAATGTTTTGAATATGCAAGTTTCTATAGTGATGGCTTAGTGTGTTATTTTACAGATTGACTCTGCTTTTGGGTCCTCCGAGCTCTGGTAAGACAACATTGCTTTTGGCCCTTGCTGGACGGCCTGGACATGGTCTGCAGGTATACACAATATTTTGTGCAGGATGCTGATTGTTAAATCCTGGCATGTAATTTTCATAGTCAAAGTAAGAATGAATTTGAGTGGGGGGCCTCTAAACTTTAAGTTTGTATGTTGCAGAGACATTATAATTCTAAGATTGCTTCCTTCTTTTATTTTATTTCTTTTTTGTGGAAGAAAAAGGAAAAGGTTTCACAAATCATGTGAGAAGTACTTTAGGAGAGGAATAATTCTGAACTGTGAACTCTCAGAGTGCAATGGTCTTAGATTTGTTAGATGTACGTAGGGGATTGAATTTAAATATGAAATGTTATATGAACAGACATACACATGTACAACTGTAGATATATTGTTGCATGCAACCTAAGGATGTTGATAGATTATTACAAATAAAGACCTCTGATTAAAATTTTACGATCATGGATCACTCGTACAGAAGAATGATTAAAAAACTTGGATAGCACTTATGTAGCTGGGGTGAGTGGGTTGGTTTGGGAAGATTCCTGGATAAAATGGGATAGATGCTGCATGCATATGGACAGATAACCATAGGAGCAGCAGAGAGCTGTGTGCTTAATTTGTAGAAATACATGTATTCCTCTTCAATTCTTTGGTTTATTTCTCATTAATGCACTTAAGTTACTTTTAAGATGTCAGGGAGAATTACATACAATGGACATGATCTAAAGGAGTTTGTTCCCCAAAGGACTTCTGCTTATGTCAGCCAGCAGGACTGGCATATGGCAGAGATGACAGTAAGAGAAACTCTCGAGTTCTCAGGATGTTGTCCAGGTGTTGGATTTAAACATGGTAAGTTACGGGATATGTTGTTTTAGTGTGTGCCCTCTTATTTGTGCCTTTGTTTTTACTTGTTTCTGATGTAATCTGTAATTGCAATCTTGTTCGGGAAACATTAAAAACTGAAGCAGATATGCTTTTGGAACTTTTGAAAAGAGAGAAGGAAAGCAGGATAATACCTGATGAAGATCTTGATATATTTATTAAGGTATGTGCCTTTTTTTTGTGTGTGTGTGTGTGTATGTGTGTGTGCACGTGAGGGTGTGTTTAATGAGCTGGTCTCTGGAGTGATAAGAAAATTATTATTTTCCCTCTCTAGGCATTAGCACTTGGAGAACAGAAGACAAGTCTGGTTGTGGAGTATGTTATGAAGGTATGTTATTGAATGATGTAAATTTTCTACTAGTTCTAGCACATAATGTCTATATTGCAAGGCCTCTGCTGGTGTAATCTTCCATAATTCTATATGGCAAGCCATTAAACTAGCAGTTGTGGTTTTTCTTTGTAATTTTTATCATTCTTCCATTTGAACTTCCTCGTGCTTTGTTATACAGTACCGCAGAAAACAAAAAAAAAATTGGGTAATTTTGGGCATCTTATTCATCCTACTATACAAAAAGCTATTGATATCAAATTGGGTTACATCATTTTTTGTTTTCCTAGGAATTGCTGTTTTTATGAAATGTCACAGAATATATGGTTTGTCTTACGTTGTGGGATAGGCATAGTTACAACGTGAATGGTAAATATTGTGCATTTTTTAAAATCCTCCTGAAATACTTTTACAAAGATTTTAGGATTAAACATTTGTGCAGACACATTGGTGGGCGATGAAATGCTTAAAGGAATATCTGGCGGCCAAAAGAAGCGGCTTACTACTGGTAAGTAGTCTCTATTGCTTTAATTGATATACTCTTGCATATTTTACAGGCAAAGATATTTGTCCTGGCTTCCAACAGATGCAAATTATGTGTTTGGCAGGTGAATTGGTAGTTGGTGCATCTAGAATGCTTTTCATGGATGAGATATCAACTGGACTTGATAGTTCAACTACCCATCAAATAATCAAATATCTTAGATATGCAACTCATGCTCTTGATGGAACCACTGTCATCTCCCTTCTGCAGCCAGATCCTGAGACTTATGAGCTGTTTGATGATATTATTCTTTTGTGTGAGGGGCAGATTGTATATCAGGGACCCCGTGAGGCTGCTCTCGAATTCTTTGCATATATGGGGTTCCGGTGTCCAGATAGAAAAAATGTGGCTGATTTTTTGCAAGAAGTATGTGCATGGTATTTTACAGTTGTACTTATCTTTTACCAACTTATGATCCTTAAGTTTTTTTTCCCCCTCTTTACATATGTTTATAACAGGTTTTATCAGAAAAAGATCAAGAACAATATTGGTTCCCTGATAGCCATTACCAGTATATACCTGTCGCAAAGTTTGCAGAAGCTTTTCAATCATTTTGGGTTGGCAGTGCTTTGTCACAAGACCTGGCTGTTCCCTTTGATAGACGTTATACTCATCCAGCAGCTCTGTCAACTTCTACCTATGGTGTGAAGAGGACAGAGCTTCTAAAGATCAGCTTTTCCTGGCAGATATTGCTGACGAAACGGAATTCATTTGTCTATATATTTAAATTCGTACAGGTAACATTCTGGCATGGCTTTTATTATCAATATAAACCATATCCTATTGAGATATAACCCTTAATTGTGGGCGCATGTAATGATGCTTGCTTGTTATACACCAAGTTTCTCAAGTGACACATGCATGCGTCTTGGCTTAGTTGTGAAACACATCACTTGGTTGAAACTGGAATTAACCAAAGGAAAATACTATTCTTCCAGAAAATTTGTACAGAAAATCCTGCCAGAATGATATAGCAATGACATTTTTTTTAATTAAATGCCATCAAGATGGGTTTTTTGTTTTAAAGTAAAGGGCTCTCATTCGATCACCTCATTGAGTTCAGCAGTTCTCTATGAATTTTCTGGTTGTATAGCAACCCACTAAAGAGTTATTAGTTATAAATGCTGATAGAGCAGCAGTCTACTGTATTTTGCAGCTTCTGCTCATTATTGTGATCATGATGACTGTATATTTCCGAACAACAATGCATCATGATACATTGGTTGATGGGGGAGTCTATTTGGGTGCATTATACTTTGGGATGGTTATGATTCTTTTCAATGGCTTCATGGAGGTCCCGATGTTGATAGCAAAGCTTCCTGTTCTTTACAAACACAGGGATTTGCGCTTCTATCCATGCTGGGTTTATACTCTTCCTTCTTGGGTTTTGAGTATTCCATCTTCACTTGTGGAGTCTGGTATCTGGGTGGCTGTTACCTAGTATGTTGTTGGGTTTGATCCTCAAATAACTAGGTAATAATCTTCTTTTGCTCAGAGGAAGTTCATTATCCTTTAATGTTAAAGTTCTCTTTTGGGAGTCCAATTGAGATGTATTCAATTCTCTTAATGATCTGCAGATGCCTTCAGCAGTTTGTGTTGTTTTTCTTTCTGCACCAGATGTCAGTAGCTCTTTTCCGTGTCATGGCATCCCTTGGCTGCAACATGATAATTGCCAATACCTTTGGATCATTTGCATTGTTGGTTGTCATGGCTCTTGGAGGATTTATATTCTCAAGAGGTTAAACTTAGAATTTTCTTTGTGTGAACTGGTTTAACTTTCAATTAGTTTGTGCACTTTAACTTTATTACTATGGCAGACAGCATTCCATCTTGGTGGATCTGGGGTTACTGGGTTTCCCCTTTGATGTATGCACAAAATGCAGCTTCGGTGAATGAATTTCTTGGGCATTCATGGGACAAGGTAATCTAATTATAATTGGTTTTGTTTGATAGGAATGGTTTACTATCTCTATTAATGCCCAGGCTTATTAATAGGATAAAACTTGGTCCATTTTACCCCATCTATAGTATTTGTAAAGAGTTCCAGTGCAGAGATTTCTCTGTAATCATTGTTATTCAGAGCTAGACTCTACGCGATGTAAGACAATTACAGAAAATAATGCTAGCTCTTAGGACCCTTTATATGGTCTTCTCTACCAGAAACAAATATCTGGGAACTTACAACTCTAATAAATTAGCACTGATCTATCCTTGGAGTTACAAGATTCAATTACAATATGACATGGCTCATGGTCACAGGCTTTACAATTGGTTCCTGTCCTTTTAGTGGTTCACTTAAATTCAAAGATGACCTTTTATGATAATGCACTACCCTTCCACACTGTGTTAGGGGTGTATCTGAGCTTGAGCTTGGCTTAATAAAAACGGATCAGCAATATCATATTATTATATTAATATTCTCAATCTTGGTTTTATATTCTTATTAGTATTATATTATTCCAATTTTGCACAGCATGAACCAGCAACATGGAGCCTACTTGTAACAGATTGTGTTTAAATGATTTAGTGATCTGACAGAAAATTTCGAAATGTTTATTATAGGAGGAACTTGTCTATCAAAAACCTATTGTTTCTGATTTACGTGTCAACATAGGGAAGTAAGCACTACATGCTGAAATGAGTACAGACACTGCAGAATATATAGACCTTTGGGCTGTATAATTCAGATCCCCCCACTCTGCCCTGTGATGTACAGCTTCATACGGTATAAATGACCAGTCAATGACCTAAGGTTTTTTTTTTAAAACTTCATATGGCCTCTGAAAATCCAGCAATAAATTTGTTGTATCTTACACCAGTTCATAAGATAATGCGAATGAAGCCACGTCACCAGCCAGGTTGTCCTCTTTAACAAGTGATCTAAATACTTAAGCTTGATGACTGTTTATATGGCACATTTGAGTGAGCTTGAATGAGCCTACAAGCTACTTTTAAACAGTATTTGTTTAATTGATGCCCTTAATGACAAATCTCTAATATGCCTGTTGATCTTGTTATGTCAAAATTGGAACCCAGTATTTTGGGTTCTTCCTCTCTTCTTCTTCTTTTTCTTTTAACATTGTTTCTCTTTTATGGTATGTAGAGTGCTGGGAACTACACAACTTTGTCTTTGGGCGAGATGTTACTGAAGGCCCGCAGTTTATTCCCTGAGAGCTATTGGTTTTGGATTGGTGTGGGTGCTTTGCTCGGTTATACAATTTTGTTCAACATCCTCTTCACACTTTCTTTGACTTACCTCAACCGTAAGCCCTCTCACCAGAAATATTTCTTAACGGACAGTTTCATAGATGGCCTTTTTAAGTAGATTTTACTTTGTTGGTGACAATTATTTAATTTTCAAAAAAGATGGCAAAAATTCATCTTTATTCTTTTCCTCCTACCATTGTTGTAGTAGTTATTGTAGCATGGCACTTTCAACGTATAGGCAGTTTATATGCCCCATTTCCTTCCATATAAAGTACAGTTTTTATATGATGAAGTCCCTTGCATTCCTAGTCATGTCAAGCTTTGTCAGGACAACTAGCAACAGTAGCTGTCTTATCATAAAGCAAATCCATGTTCGAAATAATCCCCTTATGACTTCCGATGAAAAAATAAGCTTGGCATGACTGTGCTGGTGGTGACATTTCATTCCATATATAGTAGAGTTTTTATATGATTAAGTCCCTTGCATTCCTAGTCATGTCAAGCTTTGTCAGGATGACAAGCAACAGCTGTCTTATCAGAAAGCAAATCCATGTCTGAAATAATCTCCTTATGACTTCCGATGAAAAAATAAGCTTGGCATCCAAGGGTTCTTATTGATAACTGTAAGAAAACAAGTCAAATCATTCTTTCTTATTTTATACAGCCCTTGGAAATCATCAAGCTGTTGTTTCCAAGAAAAAGCTCCAAGACAAAGTGAAGAGAATGGAGAGTGAATGCTCCATTATTGAGCTGCGAGAATTTTTGAAACATTCACACTCGTATGCTGGTTTGTCCTGAAGCTTCTATTTTTTTGGCTTTTATATTGATGGTCTCAAATTAACTTCAACGTTTTTAGTGTTTTTGTCTTCATCTTGTTGCAGGAAGAGATATCGAAGGGCAGAGAGGCATGGTTCTTCCATTTTGACCTCTTTCCATGTCTTTCAGCAATCTTAGTTATTATGTGGAGGTCCCTGTGGTATGTCAGCTTTCATCTCTGGTATATTATACAATGGCAAGACTTATCTTCCTGAGAAATTCTTTGTTCCCACGCATGTATTTATATTGTTGCAGGAATTGAAGCAGCAGAGTGTACTTGCAGAGAGACTGCAGTTGTTGGTTAATGTTACTGGAGCATTTCGGCCAGGTGTGCTTACTGCTTTGGTTGGTGTCAGTGGTGCTGGCAAAACTACTCTAATGGATGTTTTAGCTGGTAGAAAAACTGGTGGAATTATTGAAGGGAGCATATATATTTCTGGGTACCCCAAAAAGCAAGAAACATTTGCAAAGATAGCTGGGTATTGTGAACAGAATGATATTCATTCCCCCTGTTTGACAGTTCATGAGTCACTTCTGTTTTCTGCTTGGCTGCGGTTACCTTCTCATGTTGACTTGGAAACGCACAAGGTGATTACTAATTACTGGATTTTGTTTAGCTTTCTGTGCTTGGATTAATAGATTGACATCTCATTGACTATTATTATCATTTTGCAGGCATTTGTGGATGAGATAATGGAACTCGTTGAGCTCACTCCATTAAGTGAAGCTTTAGTTGGTTTACCAGGCATGGATGGGTTATCAACAGAGCAGAGGAAAAGGCTGACCATTGCTGTTGAGCTTGTTGCCAATCCTTCTATTGTCTTCATGGATGAACCCACCTCAGGACTGGATGCCAGGGCTGCTGCTATTGTCATGAGAACTGTGAGGAATATTGTCAACACAGGACGGACAATTGTTTGCACGATTCACCAGCCCAGTATTGATATCTTTGAATCCTTTGATGAGGTTTTTCTCTCTAATACCCAGAGATTTTCCAATGCAGCATAGTTTAAATATTCGACGGTAGTATGTGAATGGTTTAAAAACCTATGAACTGAAATTTGCTCGCTGATTGAATTGAAGCCAAACCTGCATGGTGAATAATCTAGATATTTTTTGCTCAAAGTTTAGAAAAAAGAATCTCAAAACAAAAAAGAAAGGATATTCAAGTTTTTCTTTGTTTTTATCTGAATCCCGTCTAAAACAAAAGTTTGTCTAATTTGTGTTGGAAGTCCTGAAGAAAAGAAACCTGAGTGACTAGAAAGATTGAAATCAAACATTTGTTAAACCTGAAGAAAGTTCACAATTTGGTTTCGCAAAATGAAGAATTTCTTTAAAATTCACCATCGGTATGGGAAATGAAAAATGCTACAAAGAGAAATGCCTTGAAGTGAATGTTAGCTTGCTATATACGTTCACTTATGCATGTGTGTGCATACAAATGCATATGGTTATGCACCGTGCTTTGTCTTGAAGTGAATGTTGACTTGCTATATATATTCACTTATGCATGTGTGTGCATACATATGCATATGGCAATGCATTGTGCTTTTTTTTTTCCCCAATTTTTATAATTATAGTAAGTTTTACCTTAACTTCTGTTTCATTTTATGCCTTTAAAAAAGCTCTCGTCTATGTTCTGACTTGAGGAAACAAGCATAAACCACTATAACAAAGGAGAGAGATTCAATGAATTTGCATAGATGATGAATACATATCTACACTAGGATACTCAATCATGTAATGGAGCACATTGGGTCATACCTAGATTCTCAATATCCTTTCTATACCAATAATGCCATTTTCGTTCATGTTGTTGAATGGGGTTTATTAAGTAAACCCAAGGAACTTATAATATCAAATTTTATAGTTTAATGACAGAACTTACGGTGTGTGGATAAACTTATTAATCACTTTTTGGAAATGTTATTGTTTCTTCATGTTGGCCCATGGATTGTCTACTGTTCAAATATTTTGCATTTTCAACTCTTCTCCCAGTCTTGAGGGTGTGATCACACCTATACTATGCAGTTGGATTTATTCAGTATCCTCCATTCTTTTCAGTGTTCTTCAAGATAAAGAATTCACACGGTAAGCTATCTAATATGACACCTGATCTTTCATCCTTATCTGTTATCACAGCTTCTACTTATGAAACGTGGAGGGAAGCTCATCTATGCTGGTCCACTAGGCACCAGGTCCTGTAAGCTTATTCAGTTTTTTGAGGTGTGTTTGTGCTTCTATAATCTTGAGTTTGTCTTTTTGAAACTTGATGACAAAGTTCCATTCAACATATCCCTGACTCTTTATTAATTAGTTTATGTTTACATTTTCCTAGGCAGTTCAAGGAGTCCCAAAAATCAGATCTGGTTATAACCCTGCTGCTTGGATTCTAGATATCACTTGTCCAGCGGAAGAAATTCGACTTGGTGTGGACTTTGCAGAAGTTTATCATAAATCAAGCTTATTTCAGTGCGTATATCTTTTCTCTCTTTTTTTTTTTTTTTTTTGCACAGGAATTACCATTTTCAACGAGTTCTGGAAGGGGTGGGCCCAGAAAACACTTCTGTCCCCCCTGCTCATCATCCGGTGTTTAAGACCCCCTCTCCCCTCCCCTAGGCTTTGGCCTCCCATGTACCAAAAAAAAAAACAAGTTTTCCAACTTTCTTATGTCATTGTCTGCTGTTTCAGGAAAAATAAAGAACTTGTGGAAGAGTTAAGCAAACCAAATAGGGATACAAAGGAATTAGGCTTCCCATCAAAATATTATCAATCATTTTTTTCCCAACTTCTGGCTTGTCTTTGGAAGCAAAACCTGTCATACTGAAGGAATCCAAAATACACTGCTGTACGCTTCTTCTATACAGTCATCATTTCATTGATGTTTGGAACAATATGCTGGAGATTTGGTTCTAAAAGGTTTCTTAATTATAACTTCTCTCAACTGTTCTATTTTTTGTTGTCATTTCTGGTACTGACATATTACGCATTTCTATCTTCCTTGCATCTAAATATTCATTATGTATAAAGCTTTACTAGTCATCAGAGCTTCGAACCCTTGAAGACATAAGGAAAGTTTTCCTTTTGAGGTATCCTATGACTAGTTTACCCATTGGACAGAATTTGAATTTGACATTGTTCAAGCTATCGATCTGTATATGGTTCATGATAGCTAGCAGTTCAGACAAGAAAAGATTAAAGAATGTATCTACTGGATGATTATGTTCATTGAGCCAAATCACAATCTCATCCACACTTTGAGACTCATCTGGTGGAAAATTTTGACCCCCTGAGAATAGACGTTTATGCCAGCTGAAAAAAGACAGACTGCATATGTTGACAGTTGACATACTAATACATAATAATTCTTCTTTATCTCTCATCTGGAAAAGAAAGAACCTCCATCCCTTCCTCTGCAGCTTCCCCCTCCTATTGTTTTGATGTTTGACCTCTTATCTTCTCATTGTCAATGGATTATCATACCTTCTGATTATTTGCTGTTGCACTTACTCCTGGTCCCACTTGTTTCCATAGGGACACCCAGCAGGATATCTTTAATGCTATGGGGTCCATGTATGCTGCAGTCCTATTTATTGGAATCACAAATGCCACTGCTGTGCAACCTGTTGTATATGTTGAAAGGTTTGTTTCATATCGAGAAAGAGCAGCAGGGATGTATTCAGCTCTACCGTTTGCATTTGCACAGGTCTGCCTTTTGCTTTCTCTAGTGTTTTCATGCTTTATTTCATAGAACTTTCCAGTTTCCAAATGGCAAGCACTCAAATGTTGCTAAATTCCTTTGGGCAGGTTATCATTGAGTTCCCTTACGTGCTTGTACAGTCAGTTATTTACAGCACTATCTTCTATTTCATGACCTCTTTTGAGTGGAACCCTTTGAAGTTTATTTGGTACTTGTACTTTATGTATTTCATCTTGTTATACTTCACCTTCTTCGGAATGATGACTATTGCTGTCACACCCAACCATAATGTCGGTGCGATCCTTGCTGCTCCCTTTTATATGATGTGGAACCTTTTCAGCGGATTCATGATTCGTCGCATGGTAATGCAGTCACAATCCTAGTCTGCACCCTAAAATGTTACCATTGTCATTGGTGCAATTCTTGCAGTCACCTGATGTAGCATGCCAAGTTTTTGTGAGACTGTTCAGTCATTCCTTTCTAGCAAAGGGGGTGACACAGTTCCAGAAAGATTGGGATGCAGCAATGGCTGTGCTGTTATTGCTGACTGGAAGAATAGCAACATATAATATCAAGTTATCAACTTTCAGATAAACCCTCTATATGATAATATGTGAAGTTGAACAGTTCAGTGATTTGCTCTGTTTTTTTACTGTAACTGAATATCTTTTCCCCTATTCAGAGGATCCCTATTTGGTGGAGATGGTATTATTGGGCAAATCCAATAGCATGGAGTTTGTATGGCCTTCTGGCATCCCAATATGGAGAGATGGAAGAACCAGTAAAGCTCTCTGATGGAATTCAGACTTTGCCATTGAAACAGTTACTTGAGGACCAGTTTGGGTACAGGCACGAATTCTTGGATATTGCTGCCATTGTAGTGGTTGGTTTCTGTTTGCTCTTTGCAATGACTTTCGCTTATGCAATCAAATCCTTCAACTTCCAAAGGAGATGAAGAGGAGGAGCATAACATAGTGCAGTTCATCATCTAACAGATATGGTAATTACTAGCATTGATTCTGATTTGATCTTATGTCATTGAATAGCTTTGGTAATTTGATAGGTAGAATTTGTTAGATAAGATCAGAGAAAACAGAAATGGTCCGAAAGAACTTTCACCACCCTTGCATTTAGAGCATAAAAAGATTGATCTCAGTTGTTACAAATTCCATTGTCCTCCAAATTGATATAGGCTGACTTCCTGTTTTATATTTTAGTGTCCTGCTTCAAGGAAAAAGGCTAGTTGACTACTTCCGTCATGTCAAGCAATGCAAAATTCAGTTTAAGTCGACAAAGCCTTGATATAAACTATTTCTAGTAAAGTACAAGAATTCTGTCCATTCAACTCCATTCAAAGCCAAATCCACCTATAAGTATTTGTTAATCACATCATAGTGTGCAAGTACTTCAATAGACCAGTATGTTGACATCGTAATTAATACCTTATTGCATCTATAGGGAAGCGCCATAAATAACTTATCTAACCAGAGAAATGGTTGAATTTTCCAAGAAATTCATTGTCAGTTAGGGGACAAAGAACCCCAGCCTTCATGCTCTTTTCAAAATTTGCCTAGATATCATTATAGTTATTATTCCTTTGTATGCATCGACTAGCAAAGTTAATAATACATGAGCTCACAAGCACAAAATCTTCTGCATTTTGTTAACCACTTTGGCTCCTTTAAGTTGAGGACTCCATAATCCAATTTTTTATGTCTTGCATGTAAGCATAAAACAAATACTAAATGTTGTATAATGAAATCTTATGATGTTAGGACTCAAATTTGCATGAATTTTTGTTTTTTTTTTTTTGTTAAACTCCTATTTGTTTGAGGCATATTATTTCCTTAATATTGATGAATTACAGGTCATCTTATGTATTACGTGCAGCTTTTCCAATGTTATTTTAGAAGAAAGGAAGATGTGTTCAACCTGTGAGCACAAATTACTGAACTGCCATAAAGAATAAGGATGCATGAGTTGAGGACAGAATTATTTGGTGGAGATTTTACTTAAGGTTTCAAAAGACTTTCTTGTATATTACATATCACATATAGAAGCTAATTTCCATAAAGGTATATATGATTGTTTATAAAGCATCAGAAGGATCTCATTCCGTTTTTCATTATTTCCATGGTTTTAATTCCACTAAATTTGGAGCCATATCGATTTCTATTTGTATTCACATGTCTCTCAAAACAACAGAGATACAGCACTGCAGCCCCTTCCCAAAAGCAAATATGTAAGTTCACTATGAATGAAAGATTTTGCCTCTGAATATATGTAATGATGTTTTTTTTTTTTTTTTTTCTTTCTATTTATCTGTTACATGTGTGCTTTCATGTTTGAAGGAAACATTTGGACCTTGAACTTATGCTTTATCAATCTATAAGTAATCTGTTTTCCTTTGTATTTTTTCTTTTTTTTCTTTTATGATGTCTACACACAGTTTATATTTGAAATAGAGCGAGTGCAGTTTGGTTTCCCTGGAGGTATCCCATGGTCATTAGCAAATTTTCTCCAATGTGTTGAATGTTTTCTTGTAATTTCAAATCCAAATCCAAGGCACAGATTGCATGCTGCCAAATGCTGCATTGTAAAGTTCTTGAAGGAAATGGCTTTTTGCTTTCGCATTGTTGCCTCTGATTTGTTTTATATATTTTGACAAATCGGCATCATTTTCAGATTATTAGTTTCCTAGTAAAGCACTTTTAAATCACCTTTTTTTTGAGGTAGCTATCTGTAGTACCCGGGGCACAAAGTTCCGCTTACGGCTAATTCCCGTGACTCAAACCCGTGCCGCAACGCTGGGCGGATGGCACTTGCTGCCACCCTAGATCACGACTTTTGAGTAATTATTTGTGCTAAATTCTAACATTGCACTTCAATTTTGTTTCGTTACATCAAATTACACACACAAATATATATATATATATACTATCATTAACCTGTGTGATGCATGAAATTCATAAAATTCGTAGTTATAGAGATTTATTTAATTTAAAGTGTGTAAATAATGAATAGTAAAAGCTTAGCCCCCATTTTGTGAAAAAGTAATATAACATAAACGCAACAATAAATGTTATGCAAGAATTTATATAACCCAAAATAATAAAATATATTATGCACTAGTTATCATTTATAACGTGGCATAAAAATTCGAATGAGTGCAGATTGGGATCATAGAAGTATATATTAAAAATTCAACATTTTAATGCATATATTATCACATATTTGAAAACTTAAACAAAAATTAACAATTTTTTTAAACTTTAACAAATTTTAAGTGTAGATTGGGATAACCACTTCAATACAAACTTTAACAAATTTCAAGATATATTTGTAGTAACTACTATATTTATTAAATTGTATATACCTGTAGTTGGACCATCACTATAGAAAGAGAACATAGATGAGAACGAAACCTAACATTAGAAGTAACAAGATCCAATAGAGCATTATTTAGTAACGGGTTGAGAGGGCTCGTCCGAACCATGGTAATTTATTTCTATTTTTGATGTGGTGAAATATAAAGACATTGAGATGAGCTAAAATTTGACTAACATTGTATAATAGTATGCTGCGAAGAAATTCAATGATCATATTATCAGGGGTTAACTTAGGCTTGCTTAATTTTAAACACTCCATGACCATATATAGTATAGATATGCAAGTATATATAAACAATAAAAGACATTATTCTTCATTGTGGAATGCAAATTGTACTTTGTTTGCATGTCTTTAGGTCTTTTGCTTATGTTAGCTATTTGAAAGTTAATTACATGCATGTAACTATTTGTTTCTTCTTTTGATTCAAATATATATATATATATATATATGCATATATTTGTGTCCTCTAATAGGGCAGGGTGTTGAAGCATATTTTGTTCTTGGGTCAATACAGAGGAAAGTTCTTTGAGGTTTATGACCCTGTAGTTCTTCATTCTGATAACATAGTCCACAGGAGGTTTACTACAGAAGGTCTAAGACTACCCATCCTTTGCCCTTCGATATGTATTTTTATTTCATCATGATAATTATTAATGGGGCCTGATTGTACAATCACTCTCTCTCTCTCTCTCTCTCTCTCTCTCTCTCACTTTTCAAATCATTATATGGATTTAGCAAGGATGCATGCATGGTCAGCAGCTAAAATGCTGATATGAAATACATTTCTAAATCTAGAAGCTGGATGTATATATACATATAAATGTTGATTTGTTTATTTTCATTAATCAAGTAAAAACAGTAGTATGGATTCCAATTATCACAATCGAATGAAGGTTTTTTTTACCAAAAGAGCCCAAAGTGACAAACTTATTCCCCAAGCCACCCAAAGTGGAAATTTAATCTAGAAATCAGGTAAAAAGGGCTTCAGAATCACGCTTTAGGTAAGTTGTGATTCTGAACCCTGTTTTACCTTTGTACACTGAAAAGTCTTACTGCATGCAAGTAGTATGTTATACGGTGGAATGCGTGATCCAAGACCACGCTTCTCTAGTTTAACCGTTGTTAACCTAATCTTTGTTTAACCTAGTTAACCTAACCTTACTTTAATTTCCCCTAGTTAACCTAACCCTAATTACTAAACCTTAGCTTAACTTAACCATAGTTTGTTTCCTCTAGTTAACCTAACCCTCATTACCAAATCCTAGCTCAACCTAACTGTAGGTTAACCTAGTCCTAGTTAGTAAATCATAGATTAACTTAACCTTAGTTAGGAAACCGTAGGTCAACCTAACCCTAAATCTACCTATATATTTGTTTATAAATAGGCTACATGATAAGTCCCTCATATTGCCATTAGTACTCTCACAATGGCATCTGGAGGCATAAGTCCCTCATATTGCCATTGGTACTCTCACAATGGCATCTGGAGGCATAGGCAGTTATAATAGTCGACAACACCCTCGTGTGTGGTTACTATCGTCATTCTGTAACAACTACTGGTCTGAAAGATACTTGAATTCGAAAGAGTTTTACTTTAGGTATGACAAGAATGGGTGTTTAGGGTCGAAGAGTAGGAGGGACTTATCACAGATCCACACAATCTTAGGGTACGAGTACCGCATCAATATTCTCAAATAATGCCAAGGAAAAACAAGGCGGACTATGGACAAGTTGTGGTAAGAATAAGGCGTGAGAACAACCAAATGTTAATGCGTAAATGTCGTTACTTCATGCTCAACTTGCCACCAAAATGGCTAAGGCAAACTGAAGAGAACTGAAGGAAACAAAACGTAACAATGTCTTAAACAACAAGAAGTACTTATCTAACTATTATATGACCGATGAAGAGTGATGCATGTTAACTTAAAACTATGTAGTGGCGTGCAATATAATTATGTTAGCTTGTATAGAGTTTAGTATTAGTAGTATTATGTAATCCCTCAATATGATATAAAAATGTGCCAAGGCTTTAATTACAAAAACTTTGAAGAAATTACAGCATACTGAATAAGCACAACACATAATATTCATTCTTCCTTATCTTCATTAGACATATCCGATTGATATTGCTCATCATTGCTGGCATGCAAATAGAAAGCCGTCTCATATATTAACTTTTCCTTCGCATAATCATTTGCCAATTTATTAAAATCATGTCGGCACAAAAGCATTTACATTTGATTAAATCCCTCACAAAAATAGTGCAATGCCCGTTACAAAAATTAGGGTGTATTGGTTTGCATGTTCTTAGCCCTTCGACGAGAAACTGGAATATTGGCATCTCGAAGTAATTCCACCAGAATGTTGGCCTTACGGGTTTTGTAAAATAGCTCACTTATCATTGTATTCAAAGGATACTCAAAAGCAATCTCGCCTTTTTCAACCCAGTCCAATATGTTAAATTCGAAAAGATTCAAGGTGCTCAAGGAAGATACATTGGAGACTTAAAAAGTAGGTCTTGCAAGTATCAAAGGTTGTTCAAGTTTGTTCAACAAGAAGAAGAATTCAATCATGGATGAGCAATGAAAAAGAATGACACTTATTCAAATACCAATCCAATAAATTGATTTCGATGAGATTGAAGGTGTTCGAAAAGAAAATATTCAAACTTTGGGAGGATACCTTGAAATCACAAAGAGAAGAGTTGAGGGCATTATGATCATTCAAGAAGAAGAATTCAATCTAAAATTAAATTAAAGCTCTTTCAATTAACATCACTTATTTGAAGATCATCAAAAAAATTTCTTAATACCCCAAAAAGAAAATCCCTTGAGAAGTTTGAAGCATTTGAAGTAAAATTGGCTAAGTAAAGTAAAGAAGGCCATGCTTGGGTTCAATGAGTCGACACATAAAGACAGAGGGCAAGATTTGAGAAATGCATTTGCAGGTGTCGACACATGGAGGCTAGTGACCAATGTCAGCATGATGTATCAACACATGAGAGATAGGTGTTGACACCTATGCACTAATGGCTATATTTTGAAACATTATGTTGGTCTAATCTCGCATTAAATGAAGCTCCAATTACCTCCAATGGCTGAAATTGATTAAAAGCTTTATATACAAGACTCCATATGCATTTATGGATAAGAGATATAACATTCCTCTGATCATTAAGTTGAAAATTCTTCCAACTTTTGAAAATTCTCATGGTTCTCAAGAGTTGACGTTTAGTGAGCTATTCAATGCTCATCTACTCTTTATAAAAAGTGTGTACTTTAATTATATATCTCTATTTGTTAGTGAGTTAGAGTTTGAGTGTTCTCTAGTTCAAGAAAAACGCTTGTGTAAGTTTGAGAAATCTTGGACAAAATTCTTGAAACATTGAAGCTTGGGTGTAAGCTTTAAGAAGAGTGAGCTAGGCACTTCACCCAACCGCCATCTTGTAATTGGATATTGCATAGTGAAAGAAGACTTCAAGGGGATTTTGGAGTGAGGACGTAGACCACAAATTGTAATTGAATCTCGGTAATTCTTAGTGTTTCTTTTTGCGCTTTGCTTTCATTTTTTACTTGATTATATTGCATTGCATAAACCTTAAGTTACTATTACATTGCTTAGATTAATTTTATATTAGTCTTAACTGTAATTAGTTTTGAAAAATTCAATTCATCCCGCTCTTGGGTTGCTTTTTGGGCCAACAACTATGTTTGAAATGTTATAACATGTCATTATGAAAGTTTATGATATAATGTTTTAATATGATGCTTATGCTTCTTATGCTACCTATGTTTCTAAATCTTCGCTTTATACGTTTCCGAGAACGATGATATTTGATGTGTCTAATGTTATAGGATGAGCTAAGATATACTTTTACGCTATGTTGTGTTCTACGAGATCATGCTACGACATATCTCTCTCTTTTTTAACATTATATTTTAAAAATGATGAAATAATTTAATATGAAAGTCTATGCCACATGTGTTTTTAAACTTACGCTAATACGTATCTAAATTCATGCCATATATGCGTAAATGTACTTCTATTGTCATGTACGTTAACTAAAAATGTTAGTTCATGGTATTTTATACTTGTGTATCATTGTTATTCACTAAGCATTAATTTATGTTTTTCAAAAATGTTTTCCGATAATCAAACTGAGAGGCTTTAGAGGGAAACCCATTACGTGGATATTTAGACTACAGCTCACGGGCCTTATGTTATGTAATGACATTGGACTGAACCCTTAATGTTTTGTAACCTTATAATGATATATATTTGTGGTGGTCTTGTATTAGGGTCATATATATGTTTATATTTTAGAGATTAGACACAGTTCTACTATGTATGACAGGTTTTATTTTAAGTTTATAAAAGTTTATTTCTGCAACTATATATCATTTTAAATAATTAATACATAGGTATTCAACCAGTTTATGTACACAATCTTGGCTAGCCTTACTACTGGCCGATCATATACTCTAATCTGCTTAAGCCAAATTACGGGCGTGACATAAAAACTCTTTCTACGTCAAGTGGATGAATAAAATTGAAAAGGAGTACAAGAGATGGAATGTGAAAACCTATATCACACTGCTGTAGAAAGTAAAAACAATGGAGAGTTATATTATAAATTGAACTTATTTGAAATTGTTACATGAATGGATATTGTTACAAAGTGCCTCGCTTTAACAAATTCTATTATACATTGGTTTTGATAGTTAGTATGTCTAAATTTACCTTTTATTTATCAGTATGCATTAACTTTTCTTTGTTTGCCTCCTTCTATCTTTGCTAATCTTTGATCCTTGGCCGTACAAAAGATAATCACTAGGATTTTCATGATATTAGAGAAAAGAATTTCAAATAAAATTGAGATGGAGTACAAGAGAAATGAAAAGTGAAAACCCATATCTCAATGCTGTAAAAAGTAAAAAATGAAGAGTTATATTATAAATTGAACTTATTTGATATTGTCACATAAATGAATACAATCTGTTACACAGCGCTTGACTTAAACAAATTCTATTATGCATGGGTTTTCATAGTCAGTATATCTAAATTTATCTTTTATTTATCAGTATGTATAAACTTCTCTTTGTTAGCTTCCCTCTTTCTTTGCTAATTTTTTATCTTTCGCCGTACAAAATATAAATACTAGGATTTTCATGGTATTAGAGAAAAGAGTTTACACTAGGATTTTCATGATATTAGAGAAAAAGAGTTTTGATTTAGAAAGAATTTTAATGTAAAAAGACTTCATATATCCCTTTTGTTACCTATTATATATTGTAATGGTTGTATTTATTAAATCTGATATGTAGAAATAGAATATGTATTAATATGTCATCAATATTAATGACATGGTCCAATAGAATTCATGGAGCATAGGAGGAGGCACAAAAAGGGGATAGGGGATTTGAATTTGATTAAGTTTTAGAATTTATAAATGTTGTTGTATGTATCACATGAGTAGTTGTATTTTCTTTCTTCTACTTTGCTTTTTCATGGGAATGCTAATATTTTAGATTAAATAGGAGAAAATATTATAAGAAAAAATTACAATTGAAATTTAAACACATTAATTGTAATTATTTCATGACCTTGGAAAGTTGTAGCAGTGGTAAGATTTTTTTATTTATAACTTATTAGTACAACAAAAAGCTACTTATGAATATTTTTTTCCAAAAGAAATATACCTTACTTGAATTATAATCTTTTACAATGTGGATTAGATATTCGAAGTTTTATATACAATATAGTATAGATAATTAAATATCATATATACATAATACGTACACTATATGTTATACAAGTAAGCTAGTATATGTGATCCATATAATATTATGATAGTCATTTCATTCTAAAATAAAAAAAAAAGTTGTTTGTTAGGAGTAGTCATTTCATTTGATTCTTTGTACCCAACCTAAAAATAACTGACCATAAGAGGGGATTTTTTTTCAAAGATCAACGTTGGAGGAAATCCTGTTAGTTAGTATTGCATGATGGGTTGCCCATCATTTAAAACAGCAAGTCTTGAATTTAAAAAGTTAAATTCACATTCAAAAGTTGACTACGATTCATTCAAATAATAAAAACTCGTCCAATTAATCAACTGCGTTAATGGTCGAGAGTTGGATTCAAAAGTCGAATTCATAACTAGTCAAGTGAGAAGCCAACCCGCTAACTAGTCAAGCTAACCCCAGATTAACGATCTAAGGGTTGAGATTTTTTTTTTCTTTTTTTTTTATTTTTTGGTGATAGAAAGTCAAATCACTTAGCAATCTATTAAAGATTTGTTCAGTACAGTTTTTTTGAATTTATAAACAAAAAAGTTAAATTTTTTTTATTTTTATAAATTAAAAATAAATAAAAAAACAAAAAATAAAAACCAAAATAGTTAAAAAAAATTAATTTTTTTTGTTTATAAACTAATAAATAGTTAAGTCTAAAAACCCGACCAAACGTATACTAAAAATGAGAAGTTAATGGGAGGCTTCTATAATGCACGGACACTTACCCAACATTCCGATTGATTGTGCAAGGATTAAGACTAACAAAAGGAAAAAGAGACTTCAAGGTGAACAAAGCAATTAACAGAAGACAAGGGATTTCCTACAAAAAGAATTACAATTAAAGGACCGTAGTAAACTAAACCCAAACGCCACCGCGTACCTTATCACTCACTCTCTCGCTCTCTCTCTCTCTCTCTCTCTCTCTCTCTGTTAGAAGAACAAAAATGCCAGAGAATTAGACCCAACATATATACCTCAAGACCACAACAGCAGCAGCAAACAGGAAGAGAGAGAAAGACCCATTAAATGCATGAGAGAGAAAGTGTGGAGCTTTTGCTTTTTTAATGCTCCCTCCATTCCATTCCCACATCTCTTCTCAACCTTCCTTCACTCCAAGATTCTTTTTATCTTTTCTGAAACCTTTTGGTTCTTTCTCTTCTCTGTCTCTGTCTCTCTCTCAACCTCTCACTTTCTCTCTCTAGCAGCAGGTATGCCGCATGACGGTTTGCAGGTGAGATGGCCGTGTTGCTGATGATGATGGCTGAGAGTAAGGGCAATGCCAACAGTACCACCGATGAAGTGAAACCCACTATCTTTCATGACTTCTTTGGTAGGAGTCGTGCCTCCGATTCGTCGCCGGCAGAGGTAAATCCGACCGCCGGCGGTGTTGGTGGAGATGCTAGGCTGTTGGGGGCATCTCCTTCGGCTTCTGCCTCTGTTAGTGCTTCTTCTGGTGGTGGCCGTGGACCCATCTCCGCCACTTCTGATCTGCGTTCTGGTAAGTACATTTTCTGCTTTTAATTTGTTCTTACTATGTAGTTCAGTGGCTTGTTTTGATTTTCATCTGAGGTACAAATTTCTCTTTGACTCTGTAGTTCAATGGGTACTTTGCTGATGGTTGTCCTATGTACTCTCTCTCTCTCTCTCTATATATATATATGTCTATATGTCAACTGTATTTCCTCCTAGGGGCTGGGTTTAGGATGGGCATCTTTGTTATGGAGTAGTTTAGCTGATCAGTTCATTAATGGGGTTAATAGCTTTTGTGAACTCTCTTTTTTAAATTTTCTTACAGATGGATATGTCAGATTTGCTATCATTCTTCTTCTTCTTCTTCTTCTTCTTCTTCTTCTTCTTCTTCTTCTTCTATTTTTTGTTTAAGGTTTCCTATTTCTTTATTGGTATCCCGTTAAGTATTTTCTGATGGGAATTTGCTAATGTAAATGGTGTTTTTCTTCATCTGATGCTGTTGCTTCTTCTGGAACTAAACAAGTTTGAGCTCATTAATTTTAATGTGCCTCTCAGTTGATAATGTTTATGCTTTGTTCTCCTTTATATTTTATTGGTAACTTCAATCGGTGAACATGACTAACAATGAACTACTGATTATAATTATAATTGTTTGTTGACATTGGCACATATTTAAGAGTGTTTACAATTTCTCATTGGAGGTTTCTATCCATTTAAATTGAAGTTTGATTCTTGTTGTCATCACCCTATGGTAGAAAGACAGGTTAGAAATCATTTTGAGGGGGTACCATTCTACGGCGCAAGGAATGATCTCACTGGGACTGAGATAAGAAACAGACTAGCAGGAAACAAGCGAAGTAATTCAGATTCTGCTTTTACGGAGTCATCTCAAGATGTGTTTTCACAAGCGGGACCAGACTCCCACGATGGATTGCATTTGATGAAGGTATTCATTGACATTTACTTTTCATATTTTGTTAATCAATCCTGTGTAAGAAATCCTCTGACATAGCTAGTCTTGTTCAAATTCAGATACTCCGAAATGCAGGGGAAGAGCGGCCTAGACATTCCCATGATGAGGCAATATTCTTTGGTATGCATCCAATGAGGCCAACTCCAACATCTGTTGTATTACATCCAGCTGCTGGCAGTAGGATTGACGCTAGCATGTCCAAATGGGATCGAGCTGTTCCCTTGAATGTCAGCCCCACGGTGCAGTATCCTACACATGTGGGGCAAGTTGCACCTTTTGGGAGTCAAATACCTTCAAACAGATTCAAGGATGCCAATGCAGGTCCTTTGGTTATATCTCAAGCTGCTGCCGATGAAGGGTCTCGGACTGGAATTAAAGGATCTGGAATTTTGAGCTCCATTAATGCCATTGCCAACAGTAGACTTGCTGATAGAAACCCATCTGGGGCACTGCTGAGTGGAAGTAAGCAGAAGTCTGGCACTCATAATTCTGAGCCAGAATCTTCTACTCCTCCGAGGTAAATATCCTGATATGATATATAATTTTTGCTGTTTCTCACATCCAATCTTTATGGTTTGGAACATCAAGGGTATTCATTTCCATGTATTTTTGTCTATTTGGTGGCAGTCAACATGGATTAACACCTGCTAGTCACCAGATGACCATATTTTATGCTGGTCAGGCCCATGTTTTTGATGATGTCCACCCGAACAAGGTTTGCTTTCTGCTTGTTTCTGAATTCTCAGTAATAATGGCATCTTTGCTTAATTCAATTGATTTAGTAATGCATATTATATTCTTATGCTTAAGTGGTTTTATCAAAGAATTAGTCACTTTTGCTGATGAATTGACCAATGGGAGAGTATGTGAGATGTTAGTGTTTATGGTGTTGGGCCTGTTGGCAATCTGTGAATAAAAGCATTTGACTTGTAATTTACGCTGTAAGTGTCATAAGACTAGTTTTAAGGTTGTGTCAAACCAATTAGTCACATGAACAAGCAACATAGTGCAGCCAGCATTTGATAGAGGCACACTGTTAGTTGGGTGCTCAAGTGGGTGTTAGGGCCATTTGAGCAGGCATAGGACAATTTAGTCCACCTGAAGCTTCTCGAGTGGATGTTTGGCAGATTGGTCAGCTTCATCCTGCTCAATGGTTGCTCGAGAGGAAGGCGACGTTTTTGAATTTCCAATTCTGGTATGATTCAAAAATCTGCGCCAAAAAAGGAACTTGCACTTTTCCTGATTTCTTCCAATGTAATTATGGCATAAGTGAGACGAGAAATTACAGAGAAACCTATATGCCACTGGATTACTTCCACAGCTCTCTCTGAAAATCCTAGCAACCATTGGAGACATTCTTGGTGGTTGAAGTTCACCTTGGTGGAGTTCCAATACTTGTGGAGGATCTAGTTGAGTTTCTGGGGCATTCCTGCAGTATCGTGTGACTTGATACTTAAGCAAATACTAAATAACCATGTCATGGTGATTCAATGGTGACGTGACTAGGTGAATGTGGCAACACTTTGAACTGCCTTCTATCATCGGATCAGGATCAAACTGATAACAGTAATGTAATTTTGGAGAAGTACTAAAAAAGAATTGAAGAGGATGTTTGATGAATATGGCCAGTAATGTAATTTTACATGCACACCCGTCGTTTTTAAATATTTCTGATTGCCACCATATCTTGTTGTTTATGTCATTGTGACTTGCAAATTGGTTATGTAGTATACTGATTCATGCTATGAAACTTGATTTGACAACTATGGATTTGGCTGATACTGCATCATCCCCTGATGGATACGTATTTCTTGTGTTGATAGTTTTTGTTCTTCCTAAAACTCCTCTGACGCCGGCCATCCTTAGGGAGGGAGCTTGGATACTGTTTACTATTAGACTATGCATTGAAACCTCCATGTTTGGATGACAGTAAAGTTTCCTAATTCTTTGGCTTCCTTGTATTTTTTTAGGAAAGTTGAGCTTTGATGGTGCTTAAACTTTCGGAGCCCTTGTTTGCTTCGCATGCATCTGCTGCCTTTTGTAGAACTTCCTTTTTATCGGAAAAAAGAAAGAAAGAGAGATCTTCGTAATTTAGCTTGACGTGTGACACTGAAATGTTGTCTACCTCTGGGCAATCTTAACAATGAGAAACATTTGAATATCTTCATTCCTGACTTCACAGTGGAATCACCACTTAGATTTCCCACAAATGGGATGGAAATGTGTTGGTTTTGTAGATTCGAAGTTTGAATGGTTCTTAATCAGGATGCCCGGTACTCTGGCTTTATTTCTCTTTTTGGCAACATTGAACCGTCTTGTTTATCTTTTTCCTTTGTTCCATTTTGTGTTTTCTTTTTCCTATAGGCCAACATTTTGATTGAATTTTCCAATTTATACACTCTCATCAAATTCTGTTTCAGGAGATTTTTTCTGCTCACTTTTGGCACCAGGTACTGTGAAAATAGTTATATCTGGAAAATAGACCTTCCTGTCTACTGAAACCAGATCTTTCCTGGGACTTTCAGTGGTTTTTCTCTCCCACAGGCTGTTGTTTCAGTTCATGGAGGGAATTGACTAAACTTCCCTTTCATCAAATGATAAATAAGAGAAATAAAAAACTTAGGACAATAATTCATGCACAATTCACCTGCAAATATGTGTGATTGTAGCTATAGTTAAATGTTGATGTTATGACATTATGGCCACGCCTTCGCAGTTTATGAATATATGCTGCAATCAACCTACTCTAGCAAATCATTCAGTTAGGTATCACAAAAACTCTTCTTCTTTGGACTCCTCTCCATTTGGATTCCTATTGCTTTCTTCTGCTGTAGTTGTCAGTCTTCATTCTACTTGAGCAAATCACCCAAATCACGTACTTATGCTTTTGCATGTTCTCATAACTGCATTCATTTCCATTTTGTCCTTTCCAGTCGTGCTACTCATCCATTTCAGCACCATCGTCTAAGCTGTGTTCATTATAGACATGTTCTTGACCACACAATCTTCTGTAAAGAAATTTTTTCGGCATTATAGTTACTTTGAAGTTTCCAATCTGTTTGATTGCCATAAATTATCATCCTTAAGTTTCAGTATGATTCCGTACATGTTTTTTACAGTACACTCCAGTATTATCATCCTTATGGCTGCCTATTTTTCCTTTCTCTAGTTATATGTCCAACCCGGACTGTTCTTTTGAAGTAGTTCTTTATCTTTAGTTTCTCTCTCTCTTTTTTTTTCTTTGTTATTATTGGATAATTTTATTTCCATCCTTGAATGGATGATCAAGGCCAAAGATAGGGATTGCTTTTTGTGCCTCTTTGTTTTCAATTACAACAATTAATTAATTTAAACTGGTAATTTACTGACCTAATTTTTTTGTAAAATGGTAAATAATCCACTAATAGTGCCAAAAAGGTGCAACCTCAGCCACTAGGGTTATACGAGGTCAAGACAAAAAATTGTCAACAAAAGAAAGTACTCCGATAAAATCTCAAAGGTAATGGAAGAATCAAGTATATGACTGACACCAGCCTATCTAAGGCAGACATAATAGATCATGTTTGTTGTTTGAGATAGTTTTGTCATCTTTTCCAATGCAAAGCCAATCTTGAGTAGTTGAGAATGTTTTAATGCTTCAATCTGCAGTTTGGTTGAGTCTATTCCAGTGTGAATTTGAATGGTTCCAATTAATCATGTTTCCCTTTTAGTTTAAAGGTTATGGCCTGGTGATGGTCCATATTATTGTAGGGTGCTTGAAGAGTGTATTAGGTATAGACTTCTTTGGCATCATTTGCACAAATTGGCTGGCCCCAGCAATGAGTCTGCTTTCCAACTATTCATATCTCTATCTTTTGGCTTCATCAATTAAAATGCAGTGTGGCTTCATTTCCTTTGAATCGTTTCTATTTTTTTTTATTAGGTGCATCTCCTATATATATCCTCAAGTAAATTGTAGCAAACTTGTTAAGAGAGGTGCTAAATGATTATGTAATCATATCGACTTGATTATATATATTTTTTTATATAAATATGCGTGAAGTATATGACATGTTTTTTGTTTGTTCATTTAGAGGGCTGAAAACTCTATGTTATCGAATCTCACAAAACAAGCATGATTTGCTAGGACAACCCCAATTACTAAGAAGCACAGATCCAAACATGTGAAACAGACACGGTAGTACGAAAATTTAAAAAAAATTAGGACAAGACATGGAAAGGACACGACCAAAAACAAATATATACGTATATATATAGATGAAAATAATAATCTCTTTATTATACAAATATAATTATGTTTTATTATATCACAGTGGTAAGACATCTTTTTCCACATCATATATTGGGAAAGAAGTGTGAACAAAAATGTCCTAATATCTATTTTAAAAAGCTCTCTTTACAAATAAATCAAAAGTCTTAGGTTTTAGAGTTCCTAACATTAGAAAGCCTAAATGAGTGATTGGCAATCATAAATCTGAATTGTTTTTATTTTTATCATTGACTCTTAAGTTATTTTCTACAAATGTTTGAGATGTATATGTGTGTTTAAGCAATGGACACGTGTCTCCCCAAATGTCCGAAGTGTGTTTGGCACAAAAAAAATACTAAAACAATAATATCACACGTTTGGATGCATGTACGACATGTGTTGGGGCGTGCTCGACGAGTGTTGGTCTGATATGAACACTGCATCTTTTTAGAAGTATCCGTGTTGCTTAGCCCAATTTTTCAGGTGAAGACATTCCCCAGTTATGCAAAGGATCTCCTTATAAGTGGAGGATTCCCCCGTATGACAAAATTTTCAAGAGTCATATTCTCTCTTGTGGGAGGGCGAGACTTCTTGATTAAAATGGGTAGTCTCCACTATGGAGGGGATATATATTATGTCCACATCAATGATTTATTTGTACACTTCTTGCATACGATCTCATATTCTCATTCTCCTCATTTTCCATGGTTAGTGGCAGAAGGGAAGGTGAGGGCTATAATTGTCGCTTTATGGTATTCATTCTTCCTTTTCACATATTTTCTGGGTAGGAGAGTGTACCCACCTTACAAAGCGTTGTGATTGCAAATTCATATTCTTATATATGTGCACGGGGGGTGATCTTGTCGATGTCCAATGTCTTGGAATTTGCACCAGCAGGTGGTTTTGTTAAACGGGTGAGGTTCAAAGCGCCCGTGCCCGGGGGGGGGGGGGGGGGGGGGGGGGGGGGGGGGGGGGGGGGGGGGGGGGGGGGGGGGGGGGGGGGGGGGGGGGGGGCGCTTGTGTTTCTATAAGGATAATGGTATGATGTGGGACCCCTATTCATAGGGGTATTACCTCATCTTTTTGGGATTATGATACTTTCTTTAAAACTACTGTGGTTTCTACAAAAAGAGAATCCATGATTAGCAGCACAATGTTGCTATCAAACTCTACTCTCATAAGCTTAATAAAGGTGTGGGCCTGTGGCTGATGTTATTGTTTGGAAAGGTAATGGAAATGGTAAAAATGGTTAAATCTTTACTATAAGGTGTTGGTCAATGTTATAGAACTCATTCCTTGGAGAGAATGATGTGGGTTTCTATTATACTGTCTGAAGGTGTGTTCTCCAGTTTTGGACAGTGGTGAAGGCTGAAGCACAAATGCTTCATTCTGGACCATATGATTAGCAATAGTAGAATGCTCCTGATGAATGCATACTGCATAAAGAGGCACGGAATTGGATAACAACTAACTATTCACTGTTGATAGCCCTTGGTTTTGTAGGCTTTTGTGTTCTCAGTTTTCAGGGTCCTGTGAGTGTTACTTGAGTTGGTTTTCATTTGCTCTTGTATGGCATAGCAGTGCTAGACAAATTGATATTAAAAGCATTAGAGTGATACTCGACATGCTGTATTTTAAACATCATGCTTTCAATTGTGAAGTCAAAGTTTGTTTGTTTTCTGTTTTTCTTTCTGGAATATGAATATATATATTTTTAGGGATCTGCACTATGAACAATTGGTAAGTTCCTTTGTTAATTACCAGGATTCCCCTTAGTGATTTGTTCTGTGGAATAGCTTGTGTTTATACCTTAACTTTGCCTTTTCTTTTTTGACCTCTTTCAATTAAATTTTTGTTGTAGATAAAAAGAAAATTTATTCCACTAGAATAGCTAGTAAAGTTTTAAGAAAAAAAGTTAGTCCTTATTTGATTGAATCTGACATCTTCCAAATTATTACACATCTCAAGTTTTTCTTAGTTTTCATCATATTGATAGGATTTCACTGCCATACACCTATTGCAGTTGTACTTTTGGGTTTAATGGCATTATGTATGGGAACCCTAACATTCCTTGGTTGATAGAGGAAGTGATACTCCAAACATTAGGATACCTTGCTTGAAAACACCTATGTTACCTGGACTCTTCTAAATTTGTGAAATAGACACTCGACACTCGAATAAGGGTATTAGATATGTGTCCGATATGGCTGGTTGGACATCCAAAAAGTATATATGAATAGTTGAGTTTACTATAGTACTATGCATAAGACTTCCATTTTATGCATGAAAGACTATTCTTTGGTTAGTAAACACCATTTTATCTCAAAAAAACAAAATAAGTAATTAAGAAACATAAAATTTAGCTATGTCCAAGTGTCCATGGACTTGAGAATTAGATTAATCTAACACTTTGACCCGTACTTGTAACCGACACCTATACCCGAGTCAAGGTAACATAGGAAAACACTAGGATTCCTTACTTGAAAGAGCAAGTGATACTCCAAACACTAATTTTATAGTTCATTGAGCAAAAGAAATTATGGATTCACTGGAAGGGTATTTGGAGCAGCACTCACAATGGTTGTGAAAACTTAGTGAGTTTAGAAGCTTGATTGTGGGGAGAAGATGAGCATTGGAGGCGGAATTCCCATCTGTTTTCAGGATTGCTAGGGACAAGGATGCAGCAGTGGTGGATTAATTGCTTTTAGAGGGGATTCAGGTGTTTTGGGATGCTGTTCTAGGTGTGCATTACAGCATTGGGAGTTTGAGGAGGTGGAGGCTCTCCTCACTTTATTGTATTGCTTGATGGGATTAGGTAGGGGAGATGATACTATGAGGTGGAATATGTGTTAATTAAGGACATTTAAAGTTGTCATTTTACCATGCTTTGGGAGATGGTTTGGTTTGTTCGGGTGTTGCTTTACGTTCTAAAGTTTCCTTTTTTATTTGGACAACACTGGTGGAAATATACTTACCATGGATAATTTGATTCGCAATGTGGGCACATTACTGTAATTCTGTTATGGGTGTTATATGTGCAAGGAAGATGCAGACTCAATTGATCACCTCCTCATTTATTGTAGAGTGGCTACTGAGATGTGCACTTTGAGTTTGTTGTTATTTGGTGTCTATTGAGTTTTCCCGCAAAAGGTGATGGAGCTTATGCATTTTTGGAGCAAGTAAATGTTGGCAAAAGTAGTAGGAAGGTGTGGGAATCAGCTTCATTGTGTTTGATGCAGATAATTTGGGGAGAAAGGAATCGTCGGTCTTTAGATGGGTTGGAGAAATCTTTGTAAGATGAAACTTCGCTTCTTGACCTTTTTATGTAGGTCAGTATTGGTGTTTTTTAACTAGATGGTTGAGGATTTTTTTGATTTTAGAGAGAATTTTGAGGATTCAAGAGAAGCTTCATTTGTTTTGCTTGGGTTTACTTGTGGATGTATTCGGGTATCATCTTCTTTGATGCCTTTTAATAATCTCACTTGTTGGCATACAGGTCAGATTTGGGCACCCATGGGCATGCCCAGAACCCGGATCCATGGCCCATGTGATGGTAGTTAAGTAACTACCCGCACTTCCTATTATAATGGGAAGTTCCATCCGATGTTTCTGTAGAGTTGTGCAATACAAAGTACATAATTTCAGATAGTCTCTTGGTCTCTCTCTTCTTCTTCCTTGGAAGAGCACCTCTCCTATAGACATAAGAGTGTTTTGAGGGCATTTGATGTTAGTGGATAGAGTGAGTGTAGTTGGCTCTATAAGAAATTCATTACACTCCACTGCGGGTACGTTGCAGGAACTACTCATAGGTTGCATGTGGAGCATCTTCAGGTTTAAAGATCTAGGGTCGTTTTTCGGTGTGACACCCAAAAGGTATGTCCGAGTATAGCTTCCGCTTCGTAGTTATTCTACATAACTTATCAAAACAAAACAAAAAAGTTATGGAGGTGGAAATAAGTGTCCCATATTTCTCTATATTTTTCCTTTTTTATATGTATAATTCTCTATCTAATATTATCATGGCGTCTCAACGGATCCTTGAGAAGCCTAGTTAAGGAAGTAAGCTATTGAGCTCAATTAGTGGACCCTCATAGTTTACCATTGATGAACTAATTAATATGCTTGGTGTATGATCCTAGTGTCTACAGATGCAACTGCTTGTCTTTTTATGAGTAAAAATTTTGAGATTTTGTTGGATGGATTCCATTGTCTTGTCTTAAATCACAAGTGGGCAAAAATTTGTGTTGAAAATATGATTTGTGATCTAATAGAAAAATCAATTGAAGAGGACATCAACAATATAGATTTGTTAACCCCTCCTATTTTTGCTTTGTCAGTTAGAAAAAGGAAGATTGTAAGAGGATAGGAAAAGGAAATTAAGAGTGTGTGTTTGTTTTTTAAGCAGCCTTTCAGTTATATAAGGAGCAGGCACGATAGAATTTAAAATCATGCTGTCTTTTGCAAGTTTTGTTAACTTTGTTCTTGCTTTGGATTTGCATGGCCATGGAGGACTAAGCAATGCTTCTATAATTAGGCTCTCAAAAAGGGGTGACTGTGGCAGTGCTGTGGTGAAACTTATATGCTATTGTTTTACCTTCCTAGGGCTATAATCCTTTCCCCAGGATGTGATGAGCGTGGCTTCTTGTGAAGGGTGTTTTGGGGAAGACAGGAGACATGGTTTAAGCTTTCCCGCATATATCAGGAGGGAAGGAGGTCTAGTGTGTGTAGCTTAGGGTGGAATTTTTTTTAGGGTGGTCATCTCCCTTGCACACTCTTTTGCTTGGCATTACAAACCAAGTTGAAATCTTAAGAGTTTATTATTGGTCCAAATGGTTTATTAACCATTCACTCCCTTTGTTTTGCCCCTTCCCCTTGTTAAGAAACTGTGTAAATATTCATCCACTTAGAAAGGACTCTCTCACGTCATATATTTTTGGTTTCAAGGTGTTTATGCAATGTGTAGGTGATGGAAATCCCAACCTGATTTACATAAACTGATACAGACCTACCATGTGGCAGAGATTGTTCACTTAATTTTCTTGATGAGTGTGTTAGATCACCACACCACTTGTCCCAAAAGCTTAAGCTGTTAAGAAAGGGGGCCAAGAAAGCATATCAAGCTTTCTAACACCCTCTCTCAAGTGCAATCTCGCGTTGCATGTGGAGATGCAATATATAGAAATAGAGAGAAACATAATGCAATTAGAGAACAAATACATACAAGAGAGACTTGAACACACAACCCCAGCTTGGATACCATGTTAGAACACCAATTACCACAAAAGCTTAAGTTATTAGGAAAGGGCCTCAACAATGCATATAAAGCTCTCCAATAGAGGACATCTTGTCATAATCCGTACTATCTTAAATGTGTGATGTGTTTTGTAGCACTTAACAACCCACAAAGTGCAATTAGGTGACTATTTGGGTGCTTAACAATTTTGTTGCCTGGCAAGTGCCTAGTCATGTGATGTGATCAAGATGGAGGAATCACTTTGGTTGCAAAGGATTGTCAGTTGGGTTTCAATGAAGAGAGGAGTTCAACAGGCTATGGATTATGGTAAAGAAGGGTCTGTTTTGCATGTGTATGAAAGAATATGCTGGAGTCTGAACATCTAGTGATAGGGCATTCCATACCCTAGAAATCGAGGTACATTGAATCCTCAACCTGATGTGAAAGAAGTTCTTTTGGAGAATAGGGTTTCAAAATTAGATATCCTTCGCTTCTTCTCTTTCTTCCTATGGCTTCTCTTTGAGCACCACACTTTATTACCTGGGGCTCAGTTGTTAATCTTGCTCTCGACTCTATTGTTTTTGTTGGTTGATTGGCCTTGCTGTGTTCTAAGGATTATTTATTCTTTGAACTCACAAATAAGTGCAGCAAACTTATTTGGATATTGTAGAGCTTTCTTCATATGGGTTAACCTAACATTGGGCTGTTGTCTGCCAAAAGTGGAATTGTGTCAGACTTCAAATAAAACTTTCACAATTATGACTTTCTTGGTCTTGAACCAATGCAATTGTCATGACAAACCCCCAGATTTGAGGTAGAATATGAAATAAAAAACACAACACAATGATTTATGTGAGATTCACTAAGTAGAAGAAAAGGAAGCTAGTGCAATGGCCTCTGCCCCAAGCTCCCAAATCTAACCCCTCTCTCTCTCTCTCTCTCTCTCTCTCTCTCTCTCTCTCTCTCTCTCTCTCTCTCTCTCTCTCTCTCTCTCGGCAAAATCTGTGAACCTGACCCTTATATATATGGATCTGAAAATACAAGAGATATAGCCAAAAAATTTGAGCTGGGGGTGCTGCTCCCAGACCCCCGGACATATAAAACGAGGCACAACAACAGTCTATAAGCTGACCAGCCTTAAGCCTCTTGACGGCCCAAGGAAAGGCCCCTTTGACTCAGTGTTCCTGGATTTAAGACACCATCTAATAACAAATGTCATGAAGTATTAGTCTTTGAACTCATCAGTTTTATGAGAGAACTCTTATCACAGTAACAGCTATTAAGTCAAAGATGAATATTCATTTTGGAGAGGGGAAAAGCAGCACACTTATCTCAAATATAAGTAGTAGTGGTACAAGTTCTATCTAACAGGGTCATCCAACCTAATTTCTCTCTGGGATCAATAAAATTTTGAAGCAGAAGCTAGGCAAGGAAGAGATTTGCACTAGATCATTCCAGGGCATCTCAGAAATTGTGGTGATGTTTTCTGTTGCACGAATCAACTAGTACAACTTTGTTGATGGAGCCACTAGGATTTTCTATAATGTGGTTCTAATTTTGACATTAGGATATTTTGGCTTGAGTCTCTTGAATCTGATTCATGATATGAAACAAGGGATACACTTATTTAATTCCGAGTGAATTTGCAGAGTCATTTATATGGTATAGATAAATTAATGTGCTGAATTACTTATCACTTGCAATACCAAATTAGCGGAATATATACATTCCTTCTGTTTTCATGGCAGGAAATATTAGTAACATTTAAATATACTTGAGATTTGTGAACTTCTGTTACATATGAATAGGATGCCACAACCAGTTTGCTTCCTTGTCTATTTTAGGCAGATGTGATTATGGCATTAGCTGGATCCAATGGAGGATCCTGGTCGACAACTTATTTGCCAATATCTACTGCACCAGTCCCTGGTGAAAGTTATGTACCAAGTGGAGAAAATGAAACAGGCATCGCCAGTAACTTTGCAGCATCTCGGGAATTTCAAGGGAGGTTATCCGTCACAGGGACCTCCAGTCATGGGTTTGGTTCTCGTGATCAAATCTCAGTGGCCCCAGGTGATCAAATGATCCTGCAGAATAAATTAGACAGTTTTTGTGGTTCCTTTGTATTCAGGGGAGTTTGAACAGATTATGTGAAACCTATGTGACATGAACTCTTCTAAACTGTATAAATTACCTGTGTTGGATACTCAACACTCAACTCTGACACTTGGGTAAGGGTATGGGTATAGATATGTGTCTGACATGTATTGTTCGACAATCACCTAAGCAAAATGTTTAGTTATTCGAATTTACCATGTGAATATATATAAAACTCCCATATGCATGAAATGTCTATAACATCTTGTGAATACTGTTTTATTGTATAAAATAGAACTAGTATATTAAATAATATGAATATTTTACGTGTCCTTGAGTCCTTGGACTGGGAATTAGATGAATCTAATTCTTAAGAATATCCACACCTGACACTTGTACCCGAGTCCGTAACCTATTGAAACAGAACCAGTTCATTTTGTTTATTATGGCATTTGGTTTGAATCTGCTTTGTGGATAATCAATTATAGATAACCACCGTTAATTTTTCTTTTCAGCAATCAGATAAATACTGTCTGGGGATTTTAGAAATGACCTCATTTCTAAGATCATCATGTTCCACACTCCACAGCTTTGTGATGAACCTTGTAAGGCACAGTAGACTTTTTACCTTACCATATATGTGGTTTACCACAATTGTGACCGAAACTTGATATAGTGCCCGTTACCTTTCTGTTGCATTCAAGGCACGATTCATTAGGTGATGGAAATGATCTTCCAGTTCCTGGGAGAATTCAATGTTTGTTCAAATGCCGTGGTCTTGAGGTGTAATTATTACATTTACCTGCATTTATCAAATGCCTTTGATGTCCTTGCGCATATTGATTATGTGATATCTGTCGCAGGGGGTCGTCAAGGCAGCATGTTAACAAAAGATGGAAAGACACCTGTTCAAGCAGCAGAAACCAGGACTGAAGAGAAACAAGAGGTATAATTCTACAAAATGGAATAGCTGGGCACGGCCTTTACAGAATCAAATTTTTTTTCTTCTTTTCTTTCTGTTTTACCTTCTTCAAAATATAATGCTCTTGACATTTTGAGCATTTTGTGGAGATTTGATTAAACAGTTGAATACACCACCAGATACAGAACTTGCTGACTTCCCAGATGCTTTTTTTAAGCTTGTGTTATCCTCCAATTCTGAACATGAAGGGCCTTTCTTTCGATAGTTTTGTTCTGGTGGATTGTTAAGGCATTTCAACTTTGGCGAATCAATCAAACTTAGTTTTCGTTTTCTTAACTGATTTTCCATTTTTTTTTTTGTTCCTGAATGGGAGTTCTTGTGTTCCTCTTTTGGAGGCCTCTTGGAACGGAGGAGAAAGCTGCATTCAGCAAAAGTCATTTCTGTTGATTTAGCATGTGCTGGCTTTCTTGTGAATCATATGGCAGTTCAGTTTTACAAAATAATCATGCAACTAAGAGGCATTTCAAGGAACATAAAAGAATTTGTTTTTTTTTATTATATTCCTGGTAAAATACAATGAAAACATCGTTTTTGTAGGATGCTGAGAATCCCAAAAACTACAGCAAGGGTTTTTTTGTCTCAGCCTTGATATATTTAGAACTATTCCTGGGAAACTAGAAGAATTCCAACATAATTGGCAGCCATTAATGACAAACTTAGAATGATATTGACTTGCATCATAGAAAAACACTGAATTCCATATGTTCTTGCTGATGTTATCATATGCCAACATTGTTCATGGCATGCAACATTTAAGGCCTGTTATGGTTCTTTTTTGTTTCGTTTTTGTTTTTCGTGTTCTAGGAAGAAAAAAAATGTGGCCGTCTAAAACACCAGTGGTTTGTGGTGTTAATTTTTCTCAAGTTTGGCTTGTTCTTTGGCATTGTTGCGTAAATGCACAGGTTTAACTTGAGAAAACATGGCTTTGTGGGTTGAATACACAGGTTCAATTTGAGGAAACAAAAGGCGTGGTTTTTAGCTTTTTCCTTGATAAAGCCTGTTTAATTGATCATTTGCTAAGTTAATATCAGAAAAAAGATGAGAAGACTGGGTAGCATTATATGATTAATATGTTTATATTCTGCAAGAGTATGTTCTTCAATTATATTGTTTGCAATTTTCCTTGATAAAGCATGTTTAATTGACATTAGTTGGTGTAGTGCCCTTTTGCTTTACAAATATAGCATCTGTCGGATTTTCGTTTTCCACTAGATGTATTTTTACTGAAATATCTCCATTTTTTCTTACACGTGGAAGGAAAAGAAGATGAAGATGAGAAAGATTTGAACTTGGGCAAGGTCCTACTGTTAAGCAAACATATTAATAAATAATATTTAAGTGAATAAATACTTAACATAATTTCCATCATATAATAAAATATCATGTGAGTTCTTGTTCTAGGTTGGACTTATTCAAGATATAGCACGCCTCTTAATTACAATTTCTTGTTTCAAGATAATACCCTTTGATACCAACTTAATAAGATTGAATGATATTTTGTCACAAATTTAATCTAAGTGAATAATTTGATTCACAACGGTTGCGACTGTACCCATTAGAGTGGGTTGTTAACGAATCTGAGTCGGGACAAGTCTGGACTGGAATTAACTTAACCGTAGTTTTAGAAATGATTGATATTTAATTTAATTCCTTGAATTGTATTTAGGCAAATTTAAGTTAAGTGAACTATTTTGTTCACAAAGGTGTCAACTGTGCCCATTTAAGTGGGTTGCCTACGTATTCGAATTAGGACAAGTTCGGACTGAAATCAAGTCAATAGTAGTTCTAAAAATAAAATAATTTATATTTAATTTATTTTAATGCCTTGTATAGTATTTAGGAAAATTTAATTTAAGTGAACTATTTTGTTCACAAAGGTGTTGATTGTACACATTTAAGTAGGTTGTTTACGTATCCGAATCGGGACGAGTTCGGATAGAAATTAAGTAAATCATAGTTTTAAAAGAAAAATAATGTTTATTTTTTATTATGACTTTGTTGAATAAAATTTGAATTGGTATGAATATTTGGGTTCACAAGATTGCGATTGCACTCATTTGAATGAGTTGCTTACGTATTAAGTTAGGACAAAATCTAGACTAGAATCACGTCTGTGTAGTTCTTAAAGAAAAATAATGTTTATTTTTTATTGTGACTTTGTTGAATGAAATTTGATTTGGTATAAATATTGGGGCTCACAAAATTGCGACTGTATCTATTTGAGTGTGTTGCCTACGTATCTGAGTCGGGATAAACTTCAAATTGGAATAAAGTTTGCATAGTTCTTAAAGAAAAATAATGTTTATTTTTTATTATGACTTTGTTGAATAAAATATAATTTGGTATGAATATTTGAGTTCACAAAATTACGACAGCACTTATTTGAGTATGTTTCATACGAATCGGGATGAAATCCAAATTGTAATAGTCTGCGTAATTCTTAACAAAAAATAATGTTTATTGTAATTGGTACAAATTGTTGCTTCTTGTTTTGTTTTGTATTTGCTATGGGTTAGAAAATGGAGGCACTTGAATATTTAAATACAAGCACTGTCTAATGTCCAACGTCTAATGAACGGCATGCTGATTACGAAGATTATAATCTGATGATCATGAGAGTTGGTTTCATATGGTACTTGCTTCAATTTATTTTCATATTTCAATGGGCAGTGAGTGCAGGCTTTATAAATATGAATTTGGGTAAAGAATTGATGCTTTTGAAATGGGCTTAGAATTTTATAGTGGAGAGCCCAAGGTCTATTTTCTTAGTAAGCTGCACATTTAAGACCACACAATTGGGTCCACGATTGGGAGCCTTGGTGTTTTTAAAATTTGGGCCTTAAGATTACCAAAGATTTGGCCATTTAGTTTTCTGGAGATTTTAAGGATTTTCGGCCTTTCAAAATAGATTGGGCCAGCAACATGATAGTTTTTTTAATGGCTGAGTTTCGGGTCTTTTAAAAAGACCAGAGATTTATGCTTTTAAAGGGCAAAGCAATTTAAGCCCAGGAACCCAAAGTTCCTTTTAGTTTTCACTGGGCTGCAATTGAGTGACTTCATACTTGGGCCTTTATGGGGCTTTTAAAAGACCAAAGAAATTGGGCCATTTAGTGGGCAGCGAATTAATGCATTATGATTGACCCAACAATGACTATTGGGTCAAAACAAAACAACCCTCACTGCTGGTTGTTCTTGGAGACAAGCAACATCCCATTTTCTTAGATTGTTTAAATCCTTGGTCTTGAATAAAATATTTCTCATGAAACATTTTTCATAACCAAAGGATAAACAAAAGAAAGGACATGATCTACATTTTGCCATGGTGGCCTCGCGTGCCCATGTATGCTTACACTTATTCATCTTGTATAATTTCTCAACAAATCCTTCTACAAGAAAATTAAGAGACGAAATTGAGGGCACGTGGGTTGATATTAGAGACTTAAAATTAAGGGCATGAGGGCTATTATGGAACTTTGGAGACTTGAAATTGAGGGCACAAGGGCCATCATGAAGTCTTAGGGACTTGAATTGTGAGGACATATGGACCGTCATGAGAGTCACAAGACTAAGACAAGGGAGAGAAGAAAGAAAGAAAGTATAAACTTGTATACCTAGAGAAGGTATGTTCCTATTCGTACTCTTCTTTTATAGTACTCTCTCTTCTTTGTATTTCTTTTGCTATTTTCTTTCTTTTGTAGATAGGACTTTGGGTATTTATAGAGTTACAAAACACATACAAATACCTCTTAGTATAAAACTTAAACCATCGTAGATTTTTTAAGGAACTGAACAAAAATATTTGAGCAGAAGCAAAAGAGAGAAAAGAATACAGAGACCTTTTTTTTTTTACTGCACCTCTACATTTCTATTGCTCTTTTCTTTCTTCTTTCTCTGTAATCTCCCTCGATTTTTTATTTTTATTTTTAATCTGTCTTTCCAGACTTCTTATTGCACCTTTTTTTCCCTTTTCTTCTTCTTCTTCTTCTTTTTTTTTTACCCTTTTACCCTGATCCTCTAATCTGCCCCCCTTTCTTTTGAAATCTTGTGTTGGTTTTATAATTGGGCACCTGACCCATGTTCCCCATGTTGGTTTTGTGGCAACGTGGGTAGTTCCCTAGTTATGCCCCACGTTGCTTTCCATAATCTTCTTCTTTGACTTCTTTACCATTTTTTTTTTAAATTCTTGAATTAATTGAGACTTGGTGATTCTGCTAGAATATGTATATTAATACATCTATTCCCATACGAATCACATGAAACTAATCAATTGAATGTTATTTTATGCATCAAGTGGTACATTCAAATTGAACACAAGAATATTATTCTGTTCTTTTTTTTTTTTTTTGTTAAAAGAAAGATAATAGACTATTGTATTTTAATTTGTTTATTTTTTTAAAATAACAGACCATAGGCTATCTCTTGTGTAATTTTTAAAAATTTTCATTGACTTAGGGCCATGTACATAATTTTAGGACCTTAATTTGATTGTAGGAATTATATAACTCTATGAATGTGTGACGTGTCTAAATTTATTTTAAATTCAATTGTCAAATTTATTTTTTAGAAAATTGGATTTCTAACATCTACATCTGTTCTGTGTTGTTTGTCAATATCTAGCCCATGACCAACGTCACTTACTTTGAGGGCCTGGCCCATTCCATTGAGCCCTCAATGAAGTAGGCTCAAAAGATACAAGATTCTACCTCTTCTAATTAAGACTGTGATTCGAATCAAGCTACTTGAGCTTGACTTATGTTTAGCTCGGTAAAAGATCTTCTAATGTTGGTATGTTATATAATCAAGTCAAATTTGAATTCATTTAAAGGTTGTTAATTTTTTAAACTTGGTTTGATAAGTTTATATGCACTCTAAAAATATCTTAAAAAACTAAGTTATTCAAGCTAGGCCCGATTGAAGCTCGTTTGAGATCAATTTAAAACGTAACCATGACAAGCTTGAACACTTTTCGAACTTCCTTAAAAACATTTTCCTTCCACTCTTGCGCTGACAATGATATGAAACGTTGATACTTCCTTCATCCATTGTTTAGGTTTCTTAGCCAAATTGGCCACTTGCTTTCTCTATCCCCATGCAAGGTGTGGTCATCCACTTTTAACAAAATTGGGGTCAAAATGATAGTTTCTATATATATATATATATATAATATGAGATATGGTTTAAAGAATAAGATTCAAAATGATGTTCTATAGACTTAAAAGTTTAGCTTGAAGACTAATTTAAAATAGTAGTTTGGGAAAAAACAATATAAATGGTGTTTCAACCTCTTGAGATCCCATTGATCTGAGTAGTAATGCATCACCAGAGACTCAGATGCATTTTGCTGTGTTTGGATCAAGAATTTAGTGAGAAAAAAGAAAATAAAAAAGGGTATGAAATTATATTGTATTGTTTGATTGTTAGAGAAAGTGAAAGATGAATTAACATTAAAAAAAAAGAAGAAATAAGTAAGAATTTGGAATTCTCATCTTTTTATTTTTTTCTCTCTCCATTTTCTTTTCTTTTTTCTTGATAAATTCGAGTTTCATGTTAAGAAATTCAAAAACCTTACATAATTTAGAATAACTGAGCCTTGGGGGTTGTTTGATAGCCCCATCAAGTACTTAAAATCTGAAAAATTTTAGTCAGTAGATATTATTTATCACTTAAAATTGAAAATTCACTTTGAAAAAGATCGTCACTTTAAGCGAGAGAGACTGAATATGCGCTCGGCGAATCTCGATTTAAACATTTATCTCAATGAATAAATTTATGTTTAAAAATTGAAAAAAAATACTACTTTAAATACTTCAACACTTAAATTTTGGTTTCCAAATTTATCAAACAGCACCTTTCTTGCAACACTGGATTTGTGTGCTATAGTTGGTCATAGGTTCCTTGTAATATCGAAACTCGTTTGAATTCTTCTTCTAAGCTCATTTGGATATGAGTTTTTTCACAGCTTTTGGCTTTTTTACTAGTTTAAGCTTTGACTTCTATGAAAGTAGTCAAAAGTCAAAATTAAAAGCTCGTAGAATATAAAAAAAATTAATTTTAGATGAAAAAATTTTCATAAAAAAATTTAAAATCCAAAAAAGAAACCACGCTTCCCCTGCATTGATCATGTATTGGTTTGTAGGAAAAAAAGAAGAAGTCCAATAGCCAGGTAACACTGAGTTTTCATTACTCTATTTTAAACTGTTTTTTACATTTCTGAAAATTTGGGTTGATAAAGAAAATGAAAATGTTTCGAATATGATTGTGTTTTCAGACTGTTGATTACTTCCGTTTGAGATTAATTGACATATGCTGGATAAAATTAAGGATTTGTTGGATGACAGAAATATAAGTATATTTTGGAGAGATTAAAAGAGTGGAAGAATTTTGTTACAGTCATTTAAGTTGAAGTGACCATATGACATCTTGATTTATTTCACTAATTGCAAGGACTATGAATTTAATCTCATAAATAGTGGGGATATATTTTGATGTTTGATGGAATGGAGTCCCAAACTGAGCATGAAAATAAGCTAGATTTAGGCCTTAAACAATGCGGCTAACATGTGTACTTGGATTTCTTATTTCTTATTTCTTTTTTCTTTTTGATTTGATGTGTACTTAGATATACGATTGTTACGTTTAGCCTCGGCAAAAAAGTCCCGTGCACAGTCATATAGTATTGAATTTTTTTTTTTTAGTACTCATGTCTATTAAATTGTGGCATGTAACGTTTTATTTCATCAACAACATTAATTTGTTGTAAATGAAGAGATAATTAAGGAAATAAACTTCATATATATGACAAAAATTAATAGCATGTGTACAAAAAAAACTCTGCATCTCAGACTTTTTTTTTTTTATCTTGTGTCATTTACTTTACTTTAATCTTGCTAACTTCTCATGTATAAGACAAACGTTAGTTAAAAAACAATGCAATACAGCATGATTTGTTTTTCTTTTTTAAAGAATAATGCTATACAAATAATTTTATTTTTTTATTTTTTTATAGAATGATATAGCTGTTAGTAGTATTTCATTTCAAACTAAAAATTCTCTATTTTAGTTTATAATTTTAAAAATACTTTTGCCACATCACTCTAGGGAGTTTTTTTTTTTTTCACAAACTTTCAGTAAAAAGTAGTAGAATTTTCCTTTTTCTAGATGACCCTTTTGTGCTCTCGACCCATTAACCGATTTAACAGTCAAATTAGGGCACTAGGCAATGGTAAACCACCCCAATTTCTCCCATTCAACTCCATTGATTCTTGAAGCCATGATGGTAAGTTGGCAGGTGAAAGCCCTATAGTTTTTCAAAGGGTTGGTGAAATTGGACAAATGAGCTCATCATCGAATGTCTCCTCTCCTGTTTGGGTCAGTGGATTTGTACGCCTCCAAACGTGTCATATTTTTGTTGGTTACTAGTATTCAACAATTCACAGTCCATTTGGCTCTCTATTATACATGGAAATCTCATGTTACAAGGGGTCAAAAGAGCACTCTGCCTTTTTCCTGTTTTTGTCTTCTTCCATTCATGGAACTTCCATGGTTGAGGACAAAGCATGTCCTTTGTGCAGAAAAAAGCAAATGAAGAAAAATGGAGTCCCCAATCAAACTTCTTGCAATACTTTTCCTGTTTTTTTGTCCTGTCCTTGCCACTACAAAAAAATAAAAAAAAAAGCACAAAAAAACTCCAAAACCACTTGGAGACAGCACCCCTTCCAAAATAGCCACCCCACCCACATGTATTTTAACTTATTCGCAAAAGAAAATGTCATACTTTTAAAATTTTTTTTGTCAAAATAACGTGTAATTAAGAGTCATTATGATATGCATTTAGTCATACTATTATGTATATAAATTCTGTAAGATTATTGACTGGCATATGTTTTAACTCCATTTTTATATAACTGTTAACAATGTGTGTCCATGTTTTGATTACCTTATAACAACCAACATGCCCTAAACTTCCATATCTATTTTTTTCTTTACAATCTATGCTATGAGTACTCTCTCAGAGGCCTATAGAGACAATCCTCTCCATGTTCACCATATTATCCCTCTTGACTTCCAGACCCTTCAAACGGTACCGGACTCGCACGTATGGCCACAATCCGATGACTTCCGCTCCACGGTCCCATCCGATGGACGTTCATCGATACCGGTCATCGATCTCATGAATCCCAATGTCGTGGAGCTTGTCGGCCATGCATGCGAAAAATGGGGGATATTCCAAGTCACCAATCATGGCCTTCCCTTGAGCCTTCTAGAGGACGTTGAGTCCGAGGCTCGAGCTCTCTTCTCTCTCCCGGCTCAACAGAAGACGAAGGTGTTGCGCTCACCGGGAGGAGTCACCGGCTATGGGGCCGCTCGGATAGCGCCTTTCTTCTCCAAGTTTATGTGGCATGAAGGCTTCACAATCATGGGTTCTTCAGTTGATCATGCTAGGATACTTTGGCCCCATGACTATAAACCCTTTTGGTAAGTCCATGTACTTTCATGCACGTAGACAAAACCGAGAAAAGATTCTTTTAGAATGGAGATTTAGGGTTTGTTTTGGAGCTACTCTGGCCAAGATATGACAGCCAAGGGATACTTAGAAATGATGAATACCTATTTCTTAGAAAGTAAGGGTGTAAACTGTAACGGATAAGACGTGCAGTTAAAAGCACACAAATTAATTACTTTTAACTTATTTCCAATATATATGTTGTTAAACTTATATGCACATACACCCAAACATGTGTCCCTTTATGCACCTCCCCTAACCTTGCCATCGCTTTTTTTTGGTGTATGTTTTTGTAAGCTCAACCAAAAAAGCTCCTTTTGACTACTCCCATGGAGTCCCTGCCTGATTTCTTTTCTTTGTGAAGTTACTTTGGGAATGAAGTTATCGGAAGGCTATTGTAAACAAATTTGCTGACCAAATATTTGATTAGATGTCATGTTTAATTGAAGCATAAAGGTTTCTGGTGTTCTCATTCTCATTTGCTCTCTCTCTCTCTCTCTCTCTCTCTCTCTCTCTCTCTCTCTCTCTCTCTCTGTGAAGTTACTTTGGGCAATAAAGTTGAAGGTAGGCTATTGTCTAAACAAATTTGCTGACCAAATATTTGATTGAATGCCATGTTTACTAGAAGTCTAGAAACATAAAGGTTTTTAATGTTGTCATTCTCATTTGCGCTCTCTCTCTCTCTCTCCCCTTTTTCTTTTCTTCTCCGTGAGAAAAGAAAATCAGAAAGTGGAAGTCAAAGAAATATTGCTCAGGCATGTAATTATAGCATAAGACTTTTTACTGTCTAACATTTCTGACTTCCCAAAATACAAATCCTTCTATATATGTTGAATCTCTTTAATTAACTGTAAGTATAGAAGTCTAACAACAAATCCCTCTATGTTGATCGAAGTTGCCTATCAAGGCCACATTAACATAATTATCTCTCAAATTAAACCATGCATGGCGTTTCTTGTTTATGCATATATACACGTTCAATGCTAATCCTTTGTGTTTACATGGATATGTATAGCGACGTAATGGACAATTATCAGAAGAAGATGAAATCCCTATCTTACCGGCTTCTGCAAATAATACTCAAGTCACTAGATGTCTCCGAAGAAGAGATGAAATGGGCAGCCACGGTTCATAAATCCGAATCCAGCGCCCTACAGCTAAATTCTTACCCTTCATGCCCGGACCCAAACCGTGCCATAGGCCTAGCACCCCACACAGATTCACTTCTCCTCACAATCCTCCACCAGAGCGCCACCAACGGCCTCCAAATCTTCCGAGAAGAGGTTGGTTGGGTTCCAGTCTCTCCAATCGCGGGTGCACTCATTGTCAATGTTGGTGATCTTCTCCACATCTTCTCCAATGCTCGGTTTCCAGCAGTTTATCATCGCGCAGTTGTGAGCCAGGCTCGCCACAGGATCTCCGTTGCCTACTTCTATAGCCCCCCGGCTGACTCTATTGTCGCGCCTTTCTTTAAGCTTCAGTGTCCGCGCTATAAGTCTTTGACAGTGAAAGAGTATATTGGCATCAAGGCCAAGCATCTTGAAAGGGCACTTTCTTTGATTAGAATGTAACTTTGATCTTCAAAGATAAATGGTTGAAATGGTATAAAAACTTCAAATAAGAATTAAATGAGTTCAATTTGTATGATTAGAGGCTTTAGAGCCAGATTCTCTGATGCTTTTTCGTCTAATTCCAATTCGGAAAATTTTAGTATAATATAAATAATTTTTAATCCTCCGATGAGTTAATAAGAGTGTTACAATATAATTCTATTTGTATTTACTTCTTAAAGAGTATTAGAAACTTTATCATTCCAATATGGGATACAGAAGAAAGGAAAGATTATTCTAAGAGCTTAATTATGAGATGAGACTAAGATAAGTGCTGCAATTGGGATTCTCTATCCCCCTAGAAAGCTTCTGTAGATTCTTTCTGATGATCTTCTCTCCCTGTAGAAACTTTATCAGGACGAAACACTATGCAGACCAAGGGTGGCCAGGCCTTCTGAGTATTTATGATTAGAAATAATGTATTGACCTCTCAAACTAATTTTTTTTTTTTTTTTGTCATGACTCTTCAAAATTCAAAACTTTTTATTTTGAGTCCCCTCAACAAAATTCATTGGTCGGCCACTACAAAATGTTGCCCTCATTACATACTTATGCTTGTACAAATATATATTATTTTATAGATTATCTGGTTAGCCATGTTGCAAGGTCATTTTGTACGCCAAAATGATCTTATTTTTCTTTTTAGCGTTTAAGAGGTTTCGAACTTAAAACTTTGGAGAGAGTAAGCCCCAAAGCCCTCGCCTTGACCACCAGGCCAATCCCTTGAGGTTGAGATATTGCTTGATCACTCAGGCATTTGAACCTCTCATATATATTCCAACATGGTCGGAATCATGGACGGAACCAAGAATTTCATTAGGGGCCATGGAAGACCAAGTAAAATCTTCTGAATGATGTTGAGGGGTTAAGATAAAAAAATCTTGAATCTTGAAGGATCGAGGTAAAATTTTTTAAATTTTGTTGGGGCAAATGTTAAAATTCTTGAATTTTTTGAAGGTGAAGGTAAATCTAAATTTTTTTGAATTTTGTTGGGGCTAAAATAAAATTTTTTGAATTTTGAAAGGTTAAAAGAAAAAATTTTAAAATTTTAGGGGGACCAATATACGTATTTTTTTTTTAATTTTATAAATACTCAAAATCAATAGTCTAAGTGAAATTTTGTGAAAGTAAAAATTTTGTCACTGGTCAGAATATGCGCTTATAGGAACAGTCGAACTACACAGTAGCCCATGGTTAAGAGATTGAACTCTGAGATAAACCTTGGACATTTTAGTTCTACCCCTATTGGTGATGCCAAGCTTAACCGATGCTCATGATTTGCAGGTGATTTTAGGCATACGGGATTTACTCTGCTAAGATGGGTGCAACGTAGCCCGAGGTACCTCGCCACCCAAAAAAACAAATAGGGAGATGTATTAATATAAAGAAAGAAGAGATATATATGTAAAACAATCAAATGATTGAACCAGCATAAATAAATAACTATTTTTGTATGTTAAATATCGTAATAACCTCTGTAATAATTAAAGAACCCTTCCCATCCATGATGAAGATGAAAAGGACACACTCTGAAGTGAAAATAAACAACAAATTTGGATAAGAATAGGAAGAGATAAAATAATGACGAGGACAAGAGCTGCCTAACAAGCTAGTTTTGTCTTGATCTTCCACTGACTCATGCTGATTGTGATCTAACCATGTGGTCATTGTCTTCCCAAGAATACATATACACGTAAAGGGGACAGAGATGTGTACTTAAGTTGCAGTTACTTGCATCAAATCACATAATAACTCCAAATTTAACCAGCTTTAGGATCAGTACATAAAGAATCTTGAAAAATTGGTTATGATCCCATGCTATACTTTTTAGTAAATTTTTATAAAAAATGATAATGATATTTTTATAATTAAATATTTTATGATGATGGGTTTTTTTATTTTAAAATAAATAACTTTTTATTCGGTTACATTGTCTTGTATAAATTTTTTTAATTACATAACATTACTTGAATTTAAGATCTCGGCTAAACCCTTATGAACTTCTACAGTTTGCCCCTCGTGTTTGACGCAGTGAAAACGGAATCATAGTCGTATTTTTGTTTTTCCTCCAACTCCATGAAGGGTATTTCGTAATTTCCGAATTTGTATATTTTCATAACAAGCTGTTAATCAGATTGATGCATGGCACAACCACATGATCAAATATGAAACTCACAAAAGAAAATTTTGGAACACATGGTGGAAAATGTGGGAATTGGCTTGAATAAAAAATTATATGAATGATAGTGAAATGCAATAGTAAGAGAATAATTTTACTCTATTACAATTTGAAACTAAATGCAATACTGGGCAACCATTACCGGGATTGTTTGATTGTTCTTCTACGAGGAAGAGAGGAAATATAACCAATATGAATTTGGGACTGCTATTTGAAATGTTAATGAAACACTGGAATAGAATAGAAATATAATGATGTTGATAACTAGAACCTATAGATAACGATATGCACAAAAAAGAAAGTACAATGATAGTAAATAACTGAGAAGTAAATGATAAATACCTTGATTACAAGTTGACGCAATAACTATCTCTAACCCATTAACTATATTTGATTTTAAGTATTGAAGTACAAATACTCTTAAATTATAATAAAAATCACATACATGCGACGGTCATTTGGAATAATTTTCTCTCTCAAGTCCATCATGCTGACAATGCGGTTGGTGCGAACAATGTTTGAACCTCGTCCCTATCCTAAGACTTGCACTTCGACACCTTGGTCCCATTAGGGCTCTAAGCCACCAAAAGGCCTAGCATGATGGTACCTCCCTCCATGTTTTCTTGCTCTCACACAAGCCACCAAAAGGCCTTAGCATGATGGTACCTCCCCTCATGTTTCCTTCATGTTTTCTTGCTCTCACACAAGCCACCAAAAGGCCTAGCATGATGGTATCTCCCTTCATGTTTTCTTGCTCTCACACAAGCTACCAAAAGGCCCTAGCATTATGGTACCTCCCATTCATGTTTTCTAGCCCTCTGCCGTGTGAAAACGTTTGTTACTTCTAAGCCTTCTCCATCGCGCGTGGTTCTAGGTTAAATCTAGGCTGACCTCGAACTGGGAGAAATTATCCTGTTCTCCTAAAGTTATAATTGAGAATGCTGTACTGTCTAAGCAACTAGCATATCATTTTTATCATTAGAATGGTACGTATTGGTACCGGTGTATTACCGGATACCGTTTTAGATTTATCGTTATCGTATTATATATTTATGTAAATATATATTTATTTATATAAAAACATAATATAAATGTGTTATCCAATACAAGTATATATTTAAAAATAATTAAAAAAGATATATTACTTGTCTAGTATATGTTTAATATAAGTTCTAATAGAAATTAATCAATAAACGCAGGAAAAATAAATTAGTTTAGAATAAATTACACGAAATCCAGTATTATTTGGTACTGCCCTATACAGTTGGAATTGACTAGTATTTGTCGCTATTGGCCGGTATGAAACTTAATATTCTTTGTACCGTTTTATAATTGTACTATACGTACCACCCGGTAAGGAACAATATTGATAATTATGCTTGAAGTGCCACCTGTCCTTACTCCTCTTCTCATATGAGGGATGGATCTCTGACCTATCAAGTGGGGTATTTGACTATCTCTATGTGAGAGATGAAGCAAAGATGACATAATGCTCCACGTGCACTAAATAACTTTTCCCAAACTAGGGTACCCTTCTCAATTGTAGCTTTTAGGCCTTGATAGTGACTATATGAAGTAGATACTTTAGCGTGATGGGGATTGGGGCCACGTTTGTTTGCGAGATATAAAAATGGGAGATAAGTAACACTGTGAGATTAAAAAAGTGATGATGAATTACAAGTAATATCATGATGTGATGAGAAATTACTCATACTATGTTTGGTTAAGATAGGATGAGAAATATGATAAATAATTTTAATATAATAATTTATAACTACAAAATAAATATTAATATAATAGTTATAAAATAGTAATATAATATAATGCAGTATATATGTAATAATATATAAAAATGTGATGGGTGGGTAAAATGGTCTTTTGGTGCCTTATCCCCCATTTATGGATATAGCCTCCCACCTCCCATGTGGGATGACTTATCCTTTATTTTGGACGATTACATCTCCCATATGTAATCTTTCTCCATTTTTTTTTTTGTTTTTCCAAATATGAGATTAGATGGACACCTCAGATAATATCTCCAATGCCACCTTATATTTGTAATACTCGTAATTTTCTTTGACTGCATTACCCCTAACGGGACTGAATAAGACATGATCATAGTGCCATAAGTCTAAAGCAAGGCCTTCCCGAGCCCAACCCTGTCCGCATGTTGAAACTCGATTACCCGAAACAGGTTCGAAGCTCATTACCCGACAATTCGCACCAAATGACACCCTAACTTTAATCGGAGCTTTCTCTCTCGTTTTTCGACAAATTTCAGTGAATAAGATGTCTAAAATTATTAACTTTTTGAGCCCGACCCCTTCCTAGTTCTGGAACTGCATTTCGTAGACTGTCGATTCCCCAAAAAGCTCCCGCAAGCCACTGCACCTGGAAATTCGTACCCAAATTCCCCGTAGCTTCAATTTGAGTTTTCTCGCTCACCCGGTGTCGGAATTGTACGAAATTCTAGCCTAAATTGATTAATTTTTCGAGAGCCTTCTACTTGCGATATTGGATCGTGCATTTGACGAAAAAGTTGGGGCCTTGAACTTAGTGGCTTCGAACTAGGAAACTCCTTCCCATTTTACGAAATTACCCCCACCCCACCAACTTCCATGCTGGTTCTTTATTTATGGCATGTGCAACACATGCAACACATATGAATGTGACTATATATATGCATGCATGCATGCGTATGTACATACTCATACAGCTGTCCTCTATAGATAGAATGCAGCTAAGATTAAAATTCTAAAACACACACACACACACACAAACACACGTATCACTAATCTTGAAGTCCTCTAATCCATATTGCCTTACAGAACCGCCCTTAGCAACCAATAAGGACTAAGAATAAGAAGGAGAGAAAGAGAGAGACGTTAAGAGAGTAAAAGAGAAAAAGAGAGACGGGGAGAGAGTAGAATTGTAGAGAGAGTGAGAGAGTTCGTTCACCCCTATTACACACACTCACAGCTCCTATAAATGCACACACATCCCTTTCCCTCATTCGTGTGGTGCGAAAGAAGTTGAGAGGAAGAGTTGTAGAGAGAGAAAGAGAGAGAGACCGAGAGAGAGAAAAGAGAGAAGGCGAGGGAAGAAGCGGGTTAGGGCTGAACCATTCGTAGCAAGGTAAGGGGGCTATCTTCACCACCCCATAACCCTCATAAACCCAGCAAAAAATACCCCGTAACCTCACTATAGGAACCGAGCACAGATAGAGAGGAAATAGTCGAAGCAGAGTGCCACCCAACCCATTCCGGCAACCCCAAGAGCCGAGGGCTGTCACAGGGGCTCGGGACTTCTCGGGGACCCCTTCTGGGTGTCCTAGGGAGGTCCAAAGCCTCTGTGCATGCATCGAACCTCCTAGGAAGCCGAACTCGCCGGAAAGATTTCAACAGGACTTAACTCCGGCCATTGACGAGCTTTGCCGACCAGACCACTTGGGGACAATTCATCTCTGGGCCAAGAACAAAAGTCATGAAGGAACCATTGCCAAAATACCACAGGAAGCCAGCCAAAAATGCAATTGCAGGTCGGTAACCCTAGGGTTCCGCCGTGCAGCCGATGTTTTTGGCCATGTAGGCCAGCTCCGACCATCTCCGGCCAGACTTTGACCATGAGTGTGTGACCCAAGTCCCCACCAATATCTAGGTTGCACATGCATGGCCAGGAGGTGCGGAGAATGGCCGAAAAACGGGCTGGAATGCACTGCCAGTCGAGCTAGAGGAAGAAGAAGGCCGAGCCTTCCTCCCCCACGCGCGACTGGTGGCGTGTGCAGGCGCGTGGGACCTCCGGTGACCCCCAAAATTTTATGGCAGCCTTCATACTACTTCAAGAGGTTACCCTAAAAATTTCAGAGCAATCGGATACTCCTGTGAATTTTCATGAATTATTTACTATGTAATGGATGAAAATTCACAGAAAATAATTTATGAGTAAAAAAATTTTGAAAAATTATTGGGACACCCCTAAATATTCAGGGAACCCAAAAATAAGAGAGTGACCTTAAATAGCCACCCGAATGGAAACTTCTAGAATATCTCTATTTTAAGCCACCGACAATTTTGTTCCTAGCCTGGTGATGGATATCACCCCAAAGGGGGAGCCTGAACTGTCCACCTTGTCTAACTTGAGTGTTCACTGATTTAACTTACTCTCTCCCCACTTAATCATGTTTTAACGAAGTCCTTTTTGTAATAAAAGATAACAAAAAGACTGAGATGGGATATTCTCTTCTTTTACAGAAATACTGAGTTAGGAACAATCTTGATCCAGACAAGTCCTAAGGGTAGGAATCTATGCATTTCCTTAAGAGTCATGCTCATGTCTTTTTCCTATCGAATGATCTGTATATTGCTATGTTTTATGCTTTCTTGCCAATTATCTTACTAATCTAAATGTCTTTCTATAATTAACTTCAGAATATATAAGTACTACTTGCATGACTGCATCACTGAGGAGGTATAAGGGTGGAACAACCAGAAAGGAAAAGACTCCAGGTTTATATCATGGGTGTACCTGACTGGCTTGATATTTGGGGCTATCATGGGTTGGTATGACTAGCTTGATATCAGGCTGGATGATCATGAATGGGCCCCATTGGACTTGATGATGGAGGATGAATCATGGGTGGGCCCCATTGGCTTGAATTAGCCTGGGTAGGACATTACTGCAAGGATCCTGTTATTGACGAAAAAGAAAAAGAAATTACAAGGGTCATATACATGCTATGTCATTCCTTTACTGCATTATCTTTTATCTTGTACCTTATAGAAATCTTAGACCTGCTACTGGGCTTCGCAGTTCATACCCATTTTATGGAACATTTTCAGGGATAGAGACATTAGACAGATTTCTAAGGGAGTGAGCCTCCGAGATCAAGTCCTATTGCTATCCTATCACTTTTATAATTCTTGAGTTATTTTTATTCTAGTCTATAATATTATGAAACATTCACTGGCTTCACTATTTTGATGTAATAATTCTGGACCATTTAAGTATGATCATTTTCATGATATTGTGTTAGACTCATAAAACCCATTACCCAACAGTAAAACCCAACCTTAAACCCTTCACTGTTGCGTCCTAATGAGAGCGAAGTCGGGTCGTGACAATATCTCCCAAACAAACATGGCCCGGAAGTTTTAGGCCTAAAAAGGTGGCGTGATCTAGTGATCCAATGTCACACCTTACTTAATCTATGATATCAATGCAATGATTGGACACATCTTGAAAACTTCTCTTCTTTGAAGCCACTTTCTAGGATTGTTGCTTTAGGTTTCATTTTTATGTCTGGATCTCAGATTTGATAAGAATAAAAAAAAATAAAAAAGAAAAAGAAGGGGAAGTGGAATTACTTGTGCCTATCCATTTTTTCATGAGAAACTAAATAAATGAATCTCTATAAAAAATAAAAAAAATAAATGAATGAATTCTTAGAAACGCCTAGTAATATTTTTGTGTGTGTGGTTAATTACACTTTGCATCATTTTATTGTACATTACATTTCACTTTAGAATCTTCATTTTTATTTGTAACAATTAACTTATACATTTTTAATTTGTTGTAATCTCAATATTTTGCTAATTTCCGTTAGAAAAATAGAGAGAATATTCGTATGTAACAAGGATGTGGCCTTTTTCTGGAACAAATATGTAAATCCTACACCTTCCTTAGTAATATATTATAAATTCATTTCAAATCGCTTTAAAATCATGAGTGTAATAAAATTTGTATTGTATATAATGTAATTAAGCTTCATATTAAAAACACCAATTCCACTCACGTCCGATACACATGAGTCTTTTTTGAGAGGGCAAATAGCTGAATTTTATATCTTTTTTTCATGAAAAAGGTCACATGCTTGATACATGCAAATGTTTTTGTCTAACTATTACAAATAAAAATGAATGGTCTCAAATGAGATTTAGTGTAAAATGTAGAGTTGTATAGTGTAATTGGCCCTTTCTTCTTCATTTTTCCACTCCAACCACACCGGGTAAAAAATTTATTACTTTCTCTCATCTTATTTTCCTTTATCTTCTGCTTTCCTTTTATCTAAACAAAATTGAAGAGTATTAAGGGTGCAATATTTTCGGCTAAAGTCCAAGCAGGCATAAACCAATAGCTCACTAAGATGTTTCATGGAGCAGTACAAAAATAGCAGCTATTTTAATAAAAAGCTATATATAGTTGAAGCCCTGAGTAGGTCTTTGTTCCAAAGTAGAACTAAAGACTTTTCAGAAAATAACCAATATATAAGTATTTGTATACAAAGCATTTCCTTTTTTTTTTTTTTGGGTTAGCTTGAAAAGCATATGCAGATAATTTACTTTACACATTTATTAGGAAACATTGTCCTTCAACACTACACAACCATCTACGTGAGGCCCTACCACACCTTCGCCTTGTTGAAAATAGAGGGAACACAATGTTACAAGAAAATAATTACAATAATCAAAACTGTAAAAATATATAAATCACTTATCAATAGAGGCATGTGGTCATTGTTCTTAAGCATATATCGCGCCCCTATGAGTATATGACCTTGTGAAACAAGTTATAATGACCTACTCTCTAGAATTTAACTATTGCTTCTCTGTAAGCCATTCACAAGTATGGAGATGTAAAGAACACCTCTTAATTGACTCAAATCAAATAAAGGACAAAGCTATGAGTGAAAAACCATACATTAGCGGATGATTGGCTATCCCAAATAAAGGACCTGTACATGTATGTATGTAACTCCAAGCTATTATATATATCTCTATATAAGTTGTGTTCGCCTTTACATTTTACCTCTCTTCTATGTGGTGCTCTAAATACTCTTATACTTTTAAAATGCTAAGTTATATGGACAATTGGTTAGATAACTATTGAATTTGTTCAACTATTTTAGAAAAATAACTGAGTAATCTTGTTCAATCTACACTATTAGTTTTATAAGATATATATAAGATAAGATTGTGATTGGCAACTATGTAGTAATCTTATTGGGGTCAAATAACTATTAAATAAGATACTAATTAAATAGAATAAAAATTGCATATTATATACATAAAAGTTATATTTACCCAAACTTTTTTTCTCTCTCTCCTATCTGGCATCTAGGTGGCACTCTCTATGCTCTTATACTTATTTATTTATAGGCGTAGTCTCACTTATTTATTTAAAAATCCATAATGTTCGTATTTATCTTAAAATCTTAATTCTAAAAGATTTTTAGTAATCCATCTCTCATTAGTACGTTTGTGCTTATTTCAAAATTCATATTTAGAGGAATTTTAGCTTAAAAAAAATTTATGTTATCTATTTATCCAAATTAACTTTCTCATCTTTTAAAATAACCCTTTTCAATTCCACTAATTCCTTACCACTTTCAATCCCTTTTCCATTCCCTCTCCTCCTAATCTCTCTTTTATGTACACAGTCTACATAAAAAAATAACAAAACTTTTGAGATCATAAAAAATAAGAAAAACTATTGATTCTCCATGAAGTCTATTGTAATATTATTTCTTCAGAGGCATGTCTCTTATATATATCATATATAATTTACAATAACAGTGACGTTGGGATTTTTTTAGATAAAAAACTATAAGAGATCCATTGGCATCAAACAACTTAGCATGACCAAAATATCAAAGTGCACATATCTTTCTTTTTAACTTTTTTTTTTTTACTTTCGATTTACTTTTGCAATGAACCTCTTTTATTTTATATGTTAAGTTTATGATGTAAATATCTCTTATCAGTTAAAATTAGAATTGATGATTGTTTTCTTTTTTATTTTTGGAAAGACTTAGAAATCCCACGCTGAGATTCATCTCATTGGACAAAATGCATTGGATAATGAGAGTGGGACACATTATGAGGCTCCGAGGTTTTTATAACTTAAGGTACTTCCAATTGAGAACTTCTATTCTGTTTTATAATTTGATTATCCCACTAATATATATGTATATATTCTTTTAAAATGATTTGATGTCATTTTCTTTATTGTTAATCTGACATTGTAATTTTTAATTCAAAAAAAGTTTGGTTCGTTATGTATTTTTTTTTTTTAAATTTTATACAGCTTTAGTTTTTTATTTTATTTTTTTGAGTTTTATTATTCCCTTCCAATATTTTATTTGTTTTATTTTGTGCGAATTTTCATTCTAAAATAATTTTGTTGGTTGGCTTTTATTTAGCATTAGTTCCTATTTTTAGTTAAGGTTCCTTTATCAATTTATAATCTATATGTTTTATTTTATATGATTTGAGGTTGTTAATTAATAGTTTACAAATATATACACATATGTACATGTATGTATATAATCCAATTAATAATTATGAGATACTATTTTGAAAAAAATAATTACTTTTATTTCGTCACAGGAGCAATTGGTTAGATAACTATTGTATTTTTTCAACTACATTATAAAGACGATTGAGTAATCTTACTTAAACAAGATAAGATTGTAATTGAGTAATTTTAATTGGGCCAGGTAACTATTAAATAAGATACTAAAAAGAATACAAAAAAAAAAAAGTGAGGAAGAAGATATATGGGATTAAGTTCAACTGTTAAGCACTCCCGATATTGCAGTTTAACCAAAAAAGAACTTAATCATGACTATAATAAAATAAAGTATTATATATATATATATATATATATGTATATCTACTTCAACTCGTGGAGAAACGGTATGACTGTGTTACAACTTTTGCATAGTACAATACCTATAACTCACAAAAGTAATTTTCATTATTGATAAGGTTTAAACAAAGATGACCTCCAATTCAGGTAAACCCTCTCAACATGTGTGTGCGTGCTTTGCGCGCAGTAATAATCAAATGTTTTTATTCATGGCCTTAGATCTATGTTATGCACGTAAGACATGCACCAAATTTTATTCAAAATGATTGAGGACAACTAATGGATGAATAACGGGTGACTTTTCTCTTATCACATTTCAAATGGCTTGATTCAGGGTTTGTTGTGTGGAATAATTTGTATACCTTGATATGGTTTTCAAGAGTTTTGGGATCTTGGTTCAATATTGATTTTGAAATTTAGAAGGATAAAGTTCATTTCTTGGATTCGGGTGGATTCTTCATGGGCAATCACAAGCCATCGCAGCTGGCTGAGCTTATTCGAAAGGCTTCTTTTATTATTTTATAATATTTTATTATCATAAAATAAATTAAAATTGTCAATTTTAGATTAATTATTTATAACATCTCTATTATGAATTTAAAGAAGTCTTACTTTCCGTGCATTGTAGTTGTTGACACTCAACATTACATAAATACACATAGAAAACCATTCTCATTTAATAAACCAATCATTAATATTTAATTCAAAATAATTAAAGAGACGTGACCGGTCGTATCATAACTCAACCTTATGATACACATTTAACTCCTCACTGCAACGGTTAAAATACTCTTCAATGTATAACTTGCAAATGGTTAACCGACCATATAATAATAATAGAGGAACCGGTCAATCTCTAATCTTTAAAACATATATCTGTGTTTTAGATTTCACAGCGTGCTTTGGGCACTAAAAGTTAAATTTAGTCTCACTAAACGCCTATGGAGATTTAAACCTAATTGAGTGAAGAAATTCAAGTTCTTACTTACTAAACCAACTATTGGGTGGTATACGAAGCATTTCCTCAACTTTCTAACATGTAAGTTGGACTTGAGATAACACTTCCCCTCTATTTTCTGTTGTGAGCTAGGGTATGTAGTTGCTTGATCTCCCTCCACCTATTTTGTCCCCACTCAAAATAGGTACATAGGATCAAAGGAAATAGTCTAGAATGAGCACCTTAGAAGCACACAAAATGAGTGGAAATGCCAAAGAATTTCTTTTAAACTTTAGGAAACAACAATATAAAAGAGATAATAGGATTTACTAGTTTGTAGTGGTATTACAGAATTAAAATTAAATCTTGCCTTCATCTAAGTCGATATGGTAATTAATAAGAGGCGTTTTTCTTTTTAACTAAATATACACAACCTCTTTTTTTTTTTTTTTTTTATCTTACTTTGTTCTAACGAAAAATTGGATCGTCAATTCAATGCATAAAGCCACAATATATATCATTAAAATTTAAAATTAATAGTCTATAAACTATCGCGTTATTATGTGTTTGAATATTTTAATACATTGTACTAAGTATGTTCTAATCAACTTTGGGTGTAATTTGAAAAGTTAATGACGTGGTTCTATCATAGCTGTTGATCGCTTATTATAGTTGAACCGCCAGAACTGGAGAGGAGCTGGTTTTCCTCTTTTCTCATACAATGGGGTTCACATGTGGAATAGAGGGTGCGATACTAAAAGACAAAGGCTAAACACCGCAACTACATCTTTTAATCATGATTGGTGACATATTTCTTTCCCGTTTTATGTTTTGCTTAATCATGCTTTCGTGATTCATCGTTATAATCAAGTCATCATCAATCTATTCCTCCTAACGTCCCAATTGATAGGTCAAACTTTGAGCTGTGCTTCCTCCCCTATCTTGATATATGTATATATACATATACATACAAGAATTTTTAAGAAGATTTTGTTGTATAGATTTGCACGTCACTTTAAATAAAAATTGTATACTATATGATTTGCATTAAATTTTTTTGATGGGAATTAATTGTATGGTGAATCTATGTTTTTTTTATTTATGGTGTTGTTATATATACAGGAATTACGTGGATTTAAATAATAAATCATAATAATAATAATAAGATAGAATATTTGCGATGGCTATTATATCTTTAGACGGTGATAACCATCGCGAAAGCTTTAACACAAGTAACTCTCTTTAGTGACGACAAAGGATCTGTCACAAATAATTGCCACGATCGTCCCAAAAAAGGAAAATTGTCGCTAATAATTGGGATCAGCGACGGCGTAGAACCTTTTGCGACAGTTCCTTGACTGTCACAAAAAATGAAGAGCTGACGCCATTGGCAAAAACCTTTTGCGACCATGGCTTTTTGTGCCGTGTGCGTTGTTGTCGCATGGCCATTGCAAAAGATTATTTAAGACGGCTTTTCCTGTTTTGCGATGGCCCTTAGCTGTGACAAAATTTTTACTTTTTAGTAGTGGGACCTCTATTTTTACTCGTAGTAATTGAGTTTATTATATTTTTAATGTTTTAGAATGTCAACCTTTTGTTTAAACAATGAAATTATAATTCATACGTGATCACCACGTGGTAGGTTTTAGGGGCAATCATGTAAACTTTAGCCATGTTGTATCCCAAAGACAGACATGTATCGCATTTGAGACAAATTGAGGATTTTTATAGAAGCCTGATCGTATTATGTGCATTACAAAATTGATTACTCATATTTTGGGGTGATTTGAGAAGAATTTTAGGTATATTATCAGAGAAGGGGCATGATTTTACATTCTTGGCACTTAAAAAAAGACAATGTGTTTGTCACATATGTATTTTTTTTTTCATATCTATTTTCCAAACAAAAGTAAGGAAAAGGTTGACATTACAACATATTCAAAATATAAGGACTTAATTATTATAAATAAAAGTGAATGTCCTAAAATAAAATTTAGTGTAGAGTGCATGGGTTCAAAGTGTAATTAACCATTCTTCTTATTTTCCTAACCATGGAAGGGTAAGATAAATTATACATGCTTCAAGAAAAAACATTCTTTAATTAAATTAAACTTTAGAAAACAACAATATAATAGTGATAATATAATGTACTAGTTAATACTAGAATAATGGAATGGAAGTTAAATCTCGCGTTCATCTAAGTTCAGAGGGTAATAAGCGGGGCAATGAATATATAAATATGTATATATATTAACTAAATTCACAACCTCCTTTAGGATTCGAGTCTGCTCTAACGAGGACAGTAGATTTCTGATTTAGTGAAATGCTACTCACAATCGTGATTGTGAGTTAGCTACCACTTAATGTGTGTCATATTAGGTGTCCCATCATCTGATGGTGGTTCCATCTGATTTGGCACACATCAGGTGAAGAGTAACCTATAGTCGCGACTATGAGTAACACTCCTCTAATTTAGTGCATAAAATCACAATAAATCATTACAATCCAAAATTACTTTTTTTTATAAACTACCACATTATTATGTGTTTGAAAACCTTACTATATTCGACTAAAATGAAATTAATACGTTGTACCAAAATATATCCTAATCAATTTTGACGTGGCTATGAGAGTGCGGTACTAAAAGACAAAGTCCAAAAATCCTCACCACAACTTTAATCTTGACCGTAACTGCTGACATATTTCTTTCACTTTTAATGTCTTGCTCAATCGTGATTTCAAGTCATCATCAATCCATTCCCGGTACTCTAATCAAGCTCATCCATGAGAAACAGCCAAAAAGTTAATTAACAAGCCACCCACAAACGTAACTTAATTGAGAGAGACATCAAAGTGTGTGAGATGTGCTCCCTTACATATATATATATACACACATATCTATGTATGTATACAATATATATATATATATATATGTATATATACAATGATTTTTATATACAAAATTATGTAATCAAGACATAAAACTATGCTTGCTTAGCTGAGCAATGATGGAAAATGTTAGTATTTGAATCGGTTCAAGCATTCATAAGTATGTCTCAACTCGGACAAATGACTCATGAGTTGTGGTTATTGAAACCACCCACTCATAGAGAAGTTAAGAGTGATAATTGTAGAGTATAACCACTCATTTATTTTGTATATACATATGATTAGAGATATAAAGTTAGTTGCTTAAGAGTTTGATTACACTTCACTGCGAGTATGTTGCAGGACAGATTGTAGGTTTGCACGTGGGACAATTTCGGATTAAAATTTTGAATCTTTTTTTGGGTTTCGGTTTGAAACCCAACAAAGTATATCCGAAAATTGCTTCCACATTGATAATATTTTATAGAAAAGAACACTAAAGAAGCCAAATTTGTGACGTTCAAGTTCACAGCCTCTTTTTGAATCCCACGCTGTTCTAGCGAAAACTGGAAATCATCAGTTTACTGCATAAGGCATGTATTGTACTAAATAAGTCCTAATTTTGATCTCCATCAGTTTAATGCATAAGGCACCTATTGTGCTAAATACGTCCTAATTTTTCAAAAAAATTAGTGATGCGGCTCATTCACAACTATTGATCGCCGATCGTAATTGACCCGTCAGAATTGGAGAGGAGCCGATTCTCCACTTTTCTCACACAGTGGGGTCCACATGCGTGAGAGAGGATGCGTGCGGTACTAGAAGACAGGCTAAACACCTCACTACATCTTCTAATCGTGACTGGTAACATATTTCTTTCCCATTTTGCGTTTTGCTTAATCATCAAAGTCATAATCAATCATCTCCTCCTCTTCAGGTCCCAATTAAGAGATCAAAGTTTGAGATGTGCTCTCTCTCTCTCTCTCTCTCTCTCTCTATATATATATATATATACATATATATGCATACTAGGATTATCATATACCATATTGTATTAATCAAGACATAAAACTACGCTTGTTAAGGCTGGGCAATGATCGAAAGGAACGTTAAACAAGCCAAATTTGTTCTGTTCATGAGCAGCTCCGTCTGTCATGTAGCTTACCAACTCCAACATTGTATATGTCAATCAATGTGTATATGAAAGTGCAAACAAAATGTCAGCATTGCTTAGTTGATTGGCGTGAAAAGAAATCAGAAAAAAACAAAGACCTCTTGAACAGTGAAAAATGACAGCAAATCAACTCAAACACATAATCTCTTTCTTTGATTTCTTTTATTTAAAAAATGATAATACCTAGCCTCCAACGAATAAGACAGTCATTATCAATAAAACAAAACGGGGTTAAAAAAAAAGGAAAAGAAAAATAAAAGAAGAGATAAGAGATTGAATCCTCGAAGCAACCTCATTGTTTAATTAACATCCTCCTTTTTGGCTATTGAATAATCACTATAATCATGTTAAAATATTGCATAAGGGGTTAATTTACATATGAAAACAACAAAAGAAGAATCTTGTTGAACAAAAAAAAAAAAAAAAAAAGGCAATGATTATCATATAGCAACAGTTACTCAATGGCAATTGGTCCGACCAAAGTTCTTCATCAAAATGCACAGAGAAAAAAAAGAGAAAGAGAAGAGAAAATAACTCTCCCTTGTTTGCTGTCAAAAGAAAAAGGGAAAAAAAATAATAAAGTAACCGACATTTTCTCTCAAATTTTCAAGTCAAAATTGGGTTGCTGTTTCGAAACCTATGATTAGATAGGTTCATAAGGCATGATCTAGATAGTGGTATTTTCTCTGGGTTTTTTTTTACAGATTGTATTTTTGTACGTTTGCTTCTCTTCAAACTCCTTCCAATTTTCTACATCTTTGCCTTCGATATTTCTTCCTCTCAAACCATGAACCAAACAGAAGAAAGAAGAGGAAATATTAATTTACTTTTCCTTTCTTCTTCTTTCCACAAAGAAATTTATATCACAACAGTATAACGAGTATCTATATAACAAAGTTTGTCGGTACAGATGATTAAGCACATCTGTATAATTATGTTTATGCAGTCACTGGAGGAAACCTTTGTACTAACACCAATGAAACATCTCTTATATATGATGCATTGAACAAAAGTGGTAGAGGAGATCTTAAATGCCTACATTTTATAGGTTTGAAACACACATAAATAATTTAATGCCAGAAATGGAGAAGAGAGGAAGAAACTGTTGGCTCCAGTAGGCAACCCAAGAGGAGGGGTGAATTGAGTTTTATAGAATTTGTACCAAACAATGCAACTAAAAATTGATCGAGTAATATAACAGTGACTAATCAAAGTATAACTCAAACAAACAAATAATAGAATGCAATACAAGCAGTGAGCAGTCAAACTAATAACACAAGCAAACAAATAATAAGATGCAATTCAAGGAAGTAATATGAGCAAAGAGATTAAGAACACCAGATTTATAGAGGTTCGGCCAAACCTTGCCTACGTCCTCTCTTCCTCGATTCTCTCAAAGGTATTCCACTATGTAAACTTTCCTTACACAGCTGCTAGTTTTTCTCCAAGTGTCTAGCTCACTCTTACAAGAGCTCTTCCCCAAGCTCTCAAAACTCAAGAGATTTTGTCCAAGCTTCTCTCAAACTTACGAGTGATTTTGTCCAAACTTCACTCAAACTTACAAGAGATTTTGTCCAAGTTTCTCTCAAACTTACAAGTGTTTTTCCTAAGCTACACTCAAACTCACAAGTGTTTTTCTCAAAAACACTTAAACTTACAAGTTTACAAACCAACCAAATAATAGATAAAGGTTGTACAATGAATAACTCTCTCTCAAAGAGTATATAAACAAATTTTTAGCTCACTCAAGAACCCCCCAAATGAATAAAAACAGTGTATAAGATGTAGGAGATAAAATCTCACTTGTAGCTCTTAATCTTATGTTCTTCTCATGTTCTTCTTACACCAATATGTGTTGGGAATCTTGTATATATAGCCTTGAATCTATTCTAGCCGTTGGAGAAGTATAGGAGTTGATTTGGTAGCAGATCGGACCATTACTCCTGTCAGAAAATATAGCCGTTGGTGTCGGGAGTCGACTCTTTTTGTGTTTCTGCAGATTTTTCAAGGCTCTGCCCAAATGAGTCGACTCTTTTGTGCCAGGGGTTGACTCTTTTTGTCTGAGACTGCAAAATCAACTCTCTGTTAGAATGAGTCGACTCTTTTTACGAAAATCCTTAACTTTTGTCATACTTCTTCAATCTTTTTCAATATCTTCAAGTTCTTTAAGGATTATCCAACTAAGGGTTCTAAGGCTTGAAAAGACTTCTTCAAGACATGTTGACTTCAAGAACACCTTCAACTCTTCAAGATAAAATCAATACACTTTTGATTATATTTAGAGTTCTTCAATCAACATTACTTCTTTCATTGATCTAAGTCTTCTTCAAAATCTTCAAGAGAGCTTCCAAGACTTGAGATCTCTTTTCTTCAATTGATTTTTCATGCTTATTTGAACTTCTTCAATTTCTTTGTTTGATCTTCATCAACTTGATTTCTTCTATAACTCCTTCCATCTATTCAAGACTTCAACATAATCTTCAATGAAGCTTTCAATTCTTGAGATTTCTTATCAATACTTTCAAGACATCTTCAAATCTTCCAGGGTGAGCTTCCATGTTTTGTAAGAGTCATCTCAATAAGGTTGTAACTAGAAGATTGATGAAAGTGTCAACTCATCATACTCATTGTCTTCATTGTTTCTTGACAAGCTTCTCACCACAAGTTCTTCAATATCTTCAATGTGATAAGTTCTCCATTGTTACTTGACAAGCTTCAACTTGTTGCTCCCCCTTTCTTTTATGCTTTATGCCTTAATGCATTTTCCAGATTTAGAGTAGAAAAATCAACCAATTTAGAAATTCATAGCATACATGAAGATATAGTGGACTTGATATAGCCATGAGGATCGAGGGTCTTCATAGTGAAGTGTAAACCATATTTGCATGGTGCCAGCTCTTCGGTCTTCAAGTCTACTTGAAATTCTTTATTGTATTTGCACTTCTATTTGTACTTTAGTCTTCAAGAATTGATTCCATGTCAACTTGAATACTCTTCAAATAATCTTGTTTGAGTGCTTTGCTTCTTTGAATAACTTCTTAAATCATTATAAGATCTTCAATCACTTGCATCTTTCTTTTCAATACTTGTTGAACTCCTTGAGTATCTTCAATCTCTTCAAAAATAAGATTGCCTAAGTAATATTTTTGTTTGATACTCATTCGATCAACTCAATTATTTTCTTGTTATCAAATGATTATAATATAACCTGCGCACTTAATTGAAATCATTAGATAACAACAACATGGTATTGTTATCATCAAAATTAATATGGGGATTAAACTTGACTCAACAGAAACATAAGTGAGCACTCAAATAATAAGCTCGCCACTCAAGCGAAAGTCTACAAAAAGAGAGAAGAGCAAATGATAACAAGTAAACCCTTTCTTCTTCAAAAAAAAGGCTAATTCTCATTTAAAATTCTCAAAAAGATATATTTTGTAATTTTTGTTTACAAGAATAAGTGTTGTTCATATAGGCATGAAACAACAATCTAGTAGTAAGAAAAGAGGCTCAAAGAGCTTTTTAATAGCACCAAAATCGATTGGGATAGGTGTTCCAATTAATACAGTTTTCACAGCAAAATTGACTCAAAATTTATAACTGAATTTATTTATTTATTATATTTCTTTGATTCTAAAAATTGGGCCTCAATGTTTGTGGCTCAAATTGGGTTAGGTTTGTGAGCCGAAAGCCTCAAGTATCACAGCCTCTCCACAGGCGGAGTTTAATTATTTGGAATACTGTTATGATAAGTAAAATACATATACTACACAATATCTATGAAATTTTATTAATAAATTATATATTATTGTTAAATAATAACATTTAAGAGTGTGAAAAATACAAAAAATTATGAGGAAGAAGTTTCTATGGAGTTTTCATAAAACTTTTTAAGAGTTTTTGACAAGTTTCTTTAAATTATATCAAAGTTTTGAAAACGTTTCGAAATCATTTTCTGTATGCTTCCTAAAATTTCATTAAAATTTTCTTTTAGTTAATTATAGAAACGTTTCCGGAAAATAGGGTTTCCTTCTTTGAAGAGATTTTCTTTGCTAATTATGACTTGAGCACCCTGACCGCATAACCAAAAAACACAAGTACGATTGCAAAGATGTCATTCATGGAGAGGGTTAAGTAAAAAAAAAGAGAATTATATTTGACAAGAAACTCCAAAAAAAAAAAAAAAAGGCAAAAAAGTCAAAAAAAGGAAGAAAAGAAAGAAAGAGGCTGCAGTTACTCGTATACGCTGGGCTTCAAACTTTGCAACCATCCATTGGTATAGGCTACAAAGTTTGCAATTATCATTCATCTTGATGCAAAAGCAAAGAAATTGGACATCAATTCCACATGAGTAATGCTTTAAACACCTATTCCCACAAGCGGAGTATTTTTGAAGATAGTGATGATAGTGATGCAGAGATAAATAGTGGTGGACTCAGAAATTTTCTCTAGTAGTGATAAAAAATACTATTAACCAATTGTTTACAAGTAAGATGAAAAATTTTAACAAATGCAAAGAATATAATAATAGTCAATACTCTATATATTGATATTAAATATTTCTTCACATAAACAACTTTCACATTAATTTGTCATGTTTTCTTTTTTTAAAGTGTCTTTCCATAACTGTATATATACATTACAAGCAAATGTTTGTAAATTTCAAGAAAAGACAACATTTAATCTAAGAATTAAACAAGACTATGAGGAGGAAAAAATATATATCCAAGAATTAAACACAAATTCTTTCATAAAAGGCAAGCAATTAGAAGATACATATATCAACAGCAGTTATAACATCACAAAAGAACATATGCAATTCCAACTTTTTTGTTAGGAGAAAAAAAACAAAACAAGATTCAAGTCTCAAAATGAAATGAGATTTTGCGTTATGAAATTTAGATTGCCAATACAAAATTATCACGTACACGTATAGATTTTGACTAAATGAAGTTGCCGAGTTGGCTCAAAACAATCAAGACTTGGGTTGGGTAAAAATTTTTTTTGAAATGGGTATTGGGGTTGGATTTCGATCGGGCAAAGTCCCTTTTTAAATGGGTCGGTAAAAAAAAGAAATTTTCAAAATCTATTGTAGACGGCCGACCTCACTTAGACAGATGTGGCTCTGCCATTGGAGATAAGCATAAATGAGTGTATTATCAATCCGAGCAAAACATAAGAACACATGAGAAACCAATTCTAGGAATAAACTTTATTATGAAATTATCAAAAATTATCTAGGGTAGGTTGTTTTATAGGTAAAAAAACAAATCAACTCCCAAATCCGGAGTCCAGCTCCCGTGCCCTTAGTTCTCCATCATCTCTTGTGCCTAGATGGTGACAGAAAAGAAGATCACCAAAAATAATATATTCAAGTTAAAACGAAGTTTAGATATTAGAGAACTAAGGAAGCAATCTGAAAAAACCCAAGGAAAATCAAAAACTTCTACATCAAATTATTGCCAAAACAGAACTTTCCTAAAATGAAAAAAAAAAAAACCACAAAAACACGAATCTGATCTCTAATTTATTTTGTTAAAAAAATATTCTATTAACCCACAGAATTTCTTGCAATTCCGAGATGGTCATCGTTCGACCCATTTAGTACTCTTACCCAAGTCTTTGTGTTATAAAATAGAAAAAAGAGAACACTGCCAATTCACATGGACTGGGACAATATGAGCTAAGTGTTAAATAGTAACGAAAAAAGTTCCTCACAAAGATGCAAGTGGTAACTAATGATAATAACGGCTATACGCATATGAAATCAGTTAGGATTTTTTTTTGGTGCTCCAAATATTGGATATGCGAATAGATTATTGCATACATCTGTTAGGAATAGTTGTCTCTCAACACTATACAACTATCTATATGAGACCTTACTGCACCTACGTGGGTTTGAAGCTTAGATTCCACCATGTACTCTTGGTATTGAAAAGTAACTTTAACCTTATCGACTAATTATAGATGCTCAAACCCAAGCATAAAAGAAGAAAATCGAGTTATTATCTACTAAACCAAGCCCTCAAGAAACGGGAAACAATTGCGAAACTTAATAAAAATTTTATTAAGCAGTTTTTACAGAACTGAAAATAAACATTTATGCTATGTTTGGATAAAGAATTTGGTAATGGAAAAAAAATAAAAAATTATATTTTGTTCTCTTTTCTCTCACATTTTTCTTTTTATTATTTATTTTTTTTTGCTTTTCTCTTGATAAATCTAGATTCCAAACATAGCATTAGAAAATCCAGTAGAAACATTTCAAAAATTTTAGTGAAAATCCACATAAGTAATTCCATAGATACTTAATTAAAACTTTAACAAAAATATGTAGAAATTAAGGCCCTGTTTGGAACCGGTTTCAGTTTCGGTTTCGTTTTCATTTTTCTTGTTCTCAGAACAAAAAATTTGAGAATATCTCGTTTTTCTTGTTCTCATAAGCAAAAAAATGGAACCATTGAAAACATCATCATTTTGCTTTTTGAAATTCGATAGAACTGCGCTTGGCTGATTGGTTTCGGAAGCTGTTTTTGTCGAAACCGCATTTGGTAAGTCGGTTTCGGTTTCAGTTTCGGTTTCGTTTTCGTTTTTCATGTTTTCAGAACCAGAAAATTTGAGAACATCTCATTTTTTTTGTTTTCAAAAGCATAAAAATGGGACCATTGAAAACACCATCGTTTTCATATTGTTCTCATTTTCATATGAAAATGATTCTCAAAACTCAAAAAATACCTTTATAATAGTTTTCAAAACCGGGTTGTTTTTTGAAAAAATTTTCAAAAACAAGTTCCAAAATTGGCTTACCAAATATGGTTTAGACGGAAACAGTTTTCGAAACCAATCTACCAAACATAGTTCCATCAAAAAATAAAAAACAGAAACTAAAACTATAACCAAACGAAGCCTTATTTTAAGTTTTCGTCCCTCTTTTGTTTCTCAAGAGCTTTTGCAAAACATCACAAACACAATCTAATTATTTTTCCTTCCAAATAAGTTCCCAATAACTATGGTTTAGCTACCTGTCTTTACGGTTTGGGTCCGTCTACAAGTTCTTGGTCTCAAACAGATGCATGGTGTACATAAGAAGACTTCACCAAGAAACAATCACGTGTTTCGCATGTCCTCTCTAGCGTTGGAGAAAATATTAGATACGGTAGCAACTCGTTATTATATTAATGTGGTACAACAAGCTAATAACACATGAACATATAAATGTTTAAAATCTTAATCATCTTGTTTTAAGAAGAAAATTTTAAATTTTAAGTTCAATACTCCTAATGATTAGGATTTACATAATTACGTAGACATATATTATTAATTTGTTATACCATATTAATATAATGATGTAGTACCACCTAATATTTATTGACATTCAAGCCCCTTCATGTTTTTCGGGTTCGACTCTTCTCTAAATTTTAATATCGAGAATCCTTCAAGTTTTATGTTTTTCGCCTTTTCTCTCTCTCTCTCTCTCTCCTCATACCTTTTTCATAACACTTGTCTTTTAAGCAATGTGTGCTGTATTATGCTCCAATAGCACTGAATAATTTCTCCTCAGGCGAATATGCCCATAAATTTGAACAACAACAAAAGACTGTTTAGTAATACTTTTTGATTTTTGTTTTCTGATATTGTTTTCAAAATTTTTAAAAATAAAACATAAAACAGTATTAAAACTTAGAACAAATTTATAAACACAAAAAGGTATTTTTTGCATTTGTTTTCTGTTTTTTTTTTTCCAAGTCTTCCCACTCTCCTTTTGACCCACCACCGCTGCTGGCAGCCAGCCACCAGCCACCTCCGTGATATTAAATAAATATTTTTAATATAAAATTAATAAAATAAAAGTAACAATTTTGGACAATCAAACATGATTTTTATTTTTATTTAAAAAAACCAGAACACAAAAAACTAACAATGTCACTAAACTGGCCCTTTAAAGATGTGGTCAATTGTAATATTTGCCTCTAAGCACATATTAAATCGAGAATCAATCTGAATACACTACACACATTACTCAAAATTATATTTAAGAGCATAGTTACCAAAATGAGAAGCGAAAGCAAAAAACGTTAAAAAAAATAGAAACGAAAAATATAACCAAAAAAATATAAAGAGAAATAAGAAACAAAAAACGATAAAAAAAACTTAATAAATACCTTTAAAAAACTTAATAAAAATTTACATGAATAATTTCATAATTACTTACTTAAAACTTTAAAAAAAACAATAAAAAAAATTAATATTTTAAATTTTCAAAACATTTCCGTAAATTTTCTAAGAATTCTCATTAAATATCCCACAAATTTCCCAAACATTTCTCAAAAATTTTCTATGAATTTTCTCTGTTTTGTACCAGTATCCAAAACGTGTTTCCCCCTCCTTTCATATCCAATAAGATGAAGGAGCAAACAATAAGATGAAGCAGTCCTCTCAATATCCAACAGTTTTACCTACTTTGAAATCAATTGATTCACGAATTTTGCGAAAGAACAGAGGAAAATGCAAAGGAAATCGTTTTTCTGTCTGTTCACCAGGGGAAAATGGGAGGAAAAAACAAACAAAAGAAAACCATTTCCTTCCCTCCCTCCCTCTCCCCTCCCCAGCTATGCCTGCCTGCGCATGGTAAGGGGAGGGTAATCAAGGAATGGTTCAGTGAAACTCAATGCACTTCAGCAAAAGCGTATATTTAGATCTACAAAACTTCCATAACAAAAACATTGGCAATTGCTGCAAATCTGAAGTTGCAGAAATTCAAATTTGTATTGTTCATATATGAAGGTCTGAAAGGCAAACATGGCCTAATCATCCAGAAATGAGAAATACAGACTATTTAACAGAACCGAAAATGTCCTTTTCATGGAGTACATAAATATAGTTTTACAGACGGTCCAGCAAGATCAGACCTTCCACATTAACAGATCAGGGAAACAGCAACAACAGTAATACAGGGTTAGTTTCTTCGTTCTGGGGTTATATGGAGTTCGAGTTGAGATTCAAAAAAAATAAAAATAAAAAAAATACGATAGCAGAATCAAGATAGACACAAACTACAAACAACAAACACTTTCATGAGACACCCCAAAAAACCAGTCTAGAAAACAGAAGCAGATTTCGAACAGGACTAGAGGAAACAATAACAATCACTTCCAGAGCTTAACAATCATGTCATGGCTAGCCGAGGCAACCAAACCTGACACTGTTGATACGGCCAAGCCGGCAATCAGTCCATCATGTGCTCCAAGGGTCATCGTCTTGTTCTCAGTCATGTTCCAAAGCTCAAGACTCTTAACAATTGCCAGCGGTTGAGTGCATCAGCAACAGAAATCAATGTCAGTGAACGGTTTAACGGAACTGAGCACAGTGTTTTCACTTCTGTTGCATGTTAAGTCTAGATAGATGACAAACATAAAGTAGATACTGATATATATATATATATATATATATATTAGAAAAATGTCTTCAGGCTTCCTCAACACCTTTGCAAAGAAGTTTTTGGCCTTTCTCACGGAACTATTTAACAAGCCCTTATTTCTTATTATTATTATTATTATTGTTATTTCTTTCAAACCACACATTCAAGTTAGATGTCTTAAATTATTTCAGTTCCACATCAAGATAATCCAACTTAAGGTTGGAAAATAATTCTGTGTAAAACAAAAAATATGGAGATGCACAAATAAGAAGAATTGAAACAATAAAATAGAGATGTAAGAAAGCACACGTCGACTTACCTGGTAACAGCCAATGACCAGCAATGAAGAATATGTCGGATGGAAAACGCATGAATGGAATTTGTTGCCATTACAGCTTAACTCATGAACACAATCCCCTTCATTCCCTGTTCCAAGTGTCCAAACTCTAACAGAGTCCTCACTGACAGATGCCAGAAATTCTCCAGAAGGGTCCCAGCAAACAGAATGAATAGGTTTCGTGTGCCCCTACAGTAACACATCCAAGATCCAAACCTCAGTTCAACAACATCAAAAGAGGCAGGGACATGATAAGAAGAGATACAAAACATTCAAATAAAACCAAACAATTGCTTGCTTAAATTTTGACAATAAAACTGAAACCAATTCACGTATCAAGGAATGCAGAATCTACATTAAACTCTTAAAGAAACACAAAAGAATTATAAACTATGCTAATATAGGAAGTAATTATATTTGAACATTGAAAAAGCACTGGTTGTCTGCAAAACCAAGGGTGGCCTACTCTGGTTTGCTTCAAATTCCAGGTTAGCATTAGAAATGGTAGAGGGCTTATCAAAAGTTGCATGGCAAATGTCGCCTCTGATCCCAAGCAAAATCAACCAAAAGATAAGACAACAAAAGAAATGCCTCTGGAAGTAATGTAGTAGTCATTTGTTGTTTAACTTCAGATATTTAGTTTGAGTGGTCACAAGACTCACAAAATTCTTCTTTGGTTTGCTTTGAACTGCAAGTTAGCATCAGAAATGGTAAAGAAGCTGCCAAAGTTGCAGTGGAGATTTTACCTCCAACCCAAGCAAGACAAACCAACAGGGGAAGAAAAATGACTCTGATCAGAAAGGAATAGAGAAGGCATTCATCGTTTGAATCCATAAATCATAGTTTGAAATGAAAAACACATTGCAATCCATCCTGGCAATTATTAAAAGCAACTGCTTGAACTTTTGGGAGCTATAAAAATCAGCTGCCGCCTTTCACATATAAATATTCTCTCTACATATCTCTTGATTACTCTTTTTCTCAGGGTGGTAATGGTTGTGTTCTATTTATTTTTTAGTTTTTGTTTGATCTCCAGAAAGAGGAAAGATACACAACCAGCGCGCGCAATGCCAGGGCTGGCATCCGCCAGCCAGGGGGGGGTTGGGGGGTTGTTTATTTGTTAGAATTACGATGAGGTACTATTGCCTAAAAGTCAATTTCTTTCCAGATACAGCACCTATATCAGGATATATTTAATCGCGGCATATCAAAACAGTATACAATGCTTGGGCTGGATACAAGTAGCTGCCAAGTCTTAGGGGGCCAGTGCTCCACCCTTTGCTAGGCCATGCAATTCAAAAACCACTTTTACCCGTGATAAATTATCTTTCCTTTCTCATTCCAGTGCCCCACAACCTTGCTCTCCAGTTCACTTAGAAACACAAACAATTTCTTGAACAATGTACTAAAGAGAATTTTTACAAAGAGCTCCCAATTTCATTACATATTAAAAAAATGAAAATAAAGAGGCTTTCCATATACATTTAAAATTGTTTTAAATTCCATTCTCCAAGAAGCACGGACACTTTTAAGAAGACACCGTGTCCGTCTCAGACACGAAACTTATCGGACACTCCCTGACACGTGTCCTATTATTTTATTAATTTTTTTAAAACCAGACCCACTTTGGACACTTGGGGAACACGCGTGTCCATTACTTGGACACGCAAGTCCATCACTTAAACACACATGAAACAAGTAGCGTGTTTGAAGAAAATTACTTAAAATTCAATTGCAAAATAAAAGCAATATGTTACTACACCTAATTTGATTTGTCCCCGGGTGTACGTTGAAAGCTTCTATAGTAGAACTCATTCGAGAGGGCTTGAATATTTAAACTATAGAATGCATGATTTTTAATTTTAATTAGTGTGATCTTGCATTTTTTTTATTATCTTTAAATAAAATATTTCCATATATGACAATATATATATATATATATATAATACTAATTTTGCCGTGTCTTTGCTGTGTAGGTCCAGTATTTTCTGAAAATCTCCGTGTTGGCGTGTCAGTGTCCTGTTTGTGTCGTGTCGTGTCGTTTCGTGTTGTATCTCTGTGTCACATGTTCATGTCTGTGTTTCTTAGTCCATTCTACTGGCATGCCTATTACCAAAAAAAAAAAGGAATTGGGTACAACACCAATTATTTTATTTCTCACATTCCTTATGAGCCTAATGAAAGCAAGCAATGCACTCTCCGACGTTGAAATTCTCTATAACCATAGCAAGGAATGTACAACTCACCATAAAAGAATACTTTCCCATGCAATCAATATGTTACTTGGTAAGAACTTATTCTTCAGTTTTAAAATGCTCTAATGTACCTTCTCAAGGGCAATCATTCATGGTGTATTTTTTTGTATATATAATTTCCAGGCAGATAAAAACCCATTATGATAACCTCCAAATGTGAATTGACAATTTATCAACATCAAGCAAGAGTAATGTTTATGGTTCAAGGTGTGAAATATTATCAAATACAGTTCCAATTTAGGCTGAGAATGCATACATCAATACATCGTTCGACACTGAACAGCAACGGCCAAGAATAAGCAGATATTTTAGTCTCAAATTTAGAAACAGTAGCTGCCCTTCATAATTTTGCTTATTATGCAAGGAAATATGGAATTGGCTCCAGTTAAAAAGGCTGATATGTGTATATATCTAGCTCCATTTTTCCCTTTTCTGGTGTGGCACAACATAACCAATTAGTTTAGTTCAACTCATTGAAATCAATACTTATATTGAAATACTACCTATTGGCATGTATCGATGTTACTGTTGCCAGGGAAGCTTTGACTTTTTCTAAAACAATATACAACTGTCCAAAAAATTCAACAATTGCATTGTGATTTAGCAAAAGCCACTATTTCCCTGGCAATAGGGCTGGCCTGAAATAAACACCAACCTCTAATGAATGCCGACAAGCTTGTGTCTCCACATCAAGTATGGACACAACATTCTCAGCAGCTGCTGCAAGATATCTTCCCAAACGGGGTTGAAATCTCATCTGGGCCGTGCCACCCTAAGCAAAACAAAAGGAGACAAGATTAACTGCAGCCCCCGCCAGGGAAAGAAAATTAATCAGATAGATAACAGACAAAAAATTATGCATAATTTTATAATTGAGGCAAGAAGCTCACTAGGCTTTACCTTAGATACTCTTAAACAACTACCGTTATTAATACTCCAGTATCTTATCTCACCATCCCCATCACAAGAACAGATAAGGTCGTCTTTATTCGGATGGAAGTCCAGAGACATAACAGAGGTAGAATGTCCAGTAAAAGTACGAAGTGAATAGCCAGGCTGCAGTTGAAGTCAAATCAGGTTCAATAGAAATCAAGTAAGACGGGAGCATAATACCAAAATATAAGATGGATCTGCCCACAGAAAGTTGAAAACAAACTTAAAAACTAATATCAAAATACCCATCAAGGAAAAAGAAGTAAACAAACAGAAAAAAGAACATCGTTATTCCAAATTCTGGCATTCACAAAAATGATGAACAAAGACAAAATTAACTTGAAGACCTCCATAAATCAACCCCTGGCGCTAAAAAAGAAAAAAACCCTGTTATATCCTATTCATGCTCTCCATGATCTATTCAGATCTATATTTTTGCCAAACATGAAATGCATGGTATGTTACATGGACTCCGTTATGGATGTCGGGAACAGGTATGTGTGTCTAAATATCGAATTTGTCTAATTCTCATGTCCAATGACTCTCGGACATGGCTAAATTTTATATTTCTTAAATACTTCTTTTTAGTTTTTTAAGGCAAAATGGTGTTTACAAACTAAAATATTGCATTTCATATATAAAATGGAAGTCTTATGTGCAGTTCTATAGTAAACATAATTCCTTATACATACTTGTAGGATGCATGTCCAACTAGCCACATCGGACATATATCACGTACCCTTGTCTGATTGTTTAGTATCCGACAGGGATATTTCACAAATTTAGAAGAGTGCATGCAACATAGAATGCATGTACCCAAGGCATCCTCAATATCTATGGTCCAGACTGTACAAGCCATGAAATGGTATTGTTTTTATTCCAAAACTTCAAACTTTAGCAACTTCAAATGTTATTAAATACTCTCACATAGAAAAACTGAAAAACATCAAACTGAGACTCTGAAAGCTATCAGAACTAAGAGATAGGTTGAGACAAAGCACTGTAATAATTTATTTAAAGGTCCCATATATCCAGCACAATCCGATTATGCTACAAGGAAACAGCTGAGGAACAATATGTCACAACTTGACATGCTACAAAATTCAACTACAAGAAATCTACCCAGAAATGTCTCTTCCAAATTGTTGAATTGTTAACCACCAACTCATCTAAAAGCTTAAGATGTTAGAGAGAGGGTAACTTGATATTTCTCACAACAAATATGTTATGTTAGAACATGGACATAAAACAAACAACAGCCACATCACCTCTAACTAATTTGTCCACTTAATTTGAGAAACATCTGTAATCTGAAGCACCGAAATTTCCAAATGTTTCGATAGCAACATTTTTTTGTATCTGAAGAATAAAGGTATTTGTCGTATTTTGATAGAAGCCCAAACCAATATGTTCAGAGCTATGTAAGATAGACTATTTGCAGTGCTAAGTACCCGAACAGGAATCCTGACACACAAGGGTATTGATCTGTCCAACAAGTCTAGTTAATTTATCATTCAAGTATGTCCTGTAACTCAAATTTACTATTCAATTATACACAATAATCCCACAATAAAAGTAATGGGTTCAATGAGGAGGATTATTCAGTCAGGGGAGAAGACCTTTGACTTGGTGGATCAACACAAAGCCAGAGCTTGCATGACGGTGGTGGAAGGTCTGGGAATCCAGAGGAGCTTTTTGCTGTACGGTTTTGAGATGCAGCGGATGGCATGGAGGTTGGGGAAGGATTGAGGATTTCTGGCTAGTTCACGAGAGGTGTAGGCTGTTGGAGTGTTGTAAACTTGTAGGCTTGTAATCAGGGAGAAAAGGGTTTTTTTTTTTTGGTTGGGGGGGGGGAGGCGGAAGAAGGCAAGGGCGGGGTGTGTTGTTATGTGGAGTGAGGGTTTCTTCTCTCACTGTGCAGGAAAGAGTCTGCATGCCTGAATCATACTATGGGGATGGATGGTTGAGTATCGTGAAGGTATTGACTATTGGAGGATTTTGATACCAAGGAGGTTCAAAACAGAGTAGGGTGAACATAACTTTTATGGAGATAGCCCAGACACAAGCGTGGCTGAAAAGAAAGCAACAGTTAGCGAAGGATGGGAATGGGATGGATGTGGATACGGATGTAGAGGCCGATTCGGAGTCCTGTGGAGAAAGACTGGCATTCTTGGGTCATTGTTTGGTGGGTCGGCTAGGGGGCTGGAGGACCTAGAGGCGAAGGGGTTGCGCAAATGGGCCAATCAAAGATGGGTGGTGCAAGAGAAGTGGAAGTGTTCGATTTTCTAGGTCGCTATAACTCTTTCTGTTCCCCTCAAGGGAGGAGACTCAGAGGATCCTAGAACATAGGTGGAGCTTTGGAGGGGAGGATCTTCTCTTGGACTGGAGGACGCCTGTGGGGGTTTACTACAGGTCACTTACAAAGCCAAGGATGTCATGGGTTAGAGCCATGGGTGCAGCTCACCTCTAGACATAGAGGTGTTCCATCCTGTAATAATATGATATGACAAGAAAGTACAATATAAACAATTCAGTGAATGATATATGATATTCAGCTTTAGATCATATCTACTGGAAGAAACATCATGCATAAGGAACTTCAGGCATTTATTTTCCAACTGCTCAATCACTAATGCATCCCTCCTCTCCAACCTTGTATTCTACCAGTACTCTTTACTTGTCAGTATTGCACAAATCTCAAAAATCCATGCTTGGAGCGGGTCATAAGAAGATGCTAAATAATTATAGGTTCCCTACGTGTGGCAGATAAAGGTAAGACAGGTCTCTTTGCATTTATCAACTGCTCTCTCACTGCAATTGTTAACGCTTATGCATAAACCAAAAAGACAATTGTTCTTTAATTGATATGGATACTGATGCAATCAGCCTTAGTGAATTTTTTTAGGATTGGCCTAACTCTCCAAATACAGTCCCACGCTACTTGAATTACCCAATCAGAGATCCACTATCAAAAGGGTTTTGAATTCAGATGGACATTCAGCTGATCTATCAGATCATCAGACCGAAGTACAGCAACCGCCCCCACCCAAACCCAAAAAAAAAAGAAACCCAAAACACACAAACCACCAACACCCACCCAAAAGGAAACCACCATAAAAGAAAAAACCCCCCTATAGACACAATGGATTGGATCAGGATCACCACTGGACTGGTACAAAAATGCACAAAATTGGTAAATAAAGAGCATGCAGAAGCAAAATATTTATGCCAAGAGAAGTGACAATACTGGTGACCAAAATTTAACAACAAAAAAGACAAAAAAAAAATGATGAACTAGGAAAGTAAAGAAAAGGCGCACTAACATTGTCAGCATCCCACACCCGCACAGTTTTGTCAAAAGAAGATGTTGCAAGACGTGGCATGCTGGGACTGAAACGGACATCAGTAATTAAAGAAGAATGTTCTTCAAGTGTACTTTTTGGCTTTAAATTCTCCGTATACCACAATACAGCCTGCATCAGAAATCATCAGGTGAAAAGAACACATTACTCTTCCAAGGTTGAATTAATCAATAATATGCAACTTCAAGTGTCCCTGCAGCATATATTGTAGATTTCAAACAATTATTCTTTCAATCATATTCCTAAAATCCAATCCACCCTCTTGTATACACCTTCTTATCATGGCCACCACTTGCAAGCAGTTTTCCATCTGATGAGAAGTGGCAACACACAACTTTGCTTCCACTAGCTCGAACAGAATTGACTTCTGTAAATGTGAACCCTGAAATTGAATGCAAAGTGGAAACCTCATAATACACCCCAGTGAATCAATCAAGATTATCATCGAATACAAATTTGACATTACACTGATTTCTGCATCTGGTTTATTAGTTATTCAAGTCCAATTGATGCTCACACAATTATCACATTCAAAATTCAGGATTTACTACGTAAGAAACATCTAAGAAGCACGGAAACTTCTAGGTAGGTGTCATGTCCATGTTGGACACTCGTCAGACACTTCTCGAAACCTGTCGGACATGCGTCCAAATTTGTCCTATTATTATTTGATATTTTTAGAATCAGACACACTTCGGACATTTGGGGGACACACTAGTCCGTCACTTAGACATACACGAAATACATTGCAAGTTTGAAGTAAATTACTTGGGATCCAATTGTAAGTAAAAATAATGTGACTTTATATCTTTTATATCTTAATTGAAGTTTAGACTATGGAAAACATATTTTTTAATTTTAATTAGGGTTATGCTCTAAGTTTTTATTATCAAGTAAAATATTCCTATATATGACCCTTTAAAAAATATATGAGAAATATATAGGTTTTCCATGTTCCCACCGTGTCATGTCCTGCATTTTTTAAAATCATCATGTCAGTGTGACCGTGTCACGTGTTTGCCTCCATGCTTCTTCGAGAAACAAACAAGGAAAAGATATAGAATTTCTAAACTACAAAACATGCATCTCGTAGGCAACTTAAAAAATAGAAGCAAAATACTACATTGCATCATGTGATAAAAAATGCATAGAATACCCAACAAAAATTACACACACAGCATTGGAGATGATAAGGTTGAATAGGAGGTATTGAAACATATAGACATGGTCATTAGCTTGAAATTGCAAAATCATTTAGCAATAAGCTCACAATAATGACAAATAATCCAAAGAATATGGATCAAGGAAAAGCAATGCAGGCAAAAGAACACGATGTCAAAGCATATGCTACTAATGCGGAATAAATCCAGAAGTTAGCAGATAATTCTGAGTGCTACATTAGACGTATTTCAAAGCAACATAAATGTATACAAACATCATATATAAGTGCATGGCATATTAACCAAAAGTCACGAAGTACCAGTACACACAGATGAAGAATGTGCTGCTCAGTCAAATCATAAGGGGTAGCAGGATATGTTTTTTGAAAACTTGCCCAGCGACGAGGTTTGGCAAACCAGCTGGATCATTGAACGCTATGAATGAGTGGATGTCAAGAACATGGCAAGTCACAGAAGGGGTTAGGGGTTCCCATCCAAGTCCAAAGCATCTAGGGTTCTCAAGGAAAGACATTACTGTCATTCGGTGTGATAGTTTTTTAGGTTCCATTGCTCTAGAATTAGCAAAGAGGAAGGGAGAAATGAGGGTCATCATTGTCAGACTACCTCAAGTTGAGGTGCTCAGCAATGTTTTTAGGCGATAAGATTTTTGTGCAGCAGTTTTTATGGGAGGTGGCACCAAATAGGGTGCCAGGCAATGCAGTCAGAAGCCCATGCGGTTTCATCAGGCATAAGCCACATAACAATCAAGTACAGGAGCATGGGGACTGCAATGGTATTAAATACTCAAACACAAAGCGGCAAATAGAAAGTACTGATCTTATACACACAAACACACACATACACACCCAGAGAGAGAGAGAGAGAGAGAGAGAGAGAGAGAGAGAGAGCACTAACCCAAAAAAAAAAAGAGAGAGAATAAAGAGAGAAGAGGACACAAGAGAAGAGGAGAAAGAAAAATACAAGACTGAAAATCAACAAAAGCTACTTATCAAATAAAATAAATAAATAAAAAAGAAAGCTAAGATGACTTCCAATCCTCTCAAATGTAAGGAAATAAGAATAGATGAAAGAACAATAATAAGGTGGCATGGGTGAAGAGAGATGGAGACGGAAAGAAATTGAGACATGCAATAAATTTAAAAACAAAAGAGGAGACCAAGAAGGAAGAATAATGAGAGAGAGAGAGAGAGTAAATTTCCATGAACTAATCACTCATATTCATCCATCTAGTAATATCTCAATTTCGCTTCAATAAACCTAGTTATATGCTTTACAAAATCCTCAGAACCTGTAGCAAACCTCAAAAAAAACTTGTAAAAATTATGAAAAGATGGCACATGTACCAACATATACTGCTATCACTCAATACGGTTAAATATATAACTCCAATATCCATTTTTGGCTTCCTACACCAAATGTCTTCAAAGATCTATAGATTTGGTGACAAGAACCCTGCTAAGATAGAAGGTCAGATTTTTGGATAAATCAATCCCCTCAACGGATCTCTGGCTCCATACCAAAATGATGCACCCAAGCGTTAAACTAGCGTTTCAAAACCTTCTTGGAAAACCAAAATATTTGTTACTAGTCCTTAAAGCAGTTCAGTCATCAATCACTCACACATAATGGGCAAACCCCTAGATCAATAGAAAGAGAGATATATCCCAAGTTCTTCAACAGAGTATCCCTTTTATTTCAGAAACTTAGGAGACTTAAAATTTCAGAATAAAAGGCATAACAGCCCACAACTAATAACTAGACATGCGAATGAAAGAGAAAAAACCTCAAATCAAGGGGTTGTTACGTTTCCACTGTGCACTCAGCGTGTTGCTGGGTTCGCCCCCTTGGCACTTCTAATGAATTATCTTTTAACCACCGGGAAATAAGGAAGTACAATAGAATTCAGGAAATGAGAATTTGTCACAACACTTATGCCAAGTGATAAAATTACTGCTAACTCACCTTTGCTAACATCCATACAACGACCAACTGAATCTCTTGGGTCCGTATCATCGTGAGATAAAAATGACTCAACATTATCATCTAGAGATCCATCCTCCACGAAACGATCCATATCAGCCTGCACAAGATCTTTACCATCCCACTGCAAAGATGAAATGCCAGTAAGAGTTGATGCAACTGCAAGTATATAGCGACATTAAAAAAAAACTAAAATCACTTTTATCCAATGATACGAGAATAGAAAGAGTTTGCTCACCAATTGATTTGATGGAGAGGTAAGAGTGCCAGCACCATCAGTGCCAAACATCATCAACGGCTTTGAAGAACTACCACTACGTGGCAAAGCAGGCATTGAGATCACATCTCCAGGCGTGTGGGTTGATGGCGTTGAGGGTGCTGAACTTGGGGAGGGTCCTGCCGTATTTGCTGTTCCTGAGCTATTGGCAGGACCTGAAGATGACACAGGCTGCTTTCTCTTTCTCCCAGTCTGGTTTTTTGAAGCCTTAAAATGCATCAAAAACCATGTTTGGAATACACTCAAAAATATATAGGACAAAGTAATGAAGTCACTAACACAACAACAAGACAAAGGTTTGTAAAGTTACTATAAACAATGGTAACACTCTAGGTATATCCCTATATAATTAATTAACACCACCAAACTGAGAAAGCAAGAGAGAGAGAGAGAGAGAGAGAGAGAGACTGGACACACCCAGGCAAAAATGTTAAACACAAAATTCTGTGAATCCAATCCCATGCAAGGCATGAAATTAGAAGCGTGCATGAAAGACAATTATGGGAAACAAAATTTTATACGAAACCCCTATCATGTTGAAATGTTATAGACAGACACAGGTCAAACATGGTCCCCTGGAAATTTCCAATGGCTGAGAATGAGCTAGTTAGAAGAAGAAAAAGAAAACAAAAAGGTTCACTTCAACTTGGGAGTAATCTTTCACTTCATCCCTGAACTGTAATTCAGAGGCTACACAATGCAGCAAAATCACTGAACATATATATTTGAAGCATACAAATAAAATAATGAAGGAATGAAACAGACCTAGGTGAGAAAAAAGGCCAAATAAACATGGAGAGGAGGCAGGAGGTGGCGGGCTCGAGAGTAAGACACGCAACGAATCAATGAAGGTAGTCCTCCAAAGTTTTGTCACAAGTAAATTAACAGCCCAAGGAGAGTGGTCAATGTAGGTATTAGAGAGATGTTTGAATCTATTTGCATCCCTAATGACTGCATTATTTTTTACATTAAAAAAAAAATCAGCTGCTTAGGCCCATACCAAGTACAGAGCACGCCAAGGGCATAAACACAACTACTAAATTGTTCTCACAAGTAGCTAGAAAAAAGCTTACTTATCCGGGGAAATAAGAAGGGAAAAACAATATAGTAGCCCGAAAAGAACAGACCTGATCATTTCCTCGAAAGGAGTTAGACATGCTACCATCTGCAGTGACACTGCCATTACCAGCAATTTTATCCTGCTGATGAAGATTGTGGTTTGAGGACTGAGATTGTTGACCCGAAAGAGCATGCTGCTGCTGCTGCTGCTGCTGCTGCTGCTGTTGTTGCTGCTGCTGCAGTAACTGAGCAAATTTTAACTACACATAAATGAGAACTTTCAGGAACTCAAAAGGCCTTGGATTCTTAAATCATTGTCATAAGTGGTAATGCAGGAAAAAGAAGAACATCAGGAGAAGCAACTTCTCCAATTGCAGAGAAAAGGGAGCTTCACAGTCCCAGAGGAAAAAAGCACCTTAATTAACATGTCTGGATCTGCACGAGACAAAACAGAGCCACCGGCTTGTAGAGGTGATCCAACATTTGGAACTACATCACCAACAGAATTTGGGAGCCCATCCTTCCCAAGGCTCATGCTTCTGTTATTCAGGAGCATTCTCAACCTTCTGCTTTCTACATCACTAGCAGATGGTGATGTCAAATTTTGCTGTGCAAGCATGAGCTGCTGCTGGTGCTGTGGTGTCAACATCTGAAGTTGATTAAATGGATGAGGACCCTGCATAAATGATTTTTGTTGCTGGAGAAGCCCAGAGTGAAGCTGATCCAGACCCTACAAAAAAAACAAAAAAGGAAAAGGGTAAAAGTAAAACAGTAACTCTAAAACAACAAATCATGGCGGCTAATTACTTCAGATGCACAAGATGAATTCATAATCCCCAATCAATTATCATCACATACTCAATACCAGCAAAGCATGATCTGGGAATGCAAGTTTGTTTATGCAACACATTACCTCACAACAACAAAGAAATAATGACACGTGCTTAATATAAATTCAAAAGAGAAATGAATGATCAGAGATAGGTATCCTCTTATAAGCTTTGATAATAAATGCAAGTATCAAAGCAGTCAAAACAAAGGCTTGAGATAGATAAATATGAGAATTTTATGCATGCTCCTAAGTTTAAAGATTACAATGAAAAGAGGCCATCAAAATTAATGCAAAGAACTCTGCTCAGCCCTCCAAACATTGGATTGCTGAATTTGGAATGTTTTAGCTATTACTGGTCTGATCTTCAAATCTCAGAATTCTATAACAGCATGAAATTCTTATAGGAGTTGATCTAGTCACCAAAACTTAATACTGCAACTGCACGACAAAAAGAAGTCCCAAAAAAAAAAGGCGAAAGGACTCCCCCAATTATCATACAAAAAGTTTTATAAATGGTTTTGAAAAGAAAAAGAAAATAATTGATGAGAAGGCTACACTTCACCTACAATACAGCGACAACTCGTAGACCAAGAACATCAAAATTGCCTTTTTGTAAGACAATTTTGCAGCCTTCAGAACTACAAATTGAAGATTTAAAGAGTATGGGGGAGCCTAGGCTGCTATATTGAGGACAAAAACCGGGAAATCTAGAAGGCAAATTTCACTTTCCTAAGCAAAAGAAGAGTTCAAGCCTGGGATTGAGACGTAACACTCACTCACATTAGCTTTAGCTGTAAAACAATTGGCTATGGGCTCTCAAATTAAAACGCGTTGCAAATATCCCCTTCAACCCCCAACTTTACTCCTCACCAACTGTTACAATGCTGGGATTGCTAGCTCTCTTCTGAACAGTAATCAAAGCTTTACAAGACATTGAACTTTACAAACAGGAGATGAAAAATGAAGTACTATGCCACCTTTTGGAATTGAAGCCATCAAGCCAATAACCTTACCAAGTTCACAGAGAAATTATGCTCTGGCAATTTCTCAGCCTCTAAGGGTTACATCAAATTTGAAGTGCAAGATATACAAACCCCTACAGCTCTACGAGGTGCTCATGGAGTTTCAACCACGTTTCTACCTAACCAAGCACCGGACCATCCATGTCCAGACCAATATCTGTAGTTTCTACCTCTATTGACAAAGTGGAAAACCCTCCATCCTTTATCATCCGTCTAACATGGCAATAGCTGCTAACTACATCTGACCCACGTGTTAGGAGATATATCTGTGCTCAATTGCTACTGAAAAATCTTTTTTAAGTGTGCAAAGTAAGCATTCAGTCAGCATATCTAATTTTTTCACAACGAATAATTTCACCAAAAAAATTGTCAACAAATACTCACCTTCAATGCAAAATACTATTAAACCATATGGTGACCCTTTCACCCATGTCAGTATTAAGAATGAATTAAAACTAATACAAAAAAGAATAAAAAGAGGTTCATTAATATTGCCATGGTAAAAGACGATAGCAGACTGGAGAACCATCATGCACTTACTGTGAGAGGCCATCCTTTCAAAGTCAAATTGTTACCACCCTGGTTTGATCCTAAAACAATAAGGAACTTATCAGCTACAAGCATCTCTATATCAAGTGAACACCATAAATAACTAAATATAGCTGACAAGTTCCAGGAGTTATTCAAGAAATTCAAGCATTGAATTTAAATTGGAAAACAAACTGAGAAATCCCAGCTTAATCTAACAAACCCAATGTTATAAGGATACAATCCAACCACAACAAAGTGGAGAATCAATTGGAGTATACCGGGAATTCCAATTAATGATCCTTCTGGACCTGCGGCTCTGGGGTTCAATACTGGATTCATCTGAGTCTTTATGTCCTGCTCACACAAATTTATTAACACAAAAGAAAAGAGAACAATAGAGCACATAGAATCACTTTTTTAGGGAAAGAAAAGTACTGACAGGTGTAGACCCTGGAAGTTGCTGATTTCGAGATTGAACTTGCGGCGACATAGCACCTGCTGTACCATGCAGCACTTGCCTAAAAATAAGTACACAGCCATAATAGGATATGCATCAGATGCAACACCTATACCTTTGACAAAATAAAGATATGAAAGGAAATTCCATGAGAACAAAGCAGCAATTTTGTTAACTGTACAGTTTGAAGGCATAAAATTTATTTTGTCAAAGATATAGGTGTGGAGTGTCATTTCCTGTCCCTTGGGATCCCACTTTATACTCAATAGGACAGACATGTACCAATCTGTGGAAACAAAATAGAATGAATGCAATGTAACGACCCAGATTTCTCCAGACAGTTAATAAATAAAAAAAAGTACATCAAATAACCTCAAATTATATTTCTACTTCACATTGCCAAAGAAAATGAACTCCCAAAAAATAATAAAATCTCCACAGGTCAAATAATCAAGATATCCACTTAAGTTTCAATTTTTTTTCCCAACATAATCCATATTAATTCCTAAAATAAACTATAGGTCACTCAATACTCGTAAATGTCAAAGCGCTGCTCTTGGGTTTTGATAAATTTCCTCCTAATAAATAAATTTAATAATTTCTTAAATTTTTATCTCCGTAAATATTTATTCTACCATTATTTTATTGCCCGTAGAACCATTATGGGTCTAGTATTGAATAATGTTAAAGGCATCAAAATATTTCGGGGTGTTACAATCCTCCCTCAGAAAAATTTCATCCTTGAAATTTACCTAGTGATACAAAATACAAAAGCAAGTAATAAATCCTCCTAACATAACTTTTAGGCAACAAATATGGCATATAAACTAATTTCACCAAAATCATTGGAAATAATCTCAATCCTTCTTCCTTTCCAATCATTTGTTCAAGCTCACAAGTAATTTCCTTAAATAACATCAAATGACTAGAAGATTATGTCAGTCTTTCAAGGTCATTCCTTATGGTCTCAAACCTAAATTGTCACTACACGTGATACAATTAGTACACTTGAAAAATACATAAATAGTTCAACACAGGATTACTACACCTTTTTTTTCCTTTTCCTATACTGGCGATGAAATTACGCCAGATAATATCAACGTCATATATAACAATTTCATACCCAAAACACCATAAAAATCATGATAGAAATTTAAGCTTCTCTTACTATCAAATAATTTACTCTTTCTTTTTTTGTATCTCCTCTGTATCTCCACGAATATGTTAAATAATTATTAACTAACCATTGCTGCATACTTAGCTAATTCTCTTAAAGATCTATTTCCAAGGTCTACCCATATAAGACCTACTACCTTACTCTAAGACCAACTGTAACAACCCAAAATTTTCAAACCATTAATAAATAAAATAAGTAAATCAAATAACCTCAAATTACATTTCTAACTCAAGTTGCCAATGAAAATGAACTCCCAAAAAAAGCAAGATATATATGTCATGTCTGCAAAGATACAAATTCAATTAATTCCACTTTAGTTTTTACTTTTTTTTTCCAACATAATTCATATGAATTCTTGAACTAAATTATAGGTCACTCAATACTCCTAAATCTAAAAGTCTTGCTCTTGGGTTTTGATAAATATCCTCCAAATAAATAAATATTCTCATTTCTTAAATTTTATGTCCATAAAAATTTATTCTACTATTTTTTTAAAATCCGTAAAACCATTATGGGTCTAGATTATCAAGTAATGAATAACTTTAAAGTCATCAAAATATTTCGGGGTGTTACATGCAAATGCCATGCACAACCAATAATTTTTTTCTTTTTTGTTTTTTTTGGGTAGGACAAACACCATGCAGAGCAAGTTCATGCCATCTCCATATAAAAGTGATCAAAGTTGCACAGGAAGTACCCTGAAGACTGGCCAGCTGCAGCAGCTGACTTTAGTATCGATGCATGGTTTGGATCCAAAAGCTGGCCCATATTCTCACCAAACCTTTGCTGTAAGCAATAATCAAAAGAGTTAAACTGGAACAAAGTTTATGTTTTAAAAATCCCAAATGAGAAGTATACCTTCATAGCTGCATCATCTAAAGAATCCCTCTGGAGTGGCACTTTTAACCTTTCCTCATACATCTTTGTAGCCAAAGCATTTGCCGTTCCAGGGTTCTGTCTCATAAGAGGATCACTGCCAACAAGCCCATTAGCTGTGCCATTTAGAAGGTGGGCCCCATCGCTTCGTTGCTGCTGCTGTTGTGCCTGATGTTGTTGGTGCTGCTGTTGCTGCTGTTGCGCCTGTTGCTGCTGCTGCTGTTGCTGCTGCTGCTGTTGTTGTTGCTGCTGCTGTGCCTGCTGAGCATGCCTCTGCAACAAGAGCTGCTGCATTTGCAGTTGCTGCTGCTGCTGCTGTGGTTGTTGAGGTTGCTGTTGCTGTTGCTGCTGTTCCCTAGCTTTAATTAACTGAGTCTGCAATTTCCATGTCTGTATTTGTTAATGAGCTATAAATATACATATATTGGACAAACTTCCTAGCATAACTTGAGGCTACGACCATCATAGCAGTGACCTCAAAAAAAAAACATTTTCATCAACATTTTACAAGTAAAAAAATATTATCAACCATTCAGCATAGAAACCCCTTCTGAATTTGTTTCACTAGCAGCAATCAATTCTGCCATCATGGCCAGAGCTTCCTCTCGAGTCTCAACCAAATAGGAAATCCTCAAACAAGTATTTCAAGGACCACGTGTCATGCCACAGCCTTCAAGCTAAAGAATATTTGAAATTCTCAATACTTCATGGCACATTAAAACTCCAGCCCTAAGTTAACCAGAAAACGGATCGTTTCAATATGTGGAAAGGGAACGGAAGTGTGGTATGCCATGTGCTCTAAAATGTTGTATATAGGAAGGCTAAACTTATTACAATCTTCTAATTTAAGGTGCTTTTAGAGCAATTTTCTTTTAACAATTAGACATTCACTAAATATCTAAGAAGCACGGATACGGACACGAGTGTCGTGTCCGACACCAACACAGCAATTTTTAAAAAATGCCGGCAGGGACAAGGCAAAAATATATACATAAAAATATATATTATATAACAAAAATATACAAATATTTTTATATATAACAAAAAGTATTTTTTATTCATCTTCTTATTTGTTATGTAGTATTTAATTATGTGCAGTTGTAAAGGCACAACTCATTAAACCACTGGGTGAAAAAGTAACACCAGTCCCAAGTGCAATAACAGAGCACATTCAAGAATACATTAAGAGCACACTTCAAAAGGAGGAGTGCAGGTCTTCCAGTAGCACAACACAGTCTTCAGCATAAAAGGAGAGGAAAAGACAAAAAAAAATAAAAGAGCAGTTTTCCATGGAACTAAAAACTAGAAAATAGCACACTTTTCCATAGAACAAAGAAAGAAAAGAAAAAGGAGTACTGAACAACTCAACAGCATTCAAGAGTCAAGACAGCTCCAGATCTGGTACGTCTTCTCTCCTTTTTCTTCCTCTTCTTCGGTGCTTCTGCTTCACCCAGCTGTGCCTGTGTCGCTTCTTCTTCTTCTTCTTCTTCTTCTTCTTCTCTCTCTCTCTCTCTCTCTTCTCTCTCTCTCTCTCTGTGCAGCAGATTCAACTTCTACGAAGCAAACAGGAAGGTTAGCTGCGTCTTCAAAGTGTCCAGAAATGGACATGCGTGTCTGGAGAGTGGCCAAAGTGTGTCCGGCAAACAAAAAAACAAAAAAAAAATTAGGACACGGCAGGGTGCGTGTCCAATACGTTTCCGTATCCAACATATGTCGGACACCAGTACGTGGGGTTGGGAGGTGTGTCCGTGCTTCCTAGCTAAATATAATATATTGTGTTCCAATTAATAATGTAACAACACATTTCTAATAGCATTATGGCCCATTTTCTTTTTCTTTACATATTGTCTTGCCAAAACTCCACTATAAGAAGATTTTAATTCATTATATCTATTTATTTATTTTTTTTGCTTGTTAGGAAAGCTTTTGAGGAGATAAATAGAAGAAAAATTGGGATTGCTAGATTCACCGTATTGGAACAAAAGTGCACCATAATTCTGAACAAGCGTTTCCAAGCGAAAATTGTTATTTATTAGTATTTTCTGATAACACCGCTCCAGCCAATCTAAAATGAAATAAACCACTTCTACTGTCACGAAGAGGATTTCCTTCAACCCATGTAGGCCTGAAAATGGTTTACAATGTGGGCTCTCTGCCTTGTGTTGTGCAAATGTACCTCATGGCCCGCCTAGATCCAACTAGTAAGGTCTCTTTCCAAATTCAAGGACAGCTAAACAATCTCTTGATCCATAAATAGACTATGTTTTCACATTTGAAAGCCTCATAGATAGAGATGGCAATTTGTCCAAAAGTATTGAGGACCTGCCCCGACCTGCCCCTATTGGACGGGGATCGAATGACCCAGAAGGGGGTAGGGGCGGATGGGGCTGAACTTGTAACCTGCAACAAGTGTGGGATGGGGATGGGTTTAGATCAACCCGCCTCGAACCCAAATAAGGACCTGTCAAAAAACTTCAAACTTATACATACTGCCAGCCTATCTTTTAGATTACATTTGCTTGTATTGCTATATAAAGCTATTATATTTCCTTTGAAAGATCAATGTAAGGCGAGAATATGAACATGCTTTGGCATCTAAACGATGTAGTTTCTTTTTGTTACCATTTGAAAATTCCCAATGAACCTATCCCACATCGGAAATCTAACAAGGTAGAAGGCATCCCCCTTTTATACAAAAGCCAACCTCACACCTACTCTCTGTCCAAGACAAAGCTGTTGAATTGTTTTGTGGCTTGGCCTATGCCACGTGACACATAGGAATGGTCTAGGAATCACGAACACTCTGTTGGAGGAGCCGTACCCGTGTCCGACACGTGTCGGACACATGTCGGACGCTCCGTTTTACGTATTTAATTATTTATTTATTTATTTATTTTTACATCAGACACTTCATGGACAATGCTCGGACATGCGTGTCCCATTTTGGACAATTTGGAAACACAGCGAGGGCTCAACTATCAATTTTAAAACTAATTGTTGGATCGAAGAAGGAAAAAAACGAACAAGGAGAAGGAAAATAAGTATGCTACTTGTATTGGTAGTTAATTTATTTTTAAGTGTTCTTTATGATTTTTATATTAGATAATGACGGATAGTTAATGAAATATGACATTTTAATGGTTTCAATAGTTTATGACTTCATCGTATTATGTATTGATAGAACAATATTTTTGTTGTTAATATATTTGTTTAGTTTATCATTTTTAATGGAATGTAATTAACTAATTGTGAATGATTTGATGCCAATTAAGCAGTGAAATATGTTATTTTATTTATTTTAATTGATGTTATTTTGTATATTTTTCACTTTTTCACTTTTGCCATGTTGTATCCTGCATTTTTTTAAATTGCTTTGTCCAACACTCATATCCGTATCCATGCTTCTTAGGGAATGGCAAAGTAAAAGTTTATGTTTTTTATTAAGATCACTGAATTTAGTTTAAAGTTTTGTTTTTAAATTCTTATATAACCCATAAAGGAACCCGCCTAGTCTATGGAAATGTTAAACCCCGCTTAGCCCTGTTTAATTTCAGGAATGGGACGGGGATGAGTTAAGATGTGTGACAGATAAACGGGGATGTTTGGGAAGGGTAAATTGTACCGAACCCGCTCCATTGCCATCCCTAATCATAGACTGAGCAAAAAAAAGGGCATAGAGCCAGAAGGGGAGTGCTTTTTGGATCCTTGACACACTTCAAAAGTTTGAAGAGAATAAGAAATATTTGAGATCACTACGTATTGCACAATTCGAATAATGCTTTAGACTCTGCAACATTTCAGATCAGCCAGCAGAAATATTACACAAGGGATAATTCACACGAAGCATTCCCATTATTCGATTACAAACATCCAAAAACAGCAGATATAAAATATAAGGAAAGTATGACGAGATCACCGATGAATTAGGAAGGTCCCAGACAAAGTGCGAAAGATTGGAATCCAATGAAACAACAATAAATGCATTCTTTCACAACATTCAAATTTTGACAGCATTAATTTAGAATGAGTTGACTACTAAAATACATTCCAGAAAATATACTTGCTACGTGAACAAAATAGTAAGTAGAAAGCAAGCAATATTTTCATAGTGCTGGTCAAGAGAACAACCATTTTAACAAACATTGTAATTTTAAAACAAGGAATACCCAATGACAGAAATAGAAAAGAATTTAAGGAAATAGATTCACCTAAATACAGCTAACATCAGAGAATTTGGTGGATAGTGTGAGCAATTTGTAAAAAGAAAAAGTTGTGTGTTGGACAATGATGACACACATTTTTTTAGCAAAATCACGCGAATGATTTCAGGATAAATGCAAGGAAAAAAGGGATCTCATCCAGAGTGCAACTTTATGATGACTGATACATCAAAGAACATTTCAGTCCAATTAAACATATCGCTGGAAACTATGAAGAAATATAAGACAAAACAAAATTCTTAGACCAACCTCAATGTAAGATGCAGCAACCTCTGAGTGCTTCTCGTTAGTCCTAGCAATAAATATGTCCCAAAATACTGACCACCATTCAAAGAGAAAACCACCAGGAGCATCTATAGCTGAAAAACCCATGTCCCAATAATTAAACAATTCACAGAACAAAACCAAATTCCGTACTCAAAAGGCTTTTTCTTTTTCAAATTCTTTTTTTTTTCTGTTGTAAAATTTCTAAATAATCTTACCAACGGGGTCAGAGGATACTTTCCCTTCAGCTTGAAAAGCCTGTGCGGAAGCCTTCAGATCCCTTTTTACTAAGTAATCATGGATATACACATCTAGCCTGTTATCCAAAAACAAATATGTTGTGCCAAATATCAGGCAGAAAAATTGAAACTTCATAAAAAAAAAATAATAATAACTGTTTAAAATCTCAGCATAGCAAATAGAAATCCCAACAATCATAACAAAAACACACAAAAAAAATTAATTAGACACATCTACAGAACACAGCCTAGCCTGAAACACCCAAAAATTTCTCCAACGTGTTGAAGAAATTCAAACTTAAAAACTGCATAAAATTTATAAGACCCGGAGAGAGAGAGAGAACTTAACAGGTAGAACCAAACCCAAAAAGACCCATTATCCAAACTATCTAAAAAAAAAAGATCGGCAACTCAGTCATAAAAACTGATCTTGCACAAATTCAGGACCAAGAGAACTGTTCAAAGCAGAAACCCTAAAACTCCCACAATGAGTAAAACAACATTAACTCGGTGAGAAAATAAATGATTCAGAAAGTTATGACGACAAAACCCAGAATATCAAATATAAAACCCAAATCTAACAGAAGACAATAAGAAATACCATTAATTGAAAATATAACAGAAACTCACGTAATTGACCCAAAAAGAGGAAAAAATTAAATAAAGAGTGACACGAATAGAAAAGCTTACATTTTATCAGCTTCCCAGTTGGTCTGTGACATGTTGAATGACACAATGATGTCAGATTCTAATCCAATGGTTTCTCCTGCTTATGTTCTCTTAACCTCTGAAGATGAAGATTTAAAATACCCAGCAAAAAAAAAAAAAGAAGAAGAAGAAAAAAAAAGATTCTTATTACTATAAATGAAAACCCTCCATAAACAACTACAGGCACAGAGATACAGAAATGAAGATACAGTATCGAAACAGAGATAGAGAGAGAAAGAGGGTATCGAGAAATCTATTTCAGGAAATAGAAGCCAAAGCTGTAACACTGGCAAATGCTAACACAGAATATTATATATTTATATACTATATATCTATCTTTATATTGTCATATTGAATAGACAACTGAAGGGAAGTTGGATATAGATACCTACAGACCCAGAAAAACTTCTTCTGTTAAGTGTAAATTTTCTGTTTTTCAGACTAATTTTTTTTTTTTTTTTTTTTTTTTTATAGCTTTGGTGGATTGGGGAGTTTGTGTTGCAGATATCATTATGCTTTGTGAATGGGATTTACGATTGAAGCCTTTGGTTCTGATCAAATTTTCAGTCTAAAGGCCAAGAGCTAGTACAACTTTGTCTGAAATGACTAAAATATCCACTAAACTAGGGGTATTTACCGTTTTCTCCTCTTTTGGACCGTAAATTACTAAATTCTTGTGCGAACGGGACGGGGTGGGGCTCTTTTGTCATTTCGGCCTTTTTTGCCGCTTACAAAAGGACCTTACGATGCGGGACTTGCACTTTAGTTTATTTATAGATGAGCCCAAAAGATTTTGAAAATCTTTTATGCTTAGTTTTGCATTTTCTAGATTTTTTAATTGTCATCCGTACGCCAGCCTGGTTGGTAGCCTACCTCATGAAATGACCTCTTTAACCTTTCTTGTCAAAGGAGTCAAAGTGAGCTTCCATAAAGTTTAGCTTCCGGTTAATAACTGTTAGTTTTTATTTTTTATTATGTGTTTTTGTTATTTATTTTTTAAAATTTTTTATAATTTAATAATAATATTTATAAATTATTGTTGTATTTTTTTTAATTTTATAAATAACTAAAAATTAAAAAATTATTATTTTTTAAAATTATAAAAATAAAAATAAAAAATGTTACCAAACAAATCTTTAGAATCAAGCTTAGGGTATGTAAAGACTAAAATAACATGCAATGAAAGAAAAACGTGAACCTAACATGTAGTTAAGTGAAAATAGAAACTGGGTTGTAAAATCAATTGTTTAGAGTTTTACATTTGACAATTCTTTTAGAGCATCTCTAACTTACCTTTAAATTTTTTGAAAGTGGATTCCAAATTTCTTTCTCCAACTAATCTTTATTTCTTTAAAAATTTAAAGAAACAAAGGTGGCATTCATTTACAACCTTCAAATTTAAAAGTCTTCTAAAAATTTTAAAGACCCTTTCATTTCACTATTTATGTGGGAGCCAAAGCACTAATTATGTGAGTCTCTTGTACTAATTATTGTTTTAAGCATAAATAATGCATTATTTAATATTTAAATATTATTTTAATAAATATTTAATTTAAATTTTAATTAATTCTTTAATGTTTTTTATTTTATTAAATATTTATTTAATTTTAAATTTTTTTATATGTGAAATAAATAAATTATTTATATTTAACTTGCTTTTATTTAGCTTGAAATTATGATTTATATATGAAATTAATAAATTATTTTTATTTTACTGATTATTTATTTATACTAAAATTATTTTAATCTACAGAAGTAGTAAATTTTTTTTTAATCTTACTACTCCACCTTTTCATTTAAAATTTTTTTTTTGAAAAATTTACGAATTAATCTATCTATCTCTAACAAATTAATGTAATTTAATTTGTAATTTCATGGGTAGATCATTTAGTTAACTAAATATTAAATATGATGTAAATAATTTTAATTAAATATGATGTAAATAATTATAATTTAGATTAAAATATGATAATAAATAATTACATTTTGAATAAAATAGAAGCACAATATGTGATTTTTGACTTTTTTTTATAAAAGAATAATGATTTGAATTATAAATAGTGAAAATGAAGGTTGGATGGATTGGAGTAACAATGTGAAAAAGTAGGACTCGTAAAATTCAAATTTGAAGAAAATGCCAAAATGAAAATGATTTTAAAGATTTTGTGTTTGAGATGCTCTCAGAGCAAGTTGGAGAAAAAATTTATTTTTTGTGAATTTTTTAGTTATAGCGTGGATGGTCAGCTTTTAACTAAACTAAAGAAGAAATTAGTTGAAGTGTGCAAAGCTGACTAAACTAAAGAGGAAATTAGTTGAGGTGTGCGTAAGATAATTCAGACACTTCAATCGCATAATCAAAAAACAAAAAGAACACATGGGGTTAGTGTAGAGGTAAGATATAGTGAAGCGAGTGTGGAAGTGTTATTTGTAAAAATATTTGATTATCTTTAGAGCATGTTTATACATACTTATTAATATATTTAAATTTAAATATGTGCCTATCTATTTATTTATATAATTTTTATTTTTTATGTATCAATTTCTTCATTAATTACCTAAAATTTTAATATTTAAAAGAGACAAAATAATCAATTTAAACAAAAATTTTATGCAAAATCTCAATAAAAAATGTTATTTTGTATTTTATATGAAAAAATGTTATTTTGTATTTTATATCAAAAAATGTAATTTTGTAATTTATATAACAAAAACACACATGACAACCAACCATAATCCTAAACTGAAATTAAGTTTTTTTACACTTTTTGTTAGGGGCTTTCAACTTATGCTTTTTATTTTTTCTTATAAAAAATAAAATAAATTTAGAAAATCAGAAGCTACTTAAATAAGCTATCTTGTAAGATGATCCAACCATAAATTTTTCTTCGATTTGAGTAATTTGGCCTACAAATCAGTTTAAAATAGTTTCTTGGGAGGTTTTTTATTTTCAGGTTGAGCAGATGACAAATAGTATTAAGTCATGATGGATGTGTGAGGATACGCCCTAAGTAAACCTAGAGTGATATTTGTTGTTTAGCTTTGGTGGCATCCCATGAACCACCAATAAAAAGGTTGTTTTGGGTTCGATCTTGGCATAAAGGTCATATATGGGTTCCCGTGCCCAGGTCACTTCCATGTGGCAAACTCCACAAAGTCTTACATGGGGGCACTCGGGTCTCTTCATTCTCCATAACCAAGGCTCTCTCTCTCGACATCCTACACGGGACATCTTCATGCAACCTATGTTAAGAGTAGGACTTAGAATTTCCTTAATGTTACTCTTACGTGAGACCATCATAAAATTTGGAGATTATAGGTTACAGTGGCTCACCTTTTCCTCTTCTAATTATAGTTGTCAAAATGAGAAGCGAAAGTGAGAGGCATTAAAGAAAACGAAAGCGAAAAGCGCGACAAAAAAATATAAAAGGAAACGAGAAGCAAAAAACGACTGAAAACTTAATAGGAAATTTTTTCGAAATTCAAAGAAAATTTTTAAGAAATTTAGTGGAGACTTTTAGAAAACTTAGTAAAAATTTTAAAAAAATTTAGTAGAGACATTTGGAAAACTAGTGGAAATCTATGCAAATTATTTCATAGATACTTAGTCAGAACTTGAGAGAAAAAATTTATAAAAATTAATATTTTAAGTTTCTGAAGCATTTTCTAAGAGTTTCTGTTAAGTATCCAAAAAGTTTTCTACAAGTTTCTCAAATGTTTCCCAGGAGTTTCCAAAACGTTTTCTCCGCGTTTCCAAAATGTTTTTCCAAAATTTTAAAACAGGTTTCATACCCGTCCTAAAAACGCGTTTTCAAAAAAACGTATTTTTGCCCCCATAATAAATTTCCGTGCAACTATACTTCTAATGTCTTTTTCTCAAACTGGCCTTATAGAGAAACTTCCACTCAAAGACAAAGACATTGATGAGTACTAAAGGCTCGTTTAGTTTGGTTTTTTTATAACTTTTTTTATTTTATTCTTTGGTTTATAAGCAAAAAAGTTAGATTTTTTTAACTTTCTGACTTTTAGCAGAATAAGATATGCACAAAAATAAAAAAAAACAAAAAAAACTTTAAAATCTTAACTTTTTTGCTTATAAACAAAAAAATTAAATCAAAAAGTCAATTTATAAACCAAACCAAATGAGCACTAATTATCCTCAGCCCCTCCAACTTTGAGCCAACCACCTCTGACAAGCTTAATCCGTACAAAGATCACATTCTTTGCCCCAAACGGTCGACCCAAAGAGTATGAGTTACCTCTCCCACTCACAAGTGTGCTCTTTCTCCAATGTTTGGTCCCTCTATAAATAAAAGGTTTCCGTATCCATACTAAGACGTGAGGATCCCCCCTCACCAAGGTCATTGGCTCCTCATTACTCCTTACTACCACCCTCTCTTTACTTAAGATTGTCTCAGCTCTTTCTACTTCACCTCCATTGATTTATACTATCTCAGTAACAACATTACTCACAAAAGGCATGAAGTAGGAATGGATATATAAATCCACTTCTTATGTTGATATAGTATAGGAGCTTCATTTTTTTTTTTTACAGGATGTTTAGGCCTTAGAGCGATTACTTTCTCAAATTCATATAGGGTTATCGTCCATATGAACTATCTAAACTTCATGCATTGCATTAGTCATAGTTGGCCACAAATAATCGTGAGGAGAAATTAAATTTGAGATCTTATACTTAGCATAAGAACAAGTTGACCATTGGCCACTCTTGTGATTCAGTCTAGAAGCTTCATACCTATACTATTAAAAAGCTGTTTGGCTATCTTACCAAAATTGTGTATAATTCAAATTTGAATTAACTCATTGATAAATTGGATCATTCATACATCTTATTGAAGGAATAAAACTGCTAAACAACCTACAAAATTTATTTTTTGGTGAAAATTTTAGTTATGCCATTTCTTTTGAAACATACATTTACCTAATTCAAAACTAATATTGCACAAAAATGGCTTGGGCTAAATTAAAAAGAGGGCGTGTCTCTATAGTCCATACATCAACAAGGTTGCTTTAATGCAATTTGGATATCACGAATTTGAAATCATGAATAAAATTGTATACATTTTATCTAACTCTTTCCAAATGCCACAGTGCTAGGGAGCCTCTGCACTAGACAACCTTTTTCATTTACATTGATAGAAAATGTTGGAAAGTAGTATAAAGGAGCCAAAAGAATAGCATGGAAATTAGATCGCACAAAATGGCTTCAGCTACCAAACAATATACAATTATAGTCCCATTCTAGTGACCATTAACCATTCATTTTCTTCTTTATATTGCTATTTTCATTATTAATTTCATTGCATGGAAGAGCCATAACCCAAATATTATATTCTCTTTAATAAACAATTCAATTCATCTGGTAACACCTCTTTTTAAATTGGTCTTTTATTATTGTCTTAATTTTTCTTGGGAAATTTTTTAGGACGGTTTTTCCAAGTGAAAAAATATGGGATTTTCCATGGATGATCACTTAATTTGTATGTAACACTTCATAATATTCTTCTCTCTTCTTTTACACACACAGAAAATTTAGAGAGTATTGCTGAGGTTTGAACACCAAACCTATTGGGTGAGCTACTGAAGTTATAATTATTGGACTAGGACCCAACTTCCTTCATCTTTAAATTATATTATTAGTTTCTTGGAAGATTTATCTAAATTAATTTATTCTAAAGGTGGATCTTTTGTAAGGGTATGATTGTTTTGATGGAGAACCCCATTACAAAAAAGGAAAAAACGAAAGTGTGTTTGATGTTATTAATGAGTATTCATCATTTAGGTGATACAATTATTAACGTTGTTTTATAAACTGCAAGTATTTGGACTTTATGGAAATGGATCTAATGTAACATGTCAAGAAAAGGTTCATTGTCATAAAAATAAAGTAAATAGATTATAATTTAATACCAAAAAAGTTATTATTTTATTTATCTTTTGTTGGAAAAATGTGTAAAAAAACAAATTTTAACATGCTCTTGGAGCACCACGTCATCCTTACTCCATCACTTATAAGTAGTGGAGTTCTCCTGTTAGATAGGGTCAAATACTTTATCTAATAGATTCGGACTCCACTTTCATATGAGTAGAGGAGTAAGGTCAAGTAACGCTTTAAAAATACTAAATAATTGCTCTATGTTCAAAACAGTAAATAGGCGATGAACTCTTCATCCAAGAGTCAGTAGATTTGACATCCCTGAGTCAATAGCTTGGTTGCAAAATACTATAAATTTATTATTTGCTTCTACCAAATAAAAAAGCGTCCTGCAGTTTGATTTCTGAATAAATTATCAGGTTCCCAAGTCAACCCGCAACAATTTGTCATCTCCTTCATCCATTTTGGAGAATTTTTCATCGTTTGATTAGGGAACACTTTAATCCGTGAAGTCAATGTTTTGAAAGTAAGAACTATAAAATATTTTTCTATAAAAGGTTGTACTATCTTTTTTAAAAAAAATGTAATAAATTAAACTTTTGCACACTATATTTATGCTTTCATTTTACAAGCAAAAAGTTGTGGCTATAAAGTATATTGACCTTTATTTTCTAGTTATTTTTTATTTTTATAAAATAAAAATTATTTGATACTCTTACAACATCACATTATTCTTGTTCTGCCTCTCACACATGAAATCCATCTTCATATAAGAGGAGAAGAAAGAAAATGTGATACTTCAAAAATACTGAATAATTTCTTTATAAGTTAATTTTGATGGTGCTCATTGCCTTACTAACTATTAATATTTATTGGATGCTGATGATTGCATAGCTAGAGTGGATCGAGAAGTAGACTGTAAGTGAATTTTCTGAGAAGGCCTGGCCGATCACTCGAACCAATATCGATGAGTTTCCAACCTACTGTAAAGAGGCAAAAGAGTTAGAATAGGTCGACCCTCTTTGGGCCGATCACACTCCTACGGTCAAGTTAGCAACCTCAACCAGGAATGAAGTAAAAATAATAAGTGTATAAGGCTTAATTGGATTGATCCTCCCTTGCTTCTTGAATCTCTGATATTTATAGTGCAGCGTTCTCTGTTGAGCCTACTCTGATAATTATGACTCACTGCACAGGTCTATGCTGGCTAGAGCTGGCTGAACGGACGTAATTTCACCTTTATCGCCATGCTCAAGCTCGACTGACCGGACATGAGCGTTGTCGTTGTGCGCAGCGCCTCCCTCACATTGATTGCAGGTCTATTCTCTAGTAAATGCTCTGATCTCTGTATGATTACATCCGTAAGTTGGGCTAAGAGGGTTTTAGCATGGGCTGATAAAATGACCTAAGCCTGTGTTGTAATAATTGCCTTTGAGCTGCTCCAGGCCCAATTCGGCAATGCTAATTCCTTTGGGCTTGTTAACTGGTTTGGGCCCGTATTTATTCGACCCACAATTGCCCCTTAGCCCTAGTGGCCCAATTGTAAGGGTCTTGGGCTAATATCTCTCGACGGTTCGGTTACATCAACCTTCAGGTGGTTTTAAATGGGACGTGACCATTGAGCTACCCCAAACCTGTCGCCGCCGTGCTAATGCTTTTTTCACAAACCAGAGGGTTATAACCATTATTTGAACGCAGAACTCCTTTATACCTTGTATCCGTCTCTTTCATAAAGACTGCCACTCTGTAAGTCCTCCCTTTTCTTTGTATTCCTTCTTCATTTTTCTCGGTTGAACCCTAAAATCCCTTAGTTACGATGGGCACCAGACTTAGGGGAATGTTTAGCCACTCCGATGCCATCACCACTTTCAAACAACGATATAATTTCCTGGAGGGGATAAATATTGGCTTGGTAGGGCCGAAGGATGACGGCTAGAGGGTGACCGCAGAGGGGACTTCGTTTCCCTTCGTCGTAATTGTAGAGGGTGGCCTTAGGTTTCTCGTCCATCCCTTCTTGACCTAACTCCTTAGCCATTACATAATCACCCCAATCCAACTACTGCCGAACAAGTACAGAATAGTGATGGGGATGATTGAGTTGAACCGCCACTTAGGCCTAAATCTAGGTCTTCACGAGTTCAACTATTGTTATGCTGCCGTGGAGGTGGGTGGCGGTGGTAAAACGGGGCGATACAAGTACTATTTTAGGGCCAGGCATGAGTCAAGGGAGCTGGTCCAATTCCTTCCTAGTTCTGGAAATGGGATTAACAATGTCATAGTGAGAGTGAGGGGGCTATGGGAATTCGACGACATTCCTGTAGAATTGGTGCCAGAAATGAAATGCCCAAGAACACCGAAGAGGATAAGTCTACCACTTTCTTCGCTATTTGATGTGCTTTTTTTTTTCTTTTTTCCATTTTTGTTTGATTTTTCCTTAGTTCGTTGCCTGACTCTATGCTTTCGTGTTTTCCAGCTAGCTTCGGACCTAGGGATAAGGAGACCGAATGCCTTAGCGTCGATCTTGCTGCCTTAAAGCGAGTTTGGGCATGCAAAGGCAAAGAAGAATTGCAAGGGATAGGCTAAGCTGCACACGTACTATTGGGCTACCCAATTCAGTACCAGTCCTTCACTGCGACGAACGGGCTATCTGCCAATATGATTGCTGCCCAAAAGGTGGAGGGAGCTAAGCACGACATTGGGGATCGCTTACCTCTCTTGCCGCTTCTGAATCCCACACCTATTGCTGTTATCCCCATATCTGCCTCCGGAGTTGACATGGCCCCAACATTCAAGACCTAACGTTAGCACTAGGATAGAGAGGTTCTAGGAAAAGGAAGGGAGTGTCATCATTATCTGCCGAGACCATTACTCAAGTCAGTGACACCAATGCTCCTTTTCCACCTACTGTGCCCCCTGTCACTAAAGTTCCCGCTGCCACCGAGGCGGTTAATCTAGAAGAGGAACCAATAGCCCAGAAGGTAGTGAAGAAAAGGAAGTTTGTGAAAACGGCTGAGAAGGCCGCCGCCCAAGCGAAGGTTGAAGGCACTACCACCACCCAAGATAAATCGGTGAGGCCTTTTGTAGTCAAGAAGGGCAAGGGCACAGCAGAAGGACCATTGGCTGAAGAGTTCATAGCATAGCCCAAGATTCGCGAACGGGCTATGACCGTCGAAGACTTGGTGCTGTGTTACCCCGGTGTCGCTATCGGGGCCCTCCAGGCTATTATACTGCCTAAGGACATTAAGGAGCTAGACGACGCCAACACTGAAGATCTGATGCTTGGAGCTGTTCAGTCGACGTTTGTGGTAAGTCTGTTATGCCAAACTCTTTGTTTTAGCTGTTTGATTTGAAAACTCTTTACTAATGTCTGTTTTTACTTATCCTGTTCAGAGGGCCATTCACGGCCTGGAGGTTATGCATCGCTTTTGTAGTCTGCAAGATTGGCACGGAATCCTTCTTAAAAAGCACTCCGAGCTGAAAGAAAAATTCCACCAAAGAGATCGGGAGGCCAGAGGTTTCCAGAAGGCTTGGCAGGATGGCCATGTCGTTTTTGCCGAGACGCAGGTCTCTTTTAAGCAAAGGGAAGAAGACTGACGAAAAGCTAAAGCGGAGGCTGCCGATCTGAAGGCCGGATTGATTGAAGCTAAGAAGTCGGCGGCCATAGCAAAAGCATCTCTGGCTGAAGCTCAACTGGAGGTGGAATAGCTGAAAGAGGAGGCTGAAGCCAAATATGACAAGGGGTTTGAGGACGCTGGAGATTATTACGAGACCCAGGTGAAGCAGATCGTGGAGGATGTATTTCAAGGCAGCTAGAAGGCGGCTTTGAGGCAGTTGAAGCTGGACAAATCTTCCTCCCTCTGGACGGAGATTCCTACCCGAGCTGATGCTGTACTTGATTCGGAGGATGAGACTGATGAAGAGACCGAACGTGAGGGGGATAAAGATGCCCCTGAAACAAATGTTGTTAATGAAGCCAATCCTGCCGAGCTTCCTTTTGCCGTACTTCCTCTTATCTCTTCCCCTAGCTGCAGACTTGCCTCCAACTGACCTTCCTCTAGCTGATCTGCCTTAGGACCCTTTTTTCTTTTTCTTTTCCTATTCAATTGTAAGAATAGTTGTAAGCAATGCACATTTTGTGAATCAATTTTGAACGTATGCCTTCTATGTTATAAGTATTATCTTTATTTAGATAAAAATTTGTTACTTGTTTGTCAAACTACCAAACTTAGGCAGATAAAATTCTTGCCAAACTGGGCAGGAAAAATCTGATGATAATCTGATGGATTGCCATACTTAGGCAAATAAGATCTCCGCCAAACTTAGGCAAATAGAATCTGTTTTGACGAAGTAAATACTCCTAGCTTTATCCCATTCGTAAATTTATGTAAATAAAAATTTAGCCAACCCACTAGATTTGGTTAGGGTTGAGTCAAGATAATTAGCTTTGTCACTTTGATGAAGCTCTCTGCCGACCTGCTTGACTTGGGCAGGACCACGGTTAAACACTAGATTCGTGACTTCCTTTGGCCGACTTGTCCTTCTTGGTACATGACCAAATTTGTAGACTTGATTTTTATGATCTTCAGTGGCCGACTTGTCTTTCCTGGTACAAGACCAAGTTTTTAGACTTGGTTTTTATGACCTTCATTGGCTGACCTGTCCAACATGGGCAAGATCAAGTTTTTACACTTGGTTTTTATGACTTTCATTGGCCGACCTAGTCTTAAATGATCCAGGACCAGGTTTTTACACCTGATTTTTTGTGACCTTCATTGGTCGACCTGTCCAACTTAGATAGGTCCAAGTTTTTACACTTGGTTTTTATGACCTTCATTGGCCCACTTGGTCATAAATGATCCAGGACAAAATTTTTACACTTGATTTTTTGTGACCTTCATTGGCCAACCTGTCCAACTTAGACAGAAGCAAGTTTTTACACTTGATTTTTATGACCTTCATTGGCCAACCTGGTCATAAATGATCCGGGACCAGTTTTTTACACCTGATTTTTTGTCTTCCTTTAGCACTTTGCAGTTTGGAGTGGCATCAAATTTGTTGAGTAGCTTCCAATTTCATTGATTTGTGCAAAGATTATATATTTGTTAAAGGAAGTTGCATCCTTTTGAGAACAAATTACAGGCAGATACATCCTTTAAAGATAAAAAAGGCCTATTGGTAGAATTTCCTAAGATTATTTGCGTTCTAAGGTCGGGATAATTGTCGTCTTTCTTCGACAGATTCCAGTCGATATGCCCCCACACCGACTTGGGACGTAATTCTATAGGGACCTTCTCAGTTGGGGCCTAGCTTCCCGTTTATTGAATTTTTTGTTGCCCTCAATACCTTTCTTAATACCAGATTTCCAGGAGCAAAGGATCTCGGTTATACCCTTTTATTGTCAGATCAGCTCAGCTGTTGATGATACCCAGTAAGCTTGATTGGGGCAGCCTCACGCCTTTTTTCAACAAGGTCCATGTCCTTTACTAGAGTTTGATCATTGAGCCCGGTGTCGACAGCTGCTGATCTGATAGTAAGGAGTCCTATTTCCAAGGGTATCACTGTTTCTACCCAGTATGCCATTGAGAAAGTGGTTTCCCCAGTAGATCTTCTCGAACCATCTTCAACCCATCTTCCTTTAGCCGATCTGACGCTGGGGAGCTCTTCAACCCATATTCCTTTAGCCTTTTCCAGACGCTTTTTGATGCCATTGAGCATTGTTTTGTTGGAAATCTCAGCCTGCCCGTTACACTATGGATAAGCTGGCGTTGAATAATAATTCCTGAAACCTAGCTTGTCGCAGAATTCTCTGAACTTGCTTCCATCAATCTGGGTGCTGTTATCCGATATTAGTGCATGGGGTATGTCGAACCATGTAATGATACTCTTCTAGGCAAATATTTTTGTGTTCGACTCCTTGATTGTCGAAAGTGGATCTGCCCAGGTTATCATGTTGCGTATCGGGAATCGGGGTTGGATTGGTGTTCTATCTTTAACAAAAAATTTGGTAATAAAGTCAGCCAATACTTGGCCTTTAATTGTCGTTCGTGGTTGGAATTTGATGTCAAATTCTCCTAGTTCAACAGCCCACTTGGCAACACGATAGTGTGGGCTCGGAAGTAGTGCACCAATTTGTGCGATGCTACTATCAATGCAAGGGCCAGTTTTTCTAACGATATATATTTGCTTTCTGGCCCCAATAGAGTTTTGCTAATATAGTAAACCGGCTTTTGTTGCTGATCTTACTGTCGAAGTAGCACGACACTAACCGTATGCTCCGACACTGCGAGGTAAAGAATGAGCTCTTCATGCTTTTGTTGCACATGCCGTAAGGAAGCATTGCTTGGTAGTAACTTGGTCCCCTCTTATCTCTTGCACCCCTTTTGGGGAGGGGAATCGAATCAGTTGGTGGTAGGAGGATGGGATAGCCTCTATGAGGTGCACCATGTTTGGCCCATGATTGCATTATATGAGGATGGTACATTGATTACCAGGAATTCTGTCTGCAGAGTAATCCCTCCCACCGTTACAGGGATAGTTACCTTTCTAAGTGGCCAAATTGGGTTGGAACTAAACCCAATCAATAGGTTGAGTGAGGGCTAGAGGTCGGCATCCTTCAGCTCTAGCTTCTTGAATAGATTGTAGTACATAACCTCTGAGGAGCTCTCCTAGTCAATGAGCAGCCTCTTCACGTCACAACCTGCCATGTGTACGGTCACGACCAGTGCGTTATTTTGGGGAATTTGAACTCCCATGAGATCTTTATTGGCAAAGGTTATGGTTGCAGTATCACTGCCGACCTTGACTTTCTTGGGAGGGGGGCCTATCTGCATCACCTCCCTCAAATGCACGGCTTTTTAAATATCGACCCGGTATTTGTGTCGGTCGATAGCTTCTGATTTTGCCAATCCATGTAGCATGTTGATCACCCGGACCGATTTAGCTCTGTTTTCTTTCTGGGGGGGCCTCCAGCCTGGATACTCAGCCTCCTGTTTTGTCTTCTCTTTGTCGATGTACTAGTCAAGATGACCAGCCTTTGCCAGATCTTCAAGGTAATTTTTTAGATGTCGGCAATTCACTGTTTGATGCCCCCTCTCCTTGTGATAGGAGCAAAACTTCTTTTGGTCTCGGGTTGTAGGGTCTCCTCCCAACTTCGGGGGCCATTTGAAAAACAGCTTGTCGCGAATTTGGGGCAAAATCTTATAAATGGGGTCCTTAAAGACAGTGTAGACCCCATTGCTTGCCTTCTTGTTTCGGCCGTCATTGTCTTCCCGCCAAAGCTTTTTTGCGTCTCGTCCATTCCTCTTTTCAATGATAATGCCAACCTTCTCAGGAGCAGGCTGTGGTACATCTTTTTCCAACCTCGCATATTGCTTGATTCTCGACATTAATTCTTGCAGCGTGAAGGCTAGCTTCTTCATTAAGAACTGTAGCAGGCGATGCTCTCTGGGCAAGTCGATTTTTAATTGAGTTACAGCTAGCTGTTCGCTGCACTCATCAATCTCATTATAGGCTACCCAGTAGCACTGAGCATTTGCCCGTAATCATTCTTTATCATTTTTCCGTAAGGTTAGTAGGTTGGAAGTCTACCTTCATAAGCTGCTTGATGTTGGCTATGAAGCGAGCAATGAATAGTTCAGCAAGTTGTCTCCAGTTTGATACTGATTTAGATGGCAATTTGTTAAACCATCGCAGGGCCACCTCTCCCAGACTAGATGGGAAAACTCGACACATCAAAGATTGATCTCCACTCTATAGTGCCATCATTTGCTTGTAATGGCGGACGTGATTGATTGGATCAGCCTTTCTGTCATATAGTGTGAACTTTGGTAGGGTGAACTTTCTCAAAGGCTGGCGGCTCTCAATCTCCTTTATGAAAGACGTGGACGCTATCTGATCCAGGGCTCTGTTGACCACGTCTTGGGCTGTACGTGCTTTGGGGAGCTGCTTTCTGCTATCAAGTTTCTTGTTTAGCCACCTCTCCCATTCTTTCTATTATCGACCGGTTCTAAGCCGATCTCCATCCTGCGGTGTTCGGCTCCTCTTGTGGTGCCAATCTCCTTATCTTTTATTGTTGCGGCCAGTGCTGGAGGCATGGCTCCTAACAATGTGCACCGGCGTTAAACTTCTGCTTCTGAGATCTTGACTCCCTTTATAGTTGCGATGGGCTGGTGATCCTCTTCTGGCTCAGTCATCCCTCTTGGATATTGTGTCCCTTATTACTCTGACCTAGGAAGTAAGCCTAGCAATTTTGTCATCAGGTCGCCGAAGTTCCCTCTCAGTAGCATGAAGTGAATGGTCATTGGACACACGTCCATTGGAAAGTGAAGGGCCCAGGTCTCAATGATGATCTCGACGAAGGTTTGGTCCCTTAGTGTAGTATAGGTCCCTCCGTAACTCGTCTCATGTTCATCGATGGCTTCCAGTAGGAGATCGGGTCTCCGAGCTCCTCGTCCGACCCCAGTTGCTTCTTTCTGGAGTGGTTTGGTGGCCAGCTGAGTTGATATTATCATTGTCGGAGGGAGTTTTGTTTCCTCGTTCGGTGGTATGGACTCCTCTTCTCCCTAAGAAGCTAGCACTCATGTTTACTTGGACCTTCTCACAGACGACGCTAATTGTAAGTGAGTTTTCTGGAAAGGCTTAACTGATCACTCGAACCAATATCGATGAGTTTCCAACTTGCTATAAAGAGACAAAAAAGTCAGAATGGGTCGACCCTCTTTGGACCGATCACACTTCGACGGTAAAGTTAGCAACCTTAAACAGGAATAAAGTAAAAATAATAAGTGTGTAAGGCTTAATTGGATTGATCCTCCGTTGATACTCAAAGCTTTGATATTTATAGTGCAACGCTCTTTGTTAAGCCCACTTCGATAATCATGACTTATTGCACAGGTCTATGCTGACTAGAGTCGACTGATCGGACGTAATTTTACCTTTATCAAGCTCGAGCTCGATTGACAGGACATGAACGTCGTCGTTGTGTGCAGCGCCTCCCCCACATTGAATGCGAGTCTGTTCTCTATTAAATGCTTTGACTCTATGCATGATTACATTCGTAAGTCTGGCTAAGAGAGTTTTAGCTTAAACTGATAAAATGACCTAGGTTTGTGCTGTAATAATTGCCTCTGGGTTGCTCCAGACCCAATTCGACAGTGTTAATCCTTTTGGGCTTGTTAACTGATTTGGGTCTGTATTTATTCGTCCCACATAGACAATCATGTATACTTCAACGACAGTTCTGTAAAATTGCAAAGAAAGAACTATGATAACTGAACGAGTCAACTCAGTCTATTGAATTGTTTACTTTTAACTAGGGCAGTTTCGTCCTTTGACCAAAGCCCACACCAAAAAGTAAAAACAAATGTTCGTCGGGGCCCGTAGCTGTTTTGCTACATGAGGTGCGTGCCTCTTTTGGTAACTATGAAGGGGTGTTGGAAGGGGTTTTTTTTAGAAGCTTGTGACTTTTTAAGTTTAAAAAAGTCATTTAAATGAGTAATTTTTTAAAATTAATTTAAATTTATAGTTTATATCTTTTTTAAAAAGTAATCCAACACCCCTAACATTGGCTGTAGGCTAGACTAGTACGCTGATCTGTGTGGTCTTCAATGTAAAACTGTTTGGGCCGGGCTCCAGTTTTTTTTTTTTTTTGTTTTTTTAACACAAACCACAATCCAACACAACTACTTAAAAAGAAGAAGTGGTGGACCGGTATAACATGCTCAAAGAATCGTCCTCATGTGGGATGAGCCCTCACTTGAAGGAAAGGGGTTCAAAAAATTTTCCTTTATTTGGTTGGGTTAGAAAAAAGATAAAAAAAATAAATATTAACGGTTTTAGTTTCTATTTTTTGCTTTTATTTTTTGAAATTCGCCAAAATAGTATTTAGCAGACTGGTTTTGAAAATTGTTACAATTGAAACTGTATCGGTAATCGGTTTCGGAATTTGCTTTCAAAAAAATTTTCAAAAAAAAAAACCACAATTTTAGGAAAAATTAGAAAGGTATTTTTCAAATTTCTAGAACATTTTTTATTCGAAAATGTAAACAATGGTCTTTTCGATGGTCCCATTATTTTTTTATTTTAGAGAACAAGAAAAATAAAATGTTCTCAAATATTTTTGTTTTCAAAATTATAAAAAATAAAAAATAAAACTGAAATCGAAACCATAACCAAAAGGTTCCCAAATCCAAACCTTACATAAATATGAGTTGTCAAATATAATTTTAAGGCACAATCCTGACGTGACTGAAAATCAAATCCATGTATCCAAATGAAACCTAATAATTGAGCCTACTTCGCGGAATCAAGTCCTTTCATATAGATATTTTCCTTCCACAAATGTAAATTGGGTTGTGCTGGGTTGAGGTTGCCACACCTTTTCCCATATGCTCAAATTCAAGCTTATGGTTTTCATGCCAATGCATTGAATGGTAAAATTGTAAAATTTATAATTTCAATTTTAAATTGGAAAATGCTATTTTTTTCAAAAAAAATTTATATAGAATATTTTACTAGAATGATGTGGCAACGATAATTTTGTAACTAAGAGCTATCATGATTGCTGTTTTACTTTGGAAAGCTTTGATGCAACCACATGCTTCTGTACGTGTATTTTGTATGAATTTTCTGGTTAAATAGTATTACTTTTATAAATTATTTTCTCTTGTCATTCTTGGATTATAGTATTAGTGATTATTGGATTTCAGGGTCAAACAGGTCATTTATAGCCTATTTGGAACTTGGAAGAGGGAGGGAAGGGAAAGGAAGGGAATGTTTTAAAAAAAAATTTCTTTCTTGTTTGATTTTACCTAGGAGGGAAAGGGAAGAGAAAAAAAAGGGAAAGGGAGGGAAAAATAAGAGAAAAAAATCTCTCTCTCTCTCTCTCTCTCTCTCTTTTCCTTTCACTTTCTTTTTATTTTCTCTACAAAATCAAACATTGAAAGGAAAAAACTTTTTCCATTTTTTTTTTCCCCTTCCCTTCCATTCCCTTCCTCAAGTTCCAAACATGCTGTTAATTGAATGGGCCTAATTGTGCTCAGCAAGTGTTCCATTTTTGGGGTGAGCTTCAACAAACTAATAGGCAACTTGACCCAGAAAGCAAGAAGATCTACAGATTCTACTCCCGGCCCATTTAATGGTGGACCTCAAGCAAAAAGCAACATTCACTAAACCTTGTTAGTTTGAATTAGAAGAAGTGAAAGTTGAACAAACCAGCGGAAAAAAATGAGTAGGAATTTGTTAGCATCAGTTGTGCTTGTTAAACAGGTGCCGACTGATGCATGACATCTCAATTGAACCCCATCAACTACAAGTGAGATTCAATTGATGTGTCATACATCAGTCGCCAGTGGACAGAAGTAACTGATGCTAGATGGCCTTAAATAAGTAATACTGAAATTATCACTATATAATAAAGTTTTGAATAGAAAAAAAATTAAAGATAAGTTATCTGTTAAGCTTATTTCAGTCTATTAATGGTGGTGATGCCTCACATATATTTATTATGAGTTTGAATCACCTTACTCTTCATGACTTTAGCCTTTCAATATATAAATAAAAATAAAAAAGAAAAATCGTATCCTTTTGCACGCATTATGTTAAAATCTGTCTCTGTTGGGATCGGGACACATCACTCCCGCGTGACTCTTTTTTTTTTTGTTGGTTAATGAAGGTTATACAAATTTAGTTTATCCAAAAATTTATAAAGAACTCTCGTTGTTGCTGATAATTTGGTAATTACTATTGCCAAGTCATTTTGGGTAAAATTTTGCGATAAAAAATTCATTTGTGTAACCAATTTCTTTCCATTTTGGTACAAACTTTTTAACTTTCTTATGACATAAGAGGGTGGATGCCGTATGATTTTATCTATGTGGGTTCACAACCTATCGGTATGCAAATAAGATGAGAAAATGGATTCGTAATCATCATTATTATAATGTATCGGATTCCCCAACGTACAAATATAATAATCCTGCCAATCGCTGGAAAATCGAAGGAATTTTGTTTAGCGGGTTAACATACAAATTTTTTTAATTTTGAAGGATCAAAAAAAAATTTTTTTTTATGAATTTAAAGTGGGGACAGCACATATTTCCTTATCTTAAAAATACTAAAAAATCTATAGTATCTAAACATAATTTTGAAAACTCTTGGGCGTAGGTCCCCGTGCCATACCTACTCCGATCTCAATCAATCTAGAGAGTTGAGAGCATGGGTGCGTAGGGTAAACTCTAAGCGGTTAGCCTAGTAGTCAAAATTTAGGGGCAGACGATGTACTCTCTTGAATCTCAAGTAACCTTCACACAGGCCCACTTCCATACTGCAAGGGAGCCGTGAAATCTTATCTTTCTCAGATTTTCACTTGTGTGAGAAAAAGCGATGAGATTAGTGTGAAGCAACCAATCTAAGCATCAGTATTAAAGTTTGAAATTTTTTAAATACTATTAAAATTATTACAGAATTTTTAACTTGATAATTATTTATTTTATATGAGATGAAAAGAATACATAAATTTTAAAATTAATTGATGTGTGCAAGCTAACTCATACACTCTATTAACAAAAAAAAAAAAAAAAAAAGGTGTCTAGTATGGGTCTAATCAACATAGATTTAATTTCATATATATATATATATACCTACGAACAGTGGAACTCTTCATCCATTACTGGCTTATGCTGCTGACCAACTTTCCATTCACTAATCAATTCGAGAGAAAGCAACGATACAGACAAGAGGGTTACAACAAGAACAACCAGTCTCTGTAGAAAATTCTCTCTATGTTCCACAAGCATGCCTTGCACGTGAATGCAAGCACTTCTCCTTTCTTTGTCATCATTTTACGCATATCATGTTGCATGGGTTCAAAATATATATTTTTTTTTGATCGAAAGAAATTATAAGAAAAGCCGAAATTAGGAAAGGGATCTAGAGGAAGAAGGTTCGAATTGCTGGCTTTCTTAATGGAAGTCAGAAACCATAGGCAACTGAACTAGTCCCAGTTGGTATGGGCACAAAATCCTCTCTACACGATGTTTTGAGCATATTATGATTAGAAGTCTCAGTTGTGTAACTTAGCCATTGCAATCCAGGGGAAAGGTGTTAACCCAATGATTTTAGTGAACCCAACATAACTGATGAAATCACGGGTTCAACTCACCCAATGGTAATAACGCCTCACCTCAGATCAGGAGAAAGTCATGGTTCGACTCATCCTCCTCTCTCTCCCCTCCCTAGAGAGTCAACACAGTCAACCTCCACCACCACCAAAAATGAAGAGAGAGAGAGAGAGAGAAGAAATGTTGGGAGGAAGGAGGCCAGGGTAAAAGGTGTTTCACTTCCCATGATTTCAGTCAAGTTGCAGCTTCAAAAGCAACATACCACTGAGACAAGAGACACAGAGCGGACCCAAAGCAAGAGGAAACAAAACCCTAGGGAGAAGTTTCCTGTGGACCCTCTCATGCTCCTAAATAGATCATTCATCCATCATCAATCACTTCCCAAAAGAACAAAACCCGAAACCCTCCAAAATATTCCAGAATTCCAACAATGAAATCGAAAAATTTTGACAGGAAAATATCGATTTGTAGTCTGCAATATGAATGCATGGCGCAATGGCATGCATGCCAACCCTTCACTGTTCTTTGATCGGTACATTTGCATGCCATGTCATGCCAATCTATACTAGCACTTTAGACATATATACACATATATAGGACCTTGCTTGTGGTTGAACTCTCACCTCCACGGCGAGTGACAACCACGCGCCACTGTAAACCACTCGAATGGAGAAAATATCGCATACCCACTGGACCCTTTTGAGAAAAATGGTCTTTGCCACATTGGTTTTGCTCTTATCTGGTCATCAGAATTCAGGGTTTTGGTTATGTGTGCTGCCCACTGAGTCTGACAGAGAGTGAGAGAAGAGGGACGTCAGGTGTTGCGAGGAGGCTTGGAATGAATCTATCGAGAGAGAGAGAGAGGGGGCTTCACAAACCATGCAATCTGCCTTCTGATCAGTCAGTCTCTGTGCAGAAATGGCCAGTGGCTCAGTAGGGGTGGAATAGAGAGAGTAGTGACGTAGAATCACCGTAACGCATGCGTGGAAGCGTGTGATCAGGATTTCATATTCAATGCAAGGCCTCCTAGCTCGAACCTTGGACTTTTCCTTCTCTTCTTCCCCACAGGCTCCCCCTCGTCTTATGGCGGCAGACAGTGATACAAACAGAGACCGAGATACACACACACACACACACACACACACATATATATATATAAATAAGGATAATTATACTTTATTTTTTTATAATTTGAACAAAAATTATATAACAACAAAAATTAAATGATCCTAATAATTTAAAAGTAAATATATAACTCATGTGAATTGGATTAATTTGTAAAATGAATGAAATTTTGACAAATTTAGTAAAATAATAAAAATACTCCTATGAAGAATAACTTTTTATTTTGCTATAAACGAATAAAATTATTTTTTTAATGAACTATTTTAAAAAAAAATAAAATTATTAAAATACTTTTGTAACAAAATTTATATTAATTTTAATAATTTTATTTATTTTATAATTAAATCTAAACAATAAAAGAATTATACGTCTAGTTTTAAGCTACAAAAATTATTTAATTTTTACTCAATGTTATATTGTGGTAATGGTAAAGTGTAATTAGCCGTATGGAGAGATTGTGGACCGATGCTTGCATCGCAATAGGTTAGAAGGGTTTGCGTGGTGTAAGCAGCTGTCAATCTGTTCTCAGAACTCGTACAATCGGCCGGTCAGAGCCCCATCATTGTCTCAATAAACAGCGTGAGGAGAGAGGGAGAGAGAAACTACAATGAGCTTTTAACAGTGTTACGAAAATACAAATCCATGGGAGGAGGCTCAGTGATGACGTTACTCTCTGATTAAAAACTAGGAGCTGCCCAAGATTCTTTGTTATCTTGCCAACTTGATTAATCCACGTGTAACTTTGGGACTGCTTGGCCACCTGTCGAAATCTCAGAGGCTGCGCCAGTAAGAGATTGATGGGGTCAATTGACCCATCAAGTTGCAAAAGCTGAGTAGAATTGTTTTTTTTTTTTTAACCATTACACATTCTCTACAATTAAAGAAATAACCATGTCCACTAAATAGTTGACCACACATTCCATAAATCAGCAAATTTCAGGCCTCATTGTTTAATGTGTTTTATTATTATTTGTGCATTGTTCAATTAAAAAATAACTATTTTTATTAATTTTTTTTATAATTCTTATAAATTTTGCTCATTGCCCCTATTTTGCTTAATGCTTTAATTCTTTTAATGTGTTTCACCTCTTTTCCTTGTTAGAATGTAAATAAAAAAAATTAAATCTAAAAGTCTAATGAGGAAAAACATAAAAGTATAGGTTGATACCGCAATATTGTATTTTGTGCTATTTGATGGTATTTTTTTTTATTTCTTTTGAACTGTAAATTATTTAAAAGTTTGATTAATTTGTGAATTTAATTGGTACTGACATCTTGTGATGCCATTATTGCCATCTCGTGCTTTTGTGAATTAGTGTGATAAATTTGTAGAATGTGTTAGATTGATACATTTGCCATCTTGTGCTTTTGTGAATTAGTGTGATAAATTTGTAGAATGTGATACATTGATACATTTGCACAGGCATACATTTGTGTACTAATAATGAGCTTTTTATGTGACAATACTAAACTATGAAAAACAATTATAAAAGTACATATATTTGATTTTTTTTTGAGAAAAAATAATAGCATTAATATATTAAGATTTTTAGTTCATTTATTTTTTTAAATTATTATTTAAATATTTAAATGACCCCATCAACAAAATTTTCTAGAGCCGCCGCTACAAAATCTTATGGGGCTCTTCATGCCATGACTAACCCAGTGAAGCTGGAGTTGGAACTTGGGGAAATTTGCAATCATTCTAGCAATAATAATGGGTACTACTTAGGTGGATGAAACATCAAGTCCTAATCTTTAATTCCTAGGCTGGTGCAGGGGATAGAATTCTTTGATCCCTGAGGTTAGAAGGGCTTTTATAAGTGATTTCATACTGTTGGAATTGTTTTGAATTGGGTAGCTAAAAAGATGGGATTGGTGTAACTTAAATTTTTAGGAGAGAGAGAGAGAGAGTTCTGGGTTATGCATGTGATCACATATATAGCTTTTGTAACTTCATTTTCACAGCTGAAGATGAGCAAATGGGTGTTATTGTTTGTTTCAGTATTCACGGCAATTGAAGTGGTAAGAGTTGAGCTTGAACCAGGTTGAGTCTAAAGCTCATAAAAGAGAGATTATTTAGTGCTCCTAAAACGCCATGTGTTCTTAATCCTCCATTAATAGAGAAATAAGTTTTCATCTAACAGGAGAGACCCCACTATTATGTGAATGGTGAAAAAAAGATGACACGATACTATAGAAGAATTGAATAATTTTTCTGTAGAGTTACAAAATAATATGATACGAAGAAGAGTCAAATCGTTACAAATATGGTCAAAAGTGTTGGCAGAACCAAACCCACTGCTACATGCATGGCGTGAATGAAGTAGACATTACCATTGTTATGTGATCGGGTAAGGCAGAATTAAGATCCTCACCATTCATGGTTGAAATAAAATTTCTATTTATTAATTAGGAATACATCCATTAAAATAAAAACAAAAGAAGTTAACTTAAAATTTGAATGAAAATATATGAATTGGTGGTTATATGTATATAAATTTTTATGTAAAACAATGTAATCTAATATGGTCTCATTAAGTTCATTTATTGATAGAATAGATATCTCTATTTCAGTTATGGAATGGAGAGGATCTAAATTCAAGGAAGGTTATATCAAGGCCGGCTCAACACTGTTGGGGGGCCTAAGGCGAGAAATTTTGACGAGGCTTTTTTACATTTTTATATATTTATGAAATTTGTATGTAAAATTATATTATTTTGCTTTTTGATAAAGCTTTTTTACAATCTTGAAATTTAGATAATACTAAAAGTCTAGAAGTATACAACAATAAAATCTCATTCATCACCGTTGACTAAAAGATTGTAGCTATTGATAAAAACTTAAATTTGATGCAACTTTTACAACAATTAGAAAATTATATCTAAATTAGCAATATTTTTACTAACAACGACAAAACAAGTAATTAAATAAGATAAGTTACAAACAAAGTTATTTAACAACAAAGATAAAATATTAACTTTTAATAGTGTTAAATAAAATGAAGAGTAGTGTTGCACTGACACAAAAGGAAGAGTACTAAACAAAGGAGGATATGTTAGTAGAGAAAATGGATTATATACGATGATAGAGTTATTGATTACATTTGATAATTTGTTTTCAATTTGTGCCACGAGAGAGAGAGAGAGAGAGAGAGAGAGAGAGAGAGAGAGAGAGAGAGAGAGAGAGAGAGAGAGAGAGAGAGAGAGAGAGAGAGAGAGAGAGAGATTTTTATAGGTTCAAACTATTGGCTTTTTTCTGAATTTATTTACTCTGTAGAGAAAAAAAGAGTTTAGGAGACTTTTGTCCTATCTTATCTTGAAAAAAGTGATAATCATGACTTTATGTTTTTATTAAAGTAATTCGTGTAGTTAATTTTAGACCTTTTTTTTAAGATGACGGGCCTTTTGCAAAGAAAATATGTAAAAATTATTTTAGACTAAAATTGCAATAAATTATTTTTAAAAAAATTAGGGGTTCTAAAAAATTAGAGGCCTTAGGCGATCACCTTGATTGCCTAAGGCTTGAGCCGGCCGTGGGCTATATAACCATAAGAAAAAGAAAAATGGTATAGTTTTAGAAAATTCTATCAGAATAATATGATAATGAGATTTTTATAATTAAGAATTGATGCCACCTTACATTATTGATTTCCCTACGCAATTAATTTATCATATTCTGTTTCACCAAATCACTTACCAATTATGAAATCACCATCTAATGTGGGCATTAATGTGATTTTAGTTATGATAAAGCATTTATCACTGTTAGAAATCGCGACATATCTAGCGCATTTATTTTACCAAAAATTATTGAACAATTTGCACCACTGATTCCTTGGACCTCACCCTTGTTCCTACATTTATTTGGGTGGTATTCAAAAGAACTTTTAAGTGCTCCAAATTTAGTGGATTTCATTGTTCTTTCTTTGTAATTCTGTTATATCTTTCAAAATTTATAACTTAGATAGATTTGGCAAGCAATGACCCTTTTAGCTTCTCTTTATTAGTAACAACTATAGGCAGTTGTTGAGCCTTAATAGTTTGCTTTTTAATATCTTCTTGTACATCAATAAGTTAACTTTTTGATACAAACTTAGGTGGTGCAATTAAAGGCGATGTCCATTTAACTGGAATTTTTTTGATACCATCATTGGTTAGTTTTGAGCTATGTCAAATTGATAGTCCATTGTGATACAGAAGACATATTCCAATTTGTGTTGCACCTGTATGTAAATATCTATATATATCATTCTCATGACTTCTCTATTCATTGTTTAAACCCTATTTTTCATTTACAATATGAATGTGTGTATATATCTATACTATATATTATAGCAATTGGTTAATAGGTCTTTGAGCTTCAAAATCTTGATAAATTTTTCTTAATTTTTTGAATTGAAAACATATGAAAACATAAATGTCATAAAGCCATTGGTCCTTTAATTAATATAGTAATATTTTTTAAATTTTCACCCTATCAATATGGAAATTTTAAAAATCATTAAAGATGAAAAATAATCAATATAGTAACTAAATCTAACAATTTATTCAAATTCCTATAAATAATGCTCTTTTAAAAAAAATTTAGTAATATTTTTTGAATTGTCACCCTATCAATATGGAAACTTTAAAAATCATTAAAGATGAAATATAATCAATATAGTAACTAAATCTATTAATCTATTCAAATTCCTATAAATAATTCTCTTTTTAAAGCGATTTTTTTTTTTGGTGGGTTAATTTACTCAAACCTAATAAACATGACATTAAAAATGGTAATAAGCTTATAAAATAATAATTAATACAGAAGATAAATAAATTTTAAACTATCTATTATGATTTTTTTTATTATCTATATCTATATCTATATTTATTTATACTATATATTACAGCAAAATATTGTTAGGTCATTGAGATTGAAAGTCTTGATTCGTTTTTCTCAAGTTTTGAATTTAAAAAATAAAAAAAAATACACATGTCATGAACTCATTGGTCATTTAATTAATATGGTAATATTTTTTAACATATTAATTCTTCAATATAGAAACTTTGAACATTCAAGATAATATTCAAAATTTACATAGACGTGTTATTATTGATTTTTTGAAAATAAATATGGTAACTAAGGCCTTGTTTGATAACTCTATTCAGCACTTAAAACTAAATAAATTAAGTAAAAATAAAATAAACTGATTTGATAAACCAAAATAAGATAGTTGAATATTTTAAGTGCTAGGCAAAAGTAAAGAACAAAATATTAAGTAGCTCCTTCCCTACTTATTACTTTTTACCTAAGATGCTTAGCTTTGATTTTTTTTTTCAGACTTAATTTTGCCCTCGTTTTTCTCTCCTCTTATTTCATAGAACGAACAACATAGAACCAAGATTGAAATTCTCCTCTAGGAAATCTGCTGCGCTAGAACAGTTTTGAAGGCCACAACTGAGGCCTCAAGGGTCGTCCGCACAGAGAATTTCGATTCGTTGGAGCATCGAGTGCTGCTGGTGACTTCTTTAGCACCGCCAGTTCCCACGCTAGTCTCAGCTGTCTCGCTATCCACACCTATAGTGAAAATTAATCAAACAGACAAACAAAGAGATCGATCAAAAAGGCCAAAAAAGACCCCAACCTCCCCTTCAATGAACGATATGATCAACACAGTATGAAATGAATGGAGAGATATATTAAAGAATAGAACTATAATAATTTTTTTTTTTACATAATAAGGTCAAAAAAAAAAAAAAAAAATGAAGGTAAGAAAGGATGTGCAAACGACCAGAGTATTTAGGTGGAATAATGTTCTATGTAGTTTTTTTTTTTTTTAAATAGAACCAAATACTAATGGGAATTTTACACCACCTTTTTGCTAAATGACTTGGCAAAACCTGACAAGAAACAATCCAAATGCTTTTTATGGCAATGCTCAATAACATGTGAATAATTTAGAAGCAGAAGAAGGATAGACCCAAGCTGATCATATTTTTTTGCTCAATTTACGTGAGCAAATTGCAGTGCAATTAAGTAATATGAACTACTATTGAGTGTCAAATTTTTTGCTCCTTTAACATTTGACAAAGTTTCAATGATCAACATAATTGTTGATCATGTTACTGATTTTTTTTGTGTATATTGTTATGATTTTGATTATGCATAATTTTTTTTCATTTGATTAATTTGATTTTAGTATTACAATATCAATATATAAAGGGCAAAGTTGAAAAATGAGTGAATTTAAAACTTCAACTCTTTATACATATCAAACAACTTATCTGATTCATGCTTAAAATTCAGTACATATCAAACAATTTATCAGCTTAAGAAATTCAACATTCAGTTTTCAGGACTTAATTTTCAGTTTGAAGTTTTTAGTTTTCAACTTTAACAAACAAGCCCTAAATCTAATAGTCTTTTCAAATTCGTAAAATATGATGTCTTTTCAAAATATTATAGCTTCCTTACAATTTAGTATTTAGCTGAATATACATTTATGTACATCTTAATTTTTTAATAGATTATATTTACTCAAATCTATATTACATATTATAGCAATACGTTATTAGGTTTTTAAAGTTGAAAGACTCAATCCAATTTTTTTAATTTTTAATTTTTAAGTATTAATATTACACATGTTATAATAGTATTGGTCTAATTAGAAATTTTTATCTTTTATATATGATTAGTAAATTTTTTTTACCAAAACTTAGTTAAATCTCATGCTATATTAGAATTTTTTTTTACATAAATTTAAAAAATACTAGAATTCTATTTTAAATTTTCTTAAAATTCTTCATTTATAATTTTAGAAAGATCTTCCTTTAATTAAGAAATGGGAATTTTGTACTCAAATCCATTTTTTTTTTAATTTTTTAGAAGAACAAAAGTAATATTTTATATTTGGTAGGAGGTCTTTGAATTGAAAGTTTCAATCTATTTTTCTCAAATTTTTAATTTTTAAAAATATAAAATACATGTTTCATACTATTATTAATTCTATCTAAATTTTTGTTTATTTCTTCTGAATTTTCTAAAAACAATCAATCAATTGATATAGTAGGATTGTCAAATTTCCTTTAATTATGAACCTTTCTTAACAATCTTTCCTTAACTTTCTAAAATAGAAATGACACATGTTAAATTTTTTTGAATAAAATAAAATGAATAGGCCTATAATGAAATTATTTATTCTTTTATTCTTACTTTTTTTCAAATAAAATATACAAATATACATGACAATATACCAAGTGAGCCACGTGTTAAAATTACATATCTATATGTGTATGTTAAAGTTATGTATAATTTTTGTTCTCTCCTTTATATCGACTTATTATACATGGATAATTTCAGAAATTGTAATGTGCCCTAACAATAAGAAGTTCCTATTATCCGATCTAAAACAAAGTTTTGAACATAATATTTTTAAAATATGTATATAAAACTAAATTATATATAATAATATGATTAAAACCTATTTTTTAATAATTGGATCATGTATAACACTAATTTAAATGTGGCATGTATACCCTAGTTCATTGCTTTTTTATAATGTTTAATGTTTTAGGCCAACCATTTAATTAAGATCTACTCATTTATGATCGAGTCAAAATGAATTAATCTATTATAGATTTTATAGAAAATATTTTAGAATTCAATCTATTCAAATATTTCTATTTGCTGTCACCTCAATTTATGTCCATTACAAATAAATTTTTTTATTACTTTAATTAAACGTGACAACTATTTTAAATTTTAGAAGAAAAATGCCTATTTTTATGATTTTGTTCTAATATTACACTCTTGATCATAAATTTTTAATTTGGTAGGACTATAGGTAACACATATGCATGTAAAAATACCCATTCAAAATACTAGATGTACTGTGAGACTAACACACTCAATTTTATTAAATCATTAGATTCGTAAACTTTACACACAATTAAATGCCAAAATATTTTAAGTAAAAGGTTTATTTTTAAATTATTTTTTTCCTTCTTATTTTTGTGCATTGCATGGGTTCCTACTAGTATATATTTATATCAATAGGAATGTACATTGATTCATCTTCCATTTGCTTGATTGAAATCACCCTTTTTATACAATCCACAACAGAATAATTTTATTGGCCTATAACATGTAGAAACTGTTTGGGGCAATTTCTAAATTTTCCATTCTGTTAACTCTCATTCAATTGACTATTTTTATAGAGCAATGTTATATATAATTTCATTTCTCACTCCTAAAGACAAGACTCACATTAATAAATTCATATAGAACCTATTTACTTATGTCTAAGAGTGAAAAATAAAATTAAGAAATGTGATATGGTATATCATTTTGTAAATAATTCCCTCTAGGTTGACTCCTTCTCCAAGTTTTTATGATAATTCAGTCATTATTTTAATCATGGGAGGTTCTTCAAGTTCATAATGATATTCTTGACTCGTCACAATTTAAAGAAGAGTTTTCTTTAATTTGAGAGACTACTGTGAGAAGCTATCAAAACCATTTGGTCCGGCCCCTTATAGCCCGTTTGGAATTTAGAGTAGGAAAGAAAAGGAAAATTGAATCTTAGAATATCAATGGAGGTAATTGAGTCTTCATTATTTTATTTTTAAAATCTTTCAATTCTTAATAATTAATTCTAGATCTTTGAAAAAACTTAAATTATTGAATAAATTTGATAATTTCTATTAAAAAATTTAAGGTAATTGATCCCTTTTTCTTTTCTCCTCCACCCAAATAAATGTAGGAACAAGGGTGAGGTCCCAGGAATCAGTGGTGCAAATTGTTCAATAATTTTTGGTAAAATAAATGAGCTAGATATGTCGCGATTTCTAACAGTGATAAATGCTTTATCATAACTAAAATCACATTAATGCCCACATTAGATGGTGATTTCATAATTGGTAAGTGTTTTGGTGAAACAGAATATGATAAATTAATTGTGTAGGGAAATCAATAATGTAAGGTGGCATCAATTCTTAATTATAAAAATCTCATTATCATATTATTCTGATAGAATTTTCTAAAAGTATATAATTTTTCTTTTTCTTATGGTTATATAGCCCATGGCCGGCTCAAGCCTTAAGCAAACAGGGCGATCGCCTAAGGCCTTTAATTTTTTAAAATCTTTAATTTTTTTTAAAAATAATTTATTACAATTTTAGTCTAAAATAATTTTTACATATTTTCTTTGTAAAAGGCCCGTCATCTTAAAAAAAAAAAATTCTAAAATTAAGTACACAGATTACTTTAATAAAAACATAAAGTCATGATTATCACTTTGTTCAAGATAAGATAAGACAAAATTCTCCTAAACTTTTTCTTTCTCTACAGAGTAAATAAATTTAGAAAAAAGCCAATAGTCTGAACCTATAAAACTCTCTCTCTCTCTCTCTCTCTCTCTCTCTCTCTCTACGTGGCACAAATTGAAAACAAATTATCAAATGTAATCAATAACTCCATCATCTTATATAATCCATTTTCTCTACTATCATATCTTCCTCCGTTTTGTACTCTTCCTTTTGTGTTAGTGCAACACTACTCTTCATTTTATTTAACACTATTAAAGTTAATATTTTATCTTTGTTGTTAAATAACTTTGTTTGTAACTTATCTTATTTCATTACTTGTTTTGTCATTGTTAGTAAAAATATTGCTAATTTAGATATAATTTTCTGATTGTTATGTTGTAAAAGTTGTACTAAATTTAAGTTTTTATCAATAGCTACAATCTTATAATCAATGGTGATGAATGAGATTTTATTGTTGTATACTTCTAGACTTTTAGAATTATCTAAATTTCAAGATTGTAAAAAAGCCTTATCAAAAAGCAAAATTATATAATTTTATATACAAATTTCATAAATATATAAAAATGTAAAAAAAACCTCGTCAAAATTTCTTGTCATAGGCCCCCCAATAGTGTCGAGCCGGCCCTGATATGACCTTACTTGAATTTAGATCCTCTCCGTTCCATGGCTGAAATAGAGATATCTATTCCATCAATAAATGAACTGAATGAGACCATATTAGATGCGTTACTAAAATTACATTGTTTTACATAAAAATTTATATACATATAACCACCAATTCATATATTTTCATTTAAATTTTAAGTTAAACTTCTTTTGTTTTTATTTTAATAGATGTGTTCCTAATCAATAGAGTAGAGATATTTATTTCAACCATAAATGGTGAGGAATATTTTCCAGTAAAATGTTCACATATAGCTAGAATCAATGTATGAACTGACTGTTCAGTAATCGTAAGATGGTTAGGATCAGTTGAGGTAGGAGAATGTTCTTGTTTGACTGTATTTATAATTTCAGATTTGGTAGTAGGGGATAAATAATTATCCCACCATCCTTTGATGGTACCAGTAAACCTACTAATTACCATTTGGGATATGGCTTTATCACTATTGCCACATTGTTTACAAATTGTACTATACATACAGATATGATGACACATGTCAAATATCTGTTTATCAGCAAGACCATCAAGATTTCATTCATAGATGGAATTACCTTGATAATTATTTTGAATGAAATTATCATTTTCCTCAAATAGTACATCTTGAGGAACAGGTCGTTTATAATAATGGTGTTCTAAACATCTAAGTTTAGCTTCAATTTTGTTAAGTTCAACTTCAAAATTATAAACATTATCATCTTGATCAGAAATATCTAGATCAGATGTATGATCTGATTTAACAGAAAGGGTAGAAATTTGAAAAGATTGTAAATCCTTTTCTAACATAGAAACAAATTCATTTGTGGATTTTAATTTAAATCCTTTAACCTTTATAAAGGGTTGTAAAGTAGCTTTGGCTTCCTTAGAGGGTTTAATCTTTTGAAGTTTCATTTGAAAAATCTTCGTGTGTAGTTGATCTAGCTTATGATCTAGATGTAACAATTGTTGACCAATTGTTTGCAAATATAAGTTAGTATAATTACTTTGTTAAACTCTTACTAAACAAAGCAAAATAGTTTAATTTGTGAGGATTGATGGTTGTAGAATGAAACTTTAATTAAATTAAATATAAAAGTCTAGGATCCAATTGATTCGATCACCTGATTCACCTGAAATTCTAATGGAGGTTTTGTAATTCAAATCATTGGCTTTGTCGTAAGCCTTTGATTCGGAAGATTAAGCTATTAGAATGAAAATTCAAAAATAACTAAATCTAGAATAATAAAATTAAAGTCATATATTCATATCATCGATTTGTGCAATAACTATACTAAATTAAAATTTGTCTATAGAAATTATCAAACTTAGTCAAGAATTTAAGTTTTCTCAAAGATCAATAATTTAATTATTAAGAATTGAAAGATTTTAAAGATAAAATAATGAAGACTCAATTACCTCTGTTGATATTCCAAGATTCTCAGATAATCTTCACAATTGGCTATAAGAATAAAACTAGCAACTCATAGTATTGAAAAGAAAAGACATGGCTTGAAAAATAATTTTATAAATAAAAAAGGTTTATTACAGCAGAATAAAGGTAAAGAAAAGATTGAAAGGAGAAATTAATTGAGTAAAAAGCTGTTAACAAATTAACTAGAAATCTACCCATAAGAAAGAATACAATTGAATGGAGCTCTTTTCCTCTCTGCCTCTCTTCCCTCTCTGCTCTCCACTCTCTCCCTTTGTTTATAGTTGAGAAAAGTTTTTTTTTTTTTTGTATATATTTTTTTCTTCTTTCCCTCCTTTTCTTTATTCTTTTCTTCTTCTTCCTTCTTTTTCTTGTCGGCTGCCTCACCAGCACACACAAATGATATATACAATAATGAAATATAATATAATACATATAAAGTAAAAAATATATAATATATACATATAATATACACACCCACTCATATATATAATATAAATCACCTTACTTCATTTTGCTTGATTTTATCTTTAAATCTGCTCAAGGTGTGTAAAACATAAAAAATACTACAATTATATAAAAATAATAAATAACACACAAATAATAACTAATATTAACCAGTAATTAAAGACTCCAATTGTACTTTTTTAGAGTGCAATCACACTTCCCAACTAAGTTTTTGCTAGTCCCTAGCAAAATAAATAAACACATTTAAAAAATAAAAAGATATGTTCTACTTTCGTAGGAACCACGAGTACATTTAGCATATGCACAAAGCCTTTAAATCCCTAGATTACCTCTAGTGGATGAGTGATATCTCGTGAGAGTTTTCAGTGATGCTACCCACAAACATCAAAATGTGATCTACAAATAAGGATAATAAGAAAAAAATATTACATGTATCACAACACAAGCATATTTTATATATCCTACTCGTTAATACATAAGCAAAATAATGTCTTAAAACAATATAAGAGAAACTTTTGTGTGCGTGTGACTATTACATGATAAGAAAAGTATTATAACATAAAATCACAGATACATCCTTTAAGCTTTGATTTTCATCGGATATTCTCTTAGAAATAAAGAATATAGGCATCTCACACTGGTTGTCTTTGTAAAAGAGTAAATGTTATAAAAAATCAAAACAGATAACCATAAAGAAAATGATGTGAATATATAAAGTAAGAGACGACTTGACATGACTCCATGAAAGAATGCTCAATGTTAAAATCACACAAGCAACTGATAAGTGAATTCTCTACAAAGTGAATTAACAAACAATATACACATTAAATCCTCGTGGACTTTTTTTCAAGTTATAACTTAGCCATGAGATATAAGGTAGGGAGAAAGAAAAGATAAAAGGTTCAAAATATGTGTGATCAAAGCATGAATTGATCAATGAATACATACCTTCAATTTTTCTATTTCATTTGATTAGATAGGATTTTCTTTTCAACAACAAACATCTTATTCTTTTTTTTTTTTTTCGTACTCCCATTTTTCCTTTGTTTTTTTTTCTTTTCTTTCCTTTGTTGCTAAATTATTTTTTTTTTCATATTGCAAATAGATTATCCCCTTTCTCAATTAAACTTGCGTAAGTGAAGATACTTGTATTTTTGTATTTAGGGATAAAACTTTAGCAATGATATATGCAGCAAGAGACAAAGAAATATGCTTAAAGATGGTTCAAATGGAATTATGCTAACAAAGAAATTTGTGGCTCAAAGATTCAAAGATGGCCTCGATTTTTGAAAATGCACAACAGCTCAAGGTTATAAGAATTTAACATATTCAATTACCTAAATAATTAAAATAATCAAGTCAAATACAAATATAATGGAGCTATTGATAGAGTGATATGGAGGAAATTCATTAAGAGTAAATATAAACATTCCAAAAGTCGTGACTGGCTTTAAAGCTCACTTGGTGAATAATCTTTACTTTGTAAGGCTGATACTGTACAATATATAACAAAACTAAACTTATTATGATATGATAATACATGATGTAAAATAGTCTCTTTCTATGTGTTAAGATAAAATCTTGCAATTGTATTAAAAAGAAAGAATAAAACAAAAACTGTGCTAAGGTAAATGAAAACATATTTCAACAAATCATCAAAATCTATAGTTTTATTTCACCAATGATAGTACAAAACAGTAAAAGATATGCAAAAATATGGTAAGATCTCAAGTAGACAAATTTCATTGCATCACCTAAGAATAACACAAACCAATAAGAGTCCAAGTATAGTTTGCATGATCCTTTGTTGTTTGCAAGTTTTGTTGTTGTCTTTTTTTTTTGTTTGTTTTTTTAAAAATACTTTGAAAACATGCAAAAATAAATACAAACTATAGATCATATTTATAGACAAATTAAACAAGTAATTATAAAATAAAAGGAAATATAAAAACACACTGTACAACGGTGAGGCATGACAAAGTTGAGCTAAACTTTTAACAATCAAATCAAGGTAGTCTACAGTTCTGGTAAAATTCAGGTATCTCAATGCCTCGACATTTACTCTACCCTTTACTAATGTTTAAGTAAACCATCTAATTCATTGACATTAATCGATTACTCCTCTTACAATGTTAGTTTACACAAGTGTGTCTAACACAACGGTGATATCTATTTAGCCTTTTTGCTATTCTCCTACAGGCAACAGTATTGCGACCAGTAAGAAATTAAGGTTGTTCCTCTTGGAGCTCAACTCTCCTCACTAATCTTACACGACGAATTATTTGGCCACTTACACTGAGTGAAAGTATCAGATTAATACAACATGAAAATGCAAGTACTCTACCCTCTATATGTAAAGCCATAACTGTTCAGTTCTTTAATGTCTGCTGGTCATAACAACAAAATTAAAATTCAAAATAACAGAAAATGACAACCCAATAACAGAAAACGAATGTGCCCGCCCTCCAAACTAGATAACAGTCACAACTGCGAGGAGAAAATATAAGGGAAAGGGTAGGAGACAAACATGAATGGGAAGAAAGGTCTCTTCCCTCCAACTAAAGATAAACTAACTACCAAACCAAATTAATAGACTAAACTAACTGTAAACACTGTTTGGGTGTTCCTTCTACTCAAGCAATGGTGGATCCATAAGATCCTCACTTTCAATCAAACTTACAAAGTTCTTTAAGTAGGGCTTCAGTCTTTTCCTGTTGACTTTAAAACATTTCCATTGCTGGAATTCTCAATTTCTACCGCTCCGTGCAATGACACATCTCTTACCATATAAGGTATATACCACTTACTCTTTAATTTGCCCAGAAACAAGTGTAATCGGGGAATTGGAAAGCAATATTTTTAAGACATGAAAAGACGTACGAGGAATGTGTTAGACATGGAATGTTTTCATCTTGGCCTTCGAGATCTTTGCATTCTCATAGGCATCATTTCGGAGTTTCTTAAGTTTATTGAGTTGTAGTTTCCTAGTTTGGCCGGCCATATCTATATTCTTATTAAATTGGCAAATGGCCCGATAGGCTTTGTGCTCAATTTCCACCAAAAATTAACATGATTTTCCATACAGAAGCCTGTAAGGAGAAGCATCATAGTTTTGTAAGCAGTTCTATAAGCCCATAGTATATCCACTAACCTTAAGGACTAGTCCTTACGGTTAGGATTAATTGTTCTCTCAAGAATGTACTTAATTTCCCGATTTGATAACTCAACTTGGCCACTAGTTTGGGGATGATAAGATGTACTAACCTTGTGAACGACCCCATACTTTCGCATTAACATTTCAACGGGTTTATTACAAAAGTGAGTGGCACAATCACTAATGACAGCACGAGGCATACCAAAGTGAGAAAATATATTCTCGTTTAAGAACTTGATCACAATGCGGTAACCATTGGTATGAAAAGTAACGGCCTTCACCCATTTAGATATATAGTTAATCGTCACAAGAATGTAAAGGAATCTAAATGAATTACGGAGCAGTCCCATGAAATCAATATCCCAACAATCAAGTAACTCAAGAGTAAGAATGGGGTGGAGAGGCATCATGTGCCTTCTAGTCAAACTTCCTAGTCATTGACATCTATTACAGGATGTGCAAAAAGTGTGAATATCACTGTCGCACCCCGATTTTTAGCATTCGAAAAAGACACGTGAGAAAAATACAGTACTTTCTCGTTATAACTCATCCTCTTAGAAGAATGAGTGCGACTAGGTTTGAATTGATTTTAAATAAGGGCTTTTGAAAAACAATTTGGAGTCGCCACTTAACTTGATTAAGGTGAGTTAGGTCACCTAAAAACTAAACACAATCCGAAGATTACACTTAAGGTTTTTTGAAAAAGATTTTGAAAATACTTCCTTAAGAGAGAGTTTTAGGAAAACAGGTTGTTTGGAAACCTTTGAAAAGATTTAAGTCCTTTTAGAAAAAATAACTCCTTTTTTAGTCTTTTGAAAACAGTGATCCTAAGTCTGGAGGTTAGTTACGTGTAAGGAAGACGCACTAAGCCATCACCCTACCCTGCCCTTTTGTAGTACCTACATGTCTATTCACCCTAGGTTCACTCATTAGAGTCTTGGATTAATAAATATCCAATATTATCCACTTTTAAAAAGAATTTTTTTAAAAAAATTGACATGATGCATGATATGTAAGTACAAGAAAATATTTTGATTTTGAAAATAGATTTGGAAAGAACTTGATATGATGTTGAAAAGAGATTTTAAAAAAAACTTGATTTTTGAAAGAAAAGTTATTAGAAATAGAGATTTGAAAATAGATTATAGAATTAAAAATTTGAAATTGATCATGAAATTGAAAATTTGAAAATAGTTATGGAATTGGAGATTTAAGAAAAGTTATGAAATTAGAAACTTGAAAGAAATTATAGAATTGGAGATTTTAAAATAATTATGAAATTGGAAACTTGAAAAAAGTTATGAAATTGGAAGTTTGAAAAAGGTTATGACCGCACTCATGAGGGTTGCCTACGTATCCCTTTTTAGGAATCAGGTTAGTCGTAGTTCGGACAAGAGTTCGATAGTAAATTTGGTTTGAAAAGAGTTTGATTTGGAACTTTGATTTGAAATTGACTTGGAAGATTTAAAAAGATTAGACTTTGATTTAAAATAGAACTTGAGAATTTGAAATAGACCTTAGAATTGACTTTGAACTTGATTTGGAAGTATAGAGTTTTGAAAATATCTTGACTTGAGTTGACGTTTGAAAAACCATCTTGGTTTAGAAAATAATTTTTGGAGAAGAGTTAGAAGTTTCATAACTTTAGGATTAGGTTCGAACTAAGGTCTAGACATCCTAGGACTTAGGGTAATTTAGGGTTGAAGCATGTAATTGAATTGACTTCATTTGAACTTGAAAAGCTTCATTTTGGAAAGTTTGGCATTGGAAAACCTAGACTTAGAAAAGCTAGGACTTAAGAAAGACTTGAGGTTTAAGAAAGATTTGATTTGGCTTGGAAGGGATTTAGAAAAGATTTAACGTGAATGTTGGACTTGGAAGATTTGGAAAGTTGGAGTTTAAAAAAGATTGTATTTAGGAAATCTCGGATTTAGGAAAGTTTCAAAATAGGAAAGTTCCGTTTTAGGAAAGTTTCATTTTAGGAAAATTTCAAATTATAAAAGTTTAAAATAGGAAAGGTTTTGAAATTGAAAAGTTTTGAATTTAGAAAGTTTCAACTTAAGAAAGTTTTGAATTTGGAAAAGTTTCATTGTTAGGAAAGATTTGATTAGGTTTGAGAAAGATTTGGAATTTGAAAAGTTTTAGAACTAGGAAAAGTTTAGGTTATGAAAGATTTGATTTCTATTTCCCAAAATAAAAGATTGAATTTTATTTCCAAAAAGAGATGATTTGATTTTGTTTTAAAAAACGGAGGATTTGATTTAGTTTCCAAAAACGGAAGATTTGATTTAGTTTTCAAAAACGGAAGATTTGATTTGACATAGAATTGGAAATGAGAAATTTTGGAAAACTTAGGCTTGGAAAGCCATAATTTTAGTATAGGAAAAGGGATTTTGGAAATCTATGTTTTGGAAAATAGAGATTTTGGAAATCTATGTTTTGAGGAAAGATTGGAAATCATGTTTTAGGAGAGAAAATTAGGGTTTCCTAACCATGACTCTAAGGTTTGACTTGAATTCCAAGAAAAAGAGATTTTGGAAAATAGATCTTTTTGGAAAGTAAATTTGAAGAGTGTTTTGGAAAGGAGATTTGGAAAGAGATTTTGGAGAGGGTGTAGAAAACAATGTTGGAAAGAGGATTTGAATGTGGACTTTTACGAGTCTTTAAAAATATCTCAGTTTCCTAAAATGACTCTAACCAGGGAGCGATTCGAACCATTCTAGGATTTTGGTTTTGAAAACTATAAAGATTTGAAAATATGGACCATGAAAGTCACTTTAAATGTAATATTTTCCTAAAGTAACTATAACCATGGAAAAGCTAGAATCACTTTAGGATTGTGACTTTGAAAATAAGTTTGGAAAAAGAATATTTAATGCCAGTTTTGAAAACAAGTTTTGGAAAGATGCATGATCATGATATGCACAATGCAAGTTGGGGTCGTGAACATACAAAGTTAAAGGCTTCACCACATAATCAAGGGGGCCGAACCCATGTGGTCTCCGGTCAGACTAAGAGAAAGCCCCCGACACGGTGACTTTCAATAGCCTAATCCTGCACATGAACTGGGGAGTCCCTTATTTCAAGCATGCAAGAAAGGGGGGGGGTAGAAGATGATGATTAAAATAGAAGAAAACCCAAGTGGGTTGGGAGAGATAAGAGAGAGGGGGGCGGGGGAATTGTGTAAATGTAAATAGGAAGCCTATGTTATGTCTTCTTTGTTTTGCTTGCTTTATTTGCTTTGTTTTGCTTGCTCGCTTGCTTTGTTTTACTTCGGTCTACGAGAGCTTGCTATGGTCTTCGGGAGCTTCCGAGTTGCAACATTTCAAGCCTTCAATAGAGGCTTCAGAGGTTTGTATATGAGTGTATGTGAGCTAGGGTTAAGTGTATAGGGGCTAGGGTTTTGTATATGGAGGTTAGGTTTTGGAGAACCTAAAGAGAGCTAGGGTTTGGAGGGGCTTCCAGCTATGTATATCGAACAACAGAGTTTTTGGACTATGTTTATAGACCCTTTTTATGCTGGAGGAGGCTCTATATTTATAGACAAAAGAGTAAACTGGCACTTGCTGCAGTGGCGCCGGGCCAAAAATTCCACTGGCGCCACTAGAAGTGGCGCTAGCCATTTAGGAAATGTTTAAGATCGGCAAGCAACGTATCTTCAGAAGATTTGGACGCCTTTATTAATGACTACGATGCAATTTTTAGCCTGGCTTCACTAAGAGTGATTCCAGAAAGTTCAAGAATGATTTAAAGGGCCAGGAATGACCTGAAGGGACGGAAAATGACAGGAACCCTTAGAATAGTGTCTCGGGAAAAAATAATATCAGGATATGTTGGAAGGGTTAAGGCCATTAGGGGCAAAACTGTTAATCGAGCCCGAAAGCTATCGGGATAGACTTGGAATGCCCTGGAAGAAGGCTTGAGGCATGGAAACATTAGCTAGAATGTTCTAGAAGGTTGCCAGTTTGATACCCAGAGCTGGCGTGGTTGGAAAAGGCGACCGGCCCACTAGGGGCAAAACGATCATTTTACATCGGGCTTGCCGGAATTGATTTGGAATGATCCAGAAATGCGTCGGAAGGCCAGGGATACTATCAGAACCATCCCTAGGAGGTTACCGGTTTGAGACCCAAAGCTGGTGTGGTTCCCCGGGCACTCGGCTATCTAGGGGTAAAATGGTCATTTTGACTAGAGGGTCTTGGAATTGGCTCGAAACCGACTGGAAGGCACCTAATCATACTGGATTATCTTTAGGACAATCTTGGAAGGGTGGACTTACCGCTTTGAAGACTTAGGTACTTTCTAAAAAAAGAGTGCCAGAAAGCTCTAAGGGCAGTTTGATCATTTTTCACCGGAGTGGGCTAGCAGGCATTGGTGCTGACCTGGATTTTGAGTGTTTTCATCACTCTGACGGTTTGTGACGAGTTGATTTCCAAAGATATCCCATCCTTTGGTAAATGTGTCACGGCTAAGAAGTGAGTTCGGTCCCGTAACATAAGGGGTTTATTGGTAATTCCCTATATCGACCTGTTTACGAGTGTTTCCGCCATTCTGATGGTTACGAAATTTGCAAGTATTTTCGTTACTCTAACGGGTGGCGATCATTTCGAAGACTGCCTGATCTCGAGAAGTTGTTAGGTAGACTTATCGATTAAGGAATCAACTTTTTCGAAAGGCATGTCAAAACGGACATTCTTCATTAGCAGGCTAGCAGGCGCCAAGGGTGGACCATTTTACCATCTCAGGGACTTGGGGTCTCATCCAGGTCGATGGGTTTGAAGGGACTTATCGTTCTGAAGATTTTTTCGAAAAACGTGCCAAACTAGATTGTCTTAAGGTTTGAGGGATCAACTTTTTCGAAAGATGTGCCAAACTTGATTTGAACTGGAACTGGACTGGAATTAGATTTTGATCTTAGAATTGAGATTGAAACAGGGACTTACGGTCTTGGAGAAAACGTGCCCACTAGAATCGAACCGGACAATGCCCCAAGGGCATTCATTGAATCTAATTGGATTATGTTTAAAAAGTTGGTTTGAATTGGAATATATCTATATTGACTTGAACTTAAGTCTAGACGGACTGGAGGCTGCCGAGAGGGCAAAAATGAGGTGCTTACAATCACGAAACATGGTGGGCCAATATAAGCCAGATTACAGAATCTTTGCAATCGTCTTTTTCAAACTAAAGTGCCCACCACAAGCATAGGAGTGACAGAACTCCATGACAGACTGAAGCTCATTGTTGGGAATACACCGATGAATTATCTGATCAGGACAATATTTGAACAAGTACGGATCATCCTAGAAGAAATGCCTCACATTTCTAAAGAATTTTTGTTTATCTAAGTTAGACCAGTATGACAGTATCTTGCTAGTAGCCAAAAAATTGGCTATATCAGTAAACCATGGAACAGTTGCTTGAGAAAGTACTTGGATTTGGAAAAAATGCTCATTCGAAAAATACTCATTCATAAGGAGAGTATCTTTGGCTTCTTCATCAATTGGGAGCCGTGACAAATAGTCGGCAACTACATTCTCTATCCCTTTCTTGTCACGAATTTCAACGTGGAACTCTTGTAACAAAAGAAACTAACGGATGAGGCGTGGCTTTGCATCAGCCTTGGTAAGTAAGTACTTTAGTGCAGAATGGTTAATATATATGTTGACTAATGACCCCACCAAGTACGACCGAAATTTATCTAATGCAAAAACGACAGTAAAGAGTTCTTTTTCAATTGGGGTATAGTTCAATTGGGCTTCATTCAAGGTTTTGCTTGCATAATAGATAACATAGGGTTTCTTGTTCATTTTCTGCCCTAAAACTGTGCTTACAGCATAATTACTAACATCACACATCAACTCGAAAGGTAATGACTAATCGAGTAATTGAATGATAGGTGCAGTTGTCACTTTAAGCCTGTTGAAAGCTTCTTGGCATTCAGATGTCCATTCAAATGAAATGTCTTTTGACAATATATGGCACATTGGACGAGAGATAACACTGAATCCTGCTATGAATCGTTGGCAGAAACCAGCATGCCCAAGGAAAGATTAAATGTCTTTCACAGTTCTACGAGTAAGTAGTTTATGGATCAGTTCAACTTTGGTTTTATCTACCTTAATCTCCTTGCTAGACACGATGTGCCCAAGCACTATACATTATGTCACCATGAAGTGGCGTTTTTTCCAGTTTAGGACAAGGTTAATCTCCTCACATCTTTCTAACACCTTTTTAAGGTGTTCCAAACAACTCTCATAGGTATCTCCGTACATAGAAAAATCATCCATGAAAATCTCTAATAATCTCTCCGCCGTATTACTAAAGATACTTATCATGCATTTTTGAAAGGTGGCCAGTGCACTGCACAAGCCAAAGGGCAATCTTTTGTAAGCATAAATATGAAAAAGGACATGTGAAAGTCATTTTATCCTGATCTTCTAGGACAATTTCAATTTGATTGTACCCAGAGTACCAATCTAAAAAACAGTAAAAGGCTCGTCTTGCCACTCGTTCTAAGAATTGATCCAAGAATGGGAGTGGGAAGTTGTCTTTTCTAGTAATAACATTCAGTCGACGGTAGTCAATACACATTCACCACCCAGTTTGACTCCTAATGGGCATTAGTTCATTTTGCTCATTTTGAATTACCGTGACTCCAGATTTCTTAGAAATAACTTGGGTTGGACTAACTCACTTTGAATTAGAGATGGGGTATATGATACTTGCATCGAGAAACTTCAGTACTTTTCCTTTCGCAACTTCTTTCATGTTGAGATTTAAACATCTTTGCATTTGACGCATCGATTTAGACTTTTCCTCAAGATATATGCGATGTGTGCATACAAGAGAACTAATACTGTGAATGTCTACAATGATCCAATCTAAGGCTTTTCTATGATTCTTTAGCACTTTCACAAGGCTCTTTTCTTGGCCTTTAGACAGGCTAGAGGATATAACAACAGGATAGGACTCACCTTCACCGAGGAATACATACTTTAATGTAGCTAGCAAAGGTTTTCTTTCCAGAGTGGGTGTTTTTTTGTTCAGAAAGGACATGCTTTATGACACTAGGAATTAGAGGCTTAAATGATGGGGTCTAGTGACCCAGTTGTATACATTGTTTTCTCTCTATCCTTCCAGGAATTGTGTTCCTAGTCTTGACATGGTCACAATCTAACTGGTCATGTGGCTTGCTCGAAACAAAATCTTTTTTAATAGAATTCTCGAAAAACTCACCTTCAAGGTACTCTTGCATAATAGACTCAATGCAGTCTACTTCTCTGATATCCTCATACTCTCCCAGTTATTTTTCAACCGAAAAGATATTTATCTTGACAGTCATATTCTCAAATGATAACTTTAATGGCACATGCCTATAATGGATTACGGCATTACACGTGGCTAGGAATGGTCGTCCTAAGATAACAAGAATTTGGGAATGAGCACTAGTGCTGTCAACCGATTGTGTATTTAACACAATGAAATCCACTGGATGGTAAAACCTATCTATTTGAATGAGAACATCCTCCACAATACCCCTAGAAACCTTAATAGATCTGTTAGCTAGTTGCAAGGTAACCTGTGTAGGGCGTAACTCATCTAATCCGAGTTGTTGATAAACCAAGTAAGGCAATAAATTGACACTTGCTCCTTGATCAAGAACGACTCGATCTATCTTGCTTCCCCTTATTGTACATTAAATAGTGGACAACCAAGGTCCTTGTACTTCGGTGGGGACTTACATTGTAAAATTGCACTCTAGCTTTCATTCATAAATGTTGTTTCTTTAACATACAACCTCTTTTTTACAGTACACAAGTTATTTAAGAACTTGATATATCAAGGAATTTGCTTAATGGCATCTAAGATTGGAATGTTGATCTTGGCTTGATTAAACACTTTATAAATTTCAGAATTCAGAAGCTTATGTTTTGGCTTGGCCAATCTATGAGGAAACAAAGCATATTTCACAATATCAATGCCATCATCTTCAGATGCTCTAATTGGTTCTAAAACTAGCTTAACTTCTTTTTCTCTTTCTCACTCTCATCTTTTTCTTTTTTTTATTCTCTCACATCTTCATTCTGTTCATCACTAATCTTAAGAGTTTCCTTTCTAGGTAGAATGGTTTTATTAATGATTTTTTTCGCTCCTCAAGGTTGTGATAGATTGAACTTGTTTATGACTAGATTAATGATCAGTTCTCGCTTCGGTCATGTTTACTTGCTTTGTGGGTGTAAGCACCCTATTTTTGCCCGCCCGGCAATCTCCGGCCGACTAGGCTCATTTTTCTAACAATACAACACATGTACAAGATGAGCCTTTCGATCTCCAATCCAACCAAATGGTTGCTTTTCGGGCCTACAAGGACCTGCTGGAGCCATAAGCACCATTATTCCAAGTAGCTTTTCGGACCGGGCGGTCCCGGAAACCAACGCCATCCAGGTAGCTTCCCGGGATTGGGTGATCTTGGGGACCAACACCTCATCAAGTTCCAGACGGTTCACTTCTGGTGCCCGCTAGCCCGCCAATGTAGAATGTCCGTCATTTGGTAGTTCTTCGAGACCGGGCGTTCTTAGAGACCAACACCACCCTTCTAGGTAGCTTTTTGAGACCAGGTGTTCCCAGAAACCAACACCACCCTACAGGTAGCTCTCTAAGACCAGGCATTCTTAGGGACCAACATTGCACAGGTAGTTTTTCAAGACCGGACGGTCTCGGGAACTAACACCTAGGTCAACACCGACGCCTGCTAGCCCGACTCGGTGAAAAATGACCAAACTTTTTCCTTGGGCCTCCAGGCACATTTTGGGAAAGTTTAAAATCTCTCAAAACGGTAAGTCCACCATTCCAGAATCTTATTAATCAGTTGGGCATATTTTACACGCCACACGGTCCCATTCTGGTCCCGTCCCAGCTAACTTCGGTCAAAATGACCGTTTTGCTCTTGAATGTCCCGACACTGCACAAACCCCACCGAACGGTGAAAGACTCTCCCAAAACCATCTTTAAATGACCTGGTATGTCTGACACAACACACCAAACCATTCCTAACCATTTCCAGCCACTCTTGGCCAAAATGACCATTTTACCCCTAGCAATCCAAACATGTCCCGAAATAGCACCGGTCCCGGGATTTCGAGCAAAGGGTTTCACCATACACCCTTGTTTAACCCGAGGAGGACCCTACGACATTAAACGCTCACGGCTCGATAAAGTTCCCTGGAGCGTCTCGCAGATGCTTCGCCTAAATTATCTTTTCTCCCGATTTCCTAGTTATAACGCATCGTTGACTGACTTGAGAAATGCGTAAATCAGGGAATTCTCGAAAGCTCGTTCATAGATCTTTCCATCGATACGGTTTGATCGGATAGATCATTTTTCAAAGCCCTCCATCGTACGGTGTAAAAACTACAACTTTCGACAGCCCCTGGAGCGTCTCGCAGACGCTCCACTAAGGTTGACTTTTTCCCTGATTCCCCGATCAAAATGCACCGTCAAACGACTTAGAAAATGCTTAAATCTGGAAATTTCCGAAAGTATTTCCAAAGTACCTTCCATCAGTATGGTTTGATCGAAGAGGTCGCTTCCCAAAGGCCTCGATCACACCACACAAATACAGCCACTTTTGAACACCCTCGGAGCGTATCATAGACGCTCCGCAAAAGTGTCCTTTTATGCACTCTTCCCGAGACGATATCCTATGCTTCCAAACATAATTCAACCTTTCCAAAAATATAAAAGTTCACGAAAAACCCTAAGAGAGCACCATGGGTGCAACCAATTCCCCTGGAACCTTCCCGGTTGACTCAATTATCGAGACGAAGTTTGGAGGAACCTTCCCGGTGATGGAGCATATACTACATGCGCTCAAATTTTGATCAGATCGTCCAAATTTCGATCAACAGTCGAGATTTAACCAGTACACAGGGTGCCACGTGTCATTCTGGCATTGGAACAGTACCTGTACATGTTTTACATGCACCAGGTCAAATTTTGGCCAGGCGCATGTAGCAAATGCGCCAAGTCTGTTCTAGAATGCCTATAAATACCAAACCACCCCTTTGCATATTCCATCTCTGAAATTGATGCAAAACTCTGCTAAAACTGCTACAGAATCTCGAATCCTTACATATATTCCACATTCCAACACTTAGGCTAGATTCTATCTCCCTCAAGCCTATACACTTCACCTATAAGGCCTTATATCCCATTACACACTCCATTCTAGCCCCTCAAGCCTTCTTGAAGTCATTCAAGCTCCAATCAAAACATCTATTGAAGACTACAAGTGTGTGTAAGGCAAAAGGTGGTATCCCTTTTACATTTGTGTCTTCCCCCACTCTTCTCTTCTCCCTCCTAGCCTACTTAGACTATTCTCTATTTTAATCCCTATCTACAACCCCCTATTCTTGCATGATTAAGCTAAGAGGGCTCTTAGATCATGCCTAGAGGAAAGTAAGTGCGAGCCACCGTGTAGGGGGACCTCTCACTAGCCTACTTTGAGATGGTATGGCCTAGGAGCCCCTTGTTTATGTGGTGTAGCCTAAAAGCCTTGTATGTGATCATGACCCCTTGCATATTACTATTTTGATCATGTTTTGTATGCTTGGCTTCATTTTATGCTTATTGTTATGTTTTACAATGCTTACATTGCTCTTATTTTCATGTCATTTTCAAGATCTGTATTTCTTTCAAAAATTATTCCAAGAGTTGGCCTCTGAAAGTTTAGGATGAGATTTTAGAAATCAGGCCTTAGAAGACCTCCTACTAACCCCCTAACTCTTACCTTGGCATCATGACATTTTAACTTGCATAAGGGTTGCTTTCCAATTCTCTAATTTCTAAGATTTTTATTCTTTTAAGTGTAGTAGTTGGAATGGCCCCATGTAATCCTCTTTTGAGTGGTTTTCCTTTTATTTGGCCATAAGAACCCTCTCTTGATGGAATGGCCTCCTACAAAAATGATTTTCAAAACTCTCTCCAAAGATGATTTTTAAAAATGCATTCTTTCCATCTTTGTATAAAAAATGGTGTCTTAAAAAGTTGTTATCACCATGTTGATTTTTGGACCTCTTACACACTTGTCAAGATTATGGTTATAATGACCATGAGGAAAGCTTTCTTGGAATGGTCTCCAAACACCAACCATATAAACCATACTCTTGGTTAGAGTCAAAATTTTCATGGAAATGATCTTCAAAAAGATTTTCAACCCAAGTCCATTGCATAGCTTGTTTTGTTTGTCAAAACTCTTTCCTAAAGTGCATTAAACCAACTTTCAAAACCATTTTCCAATTCAACCCTAGGTTAACTTGGCCCTAGTTGACCAACCCTAGGTTAACTTGACCCTAGTTGTCCAACCCTAGGTTGACTTAACCCTAGTTGACCAACCCTAGGTTAACTTGACCTTAGTTATCCAACCCTAGGATAACTTGACCCTAGTTGCCCAACTCTAGGTTAACTTGACCCTAGTTTACTCACCTTAGGTTGACCTAACCCTAAGTCATCCTAACCTTAGGTTAACCCTACTCTAATTAGTTAACCCTAGGTCGCCTTAACCTTAGGATAACCTAACTCTAGTTAGTTAACCCTTGGTCACCTTAACCTTAGGTTAACTCAACCTTAGTTAGTTAGCCATAAGTCATCTTAACCCTTGGTTAACCTAACCCAAGTTAGTGAACCTTAGGTCACCCTTAACCATAGGCTAACCCAACATAGGTTAATTCACTTCAAGGTTCCAACTCTTGAACTCTTTTCTAAATGATCACTCAATTTCAAGCTATTCTCATAACCCATTTTTCCAAAACCTCCTACTCTCTTGATTAAAAAAAAAGCCAACTCCATAAACTCTTCAAATGTTCTTACCCTCCATCTTCAAGGCGTTTCCAAAACTGTTTTCAAAAGGTCACAAACCAAAGGTGTCCTTTGCCCTCTCATGGTTAGGGATTCCAAGGACAAGTGATAAATCAAGAACAACCTCTAAGGTTGTCCAAATTAGGATTCCAAACCCTTAGCTATTTCTAAAAACCATTTTCAAAAACTAATTCATCAAAACATTCTAAAATCATGCCTCCAAGGTTTTCAAAATAAGACTTCAAAAACACTTTCAAGTTCTCTTGAGACGTACCAAAGCATTTTTTCAAAACTCCCTTAAGTTGATCCAAAAACATTTTCAAAACACTCCACCATCCAATTTCAAGTCAAAACTTCCAAGACCACAAAGAGTCCTCAGCTTCCGAGACCACAAAGAGTCTTCAACTTTCAAGACCACAAAGTGTCTTTAACTTTTCCAAAGACCTCAAAGTGTCTTAAACTTTTTCAAAGACTCCAAAGTATTTTCAAACCTTCTAAAGGCCCCAATGCGCCTATTTTCCATCAAGCTCTTGCCCGAACTACGAATGACCTAATTCTTGCCAAATGAGATATATAGGCAACCTAAAATGGTACGGTCACAACTATTATTTCAACTCCAATCCCCTTTTTCAAAAATTCCTATCAATTCAAAGTTTCTATTCCAAACTCTTTCAAAACCTCCATTATTTTCAAACTTTTTCCAAAAACTTGCATCATGCATCATCCATCTGAAAAGTGATGACTAAACCCCATTTTCAAAATTATAAAGTGGATATTAAGTGGACAATGGTAACCGGTTATTCTAGTGAGTGAACAAAGGGTGATTAGACATGTAGATACCGAAAGAGCGGGGTAGGGTGATGAACTTAGGATATCTTTCCTACATGTAACAACCCCCGAACTATAGATTTCTGTTTTCAAATGACCAAAATAGAGTTATTTTCTAAAAGGGCTTAAATCTTTCCAAAGGTTGCCAAACAACCTACTTTCTTAAAAACCCTCTCTTGAGGGAGTTTTTAAAACCTTTTTTTAAAAAAAAAACCCTAAGTTTGATCTTTGGATTAACATTTAGTTTTAGGTGCTCTAACTCACCTTAATCAAGTTAGGTGGCGACTCCTATTTTTCTGAAAAGCCTTTAATCAAACCAATTTTCAAATCTAGTCGCAGTTGTCCTTCTAGGAGGATGAGTTCTAGTGACAGAGTTCCATACTTTAGGGTCTCTGAGCCGAAAGGACCTTGGACACCCAAAAACCAGGGCGCGACAGTGGGATTTGAATTTGGTTGCGGTTGAGATGGAAATCTCCCCAACACTTGTTGAGTCAAAGTTTGTGTTAAGTTAGACATTTGTTTTGCTATGCTATTCAACATCCTAGTATGTTGGTCTAACACCTTGTCCTACTTATCCACCCTATTATGGACTCTTCTCGTATCATTTGTCAATTGATGAATATTATCTTCTAAAGGTCTCCTATAAGAGGGTTGATTTGTATTAGGTTGGGGTTGAAAATGCATGAATTGTTGAGCTTGAACAAGTTAGGATTGGAAAGGTGGAAGGTTTTGAGGCCTTCCTTAGAATGCTTGAAGATTTGAAGGACTCTCATTTCTCCACCCAAAGTTTGGGTGATTTTTCCATCCATGGTTATATGTATTCGAGAAAGGCTTTTCCCCAACTCGTTGGTCACTATATGTACCTCGATATTGGCTAGCTACATTGGCTTGGCCATGAAAGGCCTCCTTGAAACCTGGTATAGTTGGACATACAGCAGTTTCATGTTCTATTATATCACACATTAAACAACTCTCTTCCTTGGGAGACTCACTATTCACAACATTGCCCTTACTTGTCTCTATGGATTCTAACTTTCGGGTAAGTATAGTTATTCTAGAATTCAGATCATCCACTTGATTAAGCTGAAATATTACCCTAGGCTTAGACTCATGATTTTGGGTCCGAATTGTGGCTCAATCTCTAGCCAAATTAGCTAAGTAATCAATTAAGTCATATGTTTCAGATGGGTCTTTGTCATACAAAGTCCCTGCGCACATGGACTTAACAAATTACTTCAATTGTGGAGTCAATAATGAATAGAAAGTATTTATGATATGCCAATTGATGAAACCATAATGTGAACAAGCACTTAACAAGTTTTTGAATCTCTTATAACATTGGAAAAACGATTCACTAGACATAGGGACAAATTGCGAGATTTGCCGACGAATGGTCTTAGTTTTATGCTCAGAGAAGAATTTTTTCAAGAATTTTGTCTGGACATCTTACCAAGAATGAATAGACCTAGGCCTCAATGAATTGAGCCATGTCTTGACTTTGTCTTTGAGAAAAAATAGGAAGAGTTTCAAAAGTACAACTTTCCTTGGATAAGAATTATCGAAGAATATAGAGCATATGTCATTGAAATCTTTTATGTGCTGATATGATTTTTCAGAATCAAAACCATGGAATAGAGTCAACAGTTGGATCATTTCTGGTTTTAAAGTCATTGAGGTTTGATGTGCAGGAAGAACGATACAAGAGGTAGGCACTTACCTAGTGGGATTCAGATAATCCCTGAGAGATCTATGGGGAGGATCACCATATATACTCTTATCTTCAGGTACATTATTTGGATTTGGCAGGTTGGGATTCATAGATGGTTGATGATCAAATTTTTTCGCTATTTGGATAAGACTAGGACTTTGGTGAATTAACTGAATATTCGGAACAGGAATCCTAAATGAGGAAAGAGTATATAAGATGGGAGAAAGATCACTAAAAAAGTTAACACTCACTGATCGTCCATGCACATCCCTAATGAAATTTTTCGTAAAAGTATATGTATGCTGTGAAGACATAAATTAATTCCCGAAACATCAATATGAAAAAACACTAAAAAGAGAATAAAAATGAAATACCTGCATACAAAAATAACAGACGAAAATAATATTAGATAGATTAGGAACAACGTTATGGTAACTTTAGTTAGTGGCGTCGACCTAAATAAGCACTGAATCAACTCGAAATAAGATTATCCACAATAATCAAATAAATTAATATATATATATATATATATATAAAAAGCTATATGGTCACCATATCGAGCGGCGCTGACCTAAATAGGCAGTGAATTAACTCGAAAGGTAAACTAAAAAGAAAAAAAAAAGATGTGAAATAAAGTGCAAAAAATGAAATGTTAAAATGGTAACTAACGTTGGTTATCTACTAAATTAAAAAAAAAAGTTAAATAGTTAGTAAGTTAGATGAAAAATAAAAATAGAAAATATGTTAGCCAACTTGACTGGCTTCGTTTAACAATGGGTGAGTATGCCAACTAAAGAGATTAACCACAAAATAAATAAAAAATAAAAAAAGTACTAAATATATACAAATATACAAGTTAGCAATGAAATGAAGTAACAAGTGAGTATAGACCACTGATTAGTTGATATACACCTTCTAGTTCCTTCATCAAGATAGGGAAGCAATCAATTGTTTTTAAATCCGCAAAGGTATTATTATTATTATTATTTTAATTTTTAAAATTTTTATTATAAATTTTTTATTTTTTATTTTTTGCATGATTTTTAAATCATTAAAGCCATTCCCCGACAACGGTATCAAAATACTTGACTAAGTCTAGAATATGGCAATCTATTAACACCCAAGTACAGGTGTGGCGAAGCAGTAAATAAAATCCGGTAAGACCGGAGTCAATACACAGGGAACAATTATTAAAACATGCAAAGTTAGGTGCTAAAATTCACCCATAGTAAAATATTATAAACAGATTAAGCCACGCTAGACACTATAGTGTTACAATGATTTTAGTTGGAACCGAAACTAACTTGTTTGAATTTTATCTTGAAAAGTACTGATGAAAATTGGACAATTATTACAAAAAATGATAATAAAAGCAAAATAGTTTAATTTGTGAGGATTGATGGTTGTATAACGATATTTTAATTAAATTAAATAAAAAATTCTTCGATCTAATTGATCTGATCACTTGATTCACCCGAAATTTCAACAGAGGTTTTGTAACTCAAATCATTGGCTTTGTCATGAGCCTTTGATTCAGAATATTAAGCTATTAGAACGAAAGTTCAACAATAATTAAATCTAGAATAATAAAATTAAACTTATAGATTCATACCATTGATTTGTGCATAGAAATTATCAAACTTAGTCAAGAATTTAAATTTTTTCAAAGATTTAGAATTTAATTACTAAGAATTGAAAGATTTTAAAGATAAAACAATGAAAACTCAATTACCTCTATTGATATTCCAAGATACTCAAATGATCTTCACAATTGACTGTAAGAATAAAATTAGCTACTCATAGTATTGAAAAGAAAAGACATGACTTGAAAAATAACTTCATAAATAAAATTTTTTTATTACAACAGAATAACGGTAAAGAAAAGCCTAAAAAGAAAAATTAATTGAATGAAAAGTTGCTAGCAAACTAACTAAAAATCTACCCCTAAAAAAAAAAAAAAATTGAGTGGAGCTCTCTCCCTCTCTTTCTCTTTGCCCTCTTTCGCTCTTTGCTCTCTCCCTCTTTTTATAACCGAAAAGAGTTTTTTTTACATATTTTTTTTCTTTCCCTCCATTTCTTCCTTCTTTTCTTCTTCCCTCTGCTTTTCTTTGTCGGCCGTCTCAGCTGCACAATATATATATATATGATAATAAGATATAATATAATATATATAAAATAAGAAATATTTTATAATATATATAAAAGTAAAAATATTTTATAATATATATATATATATATAATATACACACTCACTAATATATATAATGTACATTACCTTGCTTCATTTTGTTTGATTTTATCTTTAAGTTTGCTTAAAACTTATAAAATGTGAAAAATACTATAGTTATATAAAAATGATAAATAACACACAAATAATAACTGACATTAGCTGATAATTAGAAACTCTAATTATACTCCCTCCGTTCCAAATTACTGGTTGCTTATTCTATTTTGGGCTATTCCAAAATGCATGTTTCATTTTTAAAGTAAGACAATCAAATTTTGGGACTATTCCAATCATGCCCTTATTCAGTACGTTTAAGCCATTTCAATTCAAAGCATAATTATGAACCAAACTGTATTGAGATTAGTAAACCTCCACTGTAAATCCAAACTAATTGCCACAAATTCAAAGCATAATTAAGGATAATATAGAATCCATATACTCCTACTTTTTCTCTCAGGTTCATACAAAAACTCTACGAAATTTCAAAGAAAAAAAAAAAGAGCTCTGTCATGCTTCCAAAATTATTCCTCCACCAACTCCGAAAATTTCACATGTGTAGAATCAATGAAAAAAACTTAATACTCCCGCCCAATTAAGCAAAAGAAAAATAAGTTATTTTGTTTTTTTATTGGAAACAGAGAGTACTAACCAAAAAAAGAAGGAATGTTCAGCAAAAGAAAAAAAGGGTATACCTTTGACTAAACTCCACCAGTTTGTTGTAGATGATTCAGTGTTTTTTCCACAAGATCACGGTCACATTGGAGTTGAGTGGGAAGATTTCCATCTCTCATCAGTTTTTTTTTTTCCTATATGGGACAACTTGTAATGGTTTCCCCCATGATCCTTCATAATCTCAATCATGCAAGCTTGCAGACTTAAAAACACTCGTTTTAGACTTTTAGATGATAATTCTTCAAAAGACTTTTCTATAGCAGAAATAAGATCATCAATTGTTTTTGGCGCTTCTTGATGTTGCAAAGATTGAATTGCTCAAAAAAATTCAAGATCCATCACATTTAAGTCTGAACTATTTGGCGGTTGATTTGATAAACGAATATCAAATCCGTCCAAAGATGCAGCTTCAATAAAATCAGGATTCGATTGTTGAATATGTGGCATTGCATTGTCTTGTTGGATATAGATATTCTCGATTTCATTGCAATGTGGCCATTTCGCATGAATTGCGGATAAAATTTTCTCAATTAAACAAGAATGAATAATATCTTTGGTTACAAAAATTATTGCCTTTGTTTCTAACGTACTTGCTGCCTATTTCTTGCTACTGCGTTTAGTAGCTTCCTTGAATGTGAATGGAAAAATTCCAATCTTACCCGAAAAAAATTGATTTCAAGCTGCGTCAAACCAAGACCGAGCTACTGCAACCAAAAAACCACCTTGGTAATGAACCGTTTACTTTTGCAAATGTGCAAAGGATCTCGTTCCTTCAGAAGTAGATAATATCGCTCTGCTTCTTTGGTCATGAAAAATCATTTCTCATCAATGTGCACATAATCGTACATACTTTTGAAAACTGGTTGGTTGCCATGATCGCATGCATCGAGCATCGACAAATAAAATTGAAGTCGTGTTCTCTTAGTGTCGTCGGATAGAATGGCTTCAATGCATTTGTATGTGGCCGAATCCCACCTTCTTTAAGTCGCTGATAGAGTGTGGTTTTTGGTACCTTCAATGCTGATGATAATGATCGAAGATTGGTTCAGAGACGAAGATCAATTTCAGAAATTTGGCTGAGCTCGATTTACGCTCGCTTGCGACCAACATTTGTTGGTTGTTTAGAAGATACATCAGCCACCAACCCATTGGCAAAACAAATTTTTTCACATTTCCAAATCCGCTGAATTGTTATTCGATTAACGGAGAAAAGTGCAGCAAGCTTAGATATGGTACCTCTCTTTAGTTTTCCCTCTTTACTTTCTATCAATAGCGCATCAAAAATCGCTTGATGTTGTTGATTGTTGAGATTTCGTTTTGATCTACAGTAGATAGATGAATTTACTAATAAGGAGTCCATTTTGATTTAGAAAGAGGTGATTGATGAAAGAAGGAGAAGCAGAGAAAATTTGAGAGGAAGATATGGACAAGTGACAGAATTTTTTTTTCAACACACTACGTTTATGAGGAAAAAAAATAGAAAGGGGAAAGATCATTGGAGAAATTGTAGGAGTGATTGAGAGATGAGAATTTATACAAGTGCACTACGGTAAGTTTTGAACTTTTTTGGTAACCTGCCTATTGAAATTTTGGTCCAATTCAAAGTCACATTGATATGGCGCCTAATTGTTTGGAGGAAATTTTGGAGGCAATCACTAATGAGTTTTGGTGAAATTCGATTTCACATTGATATTGCGCCTAATTTTTAGGAGAAAATTTTGAAGGCAATCACCTAATGAGTTTTGGTAAAATTCGATCTCCACGAGTTTGATATGGCCCCTAAAAATTAGGAGAAAATTTTGGAGGTAACTAAACAAATTTTACCACAAATTTGACGTCTAATTTTTAGGAGACAACCTTGGCAGTAAAAAATTTAATGTTATAGAGATATGAAATCAAATTCTTCTACACAGGTGGCAACAATTCATAATAATTGTGACAATTCAATATAGATATGGGTTTGGAATCTAATTAGATGCATTAATCATTTATTATTGAACCTCGTAACCAAAAAGAGGGACAAATTAGGAAAGTAAACATAAATTAATGTAAAATTCTTTGACTCCATAAAAAGTTGGATTCTTCATAAGTGACCAATAATTTGGAGCGGAGGGAGTACTTTTTCAGAGTATAATCAAAGAGCTAGTTTAAATAATTTCTTTCAAAACTAAGCGTGCTTGGTAAATAAAGTTAAAAATAATTTTTGGTTTGGTAATTTTAAAATCAAACCACTTGTATGGCAGTAATTAACCCTTGACAACAACCCGCACGTATGAATTCCAAAAGTAGCCAACTGCGAGGCGTGCCCACAGTAACCAGCTCAACTTGTATTCATACCCAACTTTGGCAGAACCAATGATAGTAATGACTACATATATATATATATATATATAAATGGTGTATTCAAAGTTCAAGCTACTTCTATTGGCATCAGCAAAGCTTAAAAAGAGCCGTCAAAGCTTTTCTCAACAAGGGAAACCATTATCTAAGTGCTATGTGTCAGCTGACTCATCAAAGTTTTGAAAAAAATTTAAAAATTATTTTTTATTGGAGTTCATCCTCTAAATGATTGACTCACTTTTCTCCAAATTAGTGTCTCTAAATAATTGACTCACATTTTTTGAAATTAGTATTGTTTGGTACAGTTATTAGTCAAGTTTTTTTTTTTTTTTAAGTTTACAAGTAAAAAAGTTAAAATTTTAAAATTTTTTGAGCTTTTTTTTAGCTAAAAATAAGTAAAAGTATAAAAAAAACCAAAAAATTTTAAAAAATAACTTTTTTGTTCATAAATTTTTTAAAAAATTAGACAAAAAAAACTGTACCAAATAGACTCTTAGGCCAGTTCAAAGCTTTTGTCCATTCTTTTGGATTTATTTTTTGTTGGATACATCACGAACAGGCAGTTGGGACACACATGAGTTTATTGATTTTTGTTATGCCCTTATTTCTGTTGGCTTTTTTTTTTATTACAATTTTAAAATTAGTATTTAAGTACTTGCATGGCTCCCTGAATAAAAATTATTGAAGCCGCCTATACCTTTGGTTGACTTATGTCACATCAAAAAAAAGGTTGGGACAAAATAGTCATTTAGCCTTATTATGTTGAAATTGTGTGATGAATGAGCTCTCATGAGGAGGCACGAACTCACCATTTTAACTCTATTTGGTATAATTTTCTTTTCAGTTTTACCTACCTTTTTAGAAAACTTTTTGTTAATGACTTTTTTCAACCAAATGAAAAATCTAAAATAGACACAAAAAAAATAAAAACTCATTTAAAAAAGCCATTCCGTACAAACTTTACTCATGCGAACTTATATATTGCGTTAATCTGCATGATTTGCAAACAGTGGTAGAGTGGTGAATATACCACGACCATGTTGGCCTAGCATTAAATGATAACCCAGAAACTGCAACAGTATGACATACGGGCCATCATTGATGCCGTTAATTTAGCAAATAAATAAATAAATAAAACATGATTTCGTAAAATGAGAAGAGAGAAATATTGTACTGTATTAATTAGAAACTGTATAAATTACCCTGTGGCCATCAATTTTTTTTACAGACGTTTTTAACTAACTTTTCCCCCCTTTTTGTACTAACTTTTAATTTTGATTAAAAAAAAAAGAAGTTTAAAAGCTTAAACTGAAATTCCATAAGGAGGTTGATTTTTTGTTTAAGCTTTTAGTTTTTTTTTCTTTTACCAAAAAAAAAACTAAAACTTAATAAAAAAATAAAAAGAAGAAAAAACTAGTTAAAAAGTTCAGCCAAACTTTAGAAAATTTTACGAGTAATTACACTTTACACCTTGTTGTTTGAGTAAATATTTTATGACTCGTATATAGTTCAAAAGCAAATAAATAACTACCTTGTGATTTGGGTTTACATCCAAAAGTTGATTTTGCAATTTTGTCAAAACAAAATGTTGACATTCACAAGAGCATTTTTGTTATTTTACCTAATTTATTATGGTCATATTCATTTAAAGATAAGTCCAAATTATAAAGGAGTTACTTGTTTACTTTTAAATCACAACCGTATCATATAATTTTGAATCTAGCCATAATGGGTACAGTCCAAAATTCTATAGTTTGTGATCAATATATTTGAGCCGAAAGCAGGGGCATCAAGATAGATCCATGAATTAAATCTTAAACTTATAACTTGGATTCTTTAATTATCTTGCCTAATATGGAGAGTTTGAATAGCACAGACAATTCCCTGCATAGATAATGCTCATAATGCAATTTTTAATGGCTCGTGCATATGATGGTATGAGATCTTAAAAACGGTGGTGGAGCCACCTTGTGACTAAAGAGGGCCCTTCTCAAATTTTTATTTTTATCTATAATTTTAAATATATATTTTAATTTGCTCCCCTAATAATTTAGTGATAATTTTGCTTTTTACTCCATTGGTATTTTAAAAGTGAAGACATGACCCCTTATAATTCGGACTTATCTGCAAAATAGATGAAAACCGTTAGATTTAACGGAAATTCTGTCAAAGAGTTATTTTTATCATTTTATATTTCTAAATTAGAACATTAAAAAGACGATTTATTGAAATAAGAAAAAAAATCTCTCAAAAACAACCCTTTATTTTGGCATAAAATGGTCAAATCATCTTTTTGATATTCTAATTTGGAGAGATACAAAAATACCCCTATAACAAAATTTACGTTAAATCTAATGATTTCCATCCATTTTGTAAATAAGTCTAAATCACAGGGAGATCATGTGTTTATTTTTAAACCACAGGAGGTAATTTAATTTTGGCTAAATCATAATAGGATAAAATATAATTACCCCAATACTCTATAATGCTCCCTTAAATAATTATTTTACCCTAAAGACTTTTTATAATATATATATAATGTATATTAGGTTATATATATTATACATATATCTATGAAACTCCAAGTGTTCTATTGTTGAGTAGGAAAAACAATTTTCTTAATTTTGGTTAATGTTGCATTAATGTTGTCTCCAGATGAATTTTTGGCTCTGCCACTGATTCAAAAGCAAAATAAATTATTTATTATTATAATAATGAAATATGAGCACATGGTGCTGCATTGCATCAATTTCTCTCTTTCTCAGAAAATAACTTTGTTCCACAACATGAAAGTGAGATACAAAGAGAGAACAGTCTATTGAAGAGTTGAATGATACAAGGCTAAGGAGCATACATCATTAGAGAAGGATCCCCATGCAAAATTGGTGGATTTACAATTGGGAAACAAAAAAACAAAAAACAAAAAACAAAGTGAAAGTCAAAACACAGGTTCTAGGTGAAGAACAGAAAGCGAAAAACCCCATATAAATACCAACCCTCAGAAAATTACCCTTCATGTCCATGATCTCTGTCATTCCAATGATTTTCTCATGGCCATCTTTGGAGGGTAATGTGGGAATTACAGACTTTGTTGCAATCCTCATTGTCCTCCACCGATCACCAATGTCTCTAGCAATGTTAAGGGAGTCTGATGTGGTGCCAAGGAGGCCTCTTCTCGTGAACCCAACTGTATACAATCCATTCTCTCCTCTCCAACTGTTGGGAAAGGGCGTTTTGGGCATCCCCTCTTCAGTGAAGAAATCACTACCCTGCATTTCATACAATGTCACATATACATATAGTGAATATGATTAAAATTTATGAAAATGACTCTAACATTTTTATTCCTTTTCATTTTCGGGTCTGGCCATAAACTGAAGTGTAACAGTAGTTGATAGGTAGTGTTAACTTTGGAAAACATCTTAATTTGGATACTCCTATACAACCAAAAAATTCATAGAGAATTTATATACATAATTATATAATAAAATGAGAGCCATTTTGAAACAAATGGAAACACTATATCATCAGGAAATTCATACAAAATTTTTGTTTAGAATAATGTGGTTGAATAAGATCTTTTCACTTTAAAACAAAAAACGTTTGTCAATGTCATGATAGTTTTTATTACAAAAATATTATCGCCACATCTGATAAAATATTTTTGTAAAACACCTATCATGATGGCTCTTAATACAAAATACTTTCGGCACATCATTATGGTGGTTTTTTCTATATGAATTTTTTTAAAAGAATAGCATTTTTGTATTAATTTTGATTCTCTCTCTAGAAAGGAGCAAAAAGAACATTTTCTAGGTTTCTCTCTTGGAAAAAAAACCATACTCTAACAACATAGAATATGTCATGACAGCTACATATCATCAAACCCAACAAAAATTTCAAGTGTTTCCAAAAAGCAATTCCAGGAACTGTGAACAGTCCAAACAAATGCCATCACATTTGCTCTTTTGTACAAGAGAATAAGAAACGTTTTGTAGGGTACTGCATGCGTAAGACAGAAAGGGACAAGAGATTGATAATAAGATAAAACCAAAACTTCAAATAAAAAATAAAAATAGTCTAGTCATGCATTTACCTTGAGCCAACAAGGTACATTGCTCTTGTACCCAGTTGCTAAGATTATTGAATCAAACTCTTTTTCTTGTCCATCCATGAACTTAGCCCCATCTCTTGTTATCTCTCTCACACCTTCCATCACCTATAACAGTAACAAAATTAGCTAGAGATTGTGCTAAAAAATTGCAAATAAGCACAGAAAAATGTAAGCCCATTTAAGGTTGTGTTTGGTTGGAGTGGGTTACCTTAATTTTGCCTGACTTAATTTGGGAAAATGCTCCAACGTCGAGCACCGGGGTCTTTCCGGTGGCATTTTTTAGCTCAATTGGGCCGGTTTTCGGCCGCCGGAGGCCTAATCTGTCTGTGTTGCCTAAGGTGAAGTTGGCCACCAGTAGGAGGAGCTTGTCCACTATTCTTAGAGGTAGCCATTTGAGAAGTGCCATAGCTATTCCAAAAGTTGAGAAGCCAAACATCTCTCTAGGCAGGATGTGCAGCTGAAGCAACACAATTCGGCAAAATATCATATATAACCCTAAGAAATTTGTACTTATATACATACCTACACACAAAATGTATGATAGTAACCTTAAAACATTGAACTAAAAGGGCAATGTTATAAAATCAAGAAATTCATGTAGAATTTCTATATTGATGATCCAGTTGAACTAGAACCTCTCACTTTAAAACAAAATACGATACTTAATCATAAAAATGTAATTGTTACATCATTCTCATAAGACTTTTTGTATAAATTTTCTAGAAGAAATACATTTTTCTTGTTAAAATACTGATAAAAATAGCTTCCTAAGTACTTTCAACTGCCGAAAATTTGCTTTTGAGGCATACCCAGATAAGATTTGACTAGGAAAATGAGATTGAGCATACAAAGGAAATGTACTTGCAAAAAATGTAATGAACTTACAGTGTTTCTAACCACCATATGAGGGCTTGCATTGTATCTACAGAGGTCCAAGCTGACCTCCATGCCCGAATTTCCACACCCAACAACCAAAACCCTCTGATTTCTGAAGTCTGAACCAGACTTATACATACTTGTATGCACCACAGCTCCCTGAAACCTCTCAATCCCTGCAATTTCCGGTATGGCCGGCTCGGCATTTTCGCCAGTGGCAATGATAAGCCACCGGGAAATATACTCACAATCTTGAGTTTGGACCCTCCAAATCCCAATACTTTGATCAAACTCTGCCCTTTCCACCACTTGTTTGAACCTTGGCTCAATGGAGAAGTGATTAGCATATGACTCCACGTATGATATGAACTGACGCTTAGTTGGGTACTTGGGAAAATTTTCCGGGAAACCAAACAAGGGAAGTTCGCAAAACTGTTTAGGAAGGTGGAGTTTGAGACGATCGTATGTTCTTTGTTGCCACAAAGAAGCTAAACAGTCGCTTCTTTCAAGAATCAGAGATGGAATTCCATTGTCCTTGAGGCAAGCTGAGACTGCTAGGCCAGAGGGTCCAGCTCCTACTATGATAGGTCCATCAACCCACAAGAACTTTGGCTGATTATCCTCTTTTTCTTTGCAAGAACCCATGTGGAAGAACCCCAAGAAAAGCAAAGAAAAGGAAAGAAAAAAGTAGAGATGAGCGAGCCTCTGTTTCTGTTAAACCCACCCCCTGTTTTTTTCACTCTGTAAAACTCTCTTTCTTTCCTCTGTTTTCCCGAGAAAGTGTGCACTGCATGGAGTAGGAATTTAAAGGACAGAGTTGGGTGAGTGAAGCAAAAATGTTGTGGGTAGAATCAATGAGCAGCGAATGGGAGTGTGTTCTGAGGCTTTTAAATGCATAGAATGCAGAGATACAGAGTGAGAGTAAACAGAGTTTTTTTGTGGGAAGTGAGAGATGGAGAGAGAATTTGAGAGAGAGAGAAGGGGGTGTAATGGAGGCGTGAAGGTTAAGGAAAGGATTTAGTTCTCTTTCTCAAGGTCCTTTCTTCTCAGCCTCTCTCTGCAGAGTTTGGGGTTGCCTATGGGCAACGGGCAAAGGGAAGATTTAAATACATTTATGCTTCACGCAGAGAAGAATTTATATTGGTGTTATTGGCATATCGCACTCGCACTTTGTAGTACTTATAACACGCGCCAAATCACTAACTGGCATTTGGCATATAAAATCTAGGTGTGCATGTATCCGTTCAGTTCAAGTTAGAGTTAAATTTATAATCGGTTCTCAATTTTTAAACTTTTGTGCCAACTCAAGTTGGTTTAGGTTGACCACGAATCCACTCGTGGACAAGTCCATTAAAAAAATTCCATTATCACCATAATGCAACATAGTAAAGACCTATTTCATGAAATAATCATGTGTAGAGGTGTTTACATAAATCATAATGGTAACTAATGACTTTGAAACAAGGTAATCAAACTATAAAATTCATAAGATTTTATTTAAAATATATAAAGGGGTCAGGTCTTGGATTGGGTAAGACTACAAAATTACTATCTCAATAAATGAATTTGTTTAGTCAATTTTACAAAATTTTGAACTTAGAATCAAATCGAACCAAAACTTTGTAAGAGTTGAACCTTGGTTTGGTTCGCGGGAAACTCGGGCCTTTTGCACGTTGGAGAGAGTGTGTGAATAAGGTGCTGTCCATGTTCAATAATTTTTTATGCTTACTTCAAGCTAATGGCACAATGAGACTAGTGTCAACTAGAGGCCGAAGGTTGTTAGGTTAGGGAAAGAGACTTCATAACGATGCAATTTGTGTAATATTAAAGTTTTGGAGGCAAATACAGTTTTAATAAGGGACTATGAAAACTATTTTGGCTCCTTTTGGATTTTGTACTTCTAATTCCATGTTTGTACAATATTGTGTTATATAGTTCTAGTGATAATTTTTTGGGAGGGAATTGAAAATGCATTTTTGTTCTAATTTCCTATCACTACTTGTGTGGAACATGAATGGTTGAATTTTGATTAAAGGACTATCACTTTAATGTGATGGGAAGGCTTTAAGGGGGCAACTAGATTCCCATTGTAAGGATGGAGTTGTTGTTGCATAGATGGGAACAACCTTTGCTTCCTCCCATGGACTCAAACCCATATCTCCTTTTTGGTTCCACCCAATTATACATACAATAGAGGAATAATGCTCTCTCTCTCTCTCTCTCTCTCTCTCTCTCTCTCCATATATGATACATGGCTCTCAGAGAGTTTTTTTGTTTTACCAAATTTAAGTAGATTGGAAACTTGACTGCGTTTTATTGTTTTCTCAGTTTTAGTTTTTTAGACATCACTTAAATCTTATTTGATAAACTAGTTTTAAAAACTATTTTCACAAAGATTGTATTTTTGTAAACTAGTTTGAAGCCTATTTTTGAATTTTTTTTCTACAATCACATTACTTTTAAAACAAAAAGTTAGTTTTCAAGTTTTAAAACTCCATTTCAACAAGTTACATGGTTCTTTTTAAATTGTTTATCAAAACAATATAGTATCGTGAATTTTGTTTTCAAAACCCGATTTCAACTGAGTTTTTGATTAAAAAACTCACCCCTCCCAAGAAAAAAATAAAAAAAAATATAATGGGGATCATAAGTTTGTATCTAAATAATGTGTTGGAAATGTTTAGGTTAGGTACATGAGAGCAAAACGAGGAAGGTAAAAAAGACAAGAGAGCTGGGAGTGGATGAAGCGTAATGATATCAACTACCTCATCAAACAATACTATTATGCCGTGGATAGAAGGATCTAGGAAGATTGTGTTGACCTAATATGCATATAAAGATCTAGAATAGAGAGAGAAAATCTAGGGTTAGGACATTCTCGGAATATGTACTTTAGTCGTCAACCCACTTCTGGTGCTATATATTGTCTTTCATTGTCTTTTCCTTTCTTTTATTTATGTAATTATTGTTCTTTCATTATTAGTCGTTGTTATTCCAGTGTTGGTGCTATTACTATTGTTACTGCCTCTTGCCGTACACAATTATTCCATATGAGCCAAGTCCCGAATTTACTAAAACTATTCAGGTCACTCTCTTGTCTCATATCACCATGTTTTATATAAAAGAGAGTGAGCAAAATTTTACATTATTTGCTTACAAAAGCCATCATCTATATAATTTTTTGGACAACCCTCTCATTTTAAGTCGGTTTTAAAGTTTAATTAGGCCCATTAATTCTAACATGATATAAGAGTTAGGTTCCAAATGAGGGTAGGCGTAGGACCTCTCGACTTACTCATCAACACCCATCACGTGAGAGAGGATGTGAACGAAATCCTGCATCGCTTGAATACAAATGTCATCATCACCTTTATAAATTATTCAATTCACAAATGAGCCTATTCCAAAATGACTCAATTCACAATTTGGGACAACAAAGCTGTCTCTAATAAAGAGAAGGTTAATCGCCAATTAGAGTTGGTAAGAATCAGACCATAATTATCAGAACTAGACTGGATCGACAGTTTAATTAGGAATTGAATCTTGAACCGGTATGGTACAATTAATTTATAAAAAATATATGTGAATCAGGTTGAACCGATTAACTATGGAAGGTCAAGATTAGAATTTTTTTTTTTTGTGCCTTCTGTTTTTCTAATTTCTAACCTATTGTAGTTAGCCCAATCTGATGTGATTTCACTCTGAAGTCCCAAGCCCAATCAGGCGAGAAAATATTGGATACAATAGTGGTACGACGTTATCATGCTGATGTAATACAACAAGCCAATAACATATAGCCATATGAGTGTTTGAAATTCTAATAATTAGAAGTGTTAAATTTAACACTCTTAATGATTAGGATTTACATGATTATGTAGCTATGTATTATTGATTTGTTGTAACATATCAGCATGATAACGTAGTACCACTGTTATAGTTAATATTTTTTTCCAATCAGGCATAATAAAAGCTGCCTAAGCTTACGTAATTTTGAGGTTGGGTGTGAATTTGTTGGCTAGGGTATTATAGATCTTTTATTCTATGTTTGGATCTAAGAAAAATTAAAAAAAATAAAAGAAAACTGAACTTATATAAATTCATTTGTTATGGGTAAGGAAACCCAAAAAAAAAAAAAACAGATTTTTTGGACAAATTTCTATTCATTTTTTTCTCATTTTTCTACCTAATCAATTAAAATTATAAAAAAAAAGGTTTCTTTCACTTCATTTTCTTTACATGTGTTTTCTTCACAAATCTAAGATACAAGCACAACATTAATACAAGCTTGCAACTAGCTGCACTAAGAAAGAGAAAATGGTCACGAAAGGTGAATTCTGCTTATCTAGTTTGTTATATATTCATCTCATATTTTCTCTTAACGAGCCGAGATATTGCTTTATGTTCTGTTTCCCAAACTTACCGTGGCTACTTTTTCAATAATAAAATATATTGTTAGTAGAAGTATTTTCTTTTTAAGAAAAAGAAATTTTTTCTAAATATGCATAAGGAGAGAAAAAAGTATAGTTTGAGAACAATAGACTCCAAGCACCCTCCCCGATAATATTTTCCTTTTTTTTCTTCCTTTAATGGGTTGTCCAAATAGAAAAAAAAAAAAATTCAAGGTTTCTTGTACTGTACTTTAGGTTGTTTTTTGTTTTCTGGAAAGAGAAACAGAAATGAATGAAATATGATAGGTACAAGAAAGAGAGGGAAAACATAATTATTGAAAACATAATTGTTTTTTTTTTCTTTTTTTACACAGATAGAACAGAGAGAAAGTTGAAAGAAAATAAACACGAAATAATTGTAAAGAAAGTAAGATACAAAAAAATGAAAGGGTTCACGAAAGTTTACATTTTTTTTTTAATTACCAATCTTTTCACTTCTCAATTTAGAACACAAACAAGAAAACGTTAAAAGAAAAGGAAACATATATAATTTATATTACTCCAAAACATAAGTAATGGAAAATAAATTATGTATAGCATTTTAAAATAAAAAATTGTATAGTAAAATAAATTAAGTTATTCAAACTTAGCTCGTATTTGACTAGTTAAAAACTTGTTTGAAATTGATTAATAATGTAAATAAGTCAAACTTAAATACATTTTAAAATTCGTTAACTAAATGAGCTCAGCTCGATAAATTTATATATACTAAAAAAATTTAAGTTACTCAGACTCGCCTTAATTAAAATTCATTTGAGATTGGTTTGGAAGCTAAACAAATCAAGTTTGAATATATTTACGAACTTGTTAAGATTTTTAAATTAAAATTGAATAACACACTACTTAATTTTACTTAATTCTACTTAGTTTGTTTATAACTCTAAGTGCTCTTGAAGAAGTGCCATATTACTCATGGTAAGTGTAATCCAAATAGAGACATCAGACCACTTTGAGATCTTAGTAGACGGAATAAAACCCACTCTATTATGTGAAGAGCAAAAATGTGAGTAGCAGAAAACGTAACGTTGTGCTCGAATAATTCTAAATAATTTCTCCTAGTACGGACCCGTGGTGAGGTTTGCCTTAGGTATGTCCGGCACGCACGGGCTTGGTCTTGACCTCAGCCTACCGTCATTCCTGAAAGTCACGTGGCCCTGACTGGACCTACAATCATCCAATCAACGTCTCAATATCGACGACGCACTTTTCTTCCACGTAGGAACCACAGACTGAAATGACCAGAAAGACCCTGACACTTGGACGGTGATAGCTAACATCATACGGCGCAAAGTGAAGTGACCACTAATATGTTGAACAAGGCCCTGATTTGACGGTCGGGGGTTATTTTCGTCATTGAGAAATGGGCACATGTCATTTAATTCCCAAATATGGAAAAGATTTTTGACCGGAAGTGTAAACTGTCGATGGTTCTCCATAATTTTGGGCCGTCCGATGCTACTCAAAAGTCGCAGCACACGGACTACGAAGTTCATCGACGGCTGCGCCTGCATTAGCTCGGACCATTGATGTAATGCTGACATGCTTGATTGGGCCTCGATTACTTTTGATTTTGTACTTCAATTTTCATGTGCGTACGTGGTGACATCACAAGAATATTATGTACAAAAGAAAAAAAAAAATTTTTGTTTTACGATTTTACCTATTTTTGAGTCATAAAAAATGTGTGACTCACACAAATTTTGAAGTGGGTTAGTACCCTGAATTAACCTTCATGAATAAAGTTTTTATAATCACTTGTTCGAAACTATGTATGAGTGAATGATAAATGAAAAGTGTCACTCATAGTCGCGGTTGTTGGTCACTCTTCACGTGATGTGTATCATATTAAATGAGTTTCACTGATAGTGAGACATATTTGATGTGACACACGTCACGTAAAGAGTGTGAAACTTGAAGGATGAAAGGAGAAGGAAGAGTAAAATATTATTTGCTTTCTTTTTATTTAGTTTTGTAAAAAAAATAAAAGAAAAGTAAAGAGAGAAAAAGAGTTTAATTTAAAAAATTTCTCTCATTTTTTCTTTTCATTCCCTCTATTAGTGGAATCAAAGAGGGAAGAAAAAGCAAAAATAATTTTCCGTTCCTTTCTTTAAGTTCTAAACACGCTATTAAAGTGTTCATCAGGACCATGTTAAAACTTGGGTACAAGGTTTTATCCCGCATAAGTTTATTTTGTAAAATCTTTAATGGATTTATATACTGTTTTCTTGGAGTTGGGTTTAGAGTTTGGACCCCAAAGGGCACTAAAGTTTTGTGGAAGGGGAAGAACTTACCCAACCATGGGTCCACCACACATGCCCACACGTGATCTTAACGTGTTACACCTAACCGTTGGATGACACTATTTAGCTGATGACTTTTTTGAATAGTCATTGCATAGTCCATGACCAAGAGTAGATCTACTAAGGGGCAAGTGGAGCAGCTGTCCCACTAACTTAGCAACTCTCACTATTTTTTTTTAAAAAAAATTCTATTTATGTTTATGTGACCCTAATTTATAATATGTTGTACTGCTACTAGTAAATTTTAACACTAACATTTGCTCCACTAAATTTACTACCTTGTACCAAAAAAATAAAAAAAACTAATATTTGCATTTGCTCCCACTAAATTTACTAGTCTTAAAAAAAATAATGTACTGGCACCTCATTTTTTCAACTAAATTTCACCGACCGCTCACCGTTTATAAACAACACAATCACAGCCCTTTCCAAAAGCAGATTGCGTAGATTTCTTTTCTTTCATAGGCTATAATGTATCACTTTCAAAATAGGAAAAGTTATAGGCCATTTGTAAATAAAAAAATTTGTGATTTGTGGCAATCAGAGATCAATCTTTTGATTTTGTAGGTATTCATAATTTTGTAAAGGATATAATTTTTTATATATAGCCTTCGTATAAAAGCGGTGCCTCCTGTTTTGGTGTATTTAATATAACCATCTCTTTGCTTAACAAACAAAATAGATTGTCAATTAAGAAATAATTTCATGAGGGCTTCTATGTAAGTTCCGTCCTTACTGAACAAAAATGTTGAATCCGCTTCTGTTCTTTGACTATTAGGAACAACACAATAATGTCTATAAATACACATTAATTCTGCAATTTATTTCATTCGTTTTTCTTAAAAGGTTTCTATTGCATTGAGAGAGTCCATTACTATTAGGTTGGATTGCATTGCTTCTATGTGTGTTGTAAATTATTGTATCTTGAGATACAGATGTTCACTTCAACTGTAAGCACCACTATGGTGGCAAACTTTGTCTTAAGGATATAATATTAAACAATAGCCTTGATCAAGTTAATAATTACTTAATGCAATTATGTGTAGTTCCAGATCACAGCATGTTAGTATTCTAATATTTTGCTTAGTTAATATTCAGTTTTTGCAAGCTTGTATGCTTTACTCTTCAAGTTTGCTTTCTATTTCGGATTACAACAACACTTATGTACACGGTTTATAACATTTTTAACTGAAATTTAGTATTTTTTAATTTGTAAGGGGTGTTTATTTTATTTTGGCCTTTTTTTATTTATGGAAACTACCACTAAGAATTAATATAAAAAAAATACTACTTAAAAAGGTCAGTTAGTAAAAAAGCAAATTTCAATTGAATTACGATTTTGACATTCAAATAATAAAATTTTTTTATATGGGCTATTAATCAAATTTAACAATTAAAATATTTTTTGTTATAACAACATCCAACTATGCGAACAAAAAATATTCAAACATTAATCTTTATTTGTGAAATGTAAGAACTTTAAAAAAAAAAAAAAGCACCGATAAATGTACCAATGAAATAGCTTTTCTAGCCAATTAGAGAATCACATAAAAAAGGCAAATGATTTCCAATTATATACTTAAAATTAAAAAAAATCCTGTCATTGGTTTGACTGAATGGTTCACACAAACCCTACACTGCCATAATGCCATTTGCAGAATTGCCACTAGCATGGGTGTTCAGAATACCAAACAACTATACACTAAAGTTATACTTAGATTTTAGTTTTGTCGAGGGAAAGGAAAATAAAAGGGTAATAAAATTATTTATGCATATTTATTTTCTTAAGAGAAATCACACAACAAATAAATTTGTTTAAACAAATACCTTTTCATTTTCTGTTAGTTTTCCTAACTTCACCAAAAAATAAAAGATTTTAACTTCTTTCACTTCACTTTTTCCTATATTTCCTTTTTCATTTTTTTTTTTACAAATCTAAGATCCAAACATAATGGAATTAAAAGAATTCACCTAAAAAATTAACCTACTTTATCTAAAAAAAAATTATCTTTGTTATACATTTCGTATTGCAAAATAAAACTATATAGAAGGTTTTCTCCACAGCAAAAATAAAAATAAAAATAATTATAATTGGAGTAATAGTATCTCTCCATTCCATTGCTTACTTCATGTCTATCACTTCATGGAGACTATTAATCATATTTTACATAAATATTAATTTTCTTCACTCTAACTAGGAGTTAGATAGGGAGATTTTCATTCAATTAATTGAGAAGTTGACACATTGTTTAAAATAAAAATATAAGATCAGAGGCAATAACTAATGCATTTGCGTAAAAATATATAATTTATTAAAATCAATGGAACCATTCAATATATATATATATATATAGTAGCGGTGGGCAGTGATACGGAGAGGTCGACCAGCTCCATTTCTTGTTGGTGTAAAAAGGGTTTCAAGTAATGGATGCTAAATCTTTTGAAGACATTTTAGGTATTAAATGCTAACCAAACAATTCGTTTATGTTCATGAATGTCTCTTGGTATCTCCTTCTTTCAATTTTTTGGAGTAAACCTTAAACAACTTTAATCAAGTTGATCATGAGGAATGTTATTTTATGTAATTTTAGCATATTGTTAGTTTAACAAGTCACGTTTAAGCTGAGTTTAAAAAACTTTAAAAATGTCTTCAAGTGTGGCTTATGTCATGTACTCAAACTCACACAAAAAATAGTAAAAAGAGCAAGAAATACAAGTGAGCACTTAAATAACAAGCTCAGTATTGATCAGTGATCCACAAAAGAGATAAACGCAAAGGATAACAATATTTTTTTCTCAAAAGCCAAAGGCCAAATGCCAAATATTTATTCACTCACAAGATGATTTAGACTACAAGACTTTGAGTTCTAAGAAAAAGCGTGCAAAACCCTCAAGCTATAAGATAAATTCATAACAATTACAAAAAAGAAAAACACAAGTTCCAAGTAATTAGGGAAGAGATGTCTTGACCAAGATCAACATAATCTGATAAGAGGATATAAAAGCTTAAAAGACAGTTATTAGGACTCCAAATATAGAAAACTAAAGTACGTAGAGTATAAGGAAATGTGTGGATCAAAAGCAAGAGAAACCAAAAGTTAAAAAATTCTAAGTGTAACATTCAGCCTAGACACACTTCAGTAAAATAATCAAAACTCCTTTTAAAGACCTTCAAATGACATGCAGTTCCATGTGTTGAAAACTGAACTCACAGTTGTTCGAATCATATAAAATTTGACTAAAGTAATAGGTCCAATAAATGTAGTTTTAACTGCAAAATTACTCCAAAATTAAAGACTGCAACTATCTACTCTGTTTACTGCAATTGTCTTCTCCCCTTTCTTTGGTTTCAAAAATGGGACACTAATACTAATAAACTTAACTATGTCAGTCTCCAGTATTAAGAATGAGTTTTTAGTGAGTTGAACATAAGTCAAATTTGAAAAAGCTTTGGTTTCTTTTGGAGGCTAATACTAATGTCAGAAAATATTTCTTTCCTAGCTTTGCTATCTTTCACTTTACTTTTAGCTTATTCGCATATTCACAGAGAGGCCAAGGAATGTCTACTTCTCAGCTTTGCTTTCTCTCAGTAATCTATGATTCTATTGCATATCTTCATGATGTGGCCCAGAAACAATGGCTTGGTGGAACAAGAAACTCAGCATTGGCTGTATATTCTGATACAAATGAGCTCAGATCAGTCATGACCACCTTCCCTTTCCAGAGAAATATTCATTGGCAATATGGTGCATTTGGTACTTGGAGAGAAGTGCAACTCAGAATCCACCAATGATCTTGCAATCCAATCTTACACGAATCATAGTTCTTACCACCAATCATGTTAGAAATATCAGGGACAAAAGATCTAGCTAGACTAAGCCCATCCATCATTTATAGACTTGACCACCTCCCCTGCTAGGTCCACCCAACCCCGTTCATCATTTATAGGGTTTGAGTATTTTTTTAGGCTCGATTATATTAATGGGTAGGCTTAAAAATTTTGCTTAAAGTCAAGCCCGTCCGAAGTATATGTAAACTAATATATTTATATATTTTAATATATTTATGTAATTAGATTTAATATTATTAATCATTATTTTTAGGGGAAAAATTAATTTTTATCTTAATTAATACATTTATATTAAAAAAAATTGGGTTAAAAGAGGGGGCATGGGTATGTAATTTTTATTTTGGGCGAGTTTGGAGTTTAGTTTTAAAGCCAATGAAAATTATTTTTAGTATAGATTCGGCCTGACCAATATTCACCCTTAAGACACACGAAAGATCACAAAACAATCATTGTAAAGCATATTATATGCAATATGGTTTAGTATTCAAAATTGCACACCTTTCTGAATTTTTGTACACCTTGTATTGATGACATGGGAGAGAAAACAAAAGAAGAAAAATTAAAAACATAGAAAAATTGCAATGAATAAAATTCCCTCTGCTATCCAAAGGTTGTGCTTGGAAAACCAACATCTATACTAATGCCAATAGAAGAGGAGAAGAGATTGTTGTTCTCCCTTAAAATTGGAATAAAAATAGTTTAAGATGCAAAAAAATACTTCAATTACTGAGGAGGCATTGTGCTTGAAGATAGACGGAGTCAGGAATTTACTTTGGGAGACAAACAAAATAATTGTTGCAAAAAAGTTTAAAAAAATAAAAGAAGTGAGAAACAACTCAAATTAATATCAATTGAAATATGAGTTTGACATTCAAACGATAACAAAATTAGTATATGGGCTATTAATCAAATTTAAAAATAAAAAATTTTATTTTTATAACAACATCCAACTATGCGAATAAAAAATATTCAATAATTATTAGTGAAATGTAAGATCTTAAAAAAAAAAAAAAAAACACACGGATAAACTTACTAAGGAAATAGCCTTTTTTTTTTTTTTTTAAAGCCAAGTAGAGGGTCATATAAAAAGGCAAATGATTTTCAATACTAAATCAAAAATTAAAAAGTCCTTGAATTGGTTTCCTACGCTGCCATTCACAGAACTGCCACTACCATGGGTGCCCAGAGAATTAAATAACTATACACTAAAGCTACATTTGAATCTTAGATTTGTGAAGAAAAAAAAAAAAATAGGAAAAGGAATGGAAAAGGATAAGGAAAAATAAAGCGAAAGAAGTTAAAGTCTCTTATTTTTCGGTTGAGTTAGGAAATTAAAAAAAATGAAAATGTGTTTGTTTAAGCCAATTTAGGGAAAAGTTAGGGAAAAATAAAGTGAAAGAAGTTAAAATCTTTTTTTTTTTGTTTGAGTTAGGAAATTAAAAGAAAATGAAAATGTATTTGTTTAAACCAATTTATTTTTTGTTTGATTACTCTTAAAAAAATGAATATGTATAAATAATTTTATTTTCCTTTCCTTAGACAAATCCAATATCCATAAGAGTTTTCTGTCAAATACTATCATTCCCCCCGGGCCCGTCCTGCTCCATCCATGTGCTAGAACTTAACCTACTATTTTATATGAATAAAAAAATTAACCTACTTAATCTCAAAAATTTCTTTCTCCATTCCATTAATTGAGAGCTTGAGATTAACCTACTATTTTCTTTTCAGGTATTAAATGCTAACCAAGCAATCGTTTATGTTCATGAATGTCTCTTAGTATCTCCTTTGGATGGGGGAAAAAATTAATGATCCTAAAATTGTATTTGAGTTTGACTTGATTATCTTTCAAGTCAATGTCGAACGAACTTTAATCAAGTTGTCTTCCTTGTTTACTGCAACTGTCTTCTTTTCTTTTTGTTTCCGAAAAAGCTTGGTTTCTTTTAGAGAGCCCTACTTGGAGGGTATTGCTTGCTGTCAACAAACTATGATTCTATTGCATGTGCACATCTTCATGCTGTGGCCCAGAAACTTTGGCATTGTGGGACCAGAATCTAAGCATTTGGCTGCATATGTATTCTGATACAATGAGCACAGTTCAGTCATGGCTACTTTCGCTTTTCAGAGAAATAGTCATTCGCAATTAATGTAATGAATTTTGTGCTTGGACAGAAGTGCAACTTAGAATTCTTACACCAAATCTTAGTTCTTGCTACAGATCATGTTAGAAGTAACAAGGACAAAAGATTGTAAAGCATATTCTATGCAGTATGATCATGATCAATGGCGATTTGTGATCCTCAAACAACAAGGCCCCACTCTTGGATTCAAAAGAATATTGGGGATTCTATGGTACCAGAGTGTTGGGGGAATATGCTCTTCAATGGTGTATCTAGATCACTGAAATCTTTTAGCTCTAGCTCTAGCAAGCTAGCTAACTTATATCACAGTTTGGCGCATTATATATACTAGTGGCTGCTTTCAAAGTGGGATGCTTGCTATTCCATTTGACTGTTGGACAATGATTCTAAATGGGTAACAGCCAAAACCTAGCTGCACTGCAAGTCCTTCTGAAATTTTCATGGACATTCATTCCTCTAGAGATGATGATGATTATGATGATCACTAGCAAACACAGGACAAAAAGTTAGATATAGAGGACTTGCAATGCAGTGAGGTTTGGGGTCTCAGAAGTTCGCATGGAGAGGCTTGACAAGTGTAATACGTATAAGAATATACATATTAATTACGTACCTTTTGCCTGTGAAATATGTGAAGCTACCTTCGAATAGATGTTCAGAATGTGATGGCAGTATAAACTTGGCTTTGGACAGGTGAAGTCTGGTTTTGACATGAAGAACTAGATAATATTTGGGTATTGCATGTAATTTTTATTTTTATTTTTTGCATAGAGTGTCCAGGTCTTTGGCCGATTACTTTTTTAAGCTTATGCAGAAGCACCGTCACATGAATCTTGTAAATTTTATGTATTGTATGACTGATGGTTGACTACAAGGGAGAATGTGGAGGGATTAAACTTAAAATCTTATGCTTAGCTTGAAACCAAGCCGACCATTGAACCACACCTTGTGGTTAGGTATTGCACGTATTTGATGGGGCAATTTAATAAAAGAAAATGCTATTCCTGTAAAAAAATTGTAAAGAAAATTCTACAGGAATAATGTGTCAATGACAATTTTAAAGTTAAGAGCTAACGTAAAGGTTACTTCATTTTAAAGAGAAAGAATCTCATTCAATCATACCATTGTGTACATAAATTTTGTACTAATTTTATGATTGTAAAACTTAAGAGTTTGTCATTAATCCAACCAGCCTATACAATGCTTTTAGTAACTAAGAGGTTGTCATTGATTGAAGTAGCCTATTCAAATAAGTGGGGACTCATTAAAGTGGTTCAGCAGAAGAAGCCATAAGGCAGAAAGGAACCCGAGTCTGAACAAAATAGTTCCATGCAGCCTTTATTACTGGAAACATCGCACGCCTTCCCTTCTAAATTCAACTCCCTTGCTGATGAGCTATCTAAATTATGTCAGGATTATACTCTTTTTACTGTTTATTTTAGCTTTGGACAAAAATATCTTTCAGATTCCTCCCATCATGATTTGCCTCTCCTCTCTCTCACGCTTTTAGATGAGAAGGTGGGGTTAGCTCAGCAGCACTCCCAATCCATAGTTGTAGTCATAAATTTGACTTACTCTTTCTATTCGAAAACTCAAAAAAGAAAATGTACATATATAGGGACACGGAACTATAGCTAGATTGTGAGAGGCTATAGCTCCCCTATTTTGACAAAATTGCATTTAGGCCCTATAAATCTTTAGGTATTTAAATAAGAAAGTGTATGTTAGCCTCCAAAAGGTTACAAAAAATTTTCTTTGACTTTCAAAATTTAAGAATGTTTTACCTTAACTCCTAGCAAAATTCAAAATTTTTTATCTTGACCTTTCAAAACTTAAGAGTTTTTGCCTTAACCCCGCAAAAAAATCCAAAAAATTTTGTATTGACCTTCCAAATTTTAAGATATTTTATCTTAACCCCTCAATAAAATTTAAAATTTTTTACATTGACCTTTCATGGGCATGCACTACAAAATTTTTGGTTCTATTCTTGCACATATATATGTATATCTATATAATAAAATGCAATTTTTTTTAAAAATGTCTACTTCACATTTGTATCTAACGGCTCAAATTCAGTTTTGAATTGCATTCAATGGTTGAGATCAGTTGAACTTTTTGTCCCAAACTTAACTCCAGTCCAAACAAGTCATGTGGGTCCCATGACTTGTAAAAATCTTCTAAAACTTTTTTATTGTTGTCTGGACAGCCTTTTAAATTTGATAAATCATGCCTTATTGCATAGGCCAGCCCAAACAATTCATTTAATTTTTCACATTTATATTCAAATGTTTTGGCATATTTTTCACATTCAATTTATTAAAAGTTAAATAAAATATTTTTTTGGGAGTGCCATAGGCACGAGTCATATCTAGTATATGTTAGACTATTCTAAATTGAGCTAACATTAATTATGGTTATTTTTCTAAACACGGGTTGAACCTAGGTTTGGATGAGACAAACATGATAAGTCCAATAAGGTTGTGATCTATCATGCATGGGCTAGTGTGTACCTATTCAATTAATGTGGTTTGACAGAATTTAGTGTGGGCCTGATTAGTCAATTGAGCCCTTTATGAAGGGGCCTAATGTGACTAGGGTTTTAATATATATAGAGGCTAAGTCCTTTCTTTTCCCACCATCAGACTGTTTTTCATAAAATTTCATCAGAGAGTGGGTACAGAGAGGACGACTTGCCACTAATACGTGTTCTTTAGGATTATAATCGCTGCTTCATTGAGGTCAATTAACTATGGAGTAAACAGGTAAGTTTCACATCCTTCTTGAATCTTGAATCTTGAATCATGTTGATATTCCTATATTCACATATAATTCATGGTCATGTTTTATGATTGATTTTATGCTTACATGTGGTATCAGAGCCTAATATGTATGGTTTAGGGACTCATTGTATGATTTCAAGTTAATAAACTCGATTATGAGTTGTTAAACACGAAACTTATGTGATTTAATCTGGACAATACAATAATCCTTTTTAAATTCTTTTAGAGGGCTTTCATTCCTCTCGAAACAACGAACATTTTGATGTAAAGATCGTAACTTAACTCGATTTGTTGAGATAGATCTAAGGTTTTGAAGTTTTGGGTCAAAACTTGAATTTTTTGATAAAATCGTTTAATATGTTATGGTTTTATGTATATTTTTGCATTAGATAACATATTATCGCTTCTGGGATGCATACGAAAATTTTTATACAAGTTTATGCTAGAAAAAATTAAGTTTTGAAACCCTAGCCGCCAAAGCCAAAACTAGGGTTCTTGAAAACCCAATAAATCTTTTGTTCTACCCCTTAAAACCATCATAAATGTAATCATTGATGTCAAGTTAGCTTATTTATGTGGTTAAATTGCATAAATCATGCCTAAAATTGTCGGATTTAGCCAAAAAACAATGGAACTGGATCATTTTTCCAGCGACCGGGTATGTTTTGTAGAAATCTGAGTCGGGTTTGACCCGACGGGTAAGGAAGATGACCAGGATAAGTCAAGGGACGCCAAACAAAGCCCACTCTCGGCCTATGGAAAGTGTGGGCCCGTGAGACAGATTTTGGGATTGGTCCAAAAATGAAAAATGTTCCTCTTGGATTGAAGATACCAAATATTATTTTTCTGTAATTGTTAGGGACTGTTTCGTATTTTTAAGGCCAAAAAAGTGTATTTTTTTGCATTTTCTCAAAAATCGTGCACAAATTTTTGAAGATTTTTTATAGGTAACATGTTTTCGACATTCTAAACATCATGGAATATTGTACTCTCTTTAGTTTGATACAGAAAATAATAATTGCTTTCCAGAGTTCTTTTTTTGACTTATTTTAGGGGTGGGTTTTTTTTTGCGTTTTCTTGAAAACCGTGTGTACTTCTTGGGTAATTTTCTATAGATAACTTGTTTTCAACCTTATGAACCTAATGGAGATGAGTACTCTTCATGGAGACTCTTATGTACATTATACTCTCTCTCATAAGTCCTTTTAGGTGCCTAAAATCGTCATTTCAGATTGGAAATTGCAATAAATGGTTTTGATACATGGTTTAGGCAATGTATATGTGATCGTAGGGTGCATTTGGTTATGTGCCCATAAGGATGTGATTGTAGACATATTGGTATGCTAGATGTGATGTAGGGCAATTTTATATAAAGTGATGTCATGATAAGAATTTTGGATTGAAATGGGTGCTACTGTCCAAAGGGGTACATTCATTAGATCTAATTTTCTTGCATATGCTATATGACTATGTCCATTGTGTTATTGCATACAATCGCCTGCCCAAAGGGGGTTATTGTGTGCTTTAATGACAAGGATGTGATTTAGCAAATGATCCGAGAATGCCTAGTTTTGAAAATTTGTCTGCCCAAAGGGGACTTTTTTTTTTCAAATGTTTAAGCGATCTTATATGGTAGTTAGCTGAAGAGGGTCTCATAGCATGTTGAACTCTCTACCCAAAAAGGAGACGGCAATGATGCACTGGGGTATCCCTATTATTTATGCTTGGTAAAATTGTTGCCCTTATCTTGCTGATATATTGCCTTCTTTTGTTTGTTGCCATAACAGCTTCCTTTGTAGTTAACAACAATAACACCACTGTTATGCTGTTGAATGGTTCGAATTTTAAGAAGTGGAAGCAAGATATAGAGCTTGCTTTGGGTATTGTTAATTTGGATTTAGCCTTGAGAGAACTTGAACCCGCTGAACTTACTGATTCTATTACTGCTTCTGAGAAGGAGTTATAGGCAAAGTGGGACAGATCCAACCTACTCAGTCTCATAGCTATCAAGAGATCCATCCCTGAGCATCTATTGACGGGCTTGCCTGAGACCAATAATGCCAAAGTGCTGTTTGAGGCTATAGGAAAGAGATATCAAGTATCTAGCAAGGCTGAGACTAGATCCCTGATGAATGAACTCACGAGTTTAAGATGTGATAGCCAGAGTGGGGTAAGAGAATATGTTTTGAAACTTGTTTTTCTCCAATCCAAACTTAGAGGTCTGAATGTAACTCTCCAGGATGATTTTATTATCCATCATGCTCTTAATACTCTTCCACTAGAGTTCAGCTAGATAAAGACCGCCTATAACACCCAAAATGAGTCTTGGACAGTGAATGACCTCATTGCCAAATGTATCTGAGAGGAAGATAAGCTTAAGAAAAAGAAAACTGAGTCCACCTTACTTGTTTCTCATACCAAAATACACTTAGGTAGGGTTATGGGAACCAAAAAAATCATAAGAGATCTAGTGCCAACACCTCTCATAAAGGTCAGGATAATAAAGGGCATGGTAAACGTCACGGTCAGACCTACAATCCTTTAGGTTTTAATGCTGTAATTAAGAAGGCTATCAAGTGTTTTTTTTTTGTAGGAAAGAGGGCCACATAAAGAAAGATTGCCATAGGTACAAGTCCTGGTTAGAAAAGAAGAAGAAACATGAAGGAGGTAACTCACTTACCTTAATTTGCTTAGAATCTAATTTCGTTAGTGTCCTATCAAATTCTTGGTTGTTTGACAGTGGTGCAACTGTTCATGTCACCATGTCTTTGTAGGGATTCAAAAGCAAGTAGAGGCCAAGTGAGAGTGAGGACAAGCTTAGGTTTGGAGATGATAACATAGTTAGGGTCGACTTCATAAGAGATGCCGTTTTAAATTTAGAAACTGGTTTTCAACTTGTTTTGGACAACGTTGCTTATGTACCGTCTTTTAGATTGAATTTGATTTCTATTTCTTCTTTGGACAAATTTGGATATGGTTTTCAATTTCAAAATGGCATGGTTGATTTATTTTATAATTCCAAAATTGTTGGCCATGTTTTTTATCTGATGGATTATACAAGTTAAAATTGGAACAGAACAATGAGTATGCTTCCTTCCATGTTAAAAATAATGTGTCCAAGAGACCTAGAAGTAAATACCAGTCTTTCATGTTATGGCATAAGCGTTTAGGTCACATTTCTAAAGAAAAAATTCAAAGGTTAATTAAAGATGACGTTCTTACACCTCTTGATTTTGGAGACTTAGACACTTGTGTTGACTATATTCATGGAAAATTGACCAAGACTAAGAAGAAAAGTGCAACATGGAGTGGTGACCTTTTAGAAGTCATACACACTGATATTAGTGGACCTTATTCCTCTACTTTTTGTGAAAATAAATATTTTCTGACCTTTATTAATGATTTCTCTCGTTATGGTTACGTTTACCTAATTAAAGAGGAATCTGATACACTTGAAAAGTTTAAAATTTTTAAAACAGAGGTTAAGAATCAATTGACCAAAAGGATTAAGATGTCACTGGACAGGATTAAGATGCCTGGTAGTCTTGAACAAAATGGTGTGGCCGAAAGGCATAATCGCACGCTTAAAGACATGATGAGGAGTATGATGAGTATGAGTAATTTGCCTACATACCTTTGGGATGATACCATTAAGTCTGCCTTGTACATTCTCAATAGGGTTCTTAGCAAGTCTATTCTTAAAATACCTTTTGAATTATGGACTGATAGAAAGTCCAGCCTTAACCATCTTCGTGTTTGAGGTTATTCGACAGAGGTTAGGATATATAACCCTTCTAAGAAGAAAACCGACCCTAGAACCACTCGTTGTTTCTTTATTGGGTATCCATATCATTCTAAGGGATACAGGTTCCACTGTCCTACACCGGGTGCTAGGATTGTTGAGTCTCAGACAGTTAAGTTCTTGGAGCATGATACAACTGATTTGGAGACCTCACAGCATCATGATGTGGATAGGTAAAGCGAGCTGGTGCCTGTCCCCGTGCCCAATATCCAAACTTTTACTTTGCCTACACCTATGGATGGAGTTGATCAGGAGCAGCTGGGGATTAATGCTCCGATGATTGTTGATGCTCCTGATCCTGTTGAGCTTGTTCTAGATGTACCTGTGAGGAGATCAGTGAGACAGAGGAGACCTGCCACATCTAATAAGTTTGTTGTCTACCTTGGTGAGAGTGACTATGATGTAGGTCCTGTGGTTGATCCAGTGACCTATGTTGCTGCAATTTCGAGTCCCTAGTCTAGCATGTGGGTGGATGCTATGATAGATGAGATACGTTCTTTGATGCATAATTTAGTATGGGAGCTCGTTGATCTTCCAGTTGGCTGTAAGCCTATTGGTTGTAAGTGGGTGTTCAAGACTAAGAAAGACTCTAAAGGGCAGGTTGAGCGTTTTAAGGCCAGATTGGTTGCAAAGGGGTTTACTCAGAGAGAAGGCGTTGATTATAATGATACATTCTCTCTAGTTTCATCAAATGATTCATTCAGAATTGTCATGGCTCTGGTGGCTCATTATGATTTAGAGCTTCATCAGATGGATGTTAAGACTACCTTTCTGAATGGTGACCTAAATGAGAAGATCTACATGGAGCAACCTGAAGGCTTCAAGGAATAGGGTAAGGAGCATATGGTATATAAGTTGAAGAAATTCATTTATGGTTTGAAGCAAGCCTCGCGTCAATGGTATTTGAAGTTTGATGAGTTTGTCACTTCTTTGGGCTTTGTGAAAAATAAGGTTGATCAGTGCATATATCTTAAGGTCAGTGGGAGGAAATTTATTTTCCGTGTTCTTTACGTTGATGATATCCTACTCACCAGCAGTGACCTAAGTCTTTTGCATGAGACTAAGACGCTGTTGTCTAAATCATTTGATATGAAAGATCTTGGAGAGGCCTCATTTGTTTTAGGTATTGAGATCATTCGTGATGGATCTCATGGTGTGCTGAGGCTTTCTCAAAAAGGGTACATCAATCGTGTACTTGAGAGGTTTATTATGCAGAATTGTAGACTTGGTGATGTTCCTGTTACTAAAGATGATAAATTCAGTAAGAGTCAATGTCCGAAGAATGATTTAGAAGTAAAAGCTATGCAAAACGTTCTTTATGCTAGCATAGTTGAGAGTCTTATGTATGCTCAAGTGTTTACTAGGCCAAATATTGCTTTTGATATGGGAGTTCTTGGTAGATATCTTTCTAACCCTAGCATGAACCATTGGGTGGCTGCAAAGAAAGTCACAAGATATTTGTAAAGAACGAAAGATTATATGCTTGTATACAGAAGAGTAGAGAATCTTGAGATTATTAGTCATTCAAATTTAGATTTTGCTGGATGTGTGGATGACATGAAGTCTACTTCAGGATATGTTTTCATGCTAGCTGGAGAAGCTATTTCATCGAAGAGTGTCAAACAAACTCTTACATCTTCCACTATGCATGCTGAGTTTGTGGCTTGTTTTGAAGCTATAACCTAAGCTGTTTAGCTATGAAATTTCATTACAAAACTTAAGGTGATTGATTCCATTGCTAGACCACTAAAAATCTTTTATGACAATAGTGCAGCCATATTCTTTTCTAATAATAATAAGAGTTCTAGTGGGTCTAAGCATATTGAGATTAGGTATCTGTCTGTTAAAGATTTAGTAAGAAAAAGTGACATCATCATTGAGCACATTGATACAGAAAAGATGATGGCAGACCCCTTGACCAAGGGACTCAGGCCTGTTACTTTTAGTAGACATGTTTCTGACATAGGTGTAATTGGGTCATTTGATGTACTTGGTTAGTGGAAGTTGTTTTCTTTACATTATTTGGCATATCTTAAGTGTTGAGACACTTTTAGTTATTCTGTGATTATCTTTGATGCCATTTATGCATGAATATATTTTTTGATGCTTGTATATCATCTGGATAAATGTATTCATGATTTAGTTTATTGATAGTCTTAAGTTTGGTGTAACTTAAGCAATTCGGGATATGTCTTGTGTTTGTACCATAAAGTTATCTCAAGATAGTTATGCAAGACATGTTGGTTTCATTAGAAACCATAGGAATTCTCTTGCTTATTGATTGAGCATTCAATTAAAGAGAATTTGAGAACTGTTTGAAGATTAGCACTGTTATGAGATCACATATGGAATGTTTTTCCCATCACACTACCACATTTGATCCATGTCGATAGGATTATTAGTATTTGTAATCATGAGTCATCTTGCATTGACTAATAATGTGATGACTGCCTTGGTTCGATATTGATAGCCTTGTTGGACCGGATTGTTTTAGGTGTTGTTTCTCATCCTACTTGGTTTTTTAAAATTGTGGACACATACAGTTATTTCTATGTTCCAACTCGAGAGTCGTTTTCTAAAATTTTTTTATAATTTGTTCAACACTACAATTAATGTTTGCTCAAGTAGGAGAATGCTAAACTATTCTAAATTGAGTTAACATTAATTATGTTTATTTTTCTAAACACGGGTTGGATCCAGGTCTGAATAAGACAAACATGGTAAGCCCAATAAGGTTGTGATCTATCATGCATGGGCTAATGTGCACCTATTCAATTAATGTGGTTTAACGGTATTTAGTGTGGACCTGGTTAGTCTATTGAGCCATTTATGAAGGGACTCAATGTGACCAAGGTTTTAATACATATAGAAGCTAAGTCCCCTCTCTTTCCACCATCAAACTGTTTTCCATAAAATTCCATCAGAGAGTGGGTACAGAGAGAAAGACTTGCTACTAAAACATGTTCTTCAGGATTATAACTGCTGCTTCATTGAAGACAATCAACCATGGAGCAAACAGGTAAGTTTTGTATCCTTCTTGAATCTTGAATCATGTTGATGTTCCTATATTCACATATAATTTATGATCATGTTCTATGATTGATTTATGCTTACAGTATATTGATAAGTCTGCACATATAGGTTAGTTTGGTAAAAAAAATACTGGAAATTTGAGATATGGCGGCGGTTTTATATTCATTTGCACTGTAATTCTCCAAATAAGGGCTCTAGAATTTGGACTTTTGAGTATAGCTCATTCTTGTGCAAGTGTTTGTTCATATTCGTTTGCTTCAATCATGATGAATGCAGTAAAGGCTTTCCAAAATTTTCTGCAGATATACATTCTTGTAGCACTCAAAGGGTTCCCGATGCAATTTAAAGAACAAATAATGGATAACTCAAACTACAGGAGCGAGTTTTATTAGGTTCTTAGGTGTTTACATGTGCTTAGAGTGCTAATTAAGCTTGGTTAACCTCTCAAAATCTTTGATTATTTAGATCCTGATCACGTAGCCCTAACCTCTCTTCTCTATTCCACAACATGTTTTCCTACCATCACAGGCTTAAAGCTTAATTAACGGTGAGGGGGAAAAAAATTAATGGTGTTTATTCAATTTCACATGGATAATAAAAAGAAATTCATTTGAGAAATACTTATTCATTTTTATCTTATTTTTTCAGCTCAGGCAAACAAAAAAGAAATAAATTTAACTTCTCTCATCTGTATTTCTTTTTCCTTTCTTTTCAATTGACAAACCCAGAAACCAAACATAACGTTCGGGTGTGCTATGAGTTTGTTGATAGACTTTAAAATAAAAAATAAAAAACATTCCCCAATTTTCTCTTTTCTTCTCCATGTATCCATTCAGGCCCAACTATTGATATTTATATATCAAGAGAAGGGTTAATTTTAGTTTTTTAAAGATTGTGCGGTGAGAAACGTTTAACCACATTACTTGTATACAGAATCTCCTTTGAGAATGTTGTGATAGAGGCATACTGGCAATTGTGACCCACATTGCCTGTTCAACAAGTTGTTCTAAGAAATATATGAATCTTTTACTGCGCCAGGTAATATGTATCTTTCGTAAGAGGAGAGTGGTCCTTCCTTACCATATTACTATGAATCTTCCATGTATGACCATGCAACTATATGGCGAGTTTGAAATATAGTTCCAATGCGTTGGTTGTGTTTCTTCACCAGGCATGAAGTGAAACCAATTTGCACTTTAATGGGCTTTGTTAAGATTTTTAGTAGTTGGACCCTGATACCTGGGCTTTAAAATGATCATGATTCATCACACCTTCAAACAAAAATATGTGTACACATCGAGCACCCAGCCCCTACTCGTTCAGTGATACGGTAATATTAGCTACTGACACTCTTATTTGAATTTTATATTAGGGGATCAATCAAATACATCAAAGGAAAAGATTTATAATGAAAGTAATACCTAAAATCTGGAGTACTACATACTTATTGGGTAATTACTAACAACCATACTATTAGCGAAGCTTCTATTCCAAATTTGAATGGATGTCAAAAGTCAAAAATATTGTAACATGATATATATATATATATATATATATGTAAGAGTTTAATTTTGATGCATCATCAATGTAATGTTTTTTCGTACAAGCCGGGCACCAAATTATGACACCTCGTTGTTTTTTTTATTTTGCTTAAATTTTTTGTTTATATTAAATTATTATTTATGAAACCCATATCAATAAGAAATGTTGAAAGTCCTCTTCCTTTCGAAATCTCTTTCACACTTTCTTTTTTTTTTTTTTGAAAGATAACCATCACAACACTTCAACCAATTGCTGTCCATCTTCTCTCGATTCTCTCTCTGGTAGCTAGGGTTCTTGCTGAAAAATGAGGATATCAATAAAAGTTTGGCTGCAAATGATGGATGACAAGGGCCATTCATTGGGTTGGAGTTTCAATATACAAAAGAATGATGAGAAATATAACATGCCTTTCTCAATTCTAAAGACACGCACGAAGCAAAAACTTTCACCATCAATACAAAGTTGTCAATTTCTATTCATTTTAAATTTTCTATTAAGAGACTAAGGATACGTGAGAAGCTTTTTTTATGTCCATAGTCATATAGTTACATAAATGCGAAAGAATATGTGAATCACTTCATGGATTTAACACTACCTAACATTAGCATCACAAAAGCAAAAGCTGAGCAATATACCAATTTTTTTGTCCGCCTGATGAGCAATGTTCAATTACCCATCTGAAATTTTATATACCAAAAATGCTTGCAATGAATAAAGAGAGAGAGAGACGTGGGGACTATTCGAAGAGTTCTTTGATTGTGAATTATCATAATTCACAGGAGAGAGAAGGAAGAAGAGTTTGAAAGGAAAACTAAATTTTCAACTTCCTTCATTGATATGGTTTCTTAATTATTAAGAGTATGGAAAGGAATAGAAAATTTTAACATTTCTTATTGACATGGTTTTTATAAATAATAATAATCTACTATAAATAAAAAGTTTAAGCAAAATAAGGGAAGCAATGAAGTTTCACAATTTAGTGTTCCGCTTGTGTAAAAAAATACTACACTGACAATGTATCAAAATTAAACTCAAAGGAAAAAGTATGAGAAAGAAATTACTATTGTTGTATGGCTATAAGAGAAAGCGATGAGTAAAGAAAATAAAAAAGAAATGAGTGAGAAAATTATATTTTTTCTTTTACTTTACCTTTATTATTGCTATATGTCTATTTATTTTCTTCTCATTTTTTCCATCTAACCAAACAAAATTATGAAATTTGGAATTCTATTTTTGTTACTTTTCTCTTTTTATCCCTTCGCTCAATAAACCTAGGATCCAAAGCACACTATCACTGATGGCTCAAGTACAGCAAGGAGCTGTCGGGATATTATTTTCCCATACATAAGAAAGAAACCCACATTATGTTGTATTAGTTATCCGTGTTTGACAATTTTTTTGATGGTACATACTACACATAATTTCGTCCCCTGCTCGTTTTTTTTTGGTTACATCGGAAAAAAAAGAAACAAAACAAAAACTAATCTCTAATAGAAATCACCCCACGCATATCAGCCATAAGCAAAGGTTCCAGCATTTTTGGTGAATTTTCCAGGACCACCAGCCCTTCATCTTGATCGTTTCCCATCTTGGTCATCATATCAGCGCACTGGTTGCTCTCTCTCAGGACTTGTTATTGTACACTTGCACCTCTGGAGAAGCATCTTACAATCAGCTTTCAGATTTCTGAAGGGTGAGTTTTGGTCTGCTTCTTCAAGAATGAAATTAACAGCATCTTCCGAATCCGTTTCAATGTCCGCCTCCCAAATTCCTCTTTCTAGAATTATGTTCAAGCCCTAATAAATTCCCCACAGCTCTGCCTCCATACTTGTGCATTCCTGGAGCTTCGCATAGAATCCATGAAGCCATCGCCCTCTATCATCCCTAAATACACCACTGCAACCTACTGGTCCTGCATTTCCACTAGAGCTCCCAGCGGTGTTTAGCTTGATGACACCTGCAGGAGGACAACACCATTTAATAAGTCTTGGTTCCGGGATTAAACTATTTGGGAACAAGAAAGCTTCATCAATCTCAGAGGCATATTTAGTGGCAAGGCTTATGGTTGTCAGAGTATCACTGTCCATGTTATCAAACACCATTCTATTCATGTCTTTCCGTATTTGCCATAGAGTAGATATGAACAAGGTTTTCCATTTGAGGGTCCCTGTTTCTTTGCCTTTTTCAGATTCTGGACAAACCACATTGAGAAAGGTCTGTCTTTCACATTAGTATACCAACAGTTTCCGAATAGTGCGACCCAAACTTCTTTGGTTTATGGCAAAGTTTCAAGATTTTCTATGTGAACTTTACACCTTGGGCACCTTCCATCGTCAGTAAGCCCTCTGGTAACTCTCATTTGATTAGTTAAGAGTTTCCCATGCATTATTACCTAGATAAACATTTTGAGTTTTGGGGGCATGCTGGACATTAAGACTACTGTTAGCAAGAGACTCATAAGCAGAAGCAGGGGAGAACTTACCGTTTGCGGCTTTAGTCCAACCTAGAGAATCAATGCCAGATCCAGCCCTAGGTAGAGGAGTTTTGAGGATCTCTTCTATATCAGCAGAACAGAGAAAAGTAGAGATATTGCTCTCAAATTTCATCAATGATACTACTAACTTTGAAGTTTTGGTTTGTGTGAAGTCCCGGGGAGCTTTCAGCAAGCTTGTTCTCACGATACCACCAATCCTGCCACAAGGATATATTATCACCCTTTCTGACTTTCCATTTGGTACCATTCTTAATAATCTCTCTAGTTTTGATGACACTTTTCCAAGTGTGGGAGGCTTTTCTCTTTCAATACCAATCAAATAAAGTGTGTTTCCTAAGGTACTTTTTTTCAAAACTTGGGTCCATAAACTCTTATCCCCATTGATGATTTTCCAAGCCAATTTGGATAGGAAGGCCAAATTATGCTTTTTGGCTTTTCTAATCCCAAAACCCCATTACTTTTTACAACCACTCTATTTTTACCCACCAGGCAATTTATAGTAAAAGACAACCAAAATGCCTCTAGGCATTCCAGGTAGCTTTTTGAAACCGGTCAGTCTCTGAAACTAATTTCCAATACCGTTAAATTGATAGAAACACTCACAAACCATGCATGGTTCACTTTTGGAGTTTGCTAGCCTGCCGACGTAAAATGTTCGTTATGGCATGTTTACCAAAGACAATATGTCTTCTGAAACCAACTCGTCACAACTATCAGAGTGACAAAAACACTCATAAACCCAGGTTAACACTAGCGTCCACTAGCCTCGACTCATTAAAAATGATCATTTTGCCTTTAGGCAAGCGACACGTCTTTCAAGAAAGCACTAATCCCTCAAGATAGTAGGATCACCCTCATCATTGTCTCTAGATAATCCAACATGTTCAAAATGCCACTCGTACCAACTCCGGTCCCATTCTAGAGAATCTTGGTCAAAATGACTATTTTGCCCCTAGATACCCGGCACGCTCCTCAGGAAGTATAGGTTCCCCGAAACAGTAAGACCATCCTAAAATACCTCTAGGTAGTCAAGCACACCGTAGTGTCCAAATAAATTCCATTCTGGTCTCATTCTAGCAAGTTATGACCAAATGACCATTTTACCCCTACGTGCCCAAGCACCTTTTCAAGGTCATACCGGCTCTGGAAATTAAAACAGCCCTTACCAAGACCCTCCGAAGAGAGTCCCTAGCATTTCCAAGTGAGTCCCTTGACTTGAAACACACTTTAATAGATAAAAACTTCGAGAAGCATGTCACAGACGTTTTTCCAAAATTAACTTTTCTTTCACTTCTCGAGCTAAAATGCATCGTCAAACAATTAAAAAAACATGCGAATTAGGGAATTTCCAAAAGCCTTAATAGAGGGTTTTCCATCAGTACAGTTCAATTAAGAAGGTCGCTCTTTGAAAACCACGATCTCATGGATCAAAGATGGCTATTTCAAGAAACCAAGTAAGCGTCTCACAGATGCTTTCAAAAAGCTTATTTTTAAGCTCGCTTCCTAAGTTGATATCTCCACCAATCGAAGTCATCCAAAGCTCCCCGAGGGCATTAAGTTTAAGAGAAACTGTACGAGAACATCGCCAATGTGCCTAATTTCTCCGGATCATTCCCAGATTGCATGAACATCAAAGAAAAATGAGTATAAAAGTTCTCGGCATGGAAACATATGATACATGTATCTATATTTTGATCACATCGAGACAAAACTTATTTTGTAGCCCAAGTTTGAAAAGTACAAGAGTATCATATGGCACTCTCCAAGTGGTTTAGTCCCCATGCATGTAACACGTGTGTGGCCATTTTTTTTTTTTTTGTTGCCACAAGCAAGTAACACATGTGTGGGGCCCCAAGGCAGTTTGCCTTTAAATAGTAGGTCACCCCTTATGTAATTTAGAGGCAAAAACAATAGCAAAACTCTGCTCAATTCACTCCAAAAAATTTGAAATTCAAAAAAAAGTTCAAAGTCTTCTTAAATTCAAGAAGAATTCCAACTCCATTGAAAATCAAGCTTCAAGCAATGGTGGACTACAAGACTACAAGACCAAAGGTATACTCTATTTAAGCTTATGCATATACCCCATTCTCTCTCTTCTACCTCTTAGATCACTGGAGCTATTATTTATTTTAATTCTCATCTTCTACCCCACTTTCTTGTGTACTTGAAATAAGAGAGCTTCAAGGCCATGCCTAAATGAAAACTCATAAGACCCATGATACCCAAGCATGTCTTGTGAGTCTAGTTGGAAATGGTATGGCGTTGAAGCACCTTATAATTTGGTGAAGCCTAACCATGTATGATTCATACCCTTTGCATTATACTCGTGGTGATATTCATGTTATTCATACTATAAGTTTGTTTTTCTGTTTAAAATACATTTTTAAATCACCATTGATTTCATCTTCAAAAGCTTTTGAAAGTTCATCTCTAAGAGTTTTGCAAAATGTCTCTATAAAACACTCCAAATTAGTATTTCTTCGTGTTCATACCAAAAACCCTAAATTCTTATGCCTTAAAGTGCCTTCAAAATATCTAATCATTAGGTTTCATGGTTTTCATATAACTCTTTTAAGTTTGTGTTAAAAAGATTTTTAAAACAACCCTCTCTTCAGAGGTTTTCAAATATTTTACTCTCTTGAGTTTGTGATTAAAATGGTTTCCAACGCAACCCTCTCTTGAATGGTTTTCAAAAATAAATCATATGAACCACATACTCATTTGAATGGTTTTAATATGTCGAAGTGGTTTTCAAAACAACCCTCTCTTGAGCGATTTTCAAATGTTTTGCTCTCTTAAGTTTATGATTGAAATGGTTTTCAAGGCAACTCTCTTTTAAGTGGTTTTCAAAAATCAACTGTATGAATCATATACTCATTTAAGTGGTTTTAATGTGTTGAAATAGGTTTCAAAACAACCCTCTCTTGAGTGGTTTTCAAAAGTTTAACTTTCTTGAGTTTATGTTACAATAATTTTCAAAACAACCGTCTCTTGAGTGGTTTTCAAATGTTTTACTCTCTTAAGTTTGTGTTAAAATGATATTCAAAACAACCATCGATTACTCTCTTGAGTTTGTATAAAAACGGTTTTCAAAACTCACAACTCCCTTGAGTTGGTTTTCCAAAAGAGTTTCACATGAAATGACATTTCTCAAAGTATTTCTTAAACATTTTTCACATAAAATCACAAGTTTTCTACATAAAATCATAGTTTTCAAGGGAGCCCTTTCAAGTTTTGTGCATAAAATGACATTTTCCAAACCTTTTAAAACTACTAGGTTCAAAACCCTAGTTCAAAACCTCTCTTGAAAATCACTAAGTTCAAAACCCTAGTTTAAAACCTCTCTTTAAAGCCACTAGGTTCACCCTAGTTCAAAACTACATTTAAAAACCACTATGGTTCAAAACCCTAGTTCAAAACCTCTCTTGAAAGCCACTAGATTCAAAACCCTAGTTTAAAACCACCTTTAAAAACCACTAGGTTCCCTAGTTTCCTCTCTCTAGGTTTCCAAAACCCTAATTTCTCCCTCTATGTTTTAAAAGCCTAGTTCTCCTCTCTAGGTTTTCAAAACCCTAGTTTCTCTTTGTAGGATCCCAAAACCTTAGCTTCTCTCTCTAGGTTTCTAAAATCGTAGCTTCTCTCTATAGGTTTTCAAAACCCTAGTTTCTCCCTCTATGTTTCAAAAGCCTAGTTCTTCTCTCTAGGTTTTCAAAACCCTAGTTTCTCTTTGTAGGATCCCAAAACCTTAGCTTCTTTCTCTAGGTTTCTAAAACCGTAGCTTCTCTCTATAGGTTTTCAAAATCCTAGGTCAACCTAACCCTAGTTAGTTAACTTTGGGTCAATCTAATCCTAGACCCTCGGTTTACTTAACCTTAGTTAACAAACCTAGCCTAAGTTATCTAATCACAAGTCTCGATTCTAAGTGTAAAATTCAAAAACCATTTTCACACTTGTTTTTCAAAATTTTCACTATCTTGAGTATTCAAAAGTTATATTGATAAAACATTTTCAAATACTTTTACAAACTTTCTCAAATTGTTTTCGAAAGTTCTTTTGAACTTGTGTCGCGCCCAGATTTTTCGCACTTGAGGAATACTCACCCAAGCGGGAAAAATGCTGTACTCTCTCGTTAGAACTCACCCTCCTAGAAGAATGAGTGCGACTAGGTTTGAATTAAAAATTAAGTTTGAATAAAGGGCTTTTAGAAAAAGATTCGGAGTCGCCACCTAACTTGATTAAGGTGAGTTAGGTCACCTAAAAACTAAGTATAATCCGAAAACTACACTTAGAGTTTTTGAAAAACGATTTTGAAAATATCTCCTCAAGTGAGGGTTTTTAAGGAAAACAGGTTGTTTGGCAACCTTTGGAAAATATTTAGCCCTTTTTAGAAAAATAACTCCTTTTGGTCTTTGAAATCAGTGATCCTAGGTTCGGAGGTTGGTTAGGTGTAGGGAAGATGCACTAAGCTATCACCCTACCCCGCCCTTTCGATACCTACATGTCAATCTACCCTAGATTCACCTATGAGAGTCTTTAACTAACCCGTGTTCAATCCTATTTCACTTTAGAAAAACAATGTTTGAAGAATATAATGCATGATATGCAAGTGCAAGTTAAGAGAATTGGAAAATAGAAATTGATTTGATTTGAAGAGATGGAATTAAAATTGAAAATTTTGAAAATTGAAAGTAAAAATTTGAAAATAGAAATTTTGAAAGTAGATGGGAATTTGAGATTTGAAAAAATTTTGAAAACCACACCCATGAGGGTGGAATTGAAAGTTTGAAAAGTATCGTGACCGCACCTATGAGGGTTGCCTACATATCCCTTTGGGGGAATCAGGTCATTCGTAGTTCGGACAAGAGTCTGATTGAAAATAGATTGATTTGAAGAGAGAGATTGGATTGGAAGAAAGAGATTGAATTGAAAATTGGATTTGATTTGAGATTAAAAAAGGAGATTGGAATTTGAAATTTTGGAAAAGAATGAACTTTGATTTGAAAAGGTAGATTTGGACTTGTTTTGAAAAAGAGAAGATTTAGAAAACTTAGACTTAGGAAAGATAGGAGACCTAGGAAAGACTTGAGATTAAGAAAGATTGGACTTTTAGGAAAGGTTCGAATTAGGAAAGGTCCGATTTAGGAAAGTTTCATTTTTGGAAAGTTTTGAATTAAGAAAGTTTTAGGTTTAAGAAAGTTTTCGAAAAAGGAAAGGTTTTAAGATTAGGAAAGTTTTGAAATTAGGAAAGTTCTGAATTTAAGAGAGTTTGAAAATTGGAAAGTTTTGAAAATTGAAAAGTTTTGAATTTAGAAATGTTTTGAAAAAGGGAAGTTTTGAATTTGGAAAGCTTTGAAAACAAGGAAGTTTTGAAAATAAGAAAGTTTCGTTTTAGGAAAAGTTTGAAAAAGGAAAGTTTTCAGTTTAGGAAATGTTTGAATTAAGAAAGTTTTGAGTTTAGAAAAGCCTTAGATTTAGAAAGATTTTGAAGTTTTGGAAAAAAGTTTTGAAATTTCGAAAGTTTAAGATTTAGAAAGTTTTAGGGTTTTAGGAAATCTTGAGATTAGGAAAAGTTTGAGCTTAGGAAGAGTTTGAAAACTTGAATTTGGAAAGTTAAGATTTGGAAAGGGGGGGTTAAGTTAGGAAAGGGTTGAATTAGGAAAGATTTGAAAGTTGAGTTTTAAAACTTAGGAAAGATTCTTATGTTCAAGTTTTGGAAACTTAAGATTTAGGAAAGTAGAAGTTTAGGAAGGATTTGAATTAGGAAAGAGTTGGATTTTGAAATTTAAGGAAAGGTTTAAAGTTTAGGTTTAGGAAACTTATGGTTTAGGAAGGAATTGAATTAGGAAAGGTTTGGATTAGGAAGGGATTGGATTTTGTTTCTAAAAGAAAATATTTGATTTTGTTTCCAAAAACGGAGGACGGGATCTAGTTTCCTAAACGAGGAGATTTGATTCGGTTTCCTAAAGGAAAGATAGGATTTGGCAAGGATTTGGAAAGGGAGACTCTAGAAACCCTAGGTTTGAAAAATTATAGTTTTGATGTAGAAAAAAGGTTTTGGAAACATGTATAGTTTGGATGTGAAAACAAGAGGTTTTGGAAACCTAGGTTTGGGGCAAAGTTTGAAAATCATATTTTTGGAAAGAAAATTTAGGGTTTCCTAATGGTTAGCTCTAGGGCTTGACTTGGGCTCTAAGGAAAGAGTTTTTGGAAAGTGCGTTTTTGGAAACGAAGGTTTTTTAGAAGGGAAATCCTAGGGAGGAGTTTTTGGAAAGTGAATTTGGAAAGAGAGTTTTTGGAAAGATTTTTGGAAAGAGGGAGTTTTTGGAAAGTGTGTTTTTAGAAACGTAAATTTAGAAGGAAAATCCTAGAGAGGAAATTTCTAGAATGAAGATTTTAGAAATAGAGTTTTTTAGAAAGGTTTTTGGAGAGAGTTTTTAGGAAGGTGAATCTAGGGAATGTTTTTAGAAAGTAGATTTTGAGGAAAAGATTTTGGGAAAGGAGTTGAAAAAGAGATTTTAGGAAGAGATTTTTGAAGAGAGAGTTTTTTGGAAAGTATGAAAACGTCTCACTTTCCTAAAGCGATTCTAGCCATAGGAAGGCTAGAACCACTTTAAGAAAGTGGTTTTGAAAACAATAAGGTTTGAAAATATAGACCAAAAGGGTTACTTTTAATGTAACACTTTCCTAAAGCAACCCTAGCCATGGAAAGGCTAGAATCACCCTAGAATTGTGGTTTTGAAAACTAGTTTTTGAAAAAGAGATTTTGATGCAATTTTAAAAACAAGTTTGAAAATGTTTTGAAAAACAACTTTGAAAACGGTTTTTGGAAGATGCAAGACTATGATATGCACAATGCAATTTGGGGTCGTGAACATACAAGGTTAAGGCTTCACCACATAATCAAGGGGGCCGGACCCACGTGGTCTTTGGTTAGACTAGAAGAAAGCCTCTGACATGATGACTCTCCAATAGCCCAATCCTACACATAAACCGGGAATCCCCTTGTTTCAAGCATGCAAAGAAAGGGGGGAAAAGAGATGGGGGATTAAAATAGAGAAAACCCAAGTGGGTTGGAGAGAGAAGAGAGAGGAGGGAAGTGCGAAAATTTAAATAGGGAGCCTACCGTATGTCTTGTTTATTTTGCGTGCCGTGCGGTCTTCGGTCTTTGTCTTGATCTTCTTCCTCAACCTTCAAGAGTTGTCTTCAAGCTTTGGATTACAGCTCTTCAGGTCTTCAAAAGGTGGTTGAAGGCTAGTGTATGAGTATATGGGGGAGTGTGTAAGTGTATAGGAGGCTAGGGTTTATGTATGGTGGCTAGGGTTTGGAAAACCTAGGGAGGCTAGGATTTTTGGAGATGCTCGAGCTTTGTATATCAAAATATAGGATTCTTAGGTTAAGTTTGCAGACCCCTTTCACGTTGAATGAGGCTCTGTATTTATAGAGGTTGGACAAAACTGGCGCCTATTGCAGTGGCGCCAGGCCAAATTCTACACTGGCGCCACTCCTAGTGGCGCCAGGCCATTTTTTGGCTTGGCGCCACTACTAGTGGCACCAGCCAATTAGGAAGATTTAAGGTCGGCAAGCAACGTATCTTTGACTAGATTTGGGCGCCTGTACTAGTGACTACCATGTAATTTTTAGCCTGGCTTCACTAGGAGTGACTCCGGAAAGTCCGGAAATGATTTGAAGGAGCCGGGAATGACCCGGAAGGCCGCAAAAGGAGCAGGAACACTTAAAATAGTGTCCTGGAGGTATTTGACTTGGAAAGTGAGGATAAGGTGGGTCGGAAAGGTTGACCGGGCCTTTAAGGGCAAAACGGTCAATCGGACCAAAAAACTGCCGGGGCGAACTCGAATTGTCCCGGAAAAAGACTTGGGACCTGGAAACATTATTTAGAATGTTCCCAGAGGTTGCCGGTTTGATTCCCAGAGCCGGCGTGGTCGGAAAAGGAAACTGGCCCACTAGGGGCAAAACAGTCATTTTGTACCGGGTTTGCCGGAACTGACTCGGAATGATCCAGAAAGGTAAGGGGAGGTTGAGAACACTATAAAAAGTATTCTCGGGTCATTACAGGTTTGATACCCAGAGCTAGTGTGGTCGAAGAAGCAGACCGGCCCTCTAGGGGCAAAACGGTCATTTTGTACCAGGTTGGCCGGAACTGACTCGGAATGTTCCGAAAAGGTAAAGGAAGGTTGAGAACACTATAAAAAGTATTCTCGGGACATTACTGGTTTGATACCCAGAGCTGGTGTGGTTCCCGGGGCATTCGGATGCTCAGGGGCAAAATGGTCATCTTGACTAGAAAGTCTCGAAAAAGGTCCTAAGGGTAGTCTGGTCATTTTTCACCGAAGTGAGCTAACAGACACGGGTGTTGACCTAGGTTTTGAGTGTCTCCGCCACTCTAACGGTGTGAGTATTTTCGCTACTCGGACGGGGTTGATGATTTGTGAGTATTTCCGCTACTCGGACGGGGTTGAGTATTTCTGCTACTCAGACGGGGTTGAGTATTTCCGCTACTTGGACGGGGTTGAGTATTTCCGCTACTCTAACGGCTTTGTGAGTATTTTCGCTACTCTAACGGCTTTGTGAGTATTTCCGCTACTCTAACGGTTTTGTGAATAGTTTTACTACTCAGACCGTCTCGAGGAATAAACTGTCTCGAGAGAGGGATTGGAAAGGGGTCTTACCGTCTCTGAAGAGACGTGCCTAAATTGGAACCGTCTCGAGGAATAAACTGTCTCGAGAGTGGGATTGGAAAGGGGTTTTACCGTCTCCGAAGAGACGTGCCTGGATTGTGAGTATTTCCGCCACTCTAACGGTTTTGTGAGTACTTTCGCTACTCTAACGGTTTTGTGAGTAGTTTTGCTACTCAGACCATCTCGAGGAATAAACTGTCTCGAGAGAGGGATTGGAAAGGGGTCTTACCGTCTCCAAAGAGACGTGCCTAGATTGGAACCGTCTCGAGGAATAAACTGTCTCGAGAGTGGGATTGGAAAGGGGTCTTACCGTCTCCAAAGAGACATGCCTGGATTGTGAGTGTTTCCGCCACTCAAACGGTTTTGTGAGTACTTCCGCTACTCTAACGCTTTTGTGAGTGTTTCTACCACTCTAACGGTTTTATGAGTAGTTTTGCTACTCGGATCGTCTCGAGGAATAAACTGTCTCGAGAGAGAGACTAGAATTGGAATAAGAAAGAACAATGCCCCTAAAGGCATTTTGGTCATTTTGCCTCTATTTGGGCCTGACAAGCCCGCGAAGCGATGGAAAGACGAAATTTGGACCTAGAAAATTGGTTTCGAGTGGAATGTGCCCAAAATGACTTGAAAACAAGTCTAGATGGAGTGTAGACTGCCGAGCGGTCAAAAATGGGGTGCTTACAACTTGTCTTAACCAAAAATTAATAGATGCTTAGCATTTTCAAAAACTAGTTTCTAAAATGTTTTCTAAAAACTCACAGCCTTAAGGATGATCCGAAACCTCTCATGGTTAGGGTTTCCAAGAGAAAGTCATATATTAAATGAAACTTTCATGGTTCATATTAGGGTTCCATACCCTAAATGTTTTCAAAATATCCTTACAAAAGGACTTTCAAGATTCACATTGTTGGGCCAATCTTAGTCATTCAATGATTAAGATTCCAAAGGAAAGTGAAATATTTCCATTAGCCTAAAGTTTTCAAAACCCTAAAGGAAGTTTCTAGCTCTTTTTCTAAAAAGCATTTTTCAAAAATCATAAACTTAAAGGAGCTTAGTTTGCTCAATAACCAATCTCTAAAAGGTGATGATACATTCCAACAGGCTTTTTATAAGGCATAAAAATGACTTCCAAACTTTTCAAAGACTAGTCTTCAAAAGTCTTTAATTTGTTCTAATCTAAACTTCATTTCAAAACTCTCTTAAGTTGATTTCAAAACTCCATTCCAAAACTCTCTTAAGCTGATTCCAAAAACCTATTTCAAAACTCCCTTGAATTGATTTCAAAACATACTTTAAGACTATCTTGAGTCCTATTTCCAAAACACTTCAAAACTCTCTCGAGTTCATTTTGAAGTCAAAACTCTCTTGAGTTGAAATTTCAAATAGCTTCCAAGACTTTTTTGAATTCAATTTTTTCAATCGTGCTCTACACGAACTACAAATGACCTGATTCTCGCCAAATAAATTACGTATTACATAGGCAATCTAAATGGAGGCGGTTATAACCCTTATTTCAAGTCAAATATCCTTTCCAAACTTCCCTTCCATCAAAATTATTTTTCAAAATCAAATTTCAAAAAATTCGTATACTTTCAAAAGTCTTTTTGAAAACATGCATCATGTATCATTCATCTTCAAACTGATGACAAAACCCCCCATTTTTAAAATTACATAAGTGGATATAGTGAATATTAAGTAACCGAAGATTAATGAGAGAATTAAGGGTGAATTGACATGTAGGTACCGATTATCGGGTATGGTAGGGTGATGATCTTAGAATATCTTTCCTACACATTACTAACCCCCGGACCATAGATCTCTAGTGCGAAGACCAACACAGAGTCACATTTTCAAAAGGGATTTAAATTGTTTTCAAAAGGTTGCTAAAAACCTTATTTACAAAAACCTTCCCTAGAATGAGTTTTTAAAATATTTTATGAAAAATCTAAATTTAATCTTTGAATTACACTTAATTTTAGGTGACTTAGCATATCTTTAACTATGTTAGGTGGACTCTAAATTTTTTCAAAAAGCCCTTATTCAAAAATCAATTTTAAGATTAATACCTGTCACACTCGTATTTTTTCAAGATAAGTTCTAACAAAAAGAGTACCGATTCCACCTGAATCAAGACTTAGACCCTCGTCAAAAAATCGAAGCGTGATACTTTTCCTTTTACACAGAATCCCAGTTGACAAGATGGATTTATTTTTTTCCTCATTATCTCCCCACAAAAATTTTGTATTCAACATATCAATGTCCTTGGTGATGCCACTGGGGAGTTAAAAGGTTTGCATGGAGTATGCGGATGAAGAAGAAGTGATAGCTTGCACCAAGGTAGTTCTACCTGCTAGGACAAGGTGCTAGTTTTCCAGCTAGAAATTTTCTTTTGGATTCTTTTAGCTATATAGGTGTAGTGATTTCTATTAACTTTTTTATACAGCATGGGGACACTAAGATATTTTCCAAGGTCTTGGGTTAAAGGAATTTCAAGTTGACAACTAAGGTTTAGAGCTTGATGTCTAGGGATGTTAGGGGAAATATAAAGTCTAGACTTTTAAAGATTCACCTTTTGTCCAGACATCTCACAGAAATCATGTTGGCCCAAGAAGGCAACCCAAGAGGGGGGGGTGAATTGGGTTTTATAAAATTTATATCAGAAATTGCAACTAAAAATTGTTTATGTATTTTAACAACAATTAATCAAAATATATATATCAAGCAAGTGGAGTATACATCAATATATATATTTATGCAAACATGTATAGTGAGCAAATAAGCAAAACAGAGGCAGAAGAGAAGTGCACCAGATTTATAGAGGTTCGGCCAACCTTGCCTACGTCCTCTCTTCTTCGATCATTTCGAAGGAATTCCACTATGTAATACTCTTTACACAACTGCTGGTTGTGCCACGAGTGCCCAGCTCACTCTTACAAAAGCTTCTTCCTAAGCTTTCAAAACCCAAGAGATTTTGTCGAAGCTTCTCTTAAACTTACAAGTGTTTTTCTCAAGAACACTCAAACTTACAAGGTTACAAACCCACCCAACTGAGAATGAATGAAGATTATACAAAGAGTGACTCTCCTAGTGAGTATATAAATGAATACAACTCAATGGATAACTTTAAACACTTAGCAAAAATATGTGGCAGTGAAGTACATGTGATTTTCAGCTTCAAGCACTTGATATGAATGGTATGATTGCTCTTCTATCACCCTTTGAAGCTGTATGTATCTCATATATATAGGTATGGATCGATTCTAGCCGTTGGAGAATTATGGGAGAAGATTTGGTTGCATTTTTGCCCATACCGTCTGTCAGAAAACTAGCCGTTACGGTCTAGGGGTCCACTCTTTTCACAATGAGTCGACTCTTTTGCATTTCAGCAGATTTTTCAAGTCACTGTCCAAATGAGTCGACTCTTTTTGTCCCAGGAGTCGACTCTTTTTGAGCTGTCTGCAGAATTGTTGTTCTCTGTTGCAATGAGTCGACTCTTTTTGGCCAGGAGTCGACTCTTTTGAGTTTCCAGCACAAATTCAAGGCTCTGTTCGAATGAGTCGACTCTTTTTGCTTTAGGGGTCGACTCTTTTTACCAAAACCCATATTTTTGCAACTTTTCTTCATTCTTTTCCAAATCTTCCAATCTCTTCAAGGATCATCTAAATAGGCTTTTTAAAACTTGCAAACACTTCTTCAAGGTTAGATGACTCCAAGAATATCTTCAATCCATTCAAGGTGAATTTTCTTCATTTTCATCACTTGTAGAGCTCTTCCATCATCATAGCTTCATCCATTGATTCAAGTCTTTTTCAAGATCTTCAAGAGAGCTTCCATGACTTAGAATCTTCATTTCTTCAATCAATATGGCTTCTCCATGGACTTCAACAACTCTTCCAAAAAAGCTTTCCAAGTCTTGTGATTCCTTCCATGTCTTCAAGACATCTTCAAATCTTTCAAGAAAGCTTTTATGTTTTTGAGTTGGTCTCTTCTTTTTCCATTCTTGCAAGATATCTTCAAGTCCTCAAAGTCTTCAATCAAGACTTTGATCATTTTCATCCTTCTTCTTTGATATTCATCATCTTCATTCTCTTATAAAATCACCATTGTTGAATATGCTATTCTTTCATTCTTATCAATCTTCAATCTAGGATCTTTTTCTTCTTATAATATCAGCTTTGTAGAATACATCACTTCATCATGCTTTTCATTCTTTATTCAAATCTTTGCATCATAAATCCTTTATTATGATGAGCTTCAAGTCAAGATCTAATTAATAATTCATCTGCACACTAAGTAAAATTATTAGATCATTTAACCATGTTTTGTTATCATCAAAATCAAGGCATTGACTTAACAAATCAGTCATGACTTTCTTAATGACATTACATATGGTCGAATCAGCTTTAGCAAAAAGAAGTAAATTATCAGCAAAGAAGAGGTGGGTCAAGCTAGGGCCATTTCTCAAAACTTCAATGCCTCTCCAATGGCCAACATTTTCACTATGGTTTATCATATTAGATAATCTTTCCATGAACAATAAAAAAATATAGGGTGAAAAGGGGTCAACATGCCTAATTCCCCTTCCATGGGAGAATTCAGGGAGGGGTTTGCTATTCCAAAGGATAGAAAGAGTGACAAAAGTAATGGAATGCATGATGACGTTAATCCAATTATCATTCTAATTGAAAAATTCTAGGGTATCCTCGATAAAGTCTCAAGAGACTCAATCATACACCTTTTCTAAGTTAATTTTCAAAATCTTACCACGATTCTTGCCTTTCCTATTCCCAAGGGTGTGATTAAATTCTTGAGCAATGATGATATTATCAGTAGTCATACTTCTAGGTATGAAACTACTTTGGGTAGGGTGGATGATGTTATTAAATAAAGGTCTAATCTCATTAACATGGATTTTACTTAGGATTTTATAGTTGACATTACAAAGACTGATATGGCTAAACTGTCTGATATTCTCAAGGTTCTCAACTTTAGGAATGAGTGTAAGGTGGCAAATAAAGCTATCAACCACATCCCAATATTTGTGATAAAAAATAGCTTGGTAACCATCACTGCCTGGGGCTTTAAAAGCTTGAATATTTTGTATAGCATTTAATATCTCAACATCTAACAACAGTTTATTGAGCTCCAGGTTATCTTCCTCATAGAATTTGGTGCCATCAATAGTCTCCAAACTATCCTGGGGAGGGTACCTAAAGGAATCATATTTAAATAGATCTTTGAAATAAGATTGGATCTCTTCCTTGATATCTTCTGGCTCACTGATTCATTGACCTCTATCATTTCTAAGAGAATCAATTTTGTTTTTTTCCCTACGGATTACAGTGGTGAGGTGGAAAAATTTTGTGTTTCTTTCTCCTTGGGTTAGCCATTTGACTCTGGATTTTTTAAACCAAAACAATTTCTCTTGTTGTAAAGTAATATTATATTGTCATATAAGATCCTTTTCCAACACAAAGAGGTTATGAAAAATTTAGTGGCTTTGGTTTTTTAGATTCCCTCAATCTTACCTAGAAGCCATTTTTTTTTCAAAAAATGTTACCAAAAACATTCGTATTCCAATCAAAAATGATAGAGGTTAGCTCATTTATTTTGCTCAGATATGAGTTACCAAAATTATGCCAAGCATTTTTAATGACATTATGCAAGTAAAGGTGGGACATCTAGGCATCCTTAAAACAAAAGGGTTTAGAAATAGGATTGTGATGGTGCATACTTTCAACGTAGACGAGGAATGGAGAATGGTCAAAGTAAGTTCTTAGGAGGTTCCTGATAGTACTTTCAGGATGCAAGGTTCTCCATTAAGCATTACAAAGCCCTATGTCTAGCCTCTCCATCGTGTTTACCATCCCTTCCCTATTGTTGGTCCAGGAGAGTCTTGGACTACTGCAACCCAAATCCATCAAATTGCAGGTGTTGATCCTACCCATAAACTTTCTATTCTGACTCTACTCGCTGTTAGGTGTAAAACTTCTCCTCTCTTCTTGAAATGCGAAGTCGTTTCCCAAGGAGCAACCAAGGATTTTGAGAGTCTTCTGCCACTGCCTTTAAGTTTTCTCACAAAACATCTTGTTAGACCAGGTGGCAACCTAAGAGGGGGGTGAATTGGGTTTATAATTAAAATTTAAAATTTAAAATAATTTAATGCACTTAATTTTCAAAAGGTGAGATACAATAGAAAAGATATAAAATATTAAGCTAGATAAATAATGAATAAAACAACCCAAGATATAATCAATGTGAGATTAGTACAATGGATTCAAGTGTGTGTGTAACTCAAGTATATCAAGACTATATATATAAGAAAGATATTAAGCAATATATAAAGAGAGACAAGAGAAGAGATCAGGCATAACGATTTAAAGTGGTTCAGTTCGCTCTTCTTATGCCAAACCTACATCCACCTCCAAGGCTCCTTCCTTGGGCAAATCCACTTTTCTTCAAATAACTTTACACCACTAGCTTGTCCGGTTGCTAACAAACCTTTACACAAAGTGTTTTGTTCCAAAAATACTCAAAAAATAACCTTTTGTTTTGCTCTCCAAAACAAAGCACCAAGAGGATCTTTTTCTCCAAGTGTTCCTCTCAATCACTCAATATATAAATCACAAGGGTTTAGCAACCCTTTTACAAATGATATAGGAAGTTGAAGCTCACAACAATAGATACAAAACTCTCAAGAGTTGAATAAAACAATAAAGCTCAAAGATGAAATGGAATGATGAAGAAATAAAGTTCAAAACTTGAAGATCTTGATGAATATCACTTTCTATTCACAATCTTTGTAATTTATTGTGTCTCTTGCTTCTCTTGTATATCTCTATTTATAGAGGAAGAGCAGTGGATTATTTGCAACTTAAAATCAACTTCTAGTCATTGAAGAGGTTTGAACACATTTCTTCCCGTTTGAACAAACTTGTTGTCAGTTGGTAATTGAATTTCAAATCAGATTCTTTCTGTTCCACCTCGATTTTCGCCTTAATAACGTTCGAATTTGAAAATATTTATAACAGAAAAGTTGTAAACATGGAAGTAATCTTTTCAGAACCTCAAGAATCAGGTCGATCCAATAGTCAGATCCAAAGTTATCATCAAAATACTCAAGTTGTCTCCCAGTTGGCATATTTGACTTTCTACAGAGTCGCCTTACTTACACCTCAATTTTCTTCATTATAACGTTTGAATTTAAAAATGGCTATAAGATACAATTTGTAGTCATGGAAGTAAGCTTTTCATAACTATAAAAGTCAGGTCGATCCAATGGTTAGATCAAAATACTCAAATTGTCTCCCAGTTGGCATATTTGAATTTCTACAGAGTTGTCTTCAGTTCCACCTCGATTTTCTCCCTTATAACATTCTAATTTGAAATTGGCTATACAATAAAATATTTAACCATGAAAGTCATATTTTCAGATCCACAAGAATCATAGATATCCAACGGTTAGATAAAAACTAATGATAAAATTACTCGAGCTATCTCCCCGCTGTCATATTTTGAACTTATGCTCAAATGGTCACTTTCTAACTCAGTTTTTTCCCACAACGCATTCTCTTCACGAAGTCCTCATATAATACCGTTTACAGGAATTTGAGTCTTATTTCCAATGCCATAAAAATCAGATCAATCTAACGGTTAGATCAAAAGTTATATATATAATACTGGAATTATCTCCAATAAGCTTTCTTGCCATTATCTTTGACTTAGTTTTCTTCTTCATGCTATGCATTCCTTTTAAGTGTAAGACAAACAATAACTTCAAGAAATGTTAGGTAATTAACATTTAAAACATAAATAAAAAATTAAGTGATTTATCATTGAAATGCACAATATATTTATTAACATAAAATTCTTTAAAAATCTTAACTCATACATCAAACATACTTTATTATGAAATCTTGAGATTAACCAATTATTAATCATTAAAACATTTATATTTGCTATCATCAAAATCAATGAATGAAAACTTGAGGCTAACAATCTTTTCCTTTTTGCTGATGACAACCATTATTTATTTAGAAACATATATGAGGTAATTATCTCAAGATTTTGTCAAAAAATAATTATATCTCCCCCTCACTTCTTGACTTCTCCTAGTAAGTCAATATTTACATCTCAATCTTTTTTAGAAAAACTATATTTCTCCCTTTTTGTCATCAACAAAAAGAAACATAGTAAACAAATATATGCTCCCCCCTACAAAAATGAGAATATAAGTATTTGTTATTCTCGCAAAAATTTATCAACATCAGGTATTTATATAATAGGATTAGACATACCAAGTCCTCTTCTTATAAAACAAAATTTATCGCCACTTAGGGGTTTTGTGAAAATATCAGCTAATTAATGGTCAGTATTAACAAATTCAAGAACAATATCACCCTTTTGAACATGATCTCTTATAAAATGATGTCGAATTTCAATATGTTTAGTTCTAGAATGTTGGATTGGATTTTTAGACAAGTTAATAGTACTAGTATTATCACATCTAATAGGAATATGATCAAAATGTGATCCAAAATTTTCTAATTATTGTACATCTATAAAATTTGAACACAACTTCTAGCCGCAATATATTCGACTTCAGCAATGGATAAAGCAATCGAATTTTGTTTCTTACTAAACCATGAGATTGAAGAGTGTCCAAAAAATTGGTACGTGCCATTAGTACTTTTTCTATCAATTTTACTACTAGCATAGTCTGCATCAAAATATCCAATTAAGTCGAAAGATATGTCTTTAGGATACCACAATCCTATATTTTGTGTTCTTAATAGATAACGAAATATTCTTTTGACAGCAGTAAGATATAATTCTTTGGAGCATGATTGAAATCGAGCACACATGTATACACTAAACATAATATCAAGTTTAGTAGCAGTTAAGTAAAGTAATGAGCTAATCATACCTTGGTATTTCTTTTCATCTACCGGCTTACCGTTTTTATCTTTGTCAAGATTTGTAGTAATACCCATTGAAGTCCCAATAGGCTTTAAATTCTCCATTTCAAATCTTTTTAATAAATATTTTATGTAATTAGATTAATTGATGAAAATGTCTTCCTTAAATTGCTTAATTTGGAGTCCAAGAAAGAAATTTAATTCTTCCATCATACTCATTTCAAATTATCCTTTGTGAGAAATTACCAATAATCAACTCCTTAGGATGATTGTGTACATACCTTCCGTCTTTTGACAAGTCTTGTGCATTTTCTTTGAATCCTTCTTTACTTGGAGAAAACTCAGTTGAACTTTCTCCTTGATTATTTTTTGTGAAAGATTACTTTAAAAATCTATCTTCTCTTTCCATAATGTTAAAATCTTTCATACTTTGTTTAATATTTATATCATCGTCACTTACAATTTTCTTGGAAGAAATATTGTTAGATTCATCAAACGCTACATAAATAGATTCTTCTACCACAAACTTTCTTTTGTTAAAACTCTATAACCTTTACTAGATATAGAATACCCAAGAAATATACCCTCATCGAATTTAGCATCAAATTTATCAAAATAATTTTTGTTATTATTCAAAACAAAATATTTACATCCAAAAGCATAGAGATAACTAATATTAGGTTTTCTTCATTTCCAAAGTTCATATGAGGTTTTCTTAAGAATAGGCATAATCATAGCACGATTCATAACATAACAAGCTGTATTAACGGCTTCAGCCCAAAAATATTTTGATAGATTATTTTCATATAACATTGTTCTAGCCATTTTTTTAAGAGTTCTATTTTTTCTTCCTACTACTTCATTTTGTTGTTGTGTTATTGGTGCTGAAAAGTTATGTTCAAAATTATTTTCATCACAATATTTTTCAAATAGTAAATTGTCGAATTCACCACCATGATCACTTCTAATAGTTATAATTATAAAACCTTTTTTCATTTTGAACTTTTATACAAAATTTTGCAAAAATGTGTGATGTATCATCTTTATGTGCAAGGAAAAATGTCCATATAAATCTTGAATAATCATTAATAATTACAGGTGCATATTAGTTTTCGCTCAAACTAATTGTCCTAGTTTGACCAAATAAATTTATATGTAATAATTGTAATGGTCTAGAGATAGAAATAATATTTTTTGATTTAAAAGAAGTTCTACTTTGTTTTCCTTTTTGACATGCATCACAAAGTTTATCTTTTTCAAATTTGATTTTTGGTAGTCTAATGACTAAATCATTTTTAAAAAGTTTTGAAATCAAATCAATGCTAGCATGTGCAAGCCTTTTATGCCATAACCAATTACTATCACTCATTGTCGAAAAACATTTTACATCACTAGAAGATATATTATTAAGATAAATGACGTATACATTTTAACACCTATGACCAACAAATAATATTTTATTATCTATGATACTTTTTTTATGCAATGAGTATTTTAAAAAGTAACTCTATTTCTTTTATCACATAATTGGCTAATACTAATCAAAATATATTTCAAGCCTTCAACAAGTAAAACATTTTCAATAATAGGGAAATGATTTTTACTAATACTACTAATACCAATAATTTTTTCTTTGCTATTGTCTCTAAAAGTCACATATCCCCCATCTTTGGGTATTAGAGTTGTAAACATTGATTCTTCACCCGTCATATGCCTTAAACATGTTGACTCCATGCCTTTATTTCGATGATAACTAAACATTGAGTTAGTTTGCTAATGAATTTAATTAGTATGCAGATCAATGAAAGATATGTTTTAATCATAAAGCTTAATGTATGTCCAAATGAATGTACAACATGTTAAGGATTGAGCAATGCACTAAATAGAGAAACGGCACCTATTCAAACATCAAATCAATCATTTGAATTTGAAGAGATTAAAGGTGTTCAAAAAAAGAGCTCATCAAGTTTATGAAGTTTCAATAAAGAATTCAAGAGAATTTTTTGAAGAAACCAAAATGAATTCAATCCACATTGAATTGAAGTCGTTATTAAATAACCACATTGGATTGAAGGTGTTAAAAGATCATTATACCCCAAATAGAAGACTCCTTGAAGATCTTAAAGTGTTTTGAAGGTTAGTTGATCAAGAAAATCTTGAAAGAAATATTCTGGGTAAAAGTGTTGACACATGAAGACAGAGGCCAATATTTGAGAAATGAATGATCAAGTGTTGACACATAGATTTGAAGTGTCGACACATGGAGACAGAGGATAAAAGCTGGAGAATGTGAGCATGAAGTGTTGACACATAAAATGAAGTGTCGACCCCTAGAGACTAATTGCTATATTTTTAAACGTTATATTGATCTGAGCACGCATTAAATGAGCCCTTAACTACCACCAATTGGTAAATTCAATTTAGGGCTTTATATACAAGCTTCCAAATACATTTAAGGACAAGAACTACTACATTCCACTGGTGATTGAGCTAAAAATTTTTGAAAATTCTAAAAATCCTCTTTCTCCTTAAGAGTTGACATTTAGTAAGCTATTCAATTCTCATCTACTCTTCATAGAGAGTGTGTACTTCAATTGTATATCTCTTATACACTTGTGAGATAGATTTTGAGCGTTCTCTAGTAGAAGAAAAACACTTATAAGTTTGAGAAAGCTTGGACAAAATTCTTGTAACATTGAAGCTTGGGTGTAAGTTTCAAGCAGAGTGAGTTAGGCACTTCAACTAGCCTTTACTTTGTAATTGAACATTGCATAGTGGAAGAAGACTTCAAGAGGATCTTGGGGGTGAGGGCGTAGACCACAAGTTATGGTTGAACTTCGGTAATTCTTGGTGTTTCTTTCTTGTGCTTTGCTTTCATTTTTATTGATTTTATTACATTGCATGTATCTTGAATCATTGTATCATAGCTTAGATTAATTTTAAATAGTTTTTATTGCAATTATTTTTTAAAAACTCAATTCACCATCCTTCTTGGGTTGCGTTTTGGGCCAATAATTGGTATCAAAGCTTGTATTCTTGCATTTGGCTTAACATTCTAGGAATCGATCCATGGCAACCAACTTTGGATGCTCTTTAGGCGAGGGTCAATCCACCAATAGACCACCTATGTTTAATGGCCCAAATTACAACTATTGGAATAATAAAATGAGAATATATATTCAATCCATTAATTATGAATTGTGGAGGATTATAATAAATGCTCCCAAGACTCCTACTAAGAAAGTTGAAAGGGTTGATGTCCCTAAGCCTGAATCCGAATGGGATGAGGATGATTTGAAAATATTACAATCTAATGCCAAAGTCATGTACATTTTATAGTGTGCCCCTGATCCTAACTAATTTAGTTGTATCTCTACTTATGAATCAACCAAGGAAATATGGGATAGACTTGAGGTAACCTATGAAGGTACTAATCAAGTCAAGAAATCTAAAATAAATATTTTAGTTCATAACTATGAATTGTTTAAAATGAAACTGGATGAGTCCATTATCGAAATGTTCATGAGATTTACCGATATTATAAATGGTTTGAAGTCTCTTAGAAAGGTTTATCCTAACAATGAACAGGTCAGAAACATCTTGAGGTCGTTGCCAAAGACTTTGGAAGCCAAGGTTATTGCCATTCAAAAAGCAAAGAACCTCAACACTTTACCTCTTGAAGAACTCTTGGGCTCCCTTATGACGTATGAACTTACTCAAAAGCAACATGTCCAAGGTTAGGAAGAAAAGAAAAAGAAGTTAATGGCATTCAAGTCCACTAACCAAGAAGATAAATCAGCAAATGATGAGGATGATGATGAAATTGCCCTTATCACACGAAAATTCAAAAGATTCATGAAAAAAAAATGGAAAGGTGGAAAAAAGCAAAAAGCTAAAGGAGATTCTAGCAAAGAATCAACTATTATATGCTATGATTGTAAGAAGCCTAGCCATATAAAGGTTGAATGCCCCATGCTTAAAAAGAAATGAAAGAAAGACCAAAGAAAAAGGGTAATGGCAACTATGACTTGGAATGATGTCAAAGAACCCAATTCCAAATAAGAAACTGAATCTCAAGAAGTGGCCAATCTATGTCTCATGGCCCATGAGAAAGAGAACAAGGTATCATCTTCTAATTCCTTTCAATTTGCTTTTAATAAACTACAAGATACTTTTGATGATTTAATTATTGAATTCAAAAAGATGGGAATTCAAAATGGTCTTCTCAAAAAAATGATTTCTACTTTAACTAAAGAAAACGAGGACTTACAAAAGGAAAATAAAGATTTGAATAATGAAATTTGTGTTTTGAAAGATAGAGTTAAGGAAAACTCTTTTCAAAAGTATTCCTCACTTTCAAAGGAAAATCAGATTTTGAGAGAAGAAGTTAAAAACTTGGAAACAACTCTTTTTAGATGTGTAAATGGAAAAGAGAAATTGGATGCTATTCTTGGAAAACAAAAGTGTTCACTTGATAAAACTGGACTTGGTTTTAATCCCTTCAAAAGGACAAAATTCTCAAAAACTAGATTTGTTTCTTCCACTGGTAAACCACAAATTTCATGTTTTTATTGTCAAAAACTAGGACACATTGCTAGTAGGTGTTATGCCATGCAAAAATCTATTGCACCTAACAATGCATGGGTTCCAAGAAGGCCATTAAGAACTAACCCTGAAGGATCTAAGATGATTTGGGTACCTAAAGTCAAATAAACTTTTTTGTAGGTCTGCCTTCAAGCGAAATCCAAGAAAGACTTTTAGTACTTGGATAGTAGATGTTCAAGACATATGGCGGGAAATGAAGCATAATTCACATCTCTCTCACCAAAAGATGGAGGACTTGTCACTTTTGGAGACAATAGCAAAGGAAAGATCATCGGTATATGTAATGTTAGTAAGAACTCTTCCACTTCTATTGAAAATGTCTTGCTTGTTAAAAGACTCAAACACAGTCTTTTGAGCAATACTCAACTTTGTGACAAAGGATGTAAGGTTGTATTTGAATCCTCTAAATGTGATGTGATTGACATCAACAATAACAAAACTATTCTCACTGGGCATAGAAAAGGTAATATATAGATTTTTTTTTATCTAAATGACTTGTCTTCTTACAAAGTTGAATGTCTTGCTGCTATGAATAGTGATAAAAGTTGGTTGTGGCATAGAAGACTTGGTTATATTAGTATGAGCATACTTTTGAAAGTTTCTAAAAATGATTTGGTCAAAGGACTTTCAAAAATCAAATTTGACAAAGATAGAGTTTATGATGCTTGTCAAATGGGTAAGCAAACTCGAATTTCTTTTAAATCTATAAACACACTCACTACTTTTAGGCCACTACAACTGTTGTATATGGACTTATGTGAACCAACTATGACTTTAAGTCTTGGTGGGAAATAATATGCACGTGTTATTGTTGATGACTACTCTAAATTTACATAGACATTCTTCTTAGCTCATAAGGATGAGATAATTGTTTTCTTCACAAAATTTTGTAAAAAGGTTCAAAATGAGAAAGGGTTTTCAATCACTTCTATAAGAACTGACCATGGAGGAGAATTTGATTGCAAACCCTTAGAAGTATTTTGTGATGAAAATGGTTTTAACCACAACTTTTCAGCCCCTAGAGCACGTCAACAAAATGGAGTTGTTGAAAGGAAAAATAGAACTTTGAAAGAAATGGAAAGAACCATGCTTTGTGAAAATGGATTGCCAAAGTATTTTCGGATTGAAGGTGTCAACACAGCTTTTTATGTTTTAAATCGAATTTTATTTAGAAAATTTTTAAACAAAACCCCTTATGAGCTTTGGAAAGATAAGAAACCAAATATCTCACACTTTCGAGCCTTTGGATGCAAATGCTTTGTGTTGAATAACAATAAAGACAATCTTGGCAAGTTTGAAGCAAAATATGACGAGGGTGTATTTCTTGGATATTCAACACATAGCAAAGCATATAGAGTCTTTAATAAGAAGACTCTAGTAGTTGAGGAATCAGTCTATGTCACTTTTGATGAACATAACTCTCCTTCTAAAAATATTGCAAGTGATGATGTGGATGAAATGGAGCAAAATATGAAAAAGTTGGATATTCATCCAAACTCGAAAGAAGATCCACAAAAGGAGAAGGAAGTGCAAGAAGTTTCAACAAATCAACAAAAGATCAATGAAGGTCTACCTAAGGAATGAAAGTTTGTGCATAATCATCCAACATAATAAATCCTAGGTGATCCTTCATAAGGGGTAAGAACCAGATCCTCTCTTAGAAATGTATGTAATCATCTTGCATTCTTATCACAAATAGAACCTAAGTGTTTTAATGATGCTGAAAATGATGAGTTTTGGATTAATGTTTTGCAAGAGGAGTTGAATCAATTTGAAAGGAATAAGGTATGACACCTTATTCCTAGGCCTAATGATCATCTAGTCATTAGAACTAAATGGGTTTTTAGAAATAAAAGGGATGAATCTAGAGTTGTTGTAAGGAACAAGGCAAGACTTGTTGCTCAAGAGTGTAGCCAAAAGGAAGGCATTGATTTTGATGAAATGTATGCTCCAGTAGCTAGATTAGAAGCTATTAGGATGTTATTTGCATTCTCATGTTTTAAGAATTTCAAACTTTATCAAATGGACATTAAAAGTGCATTCTGTCACGCCCCGATTTTTGAGGTGTCCAAAGTCCTTTCGGCTCGGGCACGAAAAGCACAGAACTCTGTCACTAGAACTTGTCCTCCTAGAAGGACAAGTGCGACTAAGTTTGAAAATTGGTTTGACTAAGGGCTTTTTAGAAAAATAGGAGTCGCCACCTAACTTGATTAAAGTGAGTTAGGGCACCTAAAACTAAGTGTTAATCCGCAAATTAAACTTAGGATTTTTTTGGGAAAAGGTTTTGAAAACTCCCTCAAAAGAGGGTTTTTAAGAAAATAGGTTTTTTGCAACCTTTGGAAAGATTTAAGCCCTTTTGAAAAATAACTCTATTTTCGTCATTTGAAAATAGAAATCTACAGTTCGGGGGTTGGTTACGTGTAGGGAAGATATCCTAAGATCATCACCCTACCCCGCCCTTTCGGTACCTACATATCTAATCACCCTTTGTTCACTCACTAGAATAATCGGTTACCATTGTCCATTTAATATCCACTTTAAAATTTTAGAAACGGGGTTTAATCATCACTTTTCGAATGGATGATGCATGATACAAGTTTTTGGAAGAAGTTTGAAAATAATAAGGGTTTTGAAAGAGTTTGGAATAGGAACTTTGAATTGATTAGAATTTCTGAAAAAGAGATTGGAGTTGGAATAAAAATTATGACCGCACTATTTTAGGTTGCTTATGTATCTCATTTGTCGAGAATCAAGTCATTCGTAGTTCGGGCAAGAGCCCGATGGAAAATAGGAGTATTAGGGCCTTTGGAAGGTTTGAAGACACTTTGGGTCTTTGAAAAAGTTTAAGACACTTTGAGGTTTTTGAAAATTGAAGACCCTTTGTGGTCTTGGAGGTTTTGACTTGAAATTGAATGGTGGAGTGTTTCTTGAAAATGTTTTTGGATCAACTTGAGGGAGTTTTGGAAAAATGCTTTGGCATGTCTCAAGAGAACTTGAAAGTGTTTTTGAAGTCTTGTTTTGAAAACCTTGGAGGCATGTTTTGATGAATTAATTTTTGAAAGTAGTTTTTGAAAAGGGCTAAGGGTTTGGAATCCTAATATGGACAACCTTAGAGGTTGTTCTTGATTTATCACTTGTCCTTGAAATCCTTAACCATGAGAGGGCTAGGGACACCTTAGGTTTGTGACCTTTTGAAAACGTTTATGGAAATGCTTTGAAGATGGAGTGTAGGGACATTAGAAGAGTTTATGGAGTTGGGTTTTTGAAATCATGGGGGTAGGAGATTTTGGAGGAATAGGTTATGAGGATAATTTAAAAGTTTGAATGATCATTTAAAAAAAGGGTTCAAGAGTTGGAACCTTGAACTGTATTAACCTCGGTTGGGTTAGCCTAGGGTTAGGAGGAACCTAAGGTTAACTAACTTAGGTTAGGTTGACCTAAGGTTAAGAAGACTTAACTAACTAGGGTTAAGTTAACCTAAGGTGAGTGAACTAGGGTCAAGTTAACCTAGGATTGGACAACTAGGGTCAAGTTAACTTAGGGTTGGTCAACTAGGGTCAAGCTAACCTAGGTTGGATTGAAAGATGATTTTGAAGTGTGGTTTGGTGCATTTTTAGAAAGAGTTTTGGAAAACAAAACATGTTATGTAATGGACTTTAGTAGGCCATCTCTTTGAAAATCATTTCCATAAAAATTTTGACTCTAGTCAAGAGTATGGTTTGTATGGGTGGTGCTTGGAGACCAATGCAAGGAAGGCTTCCTCATGGCCATTATAACCACTATCTTGACTAGAGTATAAGGGGTTAAAAATCAACATAATGATGACAATTTTTGGAAAATCATTTTTAATGCAAAGATGGAGAGAATGCATTTTTGAAAATCATCTTTTGAGAAGGATTTTGAAAACCATTTTTCAAGGGGAACATTCCATCAAGAGAGGGTTTCATGGGGCCATTCCAACCACTAAACTTGAGAAAATAGGAACCATAGAAATCAAAGAGTTTGAACATCATTTTTAGACGAGCATAAAGAGAAAAGGGAACCATTCTAACAATTTAGGGCTCCTATGGCCAATATAAAGGGAGACCACTCAAGAGAAGGTTCCATGTGACCATTTTAACCACTAAATTTGAGAGAATGGAAACCTTGAAAATTAGAGAGTTTGAAAGCAACTTTTATGCAAGTTGTAATGCAATGATGCAAAAATGTGAATTAAGGGGTAGTGAGGGATTTTCCAAGGTATGACTCCTAAGGTCTCATCCTAAACTTCAAGGGGCCAACTCTTGGAACGATTTTAAAAGAAATGTAGAACTTGAAAATAGCATAAAATTAAGAGCAATGTAAGCATTGTGGAACATGACAATAAGCATAAAATGAAGCCAAGCACACAAGACATGATCAAGATAGCAATATGTAAGGGGTCATGATTCATATACAAGGTTTTTAGGCTACACCACATAAACAAGAAACTCCTAGGCCATACCATCTTAAAGTAGGCTAGTGAGAGGTCCCCCTACACAGTGGCTCTTACTTGCTTTCCTCTAAGCATGATCTAAGAGCTCTCTTGGCTCAAGCATGCAAGAAAGGGGGTTTGAAGATGGGGAAGGCTCCATCACCCTATGTACGCTCCATCACTGGAAAGGCTCGTCCAAACTTTGCCTCGATAATTGAGTCAATCGGGAAGGTTTCGGGGGAATCGGTCGCACTCGGGATGTTCTTCTAGTGCTTCCGATAAACTGTCATGTTTTCGAAAAGTTTAAATTATGTTTGGAGGTGAGTGATATTGTCTTGGGAAATGTGCCAAAAAGGTCACTTTTGCGGAGCATCTATGATATGCTCCCTGGGTGTTTGAAAGTGGATGTTTTCGTTTCATATGATCGAGGCCTTCGAGAAGCGATTTATTTGATCAGACCGTACCGATGGAAAGTACTCTGGAAATACTTTCTGGAATTTTCAAATTTACGCATTTCTCAAGTTGTTTGACGGTGCGTTTTGATTTGGGAATCGGAGAAAAAGTCAACCTTGGCGGAGTGTCTGCGAGACGCTCCAAGGGTTGTTGAAAGTCATGGTTTGCACACCGTACGATAGAGGGCTTCGGGAAGCGATCTATTCGATCGAATCAATTCGATGGAAAGATCTATGGACGAGCTTTCGAGAATTCTCCGATTTATGCGTTCCTCAAGTCGGTTGATGGTGCGTTATAACTAGGAAATCAGAGGAAAAGACAATTTAGGCGGAGCATCTGTGAAACGCTCCAGGGAACTTTTATCGCGTCGTGTAAACTTAGTGTCGTAAGGTGCTTCTTGGGTTAAACAAGGGCGTGCGGTGAAACCCTCCGCTTGAAATCCCAAGGCCGGTACTGTTTCAAGGCATTTTTAGGCTTCTAGGGGCAAAACGGTCATTTTGACCGGAGTTGGCTGGAAATGGTCGGGAATGGTTTGGTATGTTGTGTTAAGTGTGTAGGGTTGTTCAGGGATGGTTTTGAGAGTCTTTTACCGTTTAGCAGGGTTTGCGCAATGTTGAGGTATTTAGGGGCAAAATGGTTATTTTGACCGGAGTGGGCCAAAACATAACTAGATTCAGACCAAATGGTATGCGGAGGACTCCTAATGGTTTAACAACATTTTGGTAGGATGGACTTATCGTTTTGAGGGATTTTGAATTTTCCCAAAATGTGCCTGGAAGCCCAAGGGGCAGGTTTGATCATTTTTCGCTGAGTCGAGCTAGCAGGCACCGGTGTTGACCTAGGTGTTGGTTCCCGAGACTGCCCAGTCTCGAAAAACTACCTGTGCGGTGTTGGTCTCTAAAAACTCCTGGTCTTAGAAAGCTACCTGTAGGTTGGTGTTGGTTCTTGAGAACGCCTGGTCCTAGAAAACTATCTGGAAGGGTGGTGTTGGTCCCTGAGAACGCCCAGTCTTGGAGAACTATCAAATGACGGACATTCTACGTTAGCGGGCTAGCAGGGGCCAGAAGTGAACCGTCTGAAATTTTAATGAGGTGTTGGTCCCCGAGATCACCTAATCCCAGGAAGCTACCCGGATAGCGTTGGTTTCCGGGACCACCCGGTCCGGAAAGCTGCCTGGAATAATGGTGCTTATGGCTCCAGCAGGTTCTTGTGGGCCCGAGAAGCGACCAGCTGGTTGGATTGGAGATTGTAAGGCTCATCTTGAACCTGCATGTGTTGTGATGTTGGAAACTGAACCCAGTCGGGCCCGAGATTGCCGAGCGGGCAAAAATGGGGTGCTTACACATTCCTAAATAGTTTTATTACTGAAGAGGTATATGTTGAGCAACCCTCTGGATTTGAAAATTCAAAAGTTTCTAATCATGTTTTCAAATTAACAAAAGCATTATATGGATTGAAGCAAGCCCCAAGGGCTTGGTATGAAAGATTAAGCAAGTTTTTAATTGAAAAAAGTTTTTCAAGAGAAAAAATAAATACTATTCTTTTTATCAAGATCAACAACAATTATATGCTTTTAGTACAAATATATGTGGATCATATTATATTCGGTGTTACTAATGAGTCGTTTTGCAAGAAATTGGCTAAGTGTATGCAGGGAGAATTCAAAATGAGTATGATGGGTGAACTTACTTACTTCATCGGTCTTCAAATCAAGCAATTAAAGGAATGCATCTTTATCAACCAAGCCAGGTACATCAAGTACTTGATCAAGAAGTTTGGCATGGAAGATGCAGAGCCTCTAAATACTCTAATGAGTACTTCAATAAAATTAGATAGCGACAAAAAAAGTAAATCAGTAGACTCTAAGCTTTATAGAAGCATGATAGATTCTTTATTATACCTAACTGCTAGTAGGTCAGATATCATGTTTAGTGTTTGTTTATGTGCTAGATTTCAATCAAATCCTAAGAATCTCATGTGACTGCTGTGAAAAAAATATTTCATTATCTTAAGTGCACACCAAACCTTAGATTATGGTATCCAAAGGGCACATATTTTAATTTAATTGGTTACACTGATGCTGAATATGCGGGGAGTAAAGTTGATAGGAATAGCACAAGTGGCTCTTGCTAACTCCTAGGCAACATGATTGTGTCTTGATGTAGTAAGAGATAAAATTCAGTTGCTCTCTTATAGCTGAAATTGAATATGTAGTAGCTGGTAATTGTTGTACTTAAGTATTGTGGATTAAACAATAATTAGAAGATTATAATATCTCATTTGATCATATACCCATTAGATGTGCCAATACAAGTGCTATAAACTTTACCAAGAATCATATCCAACACTCTTGCACAAAACACATTGAGATTAGATATCACTTCATAAGAGATCGTGTACAAAAAGTGGACATTAAACTTGATTTTGTGAGCATTAATATGCAATTAGCTGACATTTTTAATAAACCATTAAGTGAGAATAAATTTTGCATGATAAGAAGAGAATTGGGAATGAGTGATCTTATATCTTGGTCCTTGTCAAATTTGAATGACATTCATGTTATTTGAGTATTAAATACAATTAAGTGGATTGATTATTTGTATGAAATGCACTTACAATTCATTGCTTGCTCATATTAGTACATATTATCATCTCTGGACCAAAAGTCGACCCTTGAGTTTATGAATATACTATCTAGCACAATCTAACTCAAAGTGTCGACACTTCATGTTCATGTGTTGACACATGAGAACAGAGGGTTCAAGTTGTATTTTTGCAACCCATGTGTTAACACTTTATTTTCATGTGTCAACACAAGCTTCGGGTCTATATATTTAAAATGCCCCTGTTTTATCGCCATTTGAATTTTCCCTTTCTACATATCTATCTCTCTCCCTCCTTTTTTGCACCAAACCCAACCGTCACTAACCAACCCCTTAAATTTGTCTCTCTCAAACACTTTAAAAACCCTAATCAATCCTTTTCCAACCTCTCACAACCCTCGTAGATCTTTCCATGGCATCGAAAATTCCTAAATCAAAGAAGAGTTCAAAAGCCGTAGCTATATCAACGTCTCATGCTTCAAAAGGGCAAAAGAGAAAATCCAAAGGGGATTCAAGTAAGGATACAGGAAAGAAGAAGAGAAGCAAGAAGGGAGAACCGGTATCCTCAACAGCCCTAGAAAGAAATGAGCTGTATTTCAGTGAGGATAAAGCATAGGAAAAGTACAATAAGAATTTTTCTCTTAGGAAAGTCTTTAATGGTAGATAGGTGGCTTATAATTTCTTTAATTCTCATAAATTTGAGTTAAGTACAAAATTGGCAAATCTGGGTTCGAAAAACCATGACCACATTAAGGGATGATGTTTATCCTGACTTAGTTGCACACTTTTATACCAATGCCGAAAGAGAATATGGAGAAGTATCTATTGTGAGTTATGTTAAAAGTGTCACTTTCACTTTGGATAGGACTATGATAAGACATATTCTTGGAATTAGGCTTGGTAAAGAAGTCTATCGAGATAATATATCTCGAAAAGATCAATTGAAAGTATTGTATGGAAGAGAAGTGGATGAATGATTGCAACCAATTGTAAATGATTTGCCTCTTAAATTAAGGATGGTACTTCACTTTACCTGTACCATTTTCACTCCCAAAACTAGAAGATATGAATATGTTTTGGCAAAAGAGTTATTTTTCTTGTGGGCTTATTTAATTGATTCTCAAATTGATTTGCCTCTATTCATCTTAGATCATATGTACAAAGCCACCATTACCAGAATCAACCTGCGCTATGTTATCTTCTTGACTAAAGTTTTCAAACATTTCAAGATTGATTTGACCAATGAGATGAAGAGATTCCCTCAAATCCATTAATGATGAGTACAACAAAAAGACTCTCAAACGAATGGGGTGCATTCTGAAGAATAACAAATGGACTCCTAAACAGCCTTCAGAGAGTGAGGCTTCAAAAGAAAAGGCCACAACTGGGAGTACCTCTAGGGCAAGGAGTGCCAAGAGAAACCTCATCCAAGACTTAGAAGGAAGTGAAGGGGGTATGGCTGAGTTCATGCAACAAGTAATGGAATCTTTGGAGAAACTAAACAAGAATGCAGACATTGTTGCTACAAGGATGATGTTCGTGGAAAGAAAAGTGAGAGAATTGAAAAAGGAAGTGAAAATGTTGAGGCATGAAAAAGCTATAATGATAGAAGAAAAAGAAGATGTGGAAAGAGAGGAAGAAAAATTACAAGAAGAAAATAAAGCAAATAAAGAAGAAACTAGAGAAGGAGAAAATGAAGGAGAAAGAGAAGGAGAAAAATAAGGTGAAAAATAGGCTAAAAAAAGAGGAGATGGTGATGAAGAAGAGTCTACTAGGAAGGATATTGAGGCAGAGGAGCAAGGCCAAGAGGAAGATTCTTTGCAACTGAATCTGATGCCCCTTTTTCCTCTTCTCTTGGACACAAATATGGGTTGAGGGATAGGCTTGGAAAAAAATTCTCCGACACCAAAGATACCCCCCTTGTCCTAACCTCATTACCACCAACCTCTCCTCACTGAAATCACCTACCCTTGTCCCACCTCTCTCTCTCATTTCCATTTTTTCTGTCTTTGCATGTGTATGAATTTCTATTAAAGGATAGTGTGTCATCCTCAAGACAACATGTTTTGTAATATTTTGTGGATGTTTAATTGACTAATCTTTTGTAATGATTTTATGAATGAAATATGATCATTATCTAACCTATTGTTATGAAAGCTTGTTGCCCATGTTGGTTGAATGCCTTGCTTGCTGCCTTATTTATACAAATTATCCTGTGTTAAGATTTTTTACTATTACACATGTCTATGTTATAAACTTTTATTTATCTTTTTGATGAATTAACAAAAAGGGGGAGAAGAATAAAAATAAAATAGTGAGAAGAATGGAAATAAGACAGTGAGAAGAATGATAATAGAAATAAGACAGTAAGAATAATTAATGTTGAATGATAAATGGAGAAAATTGAAATGGTTTATAAAAAAAATGGTAAAGCATGTCTTTAAAAAACGAAAATGTTAAGGGGAGAAAATTGATGGTTCATGGTTAATTGAAAAAGATTGATGATAAAAAATGAATACTTTTAGGATCCTATTTATCAAATGTTGGTTTATGCATATGACTTTTGCTCTAAGAAAAAAGGAATTTGTATCAATTACATACGTTTATATATATGTTTACTTTAAAAACATTGTTTTGAAGAATTCTTGCATCAATTACAAAACCATAAAAGAAAGAGGGAGCATTCTCTGGTATGAAATCTGATTCCACTTACTTCATTTTGTCTTATACCTATTTTTTGCAAAGGTTTTGTCATCGTAAAAAATGAGGAGATCGTAGACTCTATGCCTTGATTTTAATGATAATTAAACCTTATGTTAGTTTGCTAATTGTAAGCACCCCATTTTTGCCCGCTCGGCAATCTCCGAGCTGACCAAGCTCACTTTCACACATCACATGCTTAGACTCTAAGCCCGCCTTTTTAACTTGAATTTAGTCCACCAGTCGCTTTTTGGGCCCGTAGGGCCCACTTGAAGCTAAATGAGCATTTTGCCCCTAGGCATCCGAATGCCCCGGGAACCACACCGGCTCTGGGTATCAAACCGAAAATCTCTTGAGAATACTTCTTATAGTATTCTCAATCCTCCTCTACCTTTCTGGATCATTCCGAGTCAGTTCCGGCCAACCCGATACAAAATGACCGTTTTGCCCCAGGTGGGCCGGTCTCCCTTTTCGACCACGCCAGCTCTGGGAATCAAACCGGCAACCTCTGGGAACATTCTAAATAATGTTTCTAGATCCCAAGTCTTCTTTCGAGACAGTCCAAGTCCGTCCCGGTAGTTTCCCTGTCCGATTGACCGTTTTGCCCCTAAAGGCCCGGTCAACCTTTCCGACCCTTTTTATCCTCATTTCTCAAGTGAAATAGCTCCAGGACACTATTTTGAGTGTTCCTGCTCCTTTCCGGCTTTCCATGTCATTCCCGGCACCTTCAAATCATTCCCGGACTTTCCGGAGTCACTCCTAGTGAAGCCAGGCTAAAAATTGCATGGTAGTCACTAGTACAGGCGCTCAAATCTAGTCAAAGATACGTTGCTTGCCGACCTTAAATACTTCCTAGCCAAGCCAAAAATTGGCCTAGCGCCACTCCTAGTGGCGCCAGTGTAAAATTTGGCCTAGCGCCACTGCAACAAGCGCCAGTGTTGTCCAACCTCTATAAATACAGAGCCTCTTCCAGCGTTTAAAGGATCCGTAAACTCAACCTAAAAATCCTATATTTCGATATACAGAGCTCGAGCACTCCCTAAACCCTAGCCTCCTTAGGTTCTCCAAACCCTAGCCACCATACACAAACCCTAATCTCATATACACTCTTATACATCCCCGTACACTCATACACTAGCCTTCAACCATCCTTTGAAGACTTGAAGAGCTGCAATCCAAAGCTTGAAGACAACTCTTGAGGATTGAAGACGAAGATCAAGACAAAGACCGAAAACTGAAGACAGCACGGCGTGCAAAATAAACAAGACATACGGTAGGCTCCCTATTTAAATTTTCGCACTTCCCCACTTTCTCTTCTCTCTCCTAACCCACTTGGGTTTTCTCTATTTTAATCCCCCATCTCTTTCCCCCCCTTTCTTTGCATGCTTGAAATAAGGGGATTTCGGTCCATGTGTAGGATTGGGTTATTGGAGAGTCACCGTGTCGGGGGTTTTCTTCTAGTCTAACCAAAGACCACGTGGGTCCAGCCCCTTTGATTATGTGGTGAAGCCTTAGCCTTCTATGTTCACGACCTAAATTGCATTGTACATATCATAATCTTGCATCTTCCAAAATCCGTTTTCAAAGTTGTTTTCAAAATTGCATCAAAATCTCTTTTTCAAAAACTTGTTTTCAAAACCACAATTCTAGGGTGATTCTAGCCTTTCCATGGCTAGGGTTGCTTTAGGAAAGTGTTACATTAAAAGTGACATTTTTGGTCTATATTTTCAAATCTTATTGTTTTCCAAAACCACTTTCTTAAAGTGGTTCTAGCCCTCTTATGGTTAGAATCGTTTTAGGAAAGCGAGACGTTTTCATACTTTCCAAAAAACTCTCTTCAAAAATCTCTTCCTAAAAATCTCTTTTTCAACATACTTTCCTAAAACTCTCCTCTTCAAAATTATTTTCAAAGACTCCCTTCCAAAATCTATTTTTCAAAACTTTCTTTTTCAACTCCTCTCCAAAATCTTTTCCTCAAAATTCACTTTCTAAAAATACTCCTTAGATTCACCTTCCTAAAAACTCTCTCCAAAAACCTTTCTAAAAAACTCTCTTTTCAAAATCTTTCTTCTAGAAATTTCTTCTCTAGGATTTTCCTTCTAAAATTTACGTTTCTAAAAACACACTTTCCAAAACTCCTTCTCTTTAAAATCTTTTTTCAAAAACTCTATCTTCAAATTCACTTTCCAAAAATTCCTCCCTAGGATTCCCCTTTTACAAAACTTTCATTTCCAAAAATGCACTTTTCAAAAACTCTTTTCTTAGAGACCAAGTCAAGCCTTAGAGCCCATAATTAGGAAACCCTAATTTTCTTTCTAAAAACATGATTTTCAAACTTTGCCCCAAACCTAGGTTTCCAAAATCTCTTGTTTTCACATCCAAACTATACATGTTTCCAAAACCTCTTTTTTACGTCAAAACTATAATTTTCTAAACTTAGGGTTTCTACAATCTCCTTTTCCAAATCCTTGCTAAATCTTATCTTCCCTTTAGGAAACCAAATTTAATTTTCCCTTTAGGAAACCAAATCCAATCTTCCCATTTAGGAAACTAGATCCTATCCTCCGTTTTTGGAAACAAAATCAAACCTTCTTCTTTCAAAACAAAATCCAATCCCTTCCAAACCCAAATATTTCCTAATTCAAATCCTTCCTAAACTTTCACTTTCCTAAACCTTAAGTTTCCAAAAACTTGAACATAAAATCTTTCCTAATTCTACCTTCTTTTCAAATCTTAACTTTTCAAACCTAAGTTTTCAAACTTTTACTAAACTCAAACCTTTCATAATTTCAAGATTTTCTAAAACTCTAAAACTTTCTAAATCCTAAACTTTCTAAATTTCAAATCTTTCTAAAATCAAAACTTTCTAAATTTGAAACTTTTTCAAGTTAAATCTTTCTAAACTTCCAAACTTTCTAAATTCTAAACTTTCCAGAACTTCAAAATCTTTCTAAATCTAAGGCTTTTCTAAACTCAAAACTTTCTTAATTCAAACATTTCTTAAACTGAAAACTTTCCTTTTTCGAGCATTTCATAAAACGAAACTTTCTTATTTTCAAAACTTCCTTGTTTTCAAAGCTTTCCAAATTCAAAACTTCCCTTTTTCAAAACATTACAAAATTTAAAACTTTCTTAACTTGAAACTTTCCATATTCTAAGCCTTTCTTAAACTAAACTTTTCCTAATTCAAAACATTTCTAAATTTAAAACTTTTCGATTTTCAAAACTTTCCTAATTTGGGAACTTTCCCAATCTTAAAACCTTTCCTTTTTCGAAAACTTTCTAAACTCGAAACTTTCCTATTTTCAAAACTTTCCTATTTCAAAAAATTTTCTAATTTGAAAACTTTCCTAATTCGAAACTTTTTTAATTCAAAACTTTCCTAAAGTTGAAACATTCCAAATTCAAAGCTTTCCTAAGTTGAAACTTTCTTAATTCTAAAACCTTCCTAAATCGAACCTTTCCTAATTCAAACATTTCCTAAATCCAATCTTCCTTAATTTCCTAAACCTTCCAAGTCAAGTCAAATATTTTCTAAGTCTCTTCTCTTTCCTAAGTCTAGATTTCCTAAAATCAAGTCTTTCCAAAATCAATCTTTCCAAAGCAAGTCCAATCTTCTCAATTTCAATTTCCAATCTCCTCTTCTAATCTCAAATCAAATCCAGTTTTCAATTCAATTTCTTTCTTCCAATCCAGTCTCTCTCTTCAAATTAATCTCTTTTCAATCGGACTCCGGTCCGAACTACGACTGACCTGATTCCCCCAAAGAGATACGTAGGCAACCTTCATAGGTGCGGTCATAACACTTTTCAAACTTTCAATTCCACCTTCATGGGTGTGGTCTCCACATTTTTCCAATCTCAAATTCCAATCTATTTTCAAAATTCCAATTTCAAAATTTCTATTTTTAAATTTCTACTTTCAATTTTCAAACTTTTCAATTTTAATTCCATCTCTTCAAATCTATTTTCAAATCAAATCGATTTCTTTTCAAATCAATTTCTATTTTCCAATTCTCTTAACTTGCACTTGTATATCATGCATCATGATAGTTCCTTTTCAAACATTGTTTTTCAAAATGGATAGGATTGAACTATAGTTAGTTAAAGACTCTTATAGGTGAATCTAGGGTAGATTGACATGTAGGTACCGAAAGAGCGGGGTAGGGTGATAGCTTAGTGCGTCTTCCCTACACGTAACCAACCTCCGAACCTTGATCACTGATTTCAAAGACCAAAAGGAGTTATTTTTCTAAAAATGGCTAAATGTTTTCTAAAGGTTGCCAAACAACCCGTTTTTCTAAAAAAACCCTCTCTTGAGGATGTTTTCCAAAATTATTTTTCAAAAACCCTAAGTGTAGTCTTCGGATTACTCTTAGTTTTTAGGTGACCTAACTCACCTTAATCAAGTTAGGTGGCGACTCCGAATCTTTTTCAAAAGCCCTTTATTCAAACCTGTTTTCAATTCAAACCTAGTCGCACTTATTCTTCTAGAAGGGTGAGTTCTAACGAGAGAGTACAGCATTTTTCCCGCTTGTGTGAGTATTCCTCAAGTGCGAAAAATCTGGGCGCGACACTAATGAATTTAATTAGTGTGCAGATCAATGAAAGATATGTTTTAATCCTAAAACTTAATGTATGTCCAAATGGATGCACAACATGTTAAGGATTGAGCAATGCACCAAAATAGAGAAATGACACCTATTCAAATATCAAATCAATGATTTGAACTCGAAGATATTAAAAGTGTTCAAAAGAAGAGCTCATCAAGTTTATGAAGATTCAATGAAGAATTCAAGAGAAGTTTTTTAATAAACCAAAATGAATTCAATCCAAATTAAATTGAAGTCATTTGTGAATAACCATATTGGATTGAAGGTGTTGAAATATCATTATACCCCAAAGAGAAGATTCTTTGAAGATCTTAAAGTGTTTTGAAGCTTAGTTAATCAAGAAATTTTTGTAAAACTTTTGCTTTTGAAAATAATTATAACCAATTCCAACTTTGTCAAAAACAATTCTTTGTTTTTCGAGTAACATATTCAAATTTTCTCTTCATTTTACAAACTTTGAAAGAGTATTATTCAATTCGACAAGTTTTATTTTCAAAGTATTATTTTTATTTTTCAAATCATTTAAAGTTTTAAGTTTGGAAATAAGTCTTCAACATTCTTTTTCAAAATTTTATTTTCATTTTTTAAATATTCATTTTCTTGAGAGATCAAAGAAATAATCTTTTTGAGAGCTAAATTTTTTATGCCTAATTTTTTAAGATCGTCATGCAATTCCTCAAAAGCATTTTGTAATTTTTCATAAGAAAAATCTTCATTAAAAGTATCACATACCTCATTGTCTTTCTTTACCATTAAGCATAGATTGTCAACTTCATTATCACTTTCTTCGGAACTATTATCATCAATTTCTCTCCAAGCCGTTACCATAACTTTCTTTTTCTCCTTTTTTCTTAAATTTTTTGAGTTGAGGACACTTGAATTTTATATGACCCCGTTTTTTGCATTCATAACATATTGTATTATTTTTGTTACCTTCTTCTTTAGCTCTATCATTCTTTGAAAATTTTCATCCAGTTTGCTTCTTATTTCTTAAAAATCTTTAGAATTTCTTTGTAATGATGGCAAGCTCCTCATCTTCATTGCTAATTTCTCCATCATTGTTATTAAATATGGAGAAAATCATGGATGATTTCAATGCTATGCTTTTCTTCTTTTTGTTTTTGTCGTCATCCATTCTCATGGTAAGCTTGTAAGTCATGAGTAAACCTAAGAACTCATCCAAGCTAAGTCTTGTGAGATCCTTGGCTTCTTGTATTGCAGTTACTTTTAGCCCCTAACTCCTTGGTAAAGACTTAAGAATCTTTTTCACTATTTCAACATTAGTATAACATTTACCAAGAAATTTTAAATCATTTATAATATCAGTAAATCTAGAAAACATATCAGAAATAGACTCCCCTTGATTCATTTTAAACAATTCATATTTATGAACAAGCATCCTAATCTTAAACTCTTTGACTTGATTAGTTCCCTCATGTATAACTTCTAATTTGTTTCAAATTTTCTTAACCAACTCACATGTAGAGATTCTATTAAACTCATTAGGATCTAATGCACAATATAGTAAGTTCATGGCTTTAGAATTTATTTGAACACTTTTTAAGTCATTTTCATTTCATTCACTTTCTTCTTTAGGCACTTTTTTTTCATCTATGGTTTTGGTTGGTATTTTAGGACCACTAACTATAACTCTCCATAATTCATAATCTACAACTTGAATGTAAATTCTCATCCTAGTTTTTCAATAATTATAATTTGTGTCATTAAACAAATGAGATCTATTGGTATATTGACCTTCGGCAAGTGATATTCCTACTATGGTTGTCATTGTCTACTTTATGACGGTTAAGCCAGATACTAGAGCCCTTGCTTTGCTACCAATTGTTAGACCAGATGGCAAACCAAGAGGGGGGGTGAATTGAGTTTATAATTAAAAATTAAAATTTAAAATAATCTAATGCACTTAATTTCCAATAGGTAAGACGCAATATAAAAGATATAAAATATTAAGCTAGATAAGTAATGAATAAGACAACCCAACATATAATCAATGTGAGATTAGTACAATGGATTCAAGTGTGTGTGTATCTCAAGTATATCAAAACTATATATATAAGAAAGATATTAAGCAAGATATAAAGAGAGAAAAGAGAAGAGATCAAACACAACAATTTAAAGTAGCTCAATTGGCTTCTCTTATGCCAAACCTACGTCCACCTAAAAGACTCCTTTCTTGGAAAAATTCACTATTCTTCAAATAGCTTTACACCACTAGCTTGTCCAGTTGCTGGCAAACCTTTACATCAAGTGTTTTGTTCTAAAAATACTCAAAAAAATAACCCTTTGTTTTGCTCTCCAAAATAAAGCACTAAGAGAATCTCTTTGTTCAAGTGTTCCTCTCAATCCCTCAAGAAATAAATTACAAGGGTTTAGCAACCCTTTTACAAATGATATAGGGAAGTTGAAACTCATAACTATGGATATAAAACTCTCAAGAGTTGAATAAAACAATAAAGCTCAAAGATGAAATAGAATAATGAAGAAGTAAAGCTCAAAACTTGAAGATCTTAATGAATATCACTTTCTATGTTCAATCTTTGTAATCTCTTATGTGTCTCTTGCTTCTCTTGTATATCTCTATTTATAGAGGAAGAGTAGTGAGTTATTTGCAGTTTAAAATCAACTTCTAGCTGTTGGAGAGGTTTGAACACATTTCTTCCCGTTTGAACAAAGTTCCTGTCAGTCAAGTAATTGATTTCAGATTAGATTCTTTCTATTCCATCTCGATTTTTGTTTTGATAATGTTCGAATTTGAAAATGTGTATAAGAGAAAAGTTGTAGACATGGAAGTAAGCTTTTTAGAACCTCAAGAATCCGATCGATCCAATGGTCAGATCCAAAGTTATCATCAAAATATTCAAAATGTATCCCAGTTGGCATATTTGACTTTCTACAGAGTTGTCTTTACTTCCACCTCAATTTTCTTCTTTATGACGTTTGAATTTGAAAATGGCTATGAGACACAATTTGTAGTCATGGAAGTCAGCTTTTCAGAACTATAAGAATCAAGTCTATCTAATGGTTAGATCAAAATATATGATCAAAATACTCAAACTATCTCCCAGTTGGCATGTTTGAATTTCTGCAGAGTTGTCTTCAGTTCCACCTCAATTTTCTACCTTATAACGTTCGAATTTGAAATTAGCTATACAATAAAATTTGTAACCATGAAAGTCATATTTTTAGATCCACAAGAATTATAGATATCCAACGGTTAGATCAAAAGTAATGATAAAATTACTCGAACTATCTCCCAGCTATTATATTTTGAACTTCTACTCAAATATGTTACATTATAGCTCAGTTTTGCCCCATAAGACATTCTCTCATGAAGTCCTCATAAAATACCGTTTATAAGAATTTGAGTCTTATTTTCAATGCCACAAAAATCAGATTAATCTTACGATTGGATCAAAAGTTATATATATAATACTGGAACTATCTCTAATGAATTTTCTTGTCATTATTTTGACTTAGTCTTGTTATTTATGTTATGCATTCCTTTTAAGTACAAGACTAACAATAACTTCAAGAAATGTTAGATAATTAACATTTAAAACATAAATAAAAAATTAAATGATTTATCATTGAAATGTGCAATATATTTAAACTTTTAACATAAAATTCTTTAAAAATCTTAAATCATACATCAAACATGTTTTATTATAAAATTTTAAAATTAACCAAATTTTAATTATTAAAATATTTATATTTGTTACCACCAAAATCAATCAATGAAAATTTGAGACTAACATATCTCTGAATCTCAGATTGGGACTAGCGTAGGTAGTTAAGATAATCCACTCAGGATAATCCTCTCTTTTGATAGTTCCATCTCTTTTGATAGTTGCATGTATTACTTGAGGTGATGCTTCAGCTACACTAATCGTAACTTGGTTAGGGTCCCAAAGAAGCCAAATCCCCCTGTTCTTCCCACAGGATCAACAAAAGAGCAACCAATGAATACCATATTATTGAAGAACATTCCCGTGGAGCTCATACCCACTTTGGTTTCCATGAGAATAGGACATTTGGGTCATGGTTTCTCACAATTTCCTTCAAGTTCCTTTTGAAGGTATTGTTGCCGGCTCCAGTGGAGTTCCATTTTAGAATCTTTATAGCAACCATTATAGAGAAGTGGGGGAGCGAATCAATATCAGGCTTAACTAATATGGAATTCACTCTCTGTCAATCTTCTGCAAACGCCCTCATGGGATCCATTTGCAGGGAGTGCTAGACTAGCCCCATCGGTCCCTTCCAGCATGGTTTGATCATTACTCTTATCACCTCTCTCCACCCTTCTACGTCGACTTGGTGTATTGCTTCTCTCTCTAGATTTAACATCCCCACTGGGTTAAGCTCCATCCTTATCTTCTGTACGTCTATGGCCTTCATCATCTTGCAACTCTCCTTGTATAGGATTTTAATGAAGTGCCCTAACTTTAGGTTTTGATAAATCTGGGGGTATATTCTTGCTAAGGGGGTCTAGGGTTAGCTTTGGGATTGTGGTTAGGGCCCTGATTAGGGTTTCTTGTAGTAATAGGTTTATGGTGGTTGAGATTTTTTATATTAAGGTAAAGAGTTATAGATATGAGGGGTTTTTTTATTGTTGGTTAGGGTAAGACTGCTAGGTGGGATACCAGGGATCGAGGTGGACGCCATAAAGGTCTCAAGTCTTTTCTCCTAATGAGGGTTGCCCATCCAACACCATACTTCCTCCACTTGTACTATTTTGTTTGTTTGAAGTTTGTCCAACTTCTATCACAGGGATAGTTCTCTTGTGTAGGGTTTTCCTAGTCAAGATTGAACTGGTACTTACAATTCCTTTTCCTTTTTTTTTTTTGTTCTCTCTGATTCACCTTGTTCTTTTTTGAGCCATTGAAAGGTCTTTTTCTTTGTCTGGATTCCGTCCCGCTATGTGGGCTTTCCTTGTTTCTCATTTCTTAGGCCTCGTTAAGAGCCTGGAATCTGTTGTAACTTGTTTGGGCCACTTCACCAGTTCTTCTCGTCTAGCCCTATCTTCTTCCTCGTTTTGATGCCAACATCAATAGCCAGTAATCCCTTGTTTTTGCACTAGCCATTATGTCAATGATCGAATTGCAAAGATAATGTTGCTGCTTCTGGCACGACGTTGCTCTTCTCAGAGGAATTTTTTTCTGACGCCGACAACGGGATGTTTTTCTTAAACCTGTAGTACTCTTCTCAGAACTAATGTATAGATTCATACTCAATAGCATATCTCTTCCCGCCTATGGCAAGTGATGGACTAACCGCTCATTTAAATTGACCTCAACGCAAACCTTTGTATACTTGCCTCTGGTGGTCGCAACAGTGTTGATGTACACTTTAAGAGGTTTTCTTACCAGTTCACCAATAGCAATTAGCACTTTCTCTTGGTAGTACTCCACTAGAAGCTCGGGAAACCTAACACAGACCACGATTGTGGTTTTCTTGGCTTGCGATTGTTTGAAGTTCGGTTCCCATTTGCGATTGTAAGATAGTGGTCCATATACACTTTATAGCAGTCTTCTGAAATTTAAAGAGAGAGAAGTTAAATCTGAGGTCCAGGGCATCAAAGTCCCCTTACAGTCCCTAGAGATTTTAGACCCGAGTGCGTAGCGCTCTATAGCCTATAGATTTCGCTAGAAGTTTGGCAATCAAACATTGTCTCCATGGCCTTTGAATTTTCCTTATCAATTTCACAGGAAATACTACATTGGGGGTATTCGCTAGCTCCCCATTTCCTTCCTCCGTATTGATCTTTAGTTCTGCATCTTCATCATCGTACTCTTCATCATCCGTTTCTAGATTTTCGACATCAGCATAAAAAAAATCCCCATTTGGTAATAGCAGTGGCTAAGGCCTCCATGAAGGATTTTATATTGGGGGCTGCAACCCCTGTCACCGAAGAAGCTTCTGCTTCTAGGAGTTGGCTTAATTTCTCTACTAGCTGCGGATCATCAGTTCCCATACTTTCAGGAACATCCACCTGATCATTTTTTACTTTCTTAGTGCTGCGAGTTAGGTGATCTTCTTCCTCTGATGATATAGCCGCGAGGTCTTAGCTCTCTGTGTTTGGATCTAAAGTTGAAGTTCCATTGAGAGAAGACATGACCTTAGTATCGCTTTTTTTTGTTAAATCTTACTTGTCTACTAGACGAGCATGTGATAGCGGGTGGTTGTGGTGGTGGTGGGCGGCGACCGGTGGAGCGGCGGTGATTGGCTTGAAATTTTCGTTCAAATCACAAAAGAATAAATTTTAATTACTCCTATTTTATATGGAGTAGCTACTAATAAACAAAGCTTAACTATTAATTGTGGACCTTAGATCCATTAGATAACAGGCCCCAGAAATTGAAAAAAAACACAAACAAACAAACAGGATTTATACCCACAAATTGAAATCGCTTGCATGTAAAATGGGATTACCGTGCCCAGAAGAGAAAGTAGCTTGGTCATTATGACCTAAGGAGCACATGTAATTTCATCCACCATCAGTATTTCCACTGCACATCCATCATGCACAAATTATGTATTTTTATGATATATATATATATATGTATGTATATAGACTTCATTGATATCAGTGAGAAGAATTTATTATCATTTCAGTAGTTTCATGGCTTTCGTCAAGTTGGGTGGTTGTGGTGATTCATGGTGGTGGCGGCGGTGGTGGGCATTGGAGGAAGGAGAAGAAAGGAAGATTTATTTTTTCAAAAAAAAAAAATTAAAACACTTTTTTGTGAGTGACAACTTTTTTTACAATTTTTTAACAAGTCCAATAGGTACCTTATATTCAACCAATTTAAACCCACTTCTAATTAGGTTTGCATAATGTAATCCAATTAAACCCATTAAAAAAGTTGAACGGATTTAGATGGGTTTTAAATAAATAAAATTGGACAAGTTCATGGACATGAGCTGAGTTTGCCAAACCTATATTCGACAGATGGGTCTCGTTTATCTTCCGCATGTCCAAGTTACTTTTCTTTTTGTCCAAATCTATATTATTATTATAAGAAAACATTTTAATTTGGAGAAGTCTAATTTTTTAAGCTTGTCACTTTATAAGTTACAAAATAGTTCACACCATTAATAATTTTTATATTTGTTGTCTTCATTGCGAATTAGCCGTTTTTGGTTAGGAAAATGCTATTCTGTCAGAAAATTTGTACCACCAGAATGATGTGACAATGATATTAATATAATTAAAGGCTATCATAATAAGTGTTTTATTTTAAAGTGAATGACTCTTATCCAATCATATTATTTTTTTGATAAATTTTATATAAATTTTTCTGTTTATATACCCATTTAGTTATAAGTAATTTGTGTTAGATTGTTGATTTCATCATGTACCAAATGAAATGCACCAAAAACATTCTTCGCTTAATCAATTAAGTAAAATCTCGAAATTCCATCCTATTTTACTAACATTAAACGTCTCTTTCCAAAAGTCGTGGTATTATTCCTAATTTTATATTTTTTTTAAATGTGAGAATTAAATATCTCCAGCCAACTTTGACCTTTGAAGGGATCAATTGCTTCTGCTGAGGAGAATTCATCACATCATCTAATTCATGTTAAATGATTTTAATCCCAATCTAGCATTTCTGACAATGGTAGGTACAGCGCATTTCTTGTGCCAAAAAGGCATTTTGAATTGTCTTTTTCAAATGAAATCAGTATTCAGCTACACTAGATGGTAGATACAAACAAAACCAAGAGGGCATCGAAGGCGGTTCAACTTTGAAATGTTTGAATACTCTTTTGGTAGGTCTAAATACCAAAGCATAAGGTGGTACGGCTTTTATTAAGTTTTTTTTATTTTACTTTTTTGGTTTAAAAGAAAAAAAAATTTTTAACTCTTTTGCTTTTAACAAGATAAGATAAATGGAAAAGTAAAAAAATTAAAAAAAAAAACTTCCTGTTTGGCAACGTTGATTATTTTTGTTTTTGTTTTTTTTTCAAAAAAAACAAAAAATAGCCTTTGTTTAAATTTTTTTTTTTAGTTTTTTACAAAATTTAAAAAAAAATTTAAAAACACTAAAATAGGTGTGTTCTCTCTTATCAAAATATTGGTCTAGCACTATTAGCACAACGATAACATATAAATGCTTATTAATAAACCACAAAAAACACACAGCATAAACACAAAATAAAAACACACAACAAAAAACGAAAACAAAAAACGTTACCAAAGAGACTTGTTTTTAAGCAAAAAAAAGTCGGTCTCGTTTGGTAACGTTTTTTGTTTTTTTTTAAAAAAAAAAATGCCGTTTGTTTAAATTTTTTTTTTTTTTTACAAAATTCAAAAAAAGAAAACTAAAAACACTAAAATGTACAAAAACATTGGTCTAGTATTATTGGCACAACGATAACCTATAAACGCTCATCATCAAACTATAAAAAACACACAGTAAAAACACAAAATAAAAATACATAGCAAAAAATAAAAATTGACAACGTTACCAAACGGACCGAAGTTTGAAAAAAATCCAACCAAATGGGTTAGTCAGACTTGCCGAAAAGCTTGCATGTTTGGTATCATTATAAAAAAATTTGTTTTTTGTTTTTGTGCTTCGGAAACAAAAACAATGAAAATTTTGGAAATTCCATCATTTTAATTTCGTTTTCATCATTCGTACGAAGACAATTTTCGAGAATGTGAAAAACAATTACAGTTTGCCAAGGAAGTTTTTCATATAAATTTGTGCTTTTTTCTCTTTTTTAGAACACTCTCATTTATTTATTTATTATTATTTTTTGTGGTATGGCACATAATTACTAAAATAGAAAGCGAAAACGAGAAAACATTAGAAGAAACAGAAGAGGGGAAACGCGACCAAAAAATATAAAAAAAAATGAAGAAGGGGGAAAATGATCAAAAATCGATTGGGAAAAATAGTAAGAGTCTTCATAAAAAAAAATTTTTGTAAAACTTAAAAAAAAACCTTTAAAAAAAGTCTTGGAAACCTATATAAATAATATAATAGATACTTAATTAAAATTTAAGGAAAAAAATCCAAAAGTCAATACTTCAAGTTTCTAGATAGTTTAATTTCTGCAAAGTTTTTCACCAATTTCTCATTAGTTTTCCAAGAATTTTTAGAACATTTTCCACTAATTTCTGAAACATCTTTCAAGCATATTTTGAAATATTTTTCTAAAACTTCAAAACGAGTTTTGTATTCTAAATGAGTTTTCCGGTACTTGTGCTCTAACATCTCCACGTTTCATGCACTAGATTGGACATTGTAGACCGTCCATCAGCTCTGACAAAATAGGCCCGCCTAATTAGTGGGCCTACAACCCTTTGCAAAGCCCATCAAAAGTCCAAACCTTCCAATTCCATTAAGAGGCCCATATGCTAAGGCAGCCACGTGGAAGTCACCAAAAAGATCCTTCTTGTACTGCATGTACTACAACTACTACCAACAAACTTTTAAAAAATGCCAATCCATGTACTGCAGCACTAGTACTACAATCTAATGCATCTTCCATAATTTAGTTTATAAAAAAATAAAGAATTTTTTTCTTTTTGAAAAACTTTTTATAAAAAAAATACTATTATAATGATGTAACAGTAGACAAGATACAATGACAAGCGTTTTGTTTTCAAACAAAAAGATCACAAACAATATTCAATGATTAGTGTTTTTTCTTCAAATAAAAGGATCACAAACTGTAAAGAAATTCTGTACAAAATTTTTCTATCTAAACCTTTTGAATTCTACATAGTGAAACAGCTACCATTGCTAGTTCGAGCTGTAACTTTCACTGCTGGAGCAATCTTTGTGTGACCTACTTCCTCCCATCTCCGGCGAAACGACGGCCTCGGCAGGTTTTCCGGCACAACTGTCTCCAATGCATTCAGTCGCCACGGCTGGCAAGCTCTCTTATCGCTCCATCTATTTCCCTTCTCACTTGATTCAACAACTGGCCGCATATCGATCTCAGCAATCGCAATGCCTTCACTCCCCACTAAATTGTCCATTTCAAGGCCAATTACAATACATGCCACCCCCAATACGCATTGGCTTCTCCATGATCTCTCCTTCCTTGGCCTGCAAATTAACAACCCACAACTCAAATTCTAGGATATAAGGAGAAAGATTAACCCAACAATAGTGGCATCCCATTAATAATTAAGACTGTAGATTCAACTTACTCTTCCCTTACAACTCTAATGTATCAAAATATAAAATAAAAAGTTGAAGGATATAAGCTGATAACAATTGTTTTCTATTTTCATGATTTGGGTTATTAAGAACCAACGCGGAATAAAGCATCAAATGGTGAAAATTGTACGTATATGAAGCGCATGTTAGCAAAAAGAATATGCTAGGTACTATAGTGCACCGGTGGGAAGTTTTGACTTACCATGCAACTTCGGTTGCCTTTGTAGGGAGGGAAGGTGGGCTAGAAGTAGGCGGTGGAGGGGATAGATTGAGGCAGCAACTTGTTGATATGGCCATGCTCTCTCTCTCTCTCTCTCTCTCTCTCTCTCTCTCTCTCTCTCAGAGTTGGAATAGTGGAGAGAAAAGGGGTGGAGCATGAGTTATATGTATAGGCACATGAGCTGCGCAAGTTAACAATCGAGAGAGGAGTTCGAGTTGTTGGTCGGTTTACGTTAGCTGAGGAGGGGGACAAACGGTGGCTCGTGGTGTTTGGAACACGTGGGGGTCACCCCCATTAATCAAGGAAGATGCCTCTTCTTTGCTTGCCGTCTTTGTAGCGCCTCTTTTGTCTCCTGTAGTCGCGTGTTGAAAAGGCTTACCTCTAAATTGCGCCGGCGAAAGTGGTTTCTTTGAACCTCTTTTTACACATTCTTGCACGCTTCAAAATGTAGATATTTTTGGGGGAATTTCAGCTACCTCCCTCATGTTTGGGAAATGGCAAAAGGCCCAACAAATTTTGGTATCTTCCAATTACCTCTATGTCGTGACGAAGAACTAAGAGAGTAGTAGGCAGGGGCGGAGAGACATAATTGTCCTCTCAAATTTTGATAAATTATATTTTTGCCTATAACTTTAGATATTTCTTTCAATTTTCCCCCTCTAAAGGTTTATAAATGCCTCTCCATTTTTAAAAACTGGACTTTGACCTACAATTTTAAAAATATATCTCCATTTGCCCTCTCTAAGAATTTACAAATGCCCCTCTTAAATATTTAATTTGCTTCAAACATCCCTTCATATGTTATATATAAAAACTTATATATATTATATAGATATATAGAAGTCAAGTTTTCTATTGTTGATTATGAAAAAAAAAATTTTCTATTTTTACACAATTTTTCATATAAAAAAATTCTAGTAAAATGATGTGGTAGTACCACTTTAAAAATTTTGAGCCAAAATAGTCGGTATTTTAATTTGAAATGAAAATATCACAAACAACTACATCATTATGTGAGAATTTTATACAAAAATTTTGGCTATATAGTACTACTGTGAAAAAAATATATGGGTCGTGAATAATTGTTTCCCCTTCTAAATAAATTTTCTGACTCCGCCACTAATAGTAGGGGTGAACATTTGTTGGGCACAGCCAGTTCAGGCTAGGTCTACACTAAAAAAATTTTATTGAGCCTAAAACCAAATTTCAAGCATGTCAAAAATAAAAACTATCTAAATTCATAAATATATAAAAATATATTATTTTATATATATTCGAGTTGGGCCAACTTTAAAAAAAAAAATTTAAACCCATCTATTAATGTAATTGGGCCTAAAAAAACTCAAGTTTTAATAAATGATAGGCAGGCTTAGGCGAACCAAGCGAGCTATCAAGCTCGTGGCCACTTCTATAAAGTTGGAATAAAATAATAATAATACATATAATAAAAATTTAATAACAAAAAATAGGAAATTGGATAACATTTATATAACAAGTGAAAATCAAGTCAAATAACAAATTTCAATCTTCACCAATCAAATATTAGTTTCTCTTTCTGCAAAAGTCACCGACATTTTACTATTATTTCTCTATATCAAGTCTCTCTCTCATCACCATTAACTACACATACCTACCACTACTATCTTTATTTGGTGATTTGTTTCGGTAGAGAGAAATATAAACAGAAAATGGAGAAGAATTAGAAATATTTCTATAATACATAAAGGTACCTTTTTATTTGTACCTACAAAGATTTTTTTTAGCGACAACAATGATAAGCGATAGTGGCAGTGGTCGGTGGTGTGAGACCAGAGAGGGTGGGAATGTTTTACTCGATGACTTTTTTTATACTAGGAGGGTGACACTCACTATGTACGTATATTATGTTACATTATAATATACCCTAACATTTTATCTACCGATTTCAGTTGTAGAGATAAAGCCAATTGATGAAAGAGTGTATCCACATATACAAGTGAAGATAAAACAGGAAATGATGGTAGTAGATTACAAAACTATTATTATAACATTATCTATCACCTTTTAACATGTGAAAAATATCTCATGACACAAATTAATTATTAATTTCTTTTCGAACTTTTTGATAATGAAGAAAAGAAAGAATAATTAGAACGTTAGAGATCATGAGGAGTCTATATGATAATTTTGAATAAAAAGTTTGTCCTTTATTAATTCAACGGGAATAAAATGTTGAGACTTTTTGGTTACAACAATAAAGTGACATAATTTAAATTTGAAACTTCACCAAACTTTACCAAACTCTTAATCAGTGCTTGTTTCATCATAGTATAGGTACAATTTTGTCATTTCTCTCATGTATGAGGGTTATTTTGGGTATTGTGAAACAATTTGACAATTTTCAAGGGCATTAGGACCTTTTTGCATGCTAAGTGCAATAAAAAAGGAGAGAATCTTGTTGAGGGAAAAAGTTTAGTAGTTAGACAGTACTTTATTATTAGTAGTACTCATTTTTTTAAAATTATGACATAGTGTTTTTTTACATTAGTAATTTTTTATAAGAATAATTATCGAATAAGTAGTATTAATCTACTTAACTGTTGATTTTTTTTTTATCTTGTTAACGGTCTATCACGGAGGCAAGTTTCCAAAATCTCATGGGATTTTTGTTAATTACTGGCACTCCAAGAGAAGTAATTGCTAAACACATTTGTTTTTTTTTAAGTTAACTCACATGCAAAATTGGACTTCTAGTGATGAGAAAGCTTTGATGGGCCATTGGTTTTGTCCAAATGCTAATGGTAGTTGTTGGGTGCAAAAAAGGGAGATTGAAAATGTACACGCCTCGAGAGATTTTTTTTTTTTTTTAAATGTAGTTACAAAAATATCTTCTAAATTACAATTTAATATCATCAAAACCCTCTAAATTTTAAAACATAACGAATTGGCCATTGAACTATTAATTTGCATCAATCAATACCTTATGTTAGCAATTTATTAGTTCAGTGAATAAAAAATTGATTTATCACTTACACATATTCACAAAAGCATAGTTTTATAAATAAAATGACCTTTTATTTTTATAATAATTATCTAATGACTTAAATATCCCTTCAGTTGTCCTTATATTTACATATCATTCCAACATGCATTTCAATCATTAGATAGTTATTATAATGAAATAATATTAATTTAAATATAAAATCATATGAATATATAAATATATGTAAGTCACATGACAAATTTTCATCTATTTTTTTAACGAATTGCTAATATAAGGTGTTAATTAATAAAAATTGATAATTCAATAGGTCAATGTTTTACATTTTGATACTAAATTATAGTTCAAAAGAGTATTTTTATAATTACTTTTTTTTTATTTAAAGCAAGACCCACATTATATAAATCAATAAGAAATTTACGATCAACACGCATGAGCCCTTGTTGCTAAAGTATGTGATGACGCTAGACAACGTCGATCAATCTAGCAAACCATACATATGACATGCATCGAACATATAACAAAATATCCATTATTATTGATGGGTTAACACAGCATTTAATTAGGTTTGATTATCAACATTGTATCCTTTTAGGAGGTGTTTGGACGGTAACGGTTATAAGTTATAAGTTATTTTTAAAAATAATTATTTGATAATTTTTTACGAAAATGTGTAGTAACGTCTATAAGTCACTTTTTTAAGTGGTGCTTTGATAAAAGGCTTTTTTAAGTAACTTTCTTAAGTAGCTTTTTAGGGTGAGCTAACTAATATTTTAAAAACAAGCTATAGACTATAAATTTACTAGCCCGTTTAGTATAACTTTTTTTTTTTAACTTTTTGGCTCGTAAGAAAAATAGATTTTTTTTTTTTTACTTTTATAAGCTAAAGATAAGCAAAAACACAAAAAAAATTTACAAAAACAAAAAAAAACTTGACTTTTTTACTAATAAGCTAAAAAAAAAAGTAAAAAAGTCCTACCAAATAGGATAAAGAAGAAAAAGCTATTTTCAAAAACCCCATTAGTTTAACTTTCTTACCTTGATAGCTACTTTTCTAATGGAATCATTCTCGGTTGGAATAACTTTTTTATTAGCTTTTGAATGAGATTTTTTTTAAGTTTTTAAACTTTTAGACATATCGTTTAAGTTTATACCATTGATAAGAAATTAAATTTTAGTTGAAAAGGTTAATGTAAATGAGATTTTTAGAAAGTCCGAATCTGCTCTGCGAATCAAGTTGACGAGCTCCAAGAAATCTACAAGAGAAGTAAACAGTAAGAATATATTGATCCTCTTTGGATTGATGGCACTTGATGACCAAGTCAGACCAACTTAACCTTAGTGAACTCAATGAAGAGTGCTTTCAATACTAACTCAAATGAATGTAGCTTACTTTTTAGTGGCATGGTAAATTTATAGGCTTCGGAGGCCCCACTTTCTTCTAGGAGTGGTTCTCTCTCTCCTTCTAGGAGTCAGTCACTTTTAAATTATTTCAAGATGGATTTAGTCTTATCCTTAGGTGTCTCAGTACAGGTCAGCTTATGACTCCTGCCCATTGGGTTTGTCTATTGAACACCTTTGGTCTTAATTTACTTTGTTGGGCCTTTCCTCTTTAGATCGGGCTCGTTATGTTTATCCTCTGGGCTGTCTGATTCATTTGATCCACAATTGCCCCCCAGCCCTTGTGCTTTGTTTGGCCGAGCTCGGGGGACATGGGTTGTACCTGGCCTTAAATGCTCGTCGCTTTATGACATGACCATAGGTTGTCACCAGGTGCCTTTTGAGATTCGCACGCCATGTGGCATATGCTGACTCGGTCAGTTACTAAAAGGTAGTTTTTCATTAATTGTTAAGGTGACCTCTCAGTTCAAGAATAATGATGCAGCCATTCCTAGGTTTCTGAAATGACGGTGAGCTCCCCTATAAGCCTATCTCTCCAAAGAACTATTCACCGTAGCTTTGAAGAGATAACTGCCGAGAGAGAGTGTCGACCTGCTTTTTGTAAGTGTTCAAGATCCTATCTAGCCCTTTTATTTGCACATTCATATTGTCGACCATGCAATCATGGCTGCACGAATTAGGAATATGCTTAGTACTTTCGGGGTCATCATTGCTTTTAAGGTGAGGTATCAATTCCCACCAAGAGTTGATATCAAGTTGGTCGGCCATAACAAATTTTGTTTCTAAGAGTCGAACAAGGGGATAGCCTTCCCCTTGATAGCTATAGTAAAAGGTGGTGTTAGGTTACCTTTTCATCCATTCTTGCTTCGGTTCCTTCGCCACTATACACTGTGCCCAGCTCAATTGGCATCCAACGTTTTTAGGATAATGATGGGTATAGTATAGCTAAACCGCATCCATGAGTTTGCATACTGGTATAAACCCGTAAAAGTCGGCAATGACTACCAAAAGTATTATTTTCGTTCCAAACATAAGAATAGGGAGATCGTCCAGGTCCTTCTTAATGCGAGAAAGGGAGTGGACGATATTATGATGTGGATCTCAAGCCCTTGGGAATACGGGGATGTTCTTGAAGTTGAGTGACCCTCCTGGCATTGTCGTAAAGAGCCCGGTGCCCTAGGTCCATACTTAGAACACCTTGACTTTTCTCTTAGCTAATGTTCTTACTTTCTTTACCGATCTGACACTTGCACTCCTTTTGTTTCTAAGTGAGCATGCTAAGCCCAAGAAGCAGTATGAGCATCTTAGGGTTAATTACTACTATTGAAGATAGTTTGGGCCTACAAAGGAGAAGACCCATAGCAGGGAGTCAGCAGAGCTACTCATATTATCCTGTGATACCCAATTCACTACCAATCATTCTCGACAACCAAAGGCATTCTCAACGACGTCATCGCTATACTCAAAGAGCAAGGGGAGGTCGGTGACTTCGAAAATATCCCAGAAGGCATTGTGATACCATACATACACGATTCTAGCCGAGTCATAGTCATCACTGTTCCTACCGAGGTTGAAACAAACCCAACTCCTAACACCGAGGTGGAAGTAGAAACTGATACTGCTGAAAAGTCGGCATCATCCAGCTGAGGTTTGCTTCAACTGCTAAGTTCCCCAATATTAATCCCTGTCGAGGAAAAAGAGCTGAGCTCAAGCCCTTCGTCGTCATCACGATCAATTACGCTAGCTTCGTCACCATCATCATCATCCTCGATTTCTTTTTTCGAAGTTGCCTCTACTTCGACTTCTACTCCATAGGTAGTTCTAGATCGCCAATCGGCTTGCTAATACAGGTAACAAGTCTCTTCAAGCACTGAAACAGATGATGAGCTGGGCAACATATAAACACGAAGTTTGGTGACAAAAATTGCTAAAAGAAAGCCCAAAGGTGCTTAAGCCTCTACGACCGGGGTTAACATAGCTCAACCACCCAAGCCTCTGCCACTGGCCACCACTGAAACTAGAGCTGGAACAAGTATGCCATCATCAGACTAGTGGGTTGAGTCGAATGCTAGGCAGGTGACTAAGATCGTGATCCAACTAGTGGCCGGCACACGTCTTATAACCACCTTTGACTCTAGTCTTGTTGACCCCTCTATTGCGGTGGGACTGGTCGAGGGAGCTATCTTACCTCGGAACCAAGTAATGCTGGGGCAGGTGGCTAGAGCCAAGATCTTCATAGGAGTGGTCCATAATAGTTTGTTGGTGAGTATGCATGTCGTTTTCTTTAGCCCTTTCCCTCTTTTGGTTTTCCCTATTTGATTCTAGCTATGTTTCTCTGTTTTCAGACTGCTTTCTAGGCCTACAATGCTATGTCCCACTTTGCAGTTATGGATAAAGAGGTAAAGAAGCTGAAGCAACAATGCATGCGACTTGAAAATAGAGGCCCGGGCTCCCAAGCAAGCTGTGGTTGACGCAAAGGTCGAGCTTAAAAAGAGCAAGGGATTCATGGCTTCTATTTTGGCTAAATTCATACAGAGGAACCAGGAGCTCATTAAGGCCAAGGAGGAGATCGAGAAGATGAAGGCCATGTTAACTTGAAATAACAACCAAGAGGGGTTGAATTGGGATTTAAAAACTTTATAGCAATAATCACGTATTAATAATGAATAAACAATGAAACATTAACACAATACAAGGTATATAATGTAGGCAAATTATGATGATGTAGTAAATAAAAAACAGAGCATAAAAGAAAGAGACAACAAAGATTTACAGAGGTTCAACCCAATTCTTTACCTTCATCCTCTCTTTCTCGATTTTTTCGAAGGTATTTTCCACTATGTAAAAATCTTTACGCAGCTTACTAGTTGCTCAATGCCCAACCCACTCTTGTTACAAGAGTTCTACCTGAACTTTCAATCCCAAGTGATGTTGTCCAAGATCATTCAATCTTACAATTGCATTACCCAAGCTACACTCAAGCTCACAAGGTTTACAATCTCATCCAAGTATAATACAAGGATTAGCTCATACAACAAACCCCCAAATGAATAAAAATATAGTATAAGATGTAATCAATGATTTTCACTTCTAGCACTTGATTTTGTGTTCTTCAACCATATATATAACCATCCTTTAATTCTAACCGTTGGAGATGATTTTGGTATATTATAATACAAAATTGGTCTGTCAAGTAGTTCAAAAAATATGACTGTTATGTCCAGATTTTACTGTTTGGAGGTAAGGTGTCAACACTAGTGTTTGAGGTGTCGACCATTTCAGTAATTCCCAACAAATCAGTCTTTGTAGGTGTCGACCAGATTTTCATGGCGTTAACTATTTTTTGGATTGTTTTTCTTTATTTGCTCATTGTCTTCAAGGTGTTGACAAGAGCCATTAAAGGTGTCGACAAGAGCTTTAGTCTGAAGACATAAAGATAAGAACTTTTCAATGTGCCAACCATATCTTGATGTGTTAATAATAATTCTGAGCAAGTTGAGCCTTGAGCAAGGTGTTGACCATATGTGTAGGGTGTCGACAATATCTGTGCAATTTTCTTCTTTTGAGGATCGAGGTTTTTCAACAATGTATCAATCATATTTGTATGGTGTCAACACTTTAGTCTTCAAATCTGCTTGAAATCCTTTGTTGTGTCAACACTTATATTTGCACTTCAGTCTTCAAGAATTGATTCCATGTCAACTTGAAAACTCTTTAAATGATCTTGCTTGAGTGCTTTGATTCTCTAAATAACTTCTTGAATCCTCATACGATCTTCAGTCACTTCGAAATGCAATTAATCCAATATGTTGCTATATCAATCTTCAAGTTTTTCCATCCACGAATATATGCTTCCAAAGCTTGCTTTCTTTTCATCAATGAGTGTTTATCATCTTGAGCATATGAGTACCTAAATAATCTTCTTGTTGAGTACTCAACCAATCAACTCAACCATGTAATCAATGACTCATAATATTATCTGCACACTTAATTAAAGTCATTAGATAACAATCATATAATTTTGTTATCATCAAAATTAACATGGAGATCAACCTTAAGTTAACAGGTCGAGCTCCCATCTGAGAAAGAAGCGAGTTTTAAAGAAGGCTTTGAGAAAGCTGGAGATGATTATACTCAACAATTCTTAGGATGACGAACTCGATCTTCAAGGAAGGTTGGGCGGCTGACCTCACTTATTTCCCTTCCATTTCATCCCCCAAGTTCTAAACAGACTTGTTAATATTTTTAGAGTTTAGTTTTGATTTACTAACGATGTATAATTTTTTTACACAAACAAGATATTAAAATGTAACATGTTTTTTAAAATTCAAATATAATATACAAAAATATATTTAAATATACATGTTACATTCTAATATTTGATTATGAAAAATAAATTTAAACGGCGAATGCATCCAAATTTTATTCTATCACTGGAGATTTTCGATGGAGTCCCTTTTTTATATTTGAAGGAAACTGCTATTAACAAGGAAATATCTCATTTATCCACGGAATGACACGTGATCAGACAGCATCTTCCCGACTTGACACGACGCCGTTCGCTTATGTCACCTAACTCTGCCTCGAATGGCGATTTACCAAATCGCAACGGCAAAAGGCGTTCCCCTCCCCCCTTTGAAAACGACCAGTTAGAAAGCTGCATTCGAGAGAAACAGATCCCACCACCCAAATCGCCACAAACATCTCCCTCTTTCTCTCTCTAAAAAAATCCCCTCTCTCTCTAAATCTCTACAGTGTGTTTCTGTTTCACTTTCATCTACTCTGTAAGCCTCTAAAACCCTAGAACCTTTCTCTCTGATCTATTCGCTCCCGAAGTCAAACCCTAGACCTCCAAATAATCATTTAAAAGCCCTATTTTTCATTGCCATTGTATGTAATTTCTAATAGTTTTTCTGATCTGGGGAGAGGAATTTTTTAAAGTTAGGGTTTTAAAGAAGAGGTTGTGATGGTTGAGAGTGATAATGGAGGGAAGTAAAGTAGTGAATGGTGTGGAAAATGGGAGCTCGAGCGAGGGACGGCCTCCGAATCCGCTTGCCTCGACGTACCGGCAGTGTTTCAGCATTGCTGGTGTCGCGGATTCGCCGTGTAAGAAGTCCCTGGTTCGGCACCCATCTCTGGTGAGTCTCAATTGTCAGTTTGGTCGAAAGGCCTTGTCTTGTTGCTGTCTTTTGCGATTTTGGGCTATTTATGTTTGTGTCTGATTAGTGGATTCTTTTAAGTTGGTTTATGGCTGCAGTTAATACTTCTGATAACTTTTACACTATTTGATTTTGTTTAGCCCTTCTATTTTACTGCCGTACTATTTTCTTTTAATTTTCAAGCGGTTTTTTATTGATTCTTCTTAGTAGATTTACTACCTGCTTGTTGTTGCTACCCCTTTAGTATTCTTTGTGATTTATCAACTTTGTTACTTTTAAATTTTTTTAAAGGCTTGAGTACCTGCGTGCAGCATCTTTCTATCCTTTTTGGTTAAGGGTGCGGTGGTGGAGCAGAACATTCATCCAGGGGGGCAACCATTAATCACAACCCGAAATTTTATTTTCCCAACACTTGGGGACTCGACTTCCATATACAAATGTAATTTACGGAAAATGCTATTCTTCCATAAAATTTGTACCGAAAACTACTCCAAAATGATGTGGTGATGACACTTTTATAATTAAAAGCTATCATTACGGGTGTTTTATTTTAAACTGAAAGGTTTGAATTTAACTACATCCCTTTGTACATGAATTTTGTATAAATTTTATGTATGTATAGCATTACCCATATGTACATAAGCTTATGTATAACATATAAAGGGAACTTTTGAAGGAAAATAACTTTTTTAAGTGTGGTGTTCATAAATTTTAGGGGGACAATATTTAAAAAAGAAATGTAAAAATAGAATTTTTACTATTTCATGGCCCCGTCTGAGCCTTAATTGGCTCTGCCCCTATAAGGATGAATGTGATCCTTTTAAGTGTCATGCATTGTGTTTGTGGAACAGTTATTGTTATTGTCTTAATCTAATATTTTTGGCAATGGTCAAATAACCTGGTTCATCTGATGCGAAATTATATTACCTCTATGGTTATTGTTAAATGTGTTAAATGACCTGCTTTGTTCGAGCAAGATTAGTTCTATGTCGTTCGACTAATCTTTGATACATGACATTGTGCATACTAGTTCGCATTCAACATATTGTGATGATTAGGACAATACTCGGCAGTATGGTGTTGTTCTAGATTATTCTTCTAATGACTTGAGCCATATAGGCTAGGCTAGCTTCATAGTTTAGACGTGTATATGCATATACATATGTATCTATAGAATCTTATGATATGTACTAGCGCTTGCAGATGTTTCTTGGGGTTCTGCAGTGATCCCTAAGAGAGTTAAGAGTCTTTTGGAAGATACTAGTTTATCATAGGCTCATATTGTGGTGGTATTGCACTGAATGTAGGTCAAGGAGTGCCTATAAATATATAGATGTTCCTTGGTATTCAACAAATCCAAGAGTCTTGTAAATATTACTTTATGAAATATAAGTCCTCCACTTTTAGTGTACCATTTTGTGAGTGAGTAAGTATTCCGTGATACTGGTTTGTGGGTGAGTTGCTTTGAGCGTTTTTGTGAGTGACACGACGTATACACCATTGATTGAGGCATCAACGATTAATTTATTTGTTTTGATAAGTATCAATGATTGGTATATATGTCGAAGGAAAGTAATTGCTAGCATAGGTAGCTTCATTTTTTTTGTTCTTCTTTTGGATAAGTAAGATATCATTAAAAATGCATCAATAGCAATCTTCGAGTACCAACTATACAAAACTGTCAAAAATTTATTGTTCAATTTATAGGATAGTTCTTCAACCCTATCAAAAGTCCTTTGATTATGCTCTCTCCAAATGATCCACGTCAAACATAAAGACGCCAAAAGCCAAGCCTTCTTCCTTCTCTTCCCCACTCTCCCCTTCTTCATCAATGTTTAAAACATCACCCAAAGTTCCCTTACCTCCGTGCAGTGAATGAGAACCTGATCTAATTCACCATCTTCGATACTAATTTCTAGATTTTGATCTCTTTTTGAGATTATATATTTTAGAATGTTGAAGTAGTTATTGTGGAGTGCTGGGAATAAATAACAAAAGACTTTATATTTCTTTTCCATGAAGTAAAACTTGAATTCATAAAAAACAATAGTCTGCTACCTCGATAACATGTGCTGTTACTTGTTGATAACTATATTCGAGTTGAGTGATATCAGCATTTAGGTGTTTTCTGTTTATTTATATACACCAGAAATTACATATATTTTTGTATTTTTCTTGTCTTCGGTTTTCATGCGGATTAAGGTTTTGACAAAAATTTGCCAGGTGAAGACAAAGACATCAAGTATTTCTATTGAACCAATACTGAGCGTAGAAGATCATGTGACTGAGTTCATTCCTATTCTTCGCTCTGGAGCATGGGCAGACGTTGGATTTCGCTCTAGTATGGAGGATGTATATGTTTGTGTTGACAATTTTATGCATGAATATGGGGTCAAGAATTTCAATGAAGGGCCCAATGCCTTCTATGGGGTATTTTTCTTCTCTTGCTCTACTTGTGGACCTACATGTTTTTTTGGTCTAAAAAGGGTGGCACTATTGCTGTTGTAATGATCAAGACCAGTCTTTTAGTGCATGTGATGTTAAAAGCATTTATGATCCTTGTATAGGGTGAGTGGGTGACTTACTTGTTCTTGGTGTTCTTGGTTTTTGTCAATTTTTAATCAGATGTGTTCTTTTTTTTTTTTTTTTATATAAAAATTGTTCTCCTTTTTTATTATCTCTAAACATTCTTGAATTAAAGCTAAATAGGATGGCTAAAGCTGTAATTTTCAAATAGGTTGATTATGATAGTAAGTTGCTGAGAAAATTAAATGGAGGCAGCATTTGGATGAATTTTTTTTAAAGGCACTTTTGAGATGCAAAATGTGCAGATTTGTAGGTTGGTTATGGCTAAAGCGTTGTTGTTGAGGGTGATTTAGGACAATGGCTAGTTGAAGGTTGAAAATATCAAAACCGTACACTGCTGATAGCATACAACAAAATGTGACAAGAAGTTAAATCAAGGACTTCTTGCGGAAAACCTGTCAAGAAAAATTAGTATAGGGAAAGATGAGAATGACTTTCCTAGTTAGGGTGTCATAGCGTATTGACAATTGCTAGAAGCCTCGAATGAAAATATTACATACTCTTCTTCATGGATTCCTTTCATAGGTGTCTTTGGAAGGAGCTTTGCTCTCTGCTTTTGGTAGTTTGGTGAAGCTGACCAGATTCATGCAAGGGCAAAAGCTGCCTTGGACAAGGAGTTTCAGGAAAATAAATTGCTTGGAGCTTTAGTTGAGATGGTGTATCTTGGAGACATTGATATAAGCTTTTAGTTCCTGCAAGGGCATTATATGTGCCGAAGTAGGCAATGGGTTGATGCTGTAGATTTAGTGGGATCCTAGAGGTTATGTCTAGATGCTGACAATTTTCCTCGGGGCGGAGGACATTGTACATTCATGATCCTTATGAACTAGAATGCTTTCATTTTCTATTGCTAAGATAGACTTCCTAGTGTTGGTTGTTCTTGTGGCCATGATCTCACTAGCTACTCTTTGTTATTTTCATTTGATTGCGAAGGAGAGTTTTGTGTGGATTCATCCCTTATTAGTTATCCCTCGATTGTCCTCATTCACGCTGAGCAAGAGTTCTTATGTTCATGAGCAAAATTTAAAACCTAGTCAATGTGCCATGAAAAATAAACCTATATTCTTTTTAGGTACATAGAAAAAAAAGAAATCAAAACAGATTACATTCTTAAGTATGCAGTTCCCACCATATCAGCCACCACTAGTGGATTAACGGTAGGAGGGGGGTCTGCAAAAACCACTAGTAATTGATCTTGGTTTGCTCCCATACTTGCCATTTATCTGCGCACTTGTTACCTTCCCTCAATATGTGCTTTAGGTTGGGAAATTGGAAGTAGGGGACTAACTGAAGAAAGTTGGAAAATTTGTTTGTACCAAAATGGTTAGTCGTTAATGACCAGAAAGCTATCACTGATGTGGAAAACTTGAGTTAACCTACCAAAGTGGACTTGGTGGATCCACAACTCTAATTGTAGGAATTATAACTGTTACAAGGATGCAAACGCTAGACGGTGGTTCAGAACAATATGAATTATGTGCATCGGAAGAAAAATGAAGCTCTAAAAATGGTTGGGTTGAGAGTTTGAGAAATTTGAAGATGGACAGATAGAGACATTTGAAGATGGAGAGCCAAATTGAGGTAAAAGGTATCAGGTTCATTAATTGATTTGAAGGTCTAGGGCTCAAAATTTACATCACGGAACAAAATTTCCTTTTATTTCCATTGAAACGACCAAAACGTTTCCATTTATTAAGAAACAGACATGAAACATTAGTGAGACCATCAAAAAGACTGAGCATGGACAGGGAAGACTAATCACAACTAGTTGTTTAAATTTTCTCCCATCAAAATGCCTGAAATGTTTCTGTTTCTTAAGAAACCAACACAAAACATTAGTGGAATACCAAAATTACAATGGTTTTACAGAATTATATTGAAATGCATTGAAATGCATCCAAACACTATGAAACATATCGAATTAATGAGTTGTTTCGACACCCCCTATTAGGATTTAGGAATGTCCACCAAGGGTAATTTTTTTGTCGCTTTCCTTCCGTTTCCAAGCTTACTGAAACAGCACACAATGAAATTATGATCCTTGCTTGTAGCTGCTTTTTTCTTATTTTATTTTCAAATTAATATTGCAATATCGTAATTGATGATATATATGTTATTTGATTGAAGCTTTTATTTGTCACTATTATTAATTTTGGCCAAAATTTTCAGATCCTTATTTGAGAAATAATGCATTAAAGAAACACATAAACTCAAAAATTATCTTGTGATCATTTAGTAATAACATTAAGATAGTATACATGTTATAAATATAAATCTTAATTCTGAACTCAATTCCTTCAATCATTAATGAAATTACTAAAATTAATTTTCTAACTATTTTTTATACATATTAAAATTTACTATTCAATGCTATCATAGTTTTCTCTAAATTTAAAGGATTCTATAGCCCACAAATATGTTCAATTATTAATTTACTAGCTTTAGAAATAAACATGGATGGACGTTAATTCCTGTGTCCTTATGTTTTCACATTTTTTCTCTGTTTCCATCATGTTTTCAAAACGTTTCTGTTTCTGAGCCATCTAAACCAGTACATCAAAATGAAATTTTGATGCTTTTTTACATCATTCATATAGTACTTGCAAGGAGGCGATGCTGCAGAACAAAAACTTGGAGGATGAAACTCTTACATGTGTGATGAAGGAGCTGATGAAAATGGGTTCCTTTTATGAGTGTACAACTGAGGCATCCTACAAATGTAGTGGTTTATATAAATCAACCAAGCTCTCTAATTTAAAGTAGAAGCTATTCAAGAGAGCAAATGGTCCGAATCTAATTTAGATTAAGGATAGCATATCTGCATCAAATATCTAATTTGGTCAGAAGTCGAAGAGTAGAGTGAGCATGTGTGTGATTTAAGGTAGTTAATATTGTAGTGAATTAACTTATAAAAAAGAAGATTAGAGTGAATTTGGAGCACCTTCATTAATTGGTGATTTTGAACACACGACGCCACAAAAAAGGACATGTTTCCCCCTTTTTTTTGGTTTTTGGGTTTGGGGAAGGTGAAGAGGAGAGAAAAGGGAGAAGGAGGGGGGGGGGGGGGGGGGGGGGGGGGTTGTTGGATGACAAGAAGGCATTGGAAAGAAATTATTGTAGGGAATAAGGAGGTTTTCAATCATATTAGGAGGTTCAATTGATATGTTGATGGATCGAGCAAAAGTGGAGGCAATGAAAGGAAATGAATTGTTCATTCAGAAACTAGGGCTTTTATATATGTGTTTCTGGTTTGTGAGCTAGGTGATTGTACATATGGCTTGGGATTGCAAGTTACATGATGCTAGTTTCTAAGGATGGCCATTTAAAATTTTTAAACAGAAGTGATTGGGATGGAAATACAAAAAGATGGTAGTACTCTTTTGACTGTTGAATGGAAGCGAACTTTCAAAAAGTCAGCTACACCATGTTAGAGTGTTGGTGTTGATCATTATTCTTTCTACTGTTAGTTGTTGATTTTGTCTACCAAGAAGAGCCTATTTTGCTACGATGCAAGATCGGAAAAAATTTAATAGTGTCCCGAGTTGTAAAGGTAGCTTGCAAGTCTAAGTGCTTGACTAAAGGACCTTAACTTTTATGAAGTCATTTGGAAAGCATAGCCATAGTCTGAAAATCAGTGGCACATATGTCTCGATCACTTCCCTTACTTTTTTTAACAACTTCTCTGTCCTTGATCTCCCTAAATTTCCAGAAACTGCCTCATCTCCAATTTTATGCAACATAAGTAGCCTTTAAATTAGCCATCTTGTGCTACTGATCTGATGCTCTGACACTGTTTGCTGCTTTTTCATTTCCATCACTAGCTGATTCGTTCAATGGCAAATATCACGGTGGCCTATATCATGGCTCTCTTATATCAACCTAACTGACCAAACTAATGGATATACCCCAATAACCACACTATTGTAACCAGAGTGGTAGTAATGCTGTTGCTACATTTTCCAGTTGGGGTGGCATGTGTAGGAATATAGGCATTGGCAACTGGATCCGTTATCTCGATTATATGCTTCCATTTTTTTTTTTTTTTAATTCTCCCTGATGGAGGCAATTGACCAACTTTAGCAACTCCACAGGTTAAAATGCATACTATATTGGGGATGTGAAATATTGAAAGTTCTCTTTTTCTCGGCAGAATTTTTCTTCTCTAGGAACTAGGATGTTGATTTGAAAATTCAATGTGACAATTCCTATTAGTGAAAATCCTTATTCCTGCGTTATAGTTCTCAAATCAAAACACTAAAAGTCTGCAAGTGGTTGTGTTTGGTTTTAAAACCCTTCTTTTTCTAGAGCCTTGATGAAGCTCATTGTGTTTGGGTTATGGTATCTGGAGATTGATTTTCTTGTTGAAAATAACTTGTAAGGCTGTTTGCAATATTGAGGCCTTACTTCTTTGGGATTAGAATTTTACTCTTCTTTGTGAATGATAATGAATAAATCATATGAGTCTATTGTTAATTGAATTGGGAAAATAATTTAGTTTGTTGGTCATGATTTTTGCTGAGAATGCTGTAATCACATGTTGGGAATGTCACCCTTTGACCTATATTGGTTGCCATTTGTTGGTTTGTTTTTCTTGAGGAAACAACCCTTAGTTGCAATTTCGTTAATTCTTTAGTATTGATCACCTCTTTACCAAGAGTAAGCTTGCTAGCTAACTGCTTGGAAATGAATAATTGATGAGTATATTATGTATATGACTTTCTGTATTGGATGTATTTGCATGACCACCAAGGCACCTGAGATAGTGTGTAGGACATTGCAACTGAACAAGTCATGTAGTGTGTTGTTAATTCAATTGGGCTAATAATTTAATTTTTTGTTCATGATTTTTGCTGAGAATGATATAATCATGTGTGGAAAGTCGCCTTTTGACCTGAATTGGTTGCCATTTATCAACTCTTCATCAAGAGCAAGCTTTCTAGCTAATTATTTGTCAAGGACTTAAAAAAAAGGTGTAAGCTTGCTAGCTAACTGCCTGGAAATGTATAAATGGTGAATTTAGTTGTGATAATACTACATAAAACATATATAGCTTTCTATATGGGATGAATTTTCATGACAACCAAGCACCTGACATAGAATGTATGGCATTGCGCCCAGTTGATATTTACAGCTGTCATTTAAGCTTGCTAGGTGTCTCAAAAATTGTGTTGTTGTGATGTGGAAGGTAGTGGTCTAAGACAGATTTTCGGACCAATAATTTTTTTTATCCTTCCAGTAAATTACCTTAAAGATCTGTATTGACAACTATTTTCTTGCTCTTTTACTTTTAAAAGCAAGAAAAGTAAGTCCAGGATGTTATGTAAATGGTTCCTTAATTAGTGGTCAAATGTTGTGTATTCTACATGCAAATATTGAGCAGGATCATGAAATAGTGTATGTGAATATGAGAGCATTAGTTTGACATACCTTGTGTCTGCTGGCTTATTCTAATAATGGGCAATTCAATATTAAAACGTCCTTGGTTGCCTCAGGTTTTTGATGGACATGGAGGAAAGCATGCAGCTGACTTTGCATGCAACCATTTGCCAAGACTCATAGTTGAGGATGAAGACTTCCCAAGGGAAATTGAGAGGGCTGTTGCTTCAGCATTTCTTCAAACAGACACTGCTTTTGCGGAAGCTTGCTCATTGGATGCTACCCTTGCTTCTGGTACCACCGCATTGGCAGCTCTTGTTTTTGGGAGGTCAGGGTTTTACATCCACATCTATCAAATAAACATTAGAGATTATCTTCCAATCATGAATAACGATGATGCCTACTTCTAAAAAAAATCTGAAATAACATCTTCAGCCTGTGTGGTAGGGGTATTTGTTTTGTGTTTCTTGTTTTGATAATTTTATTCATTTCTGTAACTTTTTTGCCCATTAGCTTTGTTTTTTCCCTCTCGTCTAGAACGCAATTGGAGTAGGTAGCCGGGCCCCAATACCTGGGATAAGGGTTGTTGGAGGATATACCTTTTTTATTTCATTTCTTAATTGAACACTCATGATTAACCAGGAATGGAAAAATAGAAAAACCTCATGAGCTAAAGGTCCTTGTGCCTATTCCAACTTAGCTCTTTTACTTGATATCTCCTGTATTTGTGTGCATGCACTGATGCATACATGTACATAGACATGTACACTAGGAACGCATGCAGACATGCACTGTGGTCTTCAGTTCAAATCTGGATAAGAGGTTAATCAAAGCACTGAGTAAGATGGGGCCAAAGCTAACTCATAAAAAGCATGCTCAAAAGGGCTTGGTTCTATTGCCACGAGGAAGAAAGGATATTGTAACTGCTGATTAATTGCTTGTATCTTTCAATGATAAGAGTTGCCTCCTAAAGGATTAAAGGTCTTGGGTAATGTTACCAGGAATGCAGGACATTGTGTATGTGGAACAAGAACGATAATGTAGTGTGCAAAATAGCCTAGAATGTGGTGCCATAGGGTAGGACTATACAAGATGTAGTTAGGATGTGATGAGGTGGTTATAATTAGGGCTTGCAAATGAATTAAGCTGAGCCAAGTATCTGGATATTCAAGCTCGGCTTGGTTAAATTTGAAAGTTTTCGAGCTTGGCTCAAGCTCTAGTTGTGATAGAACTTTGTCTTCAAGCTTGTTTTGATGCTTGCTTAACAAGCTTAGAAGTGGTTGTCTCTATATATCACAGTGCCAAAAAAGTCACCTATTTACTTGCTAGTAGCTACTTGGTTTGTTCCTTATTTTGAATTGTAATATTAGAATTTGAAAAGCCACAATTTGTAAAAGTCAAAAAGCTGCACTGTATGACATATTCATGTCATTAGTAGTCACAAAGTGCCCAGTGTGTTGACAATCTCAAACCCTGGTCCTTGTACTTCATGCTGTCATACCTAGTATCATAATATAATTTATGCCTCCTCTGACATTGTTGTAGAAGTCACATGTTAAAGTGATTGAATGGCCATCAGGTTTGAATATAGTTACTAACTTGCAATTTTATAGATTAATGAGCTGATTGAGCTGAGCTCATGCACATGTAGGCTTGTATTCTTTATGAAATGCTTTGAAAGAGAGCTTGAACTCAGCTTGTGTTTTACGTGAATGAGCTTGAATTAGCCAAATACAAGCCAGGATTGAGGGAGTCATTAACAGCTTGGTTTGTTTGCACCCCTAGTTTTAATTCTACTTCTAGGAACTGCTTTTGTTGGAATTAATTGCGTAAAAGCCTTGAAGTTTTAACTTTTATTCAATTGCATGAAGTTCTCATTGTGCTATGCCCATTTAATTTTATTCTTCCTCTGAAAAGCAGTATTATATTTGAAATTTATTGGGTTTAATTTCATAAAACGAAAACTAGGAACAAACAAAAGAATTTTTGGGTTGTTAAATTTACTATTCCATGTTTCAGAATTTGTACCAGAGTGCGATCTGCTTGGGTATTAGTTTTTTTTTTTTTGGCAATTCCAGTTTTGATTTTTCTCATATTGTTCAACTAAGGAGAGATTATGGGTCATTGCACAAAGAACAATTCACAAAGAATTGAAGAAACGTGGTGTACAAAACCATTGCTTAAAACTCTCACAAGGTGACAAGTGGGTAATATGCAGTCACTCAATAACAAGCTAGTAACATATGACTTGCATGCAAAACTATTCATCTGCTAGTGAGTGACATGTGGCTGACATGTGGCCCTGATGGCATTTCTTACAAACAACCACATTGTGTAAGTAGGTGACAAACTATTTACAAGCGACCACCTCAATGAAAAACTACTTGCAGGTAGCTTACAAGCAACTACCTCCAAAAGAGGTTACCTTACAACCAAGAAATCTAACAAAATTACACTTCACAAAACTCCTGAAGTACAGTGAAACATAAATCTAACAACAATACTTAATCATAGAATTTAAAAAATTCCTATTGCTTAACTTTGTTCTCTATCTTACCTGATTAGTAGACAAGTTACATTTCCCCCTAAAAAATAGTCTTGGGTATATTTTTTTTATTAGAAGTATATTAAAAAGTGGCAACTAAGTAGGTGCGCAACACTCAACACAAAGTCTACAGTAAAAGCTCCACAATTGATTTATACAAAAAAACCCTATATGTCTACGAGCTCCAAGGCCTTTTGAGTGGGGGGTCTCAGCATGTGAGACTCCCTCCCTTGGCCTAACCAAGGGACCCTCCTAAGGAACTCAATCTATGGAACTTCAAGAGATCCTCCCTTACTCTTGGACACACTGTGCATCCCCCATCTCACTCTTGGACACCCCTTGTGTAGGTGCACTCTCCAGCGAAGAGGTAACCTCCACTCCTTGGGTTTTGAGCAGGAACTAAGGACTGACCCTTTGGGTGTTATATAGTCATGGCATCTCTAGGCAACCATGACCCTCTATGCAGGACCATCAAGGACTTGTGGCTTGGAGGCTAGAGTTATGGGTTTGTCAAGGCAATGGTCCCTCCCCTAGAGGGATTTGCCCTTGACCTGCCACATGAGAGATAGATGTACATTTGGATTAACATATGTAGAGACAAAGACACAACGAATATGAAGACAAAAGACATTTAAGACTGGGTCACCTCTATGTCCTTGAGCAGCATCTCACCTCCTGGGAATCTTAGATGCAAGGCTGACCCCTGTGTTTGAGAGGGACAAACCATCATACCTATCACGGGTTGGCTCTCCCGCCCACCCTCCATCACTTAGGTAAAGAGCTCCCTCCTTCCCTTCAATTATCGGTTCATCAAGACTCTTAGATCATCAATACATTGAGTGGTCTAACAAATTCTCTATTTCACTGCTTTCTCTCTCTTTAGCTGCCATGAACTCTCTCTGCTCCATTCTCTGACTAGTTTGGCAATCATTGAGTGCCTATCATATTTTTCAAAGGGTACACATACTCCCACAACCCTTATGGGTCACCCACCCATTGCAAAGGGACAATGTAGCAAAAGGCGATCCGCACTCTCCCCTTGCATTCTTGTACATGTAGCACCAATCCGTAAGAAATTGTTGCCCTGTCCTCAGATTATTTGTCATTACAATGGCTTCGCTTGCCGTCCATGCTAAGAAGGCCACCTTTAGTGAGGCCTTCAACTTCCAACTCGCTTCCAAGGAAAGAAAGCCTCACCTTTTCCTGCAAGGATCGGATAAATAATCTTTGATCTTCAGTGCATGAGAAAAATGCTTTTGCCACTAGCAGCAACATTGTCTAGTAGTTTGATGGTGTAAGATCAGACCTGCTAAGAGTCATTGGAATAGGCAACAATTATGTCTCTAGCCATGACGTGTTACGGGCGATGGTTGCCATAGGAATTGTTGATTTGACATTTTATGATTGAGGATGTGAGGAGGAACCTGATGGGGGAGAGGATTTGAAAGCTTTGTTTTGGAGTTTTGAATAATTTGGGTCTGGAAAATTTATTTGGTATGGAACACCAAATTTGATTGTGGGAGCATGGTTAAAGAAATGAGAAGTTCTGGTAAGGCTATGGAGGCCACTGTGGTGGCCCTGAGTCTTGATAAATACTTTGATCCAAGGCAGGATATTTGTCCTTTCATGGTTTGTGTGGTAAGTGAGCTGTAGAAGCAACAACTGCTTCTTCAGTAATAACCTAAGAAGCACGGATACGGACACGGACACAGATATGGATATAGATAAAGACACGGGACACGACAATTTCAAAAAATAGGGAACATAGATACGGCGGGGATACGGGAAAAAATTATTATTTTTATATATTTTATTTTCCATATCTATAAATATAACATTCACCTACCACTAAAAATATTAAAAAATTCAATACTTAATATAATAGACAACAGGTCATCAATTCATCATTCATCAAGCATAGATAAAAACACAAGTTAAAGAATATCATCATCCAATACATCATTAGATTCATTACTATCTAAAGGATGAACTAGCAAGCATACAACTTCCACAAAAAAAAAAAAATAAATAACAGTGGCAGCTAAGCAGTACCAATTTATTTAGTTGATTTTGCAGGGCAGTACTCACATTGAACATAAGCAACAGTGAAACAAGCAGCAAAAAGGACAGTGAATAAGAAAAAGAAGAACAAAAAAAGAAGGAAAAAAGGAGGAATATAGTAGCAGCAGATTTGGACAGTGAAGAAGAAGAAGAAGAAATGTTTTGATTTGGGATATTTTGTACATTTTATATTAAAGTTAAGAAAATTAAAAAATATACCTCATTTAAAAATTTTTATAATTACACTTCAACCCTTGCCGTGTCCTAAACGTGTCCCGGCTGTGTCCTCGACGTGTTCCAATCGTGTCCCCGGCGTGTCCACAGCTTAAAAAATAAATAAAAAAACAGGACACGCCACCTGGCGTGTCCGACACGTATTTTGGCATGTCCTAGGAGTATCTGTGTCCGCGGTGTGTCCGACATGCAAACGGTACCCTAAACGGTATGTCCGTGCTTCCTAGGCAATAACACTTCTGAATAACATATATATGTGTATATGTATGTAGACATGCATGCAAAATGTAGATATGCACTCTCTAACTTGTAGAGAGACAAACCCACATACCATAGTGAGGTCTGGAGTTGATAATGTTGTATAAAGGACATCCCAGGATTGGTTGCTGTTAATCAGGGTGTGAGGAGTAAATTAGGAAAAGACCTGACTTTTGGCATTATTTATGCAAAGTTGAAATGTTGTACGAGGTTCTTTTGTGGACAAATTTATCCCTAATTGCCACTAAAGGTTCTTCAAGATAAACCTCTTCGTTCATTGTACTTATCCCAAAAAAGAAGAAGCTAATGGGATTTGTTTCTTGCTTTATTAAATTTGGATATCTCTCTTGCTGTTATTAAATTCAAATCCTTCAAAGTCAAGTAATCGAAAATTACCTCACATATCAAACCAATCAAAATAACAAAAGAAAAGGGGGAATGAAAAATGAACGGACTCCTTTTTCTCTCTCCCTCTATTTATTTTTGTGCACTGGTGACGAGAAAATCATTCCTGAAGAAGCTCACAAGCATTGGACAGCAACATAGCCTCAAGACCAAGAGGTCAAAAATTGTCGGGCACCAATACTAGACATCCAAATCAGGGAATCAATTTTGTTGAATTGGCTTTCAGAAGAAACGTCCTGTTTACAAACAATTTATGGGAAGACGTAAACTGTATTTGTAATCAGCAAGTGGTCCTTGCTCCCTTACCCTATACATATGTGTATTTCCCTACAAAAAAATGGGATATTTTATTTTCTGAATGAAAGAAATTTTATTAGAGGGAAAAAAGACAAAAGAAAGAAAGACCTATGTGATAGGTGAAGGTCTATTTCTTGTTAGAGAAGAGGTTGGGATAACTTCTCGATATTAAAATGCAATTTTGTCCAATCAAAACCAAAATATGTGATAGAATGCTATAGTGATGATTTCTCATGTTTGATACTATAATTGCAAAATCAACATCTTTTATTTGATTTTTTTCTTGTAAAAATCCTTTTTTTTTTTAATTTTTAGTTTCTTAGGTTCCCATTGAAGGAAATAATTGTTAGGAGTTGATAATTTTATCATCTAAATGCTGGGAGTCTGAAATGAGTATATTATGCTTTTGCAACATCGATTATCATTTTTTTGTTTCCTTGATCTCCCCCACTCTCTCTGTCCCTTTCTGGTGATTAGGGGTGAGGTCTCCATAACAGAGCCGATGACATGGCTGAAATGCTAGACATAACACAATGTATGTACTTCCATGGTATGCGAATTCCCCTCAAAAATAGCAAAGAAAATAGAGAACGAAAAAATTACAACAAATATAAAACAAAATTTAAAGTGAGTGTTAAAAGAGGCTGGGTTAATTCAGAAGTTACGTTAATTCTTCTAAGCTTGCTCTGTTCATTTAATGAATAACACTGTCATATGATACTTGGACTCTGGTACGGGTGTCGGGTGCGGGTATGTGTCTAAGCATCAGATTCGTCTAATTATCATGCCCAAGGACACTTGGACATGGTTAGATTTCATATTTTTTAGATATTTCTTTCATTTATTCAAGGTAAAATAGTGTTTACAAATTGAAATATACATTTTATGCATTAAATAGAAGTCTTATGTATTGTTCTATAGAAAACTTTATTCTTTATACATACTTGTTGGATGCACGTTTAACTAGCCATATCAGACATATCTTATACCCTTGTCATAGACCCTGAGTGTCTGAAGTTGCGTAAAATTCTGATATGATTGGACTTCAGTGGTTACTCTTCTCTTACATCCAAGAGCTGTCTTGTGAACAGTTTCCTCATTATAAATAGTTGGGACTCCAAGTGCAATATCCTTAATAAATGTAGTGTGTGACTGGGTCTGTTTTTCTATTTGGAGTTTTTTTCTCCTTTTTGTTGATCTTTGTATCTGGTGGCAGTTCATTGATTGTGGCAAATGCTGGAGATTGCCGCGCAGTGCTCTGTCGCCGGGGTAAAGCAATTGAGATGTCAAGGGATCACAAACCAGGTTGCTCCCAAGAGAGGAAACGCATTGAAGCTTCTGGAGGGTACATCTTTGATGGTTACCTCAATGGACAACTAAATGTTGCTCGTGCTTTAGGAGACTGGCACATGGAAGGATTAAAGGGCAGCAGTGGCGGGCCGCTTAGTGCAGAGCCCGAACTTAAAAGCACAAGCCTAACAGCAGAGGATGAATTCCTCATCATTGGCTGTGATGGAATCTGGGATGTCTTTATGAGTCAAAATGCTGTGGATTTTGCGCGACGAAGGCTTCAGGAGCACAATGACCCGGTCATGTGCAGCAAGGATCTGGTTGAGGAGGCTTTGAAGAGGAAGAGTGGTGACAATTTGGCAGTTGTCATGGTTTGCTTCCAGCCCCAACCTCCCCCTAACTTAGTTCTCCCCCGTCCAAAAGTGCACAGGAGCATTTCTGCCGAGGGTTTGAAGGAATTACAGAGCTTCTTGGATAGCTTGGAAACTTGAGATGGGGACGAATGCTTCTTTTTATTTTTCCTTTTTCTTCTCTAAGAACTCCATCTTGTACTTTTAGATGCTGGGAGAGAACCATTGTGCAACTGTAACATATGCGGCAGCAGCTCATTTTGATGTTTTACTTGAGTTTGATTTATTTACTTTTGAAAATTCCAGCCTAGGTTTAGGCCCTTGAGATTTTAATTATCAACACCATTGTAACTAATGATGTTGTTGTGGCCTATAGTTTTTGTTTTTAATTTCTTATTTGGGCTTAGTTTAGGCCCTCCTGGATATCGGAATTATTGACGCGATTCATTACTCCTGATGTTCCTATTAAAATCTTGTGCATGGGTCTAGTGTTTTTATTTCTATTTTCTAGGGCTAATTTTTAAGTAAATCTGTATTCGTGCTCTTGGTTTTCGATTGCTTCTCTCATAAATTTGCTTGATTCTTTTGCTCTTGCTTGGGCCTAAACGCTACTCCCAAATCTGGTTAGCAGGCCAATGGCCACTCCTATTTCCATGTCTTCTTGTTGCGGAGTTTGGCACATTACATCCTTCGAGAAAACAAGTTTTCTCCTTTGTGCTCGACCTTGTATCTTCATTGGCTAACCGTATGGCCGAAGCACATATGTAAGGTTTTTGATTTTGATATGCGTATATGCCACATTCAGAAGTTAAAGATGTTAGAGCAACTCCAACAGACTTTTTAAATTGGGCTTGTTAGCTATTTTAATTAGTCAAGTGCTTAAAATTTGTCTCCAACTAGTTAGCTATTTCACTAACTAAAATAGTTAGCATCATTTTGGCTTTCTAAATATAAAGGATCACTATTTAACTCTTTAAATTTTAAATAATAGTTTCTTTTTTAATCTCTCTCTCTCTTCTCATTTTTGTCTCTTTTCTTGGAGAGTGTGTAAAAAAAATAATTTATGAAGTAGCTAGTCATGATAGAGAACATTATTAGAGAACATATTGAAAAGTTGCTAACTAAAATAGAGATTGTAATTTTTTAGCATATTTTGGCTAGCTATTTTGGTTAGTAGTATTAGAGATGCTTTTACCTTTTAGGTAACTGTATTTTCTTTTTACAAGAAATTGTGCCTAGGGTTGTAAACGAGCTGAGGCAAGCTTGGTAGTTGCTTGTTTAAGCTGTGCTTGAAAACTTATTTCATCATGCTTTCGTAAATATATTTATGGTTAAGACATGTTTTGTGCGTTGCTTTATTTCGTCATGCTTTCGTAATTATATTTCTAGTAGAGAAAGCCAGATACAGAATTAGTAGTCCAATCTTGAGGCCTATCAACCCTCATTATCAGAGAGAAAATTACCAGCAGCTTAGCTAAAGAAAACACTGAAAATAAAAGCTTCAAGAAACTCTCTGTACATACCAAGCAGCAATTTTTAAATGGCTGCCCAAAATTCCTCTTTTTATTGCATTTTGTATCAACTCAACACATGTATATGGAGTACCTTACATGGTCTCATTGCACAAACTGAAAAACTGTGTTTGTAAAACGTTTTCATCTTCTCTGGAAGTTAAAAGCCTTGATTGAGTAAGCAAAGATGAATCCAAAGAGCACAGCTATTCCAACTATGATTATCGCAACATATCCCACAAAGTCATATCTAAAATCGAAGTAACTCCTCACGAATTCTTCCACTGTTTCGCCCGTGTCCAGCCTCTCCTGAATGTCTGCAAACTGTGAAGCAACTAGTCCATACAAAGTCCAAGAGACAGGGCAAACGTAGTAGTACCATCTCCACCACACCGGAATCCTCTGCCATGATAGGAAAAACAAAGATATCATAACCCGTCTAGTTACACGGTTTCGGTTTTAGTTTTCTATTTTTGTTTTTTAAAATTTGATGGAACCATGTTTTGCAAACTCGTTTCGGAATCTATTTATGTGGAAACCTTGGTAAGTTGGTTTTGAAACTTATTTTTGAAATTTTTTTCAGAAAATACCAAAAACAAGGTATTCTTAATTATTTTTTTGATTTCGAGAACACGAAAACAAAAACGAAATCAGAGCCACCGTGACCAAACTTTTGAGTTGAGATCTCATGTTGAGGAATTTGAATGGAAACCATTAGAACTTACAGTCTTCGGAATTACGAATCCGGAGAAAAGGTTCCAGATTGCATAGAAGGAAGCAGAGACTATGGCGGCGATGTTGTGATTTGGAGTCACGGCCACTGTCATCATGCCGTAGAATGTGTGGTATAACAAGGTGAAATACATGAAGAACAGATACCATAAGAACTTGGTAACTGTCCATTCGAATCCAATCATGGCGTAAACTATGACTCCGTAGATGACAGCCTGAACAAAAATGTATGGCAGCTCAATCACAACCTGCATAATTAAACGGAGTAGTGAGTAAAATTTAACCAAATATCTTCAGAATTAGGCCGGTTTAGTTACGGTTCCATTTCTGTTTTTTGTTTTAGTATTTCATATTCTCATAAACAAAAAACAAAAATTGGAAACTTCTAATTTTTGGTGTTTTCAGAAACAAATAACCATTATTTTCATATACAGTTCTCGAAACTGATAAAGCACCTTTTGTTGGTACTTAAAACTGTAATATTTTCTGATAACATGTTCTGGAAACGGCTTGCCAAAAAAAGTCTCGATAAAAACAGATTTTGGAACCAGTTTTTCAAACGCGTTCATGCGAATTTCAGAAAATGGAAACAAAAAAGGAAACTGCAACAAAACGGTCTCAGCACTCTGAATCTTTTAGTAATTACCTGACCAAAAGCATAAGGCAAAGCTGAGTACATTCCGGCTGCTCTTTCCCTGTAAAAGACTGTCCTCTCGATAGCAACCACCGGCTGCACTGAGCCCCCATTTTGTACACCGATAAATATGACAGCAGCATACATAGAACCCATAGCATTGAAGATATCTTGTTGCGTTCGCCTGCAAATTCCAAAACACTATAACCGATTTAGGAACTCAAAAAATAGGTGAAGAATGTCGAGAATTGGATATCATTACCTTTTGGAGCCGAGATTCCAGAAGATTGTCCCGAAGAGCAGAGCTATGAAAGTTGTGAAGAAGAATCTCACTGCAGTGTATGGCGGGTTTCGCCAGTATGACCAGTGCTGTTTCCACAGACATGCCATACATTGGGTGAAGAAAGACTGTGAGTATTGAGTTTTGAAGTAGAGATCTTTTGAGCCTGGAGGAGGTCTACTGAGTTCCTTGATTAGTTCTTTGTTTCTCCTGTTTCAATCACCATAGAGTGTTAACACTCGGGAGCGGATGTAGAAAGGGCCAGTGACTTGGCAATTTTCACTATTTTAAAATTTTTTTTTATGTCTATTTAGTTGTTCTAGATTACAAATGTATATGTTGCCCCCACTGAATTCACTAAACTTACATTTGCTCCACTTATAATTTATTATACTTACATTTGCCCTCACTGAATATCACTAAATTTGTAGCAAAAAATATGTATATCATTAATTCTTCATTATTTGGCCAAATAAACAACACAATTTCAATTTATAACCCTCTATTCTAATATGGAATTAAAATGTTCTTACCCATTCAATATTTCATTTCTCTAACTACCATCTACATCTACTACTATTTTAAAAGTTAAAAAAATAATAATAATCAAATCCCAAAATCTTTTGTGTTTATTTTTTTAATTGTATCCATAGATGATTGGTTGCCCAAATCTCAAAATCTCTACTCAAAATTTTGAAACCTAGCTAGCCAAATCTGAATTAAGATTTTCATAGTTGTATAATTTTAGTTTGAACTAGTTGTTGATGTTAAATTATATTAGTATAGTTTTCTGGTTCAGCAGTTTCCTTACATGTTATTTTTTATTACTTGTTCACTACTATATATGGAGACTCTCTCTCAATATAGTAGATTACATCAGTACATGAATACAATGCATTATGATGCAAGGATTTGAATTCTCTCCATTCCAAATCTCTTGGAATGGAGATCTCCATTTCATAATTAATGATCTAACTGTAATCTTATCACATGTTTTATTAAAACTATGTCGTTTTGTATTAAAATTTATTTCCTTACATATAACTATAAAATTATTTATTTTTAAATAAATTTTAAGTCAACTCATTTGAACTCTTTATTTTTATGTTAGATGACGTGTCAACACCTCAATCAATGGAATGGAGAACTCCATTTCATGCTATTTTTTATTGCCTATTCACTACTATATATATGGAGGCTCTCTCTTAATATAGTAGATTACGTCAGTACATGAATACAATGCATTACGAAGCAAAGATTCTATTCTAGCTTCTTCTTCTCTCTCCTATTATTCTAATATAGTATCCGAGCTATTTTAACAGTTGAAACCGAAATTACTTGAGAATGTAAGATGCCGATACCTATATAATTCTGAGTTCTTGTAGACATCGGCAAAGTCAACCCCAAGGGCTGCTTCTTGTGCTGGTGAAGTCACCTCCAACATCCAGGTTGCTGGATTATAACCGTTTTTAATTTTACTAACTCCATTGATTCCCTGAAAGAAATATAAGAGAATTATGTTAGTAAATCTAAGTATGAATGGTTTCATGTATGTATATTGATGTCGGCCTTACTTCAAAGTACTCGATCAGATGGAAAGAATGGCGGCCTAATGGACCGACATATATTTCTTCACCACCTCGTTTTAAAAGTAATAGCTGGCGGTTCAAAAAAATGGTTAGTTCTTAGGTCTCTTATAAATTTAGAAACTAAATTAAATTATTATTGAATGCTTTGTAAAAAGATTACGTGCACCTCGTCAAAAGCATCGAATATGTCGATGCTCGGCTGATGGATGGTGCACACCACGGTTCGTCCTGTATCGACTGTGTTTCTGACTGTTCTCATCACTATGGCTGCAGCCCTGGCATCGAGTCCTGAGGTTGGTTCGTCCATGAATATTATGGAAGGGTTGGCTACGAGCTCAACTGCAATCGTCAGCCTCTTGCGCTGCTCGGTTGAAAGACCATTCACCCCAGGCAGCCCAACAAGTGCTTCCCTCAATGGAGCTAACTCAACAAGCTCCATGACCTCATCAATGAACATCTGCCATTCATCATCATTTAGGTTTAACCCATCAGTAATTTAACATATATGCCTGAACTGAACAAATTTTTGTATGCAGGACTCGCCTTTCTGGTGGCCGAATCAACTTCAGGAGGCAACCGAAGCCACGCAGAGTATTTCAAGGACTCATGAACTGTAACATGAGGAGAATGAATATCAGTTTGCTCGCAATAACCTGCTACGCGAGCAAATGTTTCTTGCTTCTTTGGGTATCCTGATATCACTATCCTTCCCTCAATATATCCACCGGTTTTTCGACCAGCCAAGACGTCCATCAGAGTGGTCTTGCCAGCCCCACTGACACCCATTAGAGCCGTAAGAACTCCAGGCCGGAAGGCACCACTCACTCCTTTCAGAAGTTCTAGCCGGTCTTCACCTATACCTTGAGCTTTCATTTCCTGCAGTGTTGGGTTAACATAAGTTTGTGAATTTAACTTTAGTATAAGTTTTTCTTTTGAGTTGGAGATTACATCAAACACTTTGAGCTATTAAACCAAAGCAACCTCTTAGAGCTATTAAACTTGACACGTAGCAGGTCTAGGCACATATTGGAAGGTACCTGTGGCATATCCACTGAATATTTGATATCATCGAAAGTGATGGAAAGGGGTTCAAAAGGTAGAATCATTCCCCGCTTCCTGTTCTGGTTAGCTTCGCTAATGCCCACTCTTGAAGATATCAATGCAGATGATACACTTCTTCGAACTTCATCTCCCCTTTCTGAGTAATTATGAAACCGAGTATGTTATAGCTAGAAATTCGCAAATTCAGAAAAGGAAGCCCAAATCCAAGAGTACAACTACCCACCCGAAGAGTTCTTTCCTCTTGATGATAGCTCAATAAACTCTCCTGCTTTAGAAGCATTTCTCTCGGCCAAGGTTTCTTCAGATAGAACTGTCTGAGGCTTCCCAAATGCTGCATCGTGTTTAAACCCCAAGAAACTTGATTAGGCTTTGTTGAATGTAAAAGAAAAAATGTTATTCGTCGCTTACGATTGAGATAGGTTAGAGCCAGAGTGCAGAGGGCATTGAACGCAAGTACATATGCAATGGAAGCTCCTACTCCAATCCAATACCAGTGTGCTTCTGGAAATATTCCGCGAGATTTCAAGACTAATATTCCCAATGGTTCTGTGGAATTGGGAGGAACCTACAACACAAAAAAATTTCCCAAAAATTTAGATGATTTTAATATTTTGTTTTGGTTTTCTGTACTACAATTTCTTACTTGTCTCCAACTGTTCCCAAGAAATTCATTCACTGCTATAGCATTCTGCCCATACATCAAAGGTGAGGACCAGTAACCCCATATCCACCATTCCTTTATATCATCTGAGACGAAGAAAGCAGTTCTCACAATCAAAATCAAGTCACACCAACAAGAAGAAAAGGTGTGCATGTGGGCACACGTCAGAACAAAATTTCTCTGTGTTTCATCGAAATTGTCAAAATATTTCCGTTTCTTAAGAGATTGAAATGAAACACTGGCAGAATAATAAAATTCTAGCGTTTTCATTGAACTACACTTGAACGTAGACTAATTTAGAACAATTCATAAAAATTGTACAATTTTTATTAAAAAAAAATGCAAGAGGTTGAAGTTTATTACATTAATGTTTATCATTTCTGAAATATTTCTGTTTGTGTGCTAATTGAAATAGCACACAGAAAGGAAATTTTGATTCTTGGTCTGTGTCATATTATGTTGGCATTTTCCTTACCTCTTGACAAGACAAATCCACCCAACACAAGAACGGCAAGCAATGCAAACGAGCCAAACGTGTTTGCCACAATCATGTTTCGTCCTAAAGCCGAGATCAGTCGGAACAGTCCAGAAGCCATCTGGTTGATGCATAGGAGCAGAAGGTACATTTTGAACAACCTGCCATTGAGAAGAATCTCTCAGATTATGAACTGAAAAATCTTGAAACCGAAGCCGGAACTAACAGTTTCTCATTACCTTCCAACATTTGGATCGAAGCCTATGACATAATAAGTTGTGAACACCAAAATTCCGACTTCTATGAAAGTTATAGGGATCTTGAGGATCCATCCGGGTAAAGAGTATGCCCAAGCAGGGAAGAAGAGAAGGTCCCTTTGCTTGTAGAAGATGGGAAGTTTAAGGATGGTCATGGCTAGCTCTGCAAACCCATTAAACATAGTTATCATGAGAATAAAGAACAGAGCTCCCATGAAAATCCCACCATCTTGTGTTGTTTTCTTGGGCATCTCGGTTCGTAGAAATACTGTCATTGTAATGAATGCCATCGTAATAAGCTGAAACAGAGGGACAAACAATCCTTCATGTTAGTTTGAGCCAAGGATTGTAATTTTGTTTTGCTGTACTGTTTCAATTAGCACAGAAAGAAAAACGCTTCGAATTCAATTAGCACAGAAAGAAAAACGCTTCGAAAACATTTTAGAAGTGACCAATATTAATGCAGTAAAATTCACTTATTTTTTTTGCATTTTTCTCAATAAAAGTTGTAAAGCATTTATGAAAAGTTTTAAATTCGCATTGACACAATGTACTGCTTCAATATATTTTGATATGTGCTGGTGTGTTTCAACGGACGCACTAGAATTTCATTATTTTACTAGTGATTTGTTTCAATCTCTTAAGAAATAAAAATGTTTTTGGGCGATTCAACATAAACAAATGAAAATTTTGTCTCTTGGTTGGAGCATTGTTTAATTTTTGCACAAAACTTCCAACATTATTTCATGAATGTGAGATGAAATTCTAATGCTTTGACATGTACTCACTTGAGAAAACTTGAAAATGTAAACAAAGGAGTTCCTCTTCATGAGCAAGTATTCCCTGGATGTGAGAGCTTTCAACAGTTCCTTCTTACTAACCCCATACTTCTTAGTTGTTAAAGCTGCAGGGTGGCTGTTGGCCTTGTCAAATGGAACAGCAAGCTCATCTCCCAGTTTCCGGCCAATGTGAAACGACTGAAACGCTTCTGCGAATTCTCTGACAGTAACAAAACTATAAGTCTCGTCTTTCCGTGCCCAATACTGCTCTTGATCTTTCCTCGATGTCACCTGTGGTTCTCACCGGAAAAAGAATTTGAGTTCTTCAAAGTCGAATGTGCTCTAAACCATAGCAAAATGAGCATAAGAAATTACTTCTTGTAAGAAATCCGCGACTCCTTTCCTCTCGGGACACTTGAAGCCCATGGATTCGAAGAACTCTAGCACGTTTTCGCGGGGGCCTTGATATACAATTTGACCGTCCGAGAGGAGAATGATGTCATCAAACAAGTCATAAGTTTCCGGTGCCGGCTGGAGGAGAGAGATGACAGCAGTTCCTTGGAGGATGTGGATGGACTGCCTGATTGAGGTCACAATCTGGAAAGTTGTTGAGCTGTCCAAGCCTGTTGATATCTCATCCATAAAGAGAGCTCTGGCTGGTCCAACCAGCATCTCCCCTGTATCATATTCCATCAAAACAAGTAATTGTCATAAGAAAAAGATTAAAGATTCTTTTTTTTTTTTTTTGGATTATAATGAGCTGGTCCATGGTTTTTACCTGTCGTGAGTCGCTTTTTCTGCCCACCGGAGATTCCTCGCAGCATATCATCACCCACCATAGTGTCGGCACAAATTTCCAAACCCAAAATCTGTGAATTTAGAAAGCCAGAAAGGATATGAAATGGTTTCCAAGATTTGTCATCAAGAAACAAAGTTTCCGCTTGTTTGCATCTAAATAGTCGAAACATTTTCATTTTCTAAAAAAACGAAATCAAATATTGGTGAAATAATGAAATTTTGAAAACACATTCAAACATAGCGAAACGCATCAAAATACAGCACAATATACCAAAAATAATTAAGTTGGGTTGGCACAAATTTAGAACTTTTCAAAATATTGCCTAACTTTTTTGTTGACAAAATTGCTTTTGAAATGTCTCCCTTCCGAAACCTTAATGAACTTTTTTGCTTCAAAGCTATTTGAAACATATTGAAACGAAATTTTGATCCTCATCTGTCATTAGCTTTAATGAATTTCAAGCAAGCACCTTAAGAACATAGTCTGTGACCACATTAGCCCTCTGCCCTTCTAGTGATGTTGCCTGAATGATTAAAAGATCATAGTTAGATACTACAAAAGCAAAAGCAAAAGCAAAAGCAAAAGCAAAAGCAATTCACAAGAATCACATTCAGAAAAAATGGTTTCTGGCTCGAGAAAATATTGATCTTCAGCTATATATTCGCTTACCTTCATGTAAATATCAAGATCTGGATCCGGCTTAATGTTTGCTTCCTTCTCTCTCTTTGACAATTCCATTAACATGTCTGCAAAATTTTCAAATTCAAAGCAACCAATGCAAACCCAGCTATAATTTTTTAAACTAAATCACAATATGACAAACACCCCTAGAATCTGACAGACCATAACCGGCTCCGACCCCTTGACATCTTGCTGAGAAAGCCAGTGTTTCTCTCACTGTCAATTCTCCTATGTGAAGATCATGCTGACTTATATAAGCCGATGTTCTCTGCGGAACGAACTCATTCATTCCATGGCCATTATAAGTTACTATCCCTGAAACCTGCATTCACAAGAAGAATGAATTGCTTAAAAATCGGTTTAAAACACAAAAATTTGTGCTTTGTTTTCTTACTTTCAGATCTGAATCAAGTTTTCCGGCCAAAGCTAGCAACAGCGTGGTCTTGCCGGAACTTGGTGGGCCTAAAAGCAATGTCATTCTGCAGAAATGGATCAATGAAATGAGAACCAGGATGTTAGGTGAGTCTATACTGGATAATGTAACTGTTTTTTTGTTTTCCTCACCTGCATGGCTTGATGATTCCACTAACATCATGAAGGATTGCTAATGGCTTCTTCCTACTTGGAAGAATGTGGAGATAATTCAAGAACCCCTTTAGAGAGAGAGAGAGAGAGAGAAAAAGAGAGAGAGAGAGAGAGATTACAGGGTAAGTTCAATTTACAGAGATGATGGCATAAATCATACAAGAATGTGATCTGAAAGAGAAAATTTTACCTCAAACATGTTAATAGAGAAGTTGAATATTGTTGGCAGGGCTCTACTGCCAACGTAAGCTTCTGCATCGACATTCAAATGCTCGAACCGGACTTCAATTGTCGGAAGATGAATTCCAACTCTGTTACCAATTTTTGGAAAAAAACAGAGGAAGCCAAAATCAATGAGTCAGACAAAAAAATATCAGCAACCCAGATTTGTTCATCCGTCAGATTACCTATCGATGCGATCCTTGAGCTTCAACAAGAACTTCTCATTATCTTCCTCTGCAATTTTCACGAGTCTCTCTAGCAGATTCTTCTTCTCTAGGAATCCTAGATTCTTGACATCAATTTCTCTTGGTTTGCCCTCTCCTTCAGTAAGTATACCTGTCCTTATGCGTAGAAACGTTGGTAGTTTCTCAAGAGCTGCCCATTTCAGAGCTTCTTCATCGTCTTCTTCGCGAGAAGACTTTGAGAAAGCTTCTCTTCCACTGTTCCTCCATATGTTAGAACTACTCAAACGTCCACTGCTGACTCTGAATATATGATCACCATTCTCCATTGATGAAAAACCAAGAAGGCTTTTCTCAAACTTCAAATGCAAAGAAACATGAAATCCCTGAATTCGGAGCTGAAGAATAAATGGGTCTCTCTCTCTACGTGTTTTTGATGGACAGAGAGATCCAATTTTATACGTGTCTATTTCTATATTTCTTCTTCTGCTGTTTTTTTTTTTTTTTTTGTTTGTGTGGAGGGACTTTGATTTGTTTTGAGGAATTTAGTGGTGTGAGTGAGGGGTAACAATATCTGTAATGTAAGTGTTGATTAATGGCCATTTACAGAACAAGAAGAAAAAAAAGGGATCGCACAAAAACGTGCCAAAGTTGCCAACTTTTCTTGGGTTATAATAATTTTCTATCCAAACACTACCTTAAAGTTTCTACATCATGTATAACTGGAATCCAATTTCTTTTTCTTGTTTTCTCTTTTCAATGAATGGTAGGTAAATCCCTAGTGATGTCTAATTCATAAAAAGAATATGCTTTCTGCATGGTTAATTTTTCAAGCCTTTAGGGAGCGAAGCATTTTCCATTTCCCAAAAGTTTCCTATTCTGGCCAAATCATCATAGGTAAAATTGCAGCTTTGTGATTCCAATTATTTTCCATTTGATTGGTTTCATCCTCAATCAAATTGAGAAGGAAAATACTATTTTTTTATAAAATTTGTAAAAAAAATCCTACCAAAATGACGTGAAAATAACATTTTTTTAATTTAAAATGGTGCTTTTTTTTTTTCTTTACAAAACGTTCAAAGAGAGTGGGTGGGATCCCTCGTCCCCACGTCGTGGGTCAGACACAAGTATCCCAACTAAGAAAAACCCAAGGCAAAGGCTTGCCTCGCCTTGCCTAGTGGCAGTGGGAAGACTCAAACCAGACCTACGGTGGAAGAGGACGAACAACATACCACCAAACCTAGAGTGAAGGTTATGTAAAAAAAATTTATATAAATTTTATGATTATATAACATTACCCATTAAAAAATTGTGTTATTGATTTGCAAAAAATATCTATTGTCCCTAGTTCTGAGCTATCCAAAGCCACGGATTAAATTGTCATTAGCAATCGATAGCCAACTTCGTGCGACTAATTGCCAAATAGAAAATGAAAATTCTCCAAATTCTTTATCGATTCTATTTGCTTTGTTCACGATTATCAAATACTTTTGAGAAAACTTCTTATAAATGTGTTTATCATAATTTCTACTATTTTGCATGTTTTGAAAATGATTTTTCAATAATAATATGTAATTGTTATTGTAAGTTTTTCTGAATAATAATTAACAACTGTTTTAACTAATTATGAAAGTATTTTAATGCTATGTATTACTATTTTTAAAATCACTAATAAATTTTCTTATATATGTTTCCGCTATTCATTTTTATATGACCTAGAAATTTCTATTTTTTTATAATATTTTTGGAACTTGTTTCATATTTTTGTTTCTCCTATCATCTCCCATTTCCGTTTCTCATGTTGACAATTATGATTGCAACAATGCAATTACTTTGAACCTCAAGCCACTACAAATTTACTAGCATTCAAATTTAAATTAATAGACACAATCACAGAAATATGAATGTATTATTCCAGTGATAGGAAACTATAATATTTTGTCTTTTATTGTAAGGAGAATCCTATTTCTCAGCAAGAGAATCAGTTTCTTGGCTGCCAATCAAATCTTAGGATGACCTCCCTTAACTAATTTTGGAAGAAGTGATGCAAAGCTCCAGGAGGGAAAAACAATAACTTTGTTTCATATTGTAATGTTTTAAAATTTGGACTATTGACCAAAAAATACTAGGTTAGGAATCATTGGATCACCAATCAGATTACTGAAGTTAGACTCTGACGCTATAAATACATCATAGATATATAAAAATAATAATACATAAAATAAATGTCTTAAAAATAAAAATAAAAAAACGAAAACCAAAGTAACATGAACTCATAATAATACATAAAGTCAATAAACACCTAATGTAAAAGTGCAAGGGCAATGTTCTGAAACCGAGATCATCAAACAAATTAGAAAAATAATCAAAACAAAGGTCATTGGTGTAGTGGCCAGGTCAACCAGAATCAAGTCGTGGAGTCATAATTATATCATATACAAAATTAATAATAATTAAAATAATATATACTAAAAATACCAAAAATATCAAAATATTTTAATTTTTAAAAAATATTATTTGTAATTTTTTATTTGTTTCCAAAGTACCACAACATTATAATAATGCATAAAGGTTAAAACCAACAAACACCCAGCACAACAAGAGTGTAAAGGCCAAGCAAAGAGTGTATAGTGACAAGAAAACACATCAGATGATCTGTCTGATTATTATTTTAGTGGCTTAGCTCTCCCTTTACCCTTTTTGGAGGAAGACAAACTCTGGTGGTCTGTTTTGTCAAAAGCAAGGTATTGTTGAGCTTTCTCTGATTCCTGCAAATTCAATAAACAAAAGTTGGTTTCAAGCGCGGATAAACTTAACGCGAAATCGTTTATACACTAAATTATTTTTTAGTTAATAATATTTTTTTAATAAATAAAGAGGCATTGCCTCTAAAAATTATACAACTATAAAGAATTTTAATTCAGATTCGGCTGGTTAAGTTTCGAAATTTTGAGAAGAAATTTTGAGATTTAAATAATCAAGTGTCCATAGATACAATTAAAAAAATGAATACAAAATATTTTAGGATTTGAGCCCTTTTTTTTTTAACTTTTAAAATAGTAGTAGATAGTAGTTAGATAAATAAAATATTAAACGGGTAAGAATATTCTAATTTAATATTAGAATAGAGGATTAGGAATTGAGATTGTGTTAACATTTTAGGATTTATGTTATTTATTTGGTCAAATAATGAAGAATAAATGATATACATATTTTTTGTTACAAGTTTAGTGATATTCAGTGGGGGTAAAGGTAAATATAATAAATTCAAAGATGAGCAAATGCAATTTTAGTAAATTCAGTGAAGACAACATATACAGTTGTAACTTAGAATAAAATAAATGCACATAAAAAATTTTCAAAAAAATAATAAAAATTATCAAATCAGTGAAGACAATTGCCCCTATTAGGCCCTTGCTACATCCGGCCCTGGTTGGTTTTGATCTAAATCCATTTTTTTTTAAGTGTTGAATGGAAAGTGATGTGTTGGTGAAGGATTACTGTTTCATTTTTCCATCATTTTCTGCACTTTCTTTGAATGGAAGTGTGGAAGTCGCAGTTGTGTTACTTTCTCATCTGCATATATATATAATGACAATTTACAATTGAAGAGTCCAGTACTGTGGTAGGTAAATGTCACACATGCATTATATTGGCCCCTTAGTCCACAATAATCAACACTGCACTTGCATGCATGGTCAAAGGCACTTGTCGTTTAAAGTTTTCTAAATTTTTTTACTTGTTTTTTGTATTTTTCATGTTGTGTAACGAGGAACTGTCCCAACCATCCTATTGATCGGACGTGAGACTGCAACGTAAATCCGAGGCATGCACGTCACTTGGAGCACCACGGGTTTGGATCTCCACTCACATCGTTTGGTGAGATATTTGACTTTATCTAACCGAATATCTTAATTATTATTATATAAATAGTGAAACAAAAATAATGTAGCACTTTAAAAGTATTGAAGACTATATTAGTTGGTTATTAGCACGAGAGGCTTGAAACTTTAAACCTGAAACTCTTTGAATTTTTAACCATTCCACTAATAGCTGCAATTTAACTATTTGTATTTAAATGGTTAGAATAGCTAAAATTAAACTAGAATAAAGTACAAAGACAAAAAAAGAAAAAAAAAACATTTAGAAAGATAAAAAAAAATCTCTATTTTATAATACATTGTATATTACTTTTACATCGAGAGAGTCTCTACATTAAGTTCAACTGAAGTGTTGAACAAGAAATAGAAAAATGAAGAATCTATTATAGCAAAGAAAGAAATTAATTATATAAGAAAATCAGCTAATATTATATTCTAACATCATCTGATCTCTCGAACTCAAGGAGGTAAAACAAATACGAACTTCGGTTTGAAATTAAGTGAAATTTTAAGCTCATCATGAAAACAATCAGAAACAATACCACAAATGAATTAAACAGGCCAAAAGAATTTTTGAGTATTCATGCGCAGTGATAAGCTAGTGTAGTGATACTCAGTGAGCAATAAACCAAAAGATTTGAGGGCTGAGGGAAAGAGGAGCTAGAAGATTAAAAGAGTCTGTGAGACATGTTGAGAAGAACTGTGATTGTGCAAGCATGTGATAAGAAAATGTGGTTTTTGACTAGATTGTTTGCAGAAAGTAGGCTACAGATCAGTGACTCTGATATCATGTTAGAATGACTACGATACTATGTTATAATAAAGCATAAAGAGAAAAAAAGAGAGAAAAATCTTAGAAAGAAAACATAATCACTGTACAATAATGCGTTGTGTATTATTCTTCCATAAGAGAACCTTTAGATATAGGTACGACTGGAGTGTTGAACATAGAATATAAAAGAGAAAACTATAGAAAAGTGAAAATTAATCATATAAGAAAACAAACAAATATTACATTCTTGTTATAAAAGTAAAGAATATAAGGCAGAAAAAATGAATTAACACAAAGTATATATAGTGAATAGTTCTTCAGGAACTATCAAATATTTATCATATTTTATTCTTCTGAAATATTTAGGGTTGATCTGCTGGACCATCCAAAACTTTATTGCTAATACAAAATAACAATACAACACAATATATATAACTTACCTAGACTGTTCTTTTTTATATTTTCTCTCTCTGTTTTTCCTTTCTCTCTAATTTTTTTATCTTTCTGAATTGTGCCTTGAATTGTCTCTAGGCACATCTATTTATACTGAATGAATGGAGAGAGAGAGAGAGAGACAAAGGGGGGCTGCGGAGTTTAAGTCGACCAACAGGGGCGGCTAGACCTGAGGTCAGCCAATACATCACACTCCCCCTTGGATGACCTCTTGGGTATATTAAAACTGCCTCATTAAAACCTTGCTAGGAAAAACCCAATGGGAAAAAATCGTAGCAAAGGAAAAAAAGTACAGTACTTAACTCCTCCTAAAGAATAAGAACGTTATTTGCTTCATAAAAGATTTGTGAGACGGCGCATACCAATACCATGCACAAGCTTTTCAAATGTTGCAGTTGATAGTGTCTTAGTAAATAAGTCGGCCAAATTATCACTAGACCGTGTTTGCTGAACATCAAGATCGCCACTTTTCTGGAGCTCATGTTTATGGAAGAACTTTGGAGAAATATGTTTCGTTTTGTCACCTTTAATGTAGCCTCCCTTAATCTGTGCAATACAAGCTGCATTATCCTCGTATAATATCATCGATGTATCTTTGATTGTAGATAATCTGTAACTTTCTTGAATATATTGAATAATGGATCTTAGCCAGATGTATTCTCGGCTTGCTTCATGAATTGCAATGATCTCAGAATGATTTGAAGAAGTTGTAGTTAATGTCTGCTTCACCGATCGCCAGGATATAGCAGTGTTACCATAAGTAAACACATACTCAGTTTGAGACCTAGCTTTATGCGGATCAGAAAGGTAGCCAGCGTTTGCATAGCCAATCAATTCAGGTTGTGACTCCTTGAAGTAAAATAATCCCATATCAGTTGTCCCTCGTAAGTAACGCAGTATATGTTTAACTCCTTTCCAATGTCTTTGTGTTGGTGCAGAACTGTATCGTGTCAATAAGTTGACAAAGAATGCTATATCAGGTCTTGTACAATTGGTAAGATACATAAGTGCACCGATTGCACTAAGATATGGTACTTCAGGACCAAGAAGTTCTTCATCGTCATCTTGAGGATGGAAAAGATCTTTATGTACATCTAGTGAACGGACAACCATTGGAGAACTTAATGGATGAGCTTTGTCCATGTAAAACTGCTTTAAAACCTTTTCAGTATATGCTGATTGATGGATAAGAATTCCATTGAATAAGTGCTCAATATGTAATTCAAGACAATACTTGGTTTTTCCAAGATCTTTCATTTCAAACTCTTTCTTTAAACAACGAGCAGATGTTGTCAGTTTTTCAGAAGTTCCAACAAGATTCAAATCATCGACATAGACTACAATAATAGCAAATCCAGATTCTGATTTCTCAATAAAAATGCATGGACAAATTGTATTATTCACATATCTATTTTTCAATAGATATTCACTAAGACGATTGTACCACATGCGTCCAGATTGTTTTAACTCATACAGCGATCGTTGAAGCTTGATAGAATATAAGCTTCTAGATGAAATATGTGCTTTAGGCATTTTAAATCCTTCAGGAATTTTCATATATATATCATTACCTAATTCACCATACAGTAGGCTGTCACGACGTCCATCAAACGCATATCCAGTCCTTCTGAGATAGATAAACTAATTAAGAATCTAAACGTAATGGCATCCATTACAGGAGAGTATGTCTCATCATAATCAATACCAAGTTTCTGCAAGAAACCTTGTGCTACAAGTCGGGCTTTATATCGTACTATTTCATTTTTCTCATTTTGTTTTCGTACGAATACCCATTTATATCCAACTGGTTTCACATCTTCAAGTGTATGGACTACAGGTCCAAATACTTTACGTTGTGCTAATGACTTTAATTCTGCCTTGATAGCTTCTTTTCATTTTGGCCAATCAATTCTACGTCAACATTCGTCGACTGTCTGTGGTTTAGTCTCTTCACTACTTCTGGTAATACCAAGAGCTACTTTAAATGAAAATATGTTGTCGCCAACCATCTTATTTCTCTTCCAGCTTTCTCTTGTATTCATATAACTTATTGAGATTTCATTATTTTCAGGTACCATATCACTTATAGGAGATATCTCTTCATGAGGTTTCTCTTCTGGGAATTCTTCTTCAGGATTCTCTTATTTAGAAAGTTTAGATATTGTGTTCTCTTCAAGAGCACCAACTTGTTTATGCATTTTGTCTTGTGTCTTCCTTTTTCTAGGAACCGTGTCTTTTGCACCGACAAGTCTCCCACGCTTCAAGCGGATTTTAGATTCATTTACTGCTGTACTAATAGATTGTACTACAGGGACATCAATACGTGCTGGAGTATTAGCAGTTGGTATATGTGATTTTGTCACATTTTTTGTGTCGGTGAACGCATCAGGCAATTGATTTGCAATTGTCTGTAAATGAATAATTCTGTGAATTTCTGATTCACATTGACTCATTCGAGGATTAAGATGAGATATTGTTGCAATATTCCAACTAATCTCTCGTTACTTTTCTAATTGCGTCCTTTCTTCCCCTAATGGTGGGAAGACTAACTCATCAAAATGACAATCTGCAAAACGTGCCTTAAAGACATTACCTGTTAAGGGTTCCAAATATCTAATAATAGATGGAAAATCAAAACCAAAATAAATTTTAAGTCTACGTTGGGGACCCATTTTAGTACTCTGTGGGGGTGAGATAGGTACATATACAGCACAACTAAAAACTTGTAAGTGAGAAATATTTGGTTGCTGACCAATAACAAGTTGTAATAGTGAGTACTGATGATACGTAGTTGGTCGGACTCTAATTGAAGATGCAACATGCAATATGGCATGTCCTCAAGCAGAAACAGGTAATTTTGTTTTCATAAGTAAAGATCGAGCAATCAACTGAAGCCGTTTTATAAAAGCTTTAGTAAGACCATTTTGTGTATGTGTGTGGGTAATTGGGTGTTCAACATCAATCCATATTGACATACAATAATCATCAAAGGCTTGGGATATAAATTCTCCAGCATTATCTAGTTGTATCGACTTGATTGGGTAATCTGGAAACTGTGCCCGTAAGCGAATAATTTGAGTAAGCAGTCTAGCAAAAGCAATATTACGGGTTGAAAGTAAATAAACATGTGACCACCATGTAGATGCATCTATTAAAACTATAAAATAACGAAATGATCCACATGAAGGATGTATTGACCCACAGATATCCCAGTGAATTCGTTGTGAGAATGATGGGGACTCAAGAATTACCTTGGAAGGAGATGGTTTGACAATTAATTTCTCTTGTGAACAGGCAGAACATGTATAATCATGTGACAACAGAATCTTCAGGTTCTTTAACGGATGTCTATGTGAGTTGTCAATAATTCGATGCATCATTGTTGACCCTGGATGACCCAAACGATCATGCCATTGTATAAAATTCTTTGGGTTAAGGCACTTCTGGTGCATCACTACAAGTGATTCTTCTGTTTTTTGTAGAAGTATAATATAATCCAGAAGACAATGCAACAAGTTTTTCTGATATATATTTCTTTCTTGAAATATAAGCAATAATATAGAGCTGTTCTACATTATCTGCATTCGTCGTCTCAATATGATACCCATTACGACGAATATCTTTAAAACTAATTAGATTTCTTGTAAATTTCGTAGAATATAATGCATCATTAATGCATCGCTTTGTCCCACTTGGCAATATTATATTGGCCCTTCCGGAGTTTTCAATTAATTTTGTTGTGCTAGAGATTGTCTTGACATTAGCTTCAAGTAATGTTAAGTGTGAAAAATATTTTCTCTCGCGAAGAATTGTGTGTGTTATTCTACTGTCTACCAGACATATGACTTCACCATTCACTTTAGATATACTCAACGTGTTGGTGCAATCCATATATCTATATAACATATTAAATGTGCTTAATTAAAACATAATCATTTATTGCAAAGACAAGCGGATGAAGGAAACATTACACAAGATGATAAAAAACTACATAAACTAGAACAAAGAGATAATAAAATTAAGTAGTGTGGACTTCTCCATCACCAATTAAATGGTCTATTCTTCCACTTGCATCTTCAAAGAAATATGAAACATCAATATGAGAAATATCAACTTGGCCATTAAAATCTATAAAATGCATTTTTGCATTTTTTTCTTTATCTTTAATTAAGGCTTGGTAAAGCTCTCTAAAATGTTTGGGCGTACGACAAGTACGTGACCAATGGTCTCTCATCTGACACCTATAACAACTATCTTCATATTTTTTAGGAGGAGGTTGATTCTGTAATCCTTTCCCCTTTTCAAATTTATTCCACTGCTGGTGGTATGGTGTGGTATTTTTAAATCTCACATGATAACCTCCACAATAATGTCCACGATTGCCACCATTATTCCTACCACTATCACGATCACGTCCGCGACCATGTCTGCTAAATGAGCTTGCATTCACTTCAAGGAATGGAGCTGAACCAGTAGGTCGGGATTAATGATTTTTCAGTAACAACTCATTATTTTGCTCAGCCACAAGAAGACAAGATATTAATTCAAAATATTTTTTAAATGTACGCTTTCGATATTGCTATTGCAGGAGCATATTCGAGGCATGGAATGTAGAAAATGTTTTTTCTAACATGTCTTAATCAGTAATCTTGTCTCCACATAATTTTAATCGTGAGCTGATTTTAAATAATGCAGAGTTGTACTCACTGACAGTTTTATAATCTTGCAACCTCAGGTGCATTCACTCAGATCTGACTCTTGGGAGGATTACGGTCTTCTAGTGCTCATATCTCTCCTTTAAAAGTTTTCATAAGAGCAATGGATCTTTTATCGTGAGGTATTCTGATTTCAGTTCCTCACGAAGATGATGGCGAAGGAAAATCATAACTTTCGCGCGATCCTACTGGGATGTGTCATTTTCCTCCACTATTGTTTGTTCAAGTGTTTTTGCAACAAGATGGATCTCGGCATCAAGGATCCATGATAAATAATTATCGCCAGAAATATCAAGGACGGCAAATTTCAATTTGGCAAGATTTGACATTTTTACAATGCTATACTATACAAAATAATAAGCTTAAATCAGGTATGATGATAATATGATGTATAAAGAATTAAACGAAAATCAACGCACTATTCATTGCATTTTATATTATATTTTACTATTTAAATACTATTCATCACTATTCATGAATAGTAACATGCATCGATATATATATAATATTACTATTTTTGTCTCTATTCTAACTTTCAATTCATACATTAAAAAATAGTCAAGTCACATGTCTATGAAAATGTATTGAAATATGGATTTCAGATCTCTAACTATCATAGGTAAACAATGCAATATCTGAGAGAAATAAAGCAACAAAGTTTTAAAATAAATACTATTCATCTTAATAGTGAATTACTATTCATGCAATTGAGTGCACAGTAAAAAATTCAAAATGAAGATAAATTACATAGAGTAGTATTATGATGTAAAGAAAACTACAAAGTACTTAGAGTCTCGTGTTGATAACGTGTTATAAAAGTAAATAATATAATGCAGAAAAAATGAATTAACACAAAGTATATATAATGAATAGTTCTTCAAGAACTATCAAATATTTATCATATTTTATTCTTATGAAATATTTAGAGTTGATCTGCTGGACCAGCTAAAACTTTATTGCTAATACAAATTAACAATACAATACAATATATACAACTTACCTAGACTGTTTTTTCTTATATTTTCTCTCTGTTCTTCCTTTCTCTCTAATTTTTCTATCTTTCTGAATTGTGCCTTGAATTGTCTCTAGACACATCTATTTATACTGGATAAATGAAGAAAGAGAGAGAGAGACAAAGGGGAGACTGCGGAGTTTAAGTCGGCTAATAGGAGCGGCTAGACCTGAGGTCAGCCAATACATCACAATTCTAATATAAATAGTCTTCTTATTTAGATGCAACCTTTTACCAGTTTTTAGTTTTGGCTTTTGTTGTTTTATGAAGGCTCTTTTCAACTGACTTTCAAACTTCTACAATTTTTTATAGACTTACAAAACAAAATCTTATATTTAACTAAACTAATATGAAGAAAAAAAGAAGTCTCATAAAGCTGATCCAAACAAAGCATACTTATTTGGATCGGCTTATTTAACTTTTTTTTTTTTCGTCTTTAATAGTTTGTTAACCCAAAACTAATTTTTGAAAATTTTCTATAAGTTCATAGTTTATACTTTTGACTTATCTTATTTTTTTATCCAAAAATTAAAAAAAAGTAGTGAAAAAATAGAAAACAACTTAATTATAAGTTTATCCAAATGAGATTATACAAATTCACCTTCTTCGTCCTCTTCTTCATTTTTTTTTCCCTTACACAGTAACCATTCCTTCAACATCAATTCAAAGCATCACGCGTGCATCATTTGCAGTATACATCCAAGCTGAATTTTAAATATGAACCATATTATTGAAAAGAAGTTGTGAATTCATTAAAATCCGAGACCCTGTGAATTCATTAATCCTACGTAAGTTGCTTAATTACTCTATAGAATTATTAACTTGTGATGGACTAAACATGAGATAGCAAATTCGCAAGCGATTCCCAGTTTTCCATCACGGAGTTTTTTTTGTTTGTTTTGGGCTAATGGGGTATTTAGGCCAGCCTGTGTATACATTGACTAATTTCAGAACCTGTGCAGTCCTCCCATCTCACATAAATCAAGTAATTACTTGGTCAAAGATTCTAGAAATGATTCCAAAAAGTTGATAGTATCTAAGAGGTTGATGTTTTTCAATAACATTACTAAGAGCCTGATTGGTTGGGCTTTTTTTTGAGTTTTTTTTTTGGCTTATAAGTAAAAAACCTAAGATTTTAGAGCTTTTTTACTTTTTTTTTTTTTTTGGCTTTTCTGCCTACCTTATCCTATTAAAAGCAAAAATGCTAAAATTTTTTTATTTTTTTTGACTTATAAGTCAAAAAAGCAAAATAAAAAAAGTTTGAAAAAATTATATATACCAAACTGGCCTTTAGTTGATGTTTCTCAATAACAACTCTGAATCTTAACAAAGTTATTCCAAATCCTTCTTAGGATACGAAAGAAAATAAATGGTTTTTTAGAGTCTCTGACTTAAACAAAATGCAACACTTACAGTTATATTTTATTCGAATGGAAAATGCTACTCTTTCAAAAAATTCATATGGAAGATCTCAAAAAAATGATGTAGTAATGATATTTTTATAATTAAGAGTTATCATAATGAGTTATGTATTTTTAAAGTAAAAGGCTATTATTCAGCCACAACATTTTGTATAACATTACCCAATTAATATTAAATTATGAATGCAAAAGCTATTTCAAATTCAAGGCATCTGTTTTTCGAGTTTTCCGCTGAATGCAAATTCAGAAAACACATAAATGAGAGGCAGAGCCATCATAGACCCAAAAGCGCAACTAATCATGCACTCCAATGCGCTCCTTGATCATGAACGAACACATACTAGTAGTCATGATCAAAGACGGACCCAAGCTTAGATCGTGGGGCAATTACTGTAATAAAATTCTATTAGGACTCTATAAATTTTAAGTTTTTATGAACAAAATAATGCGTATCACATTAGCCGTCTAAAATTCACAAAAATTTACCTTCGTTTCGCTAAAGAAAATTTCTGATTCACTACGTAAAACTTGTCGGCACCAGCAACAATCTAATGAGGTCAATTGACCCCATCAACTTTAAAATAATCAATGACTTTTTAATAATAGATTAGGTCAAAAGCAATTCAATCAAAAATTTGCACCCATTTCCTTAAAACATTGACCCCAACGGTCTAATCGAAAAAGAAAAAAAGATTAAGAAATCTTTCACTCTCTAAGAGTGAATTTAACGTAAGGATATGTGGTGACAATTGCTCCGTTCACTTATAAAAAGAATATTATGTTTTATTGTTCATTATTTTGGGCTAGACTTACTATTGTCTACATTCACTCATTAAATGCATAATATTATTATGCATAAAACACATTTAATTCAAAATAATATTTTATTTTGTATGATAAAAGACACTAACATTGTGAAGGGAACAAGTTGCATACAAAATATATATCTTGTGGTTGTTCAATATTGAAATATGAATGGACATTTCAATTCAAGCGTCACACAAAAGAAAATATTTCATGCGACGTAATAATTGAAAAATGAATTGAGTATTACAAAACAGTACTAAAATACACTGATATAAACTTTATAATACAAGATGAAGTTTTTAGACTAAGTGAATTCTTAAAATACCAGTTCATTTTCAACGAAAGTATTCATTTATTTGTGAATCTGACATTATTTTCTGCGGTTGCAACTCTTAACAGTAGAAAGATTTTTTTAACAATGAACCAAAATAAGAAACTAGCAGACGAATGATTGTTTGCCATCATTCTTGAAAATATGTATTTAATAGTACTGATAATGAGATTATTATATTATGATTCTAATAAATGAAACCTTATTAAGGGCAATTGTAAAAGTAGGTATATTCATATAGTGCGGTAAAACATAATAGCATCAATACATAAAAAAAAACTTATGTATAACCTAATAATTAGCGTTTGTATTTTTGCATGACCCTACCAACAAAAATTTTTGAAACCGCCACACTGCTTGTACATGAACTATAATGTAGAAATAAAGTTAAAAATGAAAAACATGTTTCTCTTATTTGCTGTTTAAGTTGACAGTCAATAAACAGTATTTTTAAATTTCTTGGTCATCTACTCTCTTATGGACTTAATATTCGTGGGTTGGTGTGCAATTGTTTAATTGAATGCTATTACAAATGATGAGTTTCATTGCTCTTTGAATATATGAGAACATTTTCAGAGAGGGATTCTGCCATTCTGGACATCCCTGACCATATAAATAAAAAAAAGATATGACACATTTAGAATATAAAAATATGGCTGGCTTAGCCCGAGCTGACTCAAACGAATCTTCTGTAATAAAAAATCTGGTGTTTGGCAAAATGCTCGACTTCCAGCACTGATTGGGTATCAATAAAGTCTAATGGACTTTAAGTATTTAAAGAAAAGGACTTCCATTGTTTCTTTTTCTTTTGTTTTTTGTGTTTTAGTTTCTCCATTTAAAGGCTTGTAGTTTTTATTAGGTGTATAAGAAAAGACCAAAGCAACTAGCTTTCATGGATCGGGCTTGTTCGATTAATTCTAGATCTAAAGATTTCAAAATTGACTAAATTTATTTGGTTCTCGGGTATATGATTGGATAACCTAAATCAACCCGAGAATCAATCATTTCTATATTTCTCACAAAATTTTACAATATATAATTAATTAATAAGCAACAATGTTATTGGTCATTACTATACTTTGTGTAGACACTTCTAGGCGTATTCATTGTATAATTAGTCATTGTCATTTTCCATTATTATATAACAATAAAAAATTTTAATGGATAAATTAAGTTTTACACCGATACGATTAGTGGGTACCCAAATTTTGTTGGGTTGGGTTGGTGGGTTGGCTGGTTAAGTTCTACACATGGGTCGGTTGATTCACTTACATATTTGACTCTAGCCGGAACCGAATCGTACTGGCCCATGTAAGCCCTAATTTCCATGAACTCTTGGTGAAGTCATATCTAAAACTCAAGAAAATAAGATGGTTAAAGATTTGAAGCTAATCCCTAATTTAGACCTTCACATTGAAGTTGGGTACGCACCAATTTCACAAAAAATCATTTGAATTTTTTTTTATTATTTTTTCTTTTCAAGTTGCAATTTTGCCTTACTAAGAAGGATAAGTTTTTTTTTTTTTTTTTTTTTTTTAAATGTTTAAGAGTTCGATTAACTACTACTCTCTTGAGTTTTTGTAAGATAATTATTTTTAAGGATCAAATAAAATTTATGTATTATAAAAATAATGATCATAAAAAAACTTTAAAAAAAATTAAATTTAAAACTCATACTTAACATGAAAAATAATGGATCAGTTGATCTACTTATGTTTTATAATGGCCATTCATTGCTTATACGATGCATATGCTTGAAATAAATAAAAAATAGCATTAGTTTAGTGGTGACTTTTTATACTCTTTACCAACCCCAATGCTGGTGAGAGGCAAAACTTCTTTACATCTACTCAAATCTTCTTGATAACGAAAGGGCCACATAACCTTTCTTACCAGCATTTGTCCTTTTCTCTTTTTCTACTCTCTTTAGTTGTACCATTAGTCAAGGCCTATGGCCCATGAGATGGTACTGACTACTGACAATACTCAAGTAGGGGGGACTGCTTTATGAAGTAAATTTGTCTTGTTTAAAGGGTCCTTTCTACCCATTGCCTATAGCCCATGACATCAGCGTCTTATTTTGCTACGTGTCTTAACTTAACTGATACTAAAAGGGAAAAAAAATAAAGAAAAAATCACTCTACCTCTTTTTTTGTTATTTTTTTATTTCCTTATACTTTCTTTTCATTAGAGCGAAGGGAAATTAATTTTTTTCTTTTTCTCTTTTTCTTGCCTGTTCCCAAATTCCAAACAAGCTGTAAAGAGAATCTTTTCGCTTGAGCAATGCAGTTTTATTTCCTTCAGTCTGTTCAGAAAGTGCTGCCTTTTACTCTTGAGGTGAGGAAGTTTGTTGATGCCAATACTCAAAACAGGCACACAACTTGAATTTGTTCTAAACATTTGCAGTGCCTCAAGTTCTGGGGAATTGGTAGGATGGATCTCTGACTTTTCCCTCTTTGCGGAGGGTTTCCTATTTAAATAGTTGGAATTGGCTTTGCTTTGGTGCTTCTGGTGTTTGATTTATTGTCCCTTAGAATTGCTCTACTTAATTGTTTTAACTCAACACTGAAAAATCCAAGTTTCCTTGTTCTTATTCAAAATCATTATGCTTTTCTCATTTGTTTTGTGACAGTCGAAAATCGTAAACAGAAAATCAATACAATAACTCATATATGGGGTAGATTACATGGACTCAAGTCTCTTGCACAAACTTACAGAATCATCATAAAAGAAAAAAAAAAAAAAAAAAAAAAAACAACGAAACAGAGCCAAAAAGGCAGAGCAAAAAGAACCCGAAAAGGGAAAAGAAAGGAGGAGAAAAAAAGGAAAAAAAAGAAAGAACAACCCTTCCATAATGTACACGAAACTAAAAAAAACAACATTTAAAACTTATCTTGTATCTTTGAATTTCAGTCAAGTATGATCAGAGGTCTTGGCATACCGAAAATTATGATACTGCTATCTTTTCTGGAAGTTGAATACCCTGATTGAAAAGGCAAAGATGAATCCGAAGAGCACAGCTGTTCCAACTATAATGAGCGCGACAAATCCCACGAAGTCGTGTTTATAATCGAAGTAACTCCTCATAAAATCTTCCACCGTTTCGCCTGTTTCAAGCTTGTCCTTTATGTCCCCAAACTGTGAAGCAACTAATCCATACATAGTCCAAGAGACGGGGCAAATGTAATAGTACCATCTCCACCACACCGGAATCCTCTGTCATGAAAAGAAAATTGAAAAGTTCAGAGTCCTGAGTTAAGGTCTTATTCTGTTAGAAAATGTAAAAAGTTATCACTATAACTTACTGTCTTTGGAATGATAAATCCTGAGAAAAGATTCCATATCAGGTAGAAGGCGGATGAAGTAATGGCAGCGATGTGTTCGTTGGGAGTAACTGCCACTGTCATCATTCCATAGAATGTGAAATATAATAAGGTGAAGTACATGAAGAATAGATACCAAAAGAACTTGGCAACTGTCCATTCGAATCCGATCATGGCATAAACTATGAGTCCATATATGACAGTTTGAATGAAAACGTATGGGAGCTCAATCAAAACCTGCACCGAAAAAGAAAAAGAAAAAAAAGAAAGGGATTCTGTGAGGAAATTTGATGACAATTATTGAGAGTTTTAGAAGTTTTTGTAGTTAACTCTTCTTTTAAGCCTCAAGCAGCCCAAGTTCATCATAAACGATATAAGTAATTCACCTGTGCAAAGGCATATGGCAAAGCTGAATACATTCCAGCTGCTCTTTCCCTGTAAAAGACTGTTCTCTCTATTGCAATGACTGGCTGCACTGATGTGGCATTCTGTACACCGATAAATAGTATAGCAGCATACATAGAACCCATTGCATTAAAGAAATCTTGCTTCCTTTCCCTGAAAATCCCGTAAAAAAATTCAGAATAAAAATAAAACTAGGGACTGACTGATTTGAAAAATAAAAATGCTTTTCTTTGCCTATTCTAGTACATGTACCTTTTGGAGCCAAGTTTCCAGAAGATTGTTCCGAACATTAGAGCTATGAAAGTGGTAAACATGAGTCTCACTGCAGAGTATGACGGGTTTTTCCAATATGACCGATGCTGTTTCCATAGACAAGCTTTGCATTGGTTGAAGAAAGACTGTGAGTATTTAGTAGGGAAATGTAGATCTTTTGAGCCTGGAGCTGGTGCACTGTGTTCCTTGATCAAATCTTTGGTTCTCCTGATTCATTCAAGAGCATTAGTAGCTAGAATACATAATGGTCTTCAGTGATAATAGTTCATTACGCATTTACTTTAATGTTCACTGCCTTCAAGATTTTCTGAAGTTTTTGGCTCTATGTTAAAACCAGGATTTCTTGAGTCCGACATGACCATACCTGTACAGGTCTGAGTTCTTGTACACGTCAGAAAAGTTAACCCCAAGTGCTGTTTCTTGAGCTAGTGAAGTCATTTCCAGCATCCAGGTTGCCGGATTATAACCATCTTTAATTTTGCTGACTGCATTGATTCCCTTAAACAAACATAGGGTGAATATGTTAGTAGTTAAGTGAAAACATATGGAAAATTTAGGTCTCATGTATTTTATAAGCTTTTACCTCAAAGTACTCGATGAGATGGGAAGAATGGCGGCCTAATGGGCCCACATATATTTCTTCACCTCCCCTTTTTAAAAGAAGCAGCTGCAGTTTGAGATAGTTGTTCCTCAGTTTTCTTAAAAAAATTAGAAACTGAAATGTATATTTACTTCCTAATCTAGAGAAGATCATCTACCTCATCAAAAGCGTCAAATATGTCAATGCTCGGCTGATGGATGGTGCACACCACAGTTCGTCCTGTATCTACTGTGTTTCTCACTGTTCTCATCACTATTGCTGCAGCCCTGGCATCAAGTCCGGAGGTTGGTTCATCCATGAAGATTATGGATGGGTTGGCTACAAGCTCAACTGCAACTGTAAGTCTCTTGCGCTGTTCAGTTGAAAGACCATTCACGCCAGGCAACCCAACAAGTGCTTCCCTTAATGGGGTTAGCTCCACAAGCTCCATGACCTCATCAACGAACATCTGCAATTTATCATTTAGATTTACATTCAATGATTCCAGATGCCTAAGCCTACCATGAAAATATGTTGGCATCGGAACTCAAATTCTAAGATTAATGGTCACCTTTCTGGTTGCAGGATCGACTTCAGAGGGCAACCGGAGCCATGCGGAATATTGTAAGGACTCGTATACAGTAACATGAGGAGAATGAATATCAGTTTGCTCACAATATCCTGCTATGCGAGCAAATGTTTCTTGCTTCTTTGGGTACCCAGATATTGTGATGCTTCCTTCAATATATCCACCAGTTTTCCTACCCGCCAAGACATCCATCAGGGTGGTCTTGCCAGCCCCACTAACACCCATGAGAGCTGTAAGAACTCCTGGTCTAAAAGCACCACTTACTCCTTTCAGAAGTTCTAACCGGTCTTCAGGTATACCTTGAGCTTTCATTTCCTGCATCCATGTAAAATTTTAGTACATCCAAGCTTTTTGGCAGTGAAGATAATTTAAGATCACGGATTTACAGTAGAATTTGATGTTAACTTTATTAACAGAGTTTTGCACTAAATTTGATGTTAACCTTATTTCAGGATTCCATGTAAACTTCATACATCATAGAAATGTGTTCATGTTTAGCTTTTGAGTTCGAACATGTATTACATGGCCTTAATTGTGTAGTACTTGAATATACCTGAGGCATATCTACTGCATATCTGATCTCATCGAATGTGATGGAAAGGGGTTCAAAAGGTAGAACCATTCCTCGCTTTCTGTTCTGACCAGTTTCGCTAATGCTTCCCACTCTTGATGACATTGATCTGGATGATACACTTCGTCGTACTTCATTTCCCTTTTCTGCACAATGTTTGATAGAATGTCATCACTTGAAACCCGTAAATCAGATTGAAAACACAAGCAAGAGAGCTTATTTCCCACCAGCAGAGCTCTTTCGTCTTGATGATAACTCTGTCAACTCTCCTGTTTTGCTAGAAATTCTCTCAGCCAAGGTTTCTTCAGATAGAATTGCCTGAGGCTTGCCAAATGCTGCATCAAATTGAAAGCCTGGTAACCCTGGTTAGAACTTATGGAAGTATTAAAACATAAAGCTCTAATATTCAAAATGAAGGTACTGGTTACTTACGGTCAAGATATGCTAGAGCCAGAGTGAAAAGGAAATTGAATAGGAAAAAATATGCAAGTGTAACTCCTGCTCCGAGCCAATACCAGTGCGCTTGTGGAAAAACGCCACGAGACTTCAAGACTTGTACTCCTAGTGATTCTGTGGAATTAGGAGGAATCTGCAAACAAAATTTCCTCAAAAGTTTAGATTATTTGACTCATTCTATCTTCTTTTGGTTCTCTTTAGTCCAAATTCATAAGATTGAAGCTTACATATCTCCAACTCTTGCCAAGAAATTCATTCACTGCCAGAGCATTTTGCCCATACATCATAGGTGAGAACCAATAACCCCATATCCACCATTTCTTTATATTATCTGGGGAGAAGCAAAAGTAGTTCTTACAACTAAATTCAAATAAAATTACCAAGAACTATTTCTGTCTGCTCTTTTGTTTTTACCTCGTGACAAGACAAATCCGCCTAATACAAGAACCGCAAGTAGTGCAAATGACCCGACTGTGTTTGCCACAATGACATTCCTTCCTATTGCCCCCATGAATCGGAACAGCCCTGAAGCCATCTGGTTAATGCATAGGAGTAGAAAGTATTGTTTGAAGAACCTGCCATTGAGAATAGCCATCAGATCATGAAATAGAAAGTGAAAAAAAACCAATGAAACCAGTGATAGAGCTTAGAATTCATTACCTTCCAGCATCTGGATCAAAGCCTATGACATAATAAGTCAGGAAAACCCAGATACCAACTTCTACAAATGTGATTGGGATCTTCAGGATCCAAGTGGGTACAGAGTATGCCCAAGCAGGAAAGAAGAGAAAGTCCCTCTGCTTGTAAAAGACGGGAAGTTTCACAATGCTCAAGGTAATTTCCGAGTACCCATTAAACATAATCATAATGAGAGTGAAGAACAGGGCACCCATGAAAACCCCTCCATCATCTACTGTTTTCCTGGGCATCTCAGTTCGCAGAAATACCGTCATTGTTATAAACGCCATAACGGTAAGCTGAAACAGAGAAATGCAACCATTAGTTTGAATGTCGCATACAATGGATGAATGTTTTTAATGCTTTGACGTGCTACTCACTTGTACCATCTTGAATATGTAGACAAATGAGTTCCTTTTCATGAGCAAGTATTCTCTGGAGGTGCAAGCTTTCAATAGTTCCTTCTTGTTGACGCCATACCTCTTCGTTGTTAAAGCAGCAGGGTGGCTCTTGGCTTTGTCAAATGGAACAGCAAGCTCATCTCCCAGTTTCCGGCCAACATGGAATGACTGAAATGCTTCTGCAAATTCCTTGACAGTAACAAAATTGTAATGCTCATCTCTGTTTGCCCAGTACTGCTCTTGATCTTTCCTTGAAGTGACCTATAGTTAGCATTGGGGATGCAAGTTTACAATATGTTCTAAAGCTTAGAAGAAAGATATTAGTATTAGTTCAAAGCTAGAAATTACTTCTTGCAAGAAGTCAGCAACTCCTTTTCTCTCAGGACATTTGAAGCCCATGTGTTTGAAGAATTCAAGCACGTTTTCACGGGGGCCTTGATACACAATCTGCCCGTCTGAGAGGAGAATTATGTCATCAAATAGGTCGTAAGTTTCTGGTGCCGGCTGGAGGAGAGAGATGATGGCAGTCCCTTGAAGGATGTGGATGGACTGCCTGATTGAATTCACAATCTGAAAAGTTGTGGAACTGTCCAAGCCAGTAGATATCTCATCCATGAAGAGGGCTCTAGCTGGTCCAACCAGCATCTCCCCTGTATGATCATATTTGATCAGAAATTCAGAATAATCATTAAAAATATTGAAAAATTCAGGATCCTTGTTCCGTGCATTTACCTGTCGTGAGTCGCTTTTTCTGTCCACCAGAGATTCCTCGCAGCATTGCATCACCCACCAAGGTATCCGCGCAAACCTCCAAACCCAAAATCTGTGAATTTGAGAAGGAAAAAAAAAAAGATGTAAATCAGATTTTGATAGCTCTTTCTCGAAAAGTATTTCATTAGCTTAGATGAATTTCGAATTGTTACCTTAAGAACATAATCTGTGACCACACTGGCCTCCTGCCCTTCTAGTGATGCAGCCTATATAATAGATACATGTCAACAATGCACTACAATATTATTCACTGAATACTGCTCTCATGACACAATTATTGGTACCTTCATGTAAATATCGATATCTGGATCAGGCTTAATGTTTGCTTGCTTCTCTCTCCTCGACAATTCTGCTAACATTTCTGCAAAATTTCCCAAATTTGGACCAAATGATTAAGAACAACTATGATTACTGGAACTAAAATCTTAATATGAAAACATCCAATTGAATCTTACCATAACGAGGTCCAACCCCTTGACATCTAGCTGAGAATGCTAATGTTTCTCTCACTGTCAATTCTCCTATGTGAAGATCATATTGACTTATATAAGCTGATGTTCTCTGCGGAACAAACTCGTCCATTCCATGGCCGTTGTATGTCACTCTCCCCGAAACCTGCAGTTACATGATATTTATGTAAGTTCATACGATGAACCAAGTGCCTGGATACTGGAACTTGAAGAATTTTTTTTTTTACTTTCAGATCTGAATCAAGTTTTCCGGCCAAAGCTAGCAGCAGCGTGGTTTTCCCGGAGGTTGGCGGGCCTAAAAGCAATGTCATTCTGCAAAAAACCATATCAAAGCAAAGATGAGTGTGATGTTAGTAGAGTTTGTACTGGACAATCGTGACATCTTTGAATTCTTACCTTCCAGGCATGATTATTCCACTGACATCATGGAGGATTGGTAATGGTTTCTTTCTGCTCGGAAGAATATGGAGGCAATTCAAGAATCCCTTTAGAGAGAGAAAGAGGAGAGAGAGAGATTACAGGGTCAGTTCTATTTAGACATGAAAAATGGAAGCAAAATCAAGTTGATATATGTTGCCATATGTATTACCTCTAACATATTGACAGTGAAGTTGAATATTGTAGGCAATGCTCTACTGCCAGCATAAGCTTCTGCATCAACATTCAAATGCTCAAACCGGACTTCAATAGACGGAAGTTCAATCCCAACTCTGTTTCATTTCGAGAAACAGAGAAAACCAAAACAAAAACACATATAAGAAACGAAAACAGATTAAAAAGTAAAGAAACACAAAATTTTCAAGTACCCAGATCAGAATATTACCGATCAATGCGCTGCTTGAGCTTCAACAAGAACTTCTCATTGTCTTCGTCCGCGATCTTCACCAGTCTCTCTAACAGGTTCTTTTTCTCTAAGAATCCGAGATTATTGATGTCAATTTCTCTTGGTTTACCTTCTTCTTCAGTCAGAATACCTCTGGTTATACGTAGATATGTCGGTAGCTTCTCGATAGCAGCCCATTTCAGAGCTTCTTCATCGTCTTCTTCCCTAGAGGACTTCGAAAAAACTTCCCTGGCACTGTTCCTCCATGTGTTTGAGCTGCTTATACGTGCGCTGCTGACTCTAAAAATATCACCACTCTCCATTTTCAATCCACTGAGCTGCAGAAACCTCTCAATGAAGCATTCTTCTGCACTCTTTTCTCTCTGTTAAGTGTTTATTAAATAGAGAGAGAGGTGAGAAATGTTTGTTGATGCTCATGCTCTGTTTTTTGCCATGGAGGTTGGTTTTTTGGAGGGACCTTGATTTTCTCAGAGGAATCTGACTCGGGAGAAGTGTAGATATAAGCCTTTGATGCACGATGGTAAACTTGTAAGTATTTTATTATATATATCGGATTGATGTAAGGATTGACGTAATGGCAGTTCATTGAAACATTGAAAAATGGCTCGAATAATTTGAAGTGGGGAGTTCATGGGGGTGTAGTCCATGAAAATGCCCTTGGGATGCCAAGTTGCCAACTAACTTTGTTGGCTTAATTACACTTTGCAAACCTTCAATTTCAATTGCACAAATTAAGCTTATAATTTGTTAGAATATCAACCTTCCACTAACTTTCGTTAAAAAAATTAATGAAAAATTCAGATATAAAAAATACGTTGCCTTTTTTCAATGAGCAAAAAAATAAAATCATACTTCTTTGTAATAATTTATCAAAATTTTTTTTAAATAGTTTCAAAATCATGAGTGTAATCAACTTTATGATGTATAATATAATTAGGCTTCATGCAAAGACTACCAATTCAACTCACATGCAATATATATGAGTCCTTACGATGAAATAAAAGGGTTAAATATTAATCATATGTCCCTTGAAAAAAACCATGTCGTTATTACATGCAAATTTTCTATCAATTTTTAAATAGAAAGTTGATATTGCGATAAATTAAAATTGTAAGAACTTAATTGTCCCTATTGAAAGTGAAGATGCTGAAGTAAGATTTAGTATAAAGTATAAGAATGTAAAGTATAATTAACCCCACGTTGTATTGTAAAAGTTTGCACTTTCTATGTACGGTTTTAAGTACTTGTCTTCCTTCTTTCCTTTTTTTTTTATTTTTTATTTTTATTTCCTCTTCTTCTCTTCCATTTTTTTGTTTTTGTTTAAGTAATTACACTTCTTTGTTTTTGATATTACTGTCAAAGGTGTCTGGGATAACTTACGCTTAACTCAATTGATCTTCTCTCCGGGCTAGTTAAAGTTATTTACACCGAGACTAGAATATTTACAAATGACAAATCTCTCGCGATCCTAATCTAAAGAGTTGAACCTGGGTTGACCAACATGGGAGCACTCCCATTTGATCAACTAGGACGAGTAATTACACTTTACATTCAAATAATTTAAACAAAAATCATATAAATTTATGTAGTTTAAAAGTGAATACATATTCTTATTACGGTTTGGACTTATTTATAAAATGAATAGAATTGTGACAGATCAGGCAAAATGACATTTCCTCGCAAAGGTCAATCTTTATTTTGATATAAAAAACAAAATTGTCTTTGTAATAGTCTAGTTTGGAGATTTGAAATGAGAAAAATACTCCTATGACACAATTATTGTTCATTTTACTGATTTTAATTCATTTTGTAGATAAATCTTAAGTACATGTGGGGTTATGTATTTACTTTTGCATTATAAGGTTACGTGGTTTTTTTTTTGAAATCACAGTGTAGCAAAGTATAATGATTATTATTAAAAACTATGTCATGGATTGGCATGAAATGTTAATAGTCTTTACTCCTCAACTGTCCAAAAACCTCATATACGGGCACTTCATTGCCGGATAAGCAATCAATGTGCTAAAAAATAAAAATTCATTCAGGAAAAAGGAAGGACAAAAAAACACAGGATTTACTAGCTGTACTTGCAATTAGATAAAATTCCCAGGGTGAGGATTAATATTTAATTATATGTACTGTTCTCGAATTATGCAACTCCGAGGTGTTTGGCCTATTTATTTATCTCGTGCATTATATCCAATCAATTGGGATTTGCTCTGTGCAAGATCATTTATTTTATTCAGTCCCAAGATTTGAACTTAAACACAGAAAGATTAACTTAATATAACATTAGATCGAAATTTCATCCCCAGCTCATCCATCCACTGCCCACATGACAAGTAGCTAATCAGGGATGAAATGAAACTATTACACTACGTAACCGATTTGAAATACTGGTGCAATAGTGGGAGTGAGAATGAGAATGTGATAGCCTCATTTGAGAGCTCGTACAGATGCATATTAATATAATTAAGATAAACATATGGACTGTATTTTTAAAATAATTTTTAATTTTTAAATGCATCAATTCTTCAAAACCTAATTTATAGTATTTAAAATAAATAAAAGAAATATAATAATCACAATATTCATTTTTTTACTTAAATACAAAAGTTTTTAGACAGAATCTCAATAAAATATGTTATTCTCTGTTTTAATACTATAACAATATACGTGATCATTAATTATTAATTTAAATTAAAATTTAAAATTTTAACCATTTAAACTAGTACATTTTAACAAAGATTGAATTTTGTCCACCTAGTTAGAAAGGTTTAGGTTACTTAGGCTGGGTACAATTCTCTACACAAATGCAAGCATAATAAGGCAAAAGATTAGAAAACCTCAAAAAACTGCACCCCAATCTATTAAGTTGAAAATTTGCGGTCATTGTTTATAGATACAAAGCCTATTATATTCCCCCAATACTAAACAAACACGTTGTCTTTTAGTGAGGGAGAATATCAGTTCTCCATGAAGGAATGAGTTTCCAGCCTGCCAATCAAAAGCCTAGGAAGATCCTATTCTGGACCTAGTTTGTAGTACAAGAAAATACAGACAGTCAAATAAGGAAACTATATATATATATATATAAAGTTTAAAGGTCATAATTTTCAAAGCACCAAAGTTAACATTTTCTGCAAAATGATTGTGCAGTGGGTGGCAAAGATTATGCATCATGCATGACAAAGGAACTTGAAAAAGGTGCCCCCCAATACTGCAGTGAATGCCCTTAAATGGCTCGACTCAGCTAGACACTCCAATCACAAAAGTATGGTGAATTTATGGCTATTAGATGATTAGCATTTCAACTCTTTGAATCTCCACTGACCCTTTCAGGGAAACAAATTCAGGTTGTCCATCCCTTCTGACATTTTTGATTCCTCCATACCCATTAAACAAAAGGTTGATTTTCAATGCCTCTCGAGTTAAATCATCTTCACAGCTCTTGTTATAATTATCCTTAATATAACACAAAGTTTATATTAATTGTGTGAGTTAGAAGCACAGGCAGTTCATGCTCAGAAAAGCATTTGTCTTCCTTCTCAACTTTCAAATATATATATATAAATATTTTTCAGTTTTCTATGATGAAAATTTATAAATGTTTACCTTAAATAGTTATTTTTCTTTAAAAGCTTATTTATATATTAATAAAAGTTAATATACATTACACACACACATATATATATGAAATAAAATGTCCCAATGTTTGATTGAAAAGAAAAAAAAAATTGATTGTGATTAATAGTTGCCCCTTTGAATTAATTTTCTGGCTCTGCTGATGGTGTAAACAATATCCTTGCACGAGCTTGAAGAAATAATTGATCAAATATTTGTATACTTTATAGCAAAAAAAAAAAAAAAACAATAATTTTTATTCAACTATATAAGATTTTGTTGGTTAATAAATGACAAGACATATTGCCAAATGATGGTTGGTATTATTTCTGCTTCAGCTGACTTCAATTTCCGGCATTTTCCTCCCTTTTCTTGGAAAGAAAATCATGGAAAGTCATTCCTTCGAACTTCTTTTCTGAATCTGACAATGGGTTATTAACAAATCAAAAGTGCAGGTTTTACTAGTGCCATCAACGTTTCCAACAGATATCTAGTGATCATTATCAATGCAATGTCTGATTAGGAGCTGACACAAGGATTATCTCGATCTATAATCATCTGTTCCATGTGTACGAAATCCCCATATGGATCCGCAACAGATCTGTCGGTCCATATTCAACATTATTTAATTTGGATTTAAAAGCACTATTCAAATGGGGAACATGCAGGGCATTTGAGACAACCTAAGCTGTCTGAAACTGTGATTTCCCTCATTTGATCATGATCAGAGTGATCAAACTATGATAGAATTTCATTTTTATATTTAACAATGTATGATATATTGTAAATACCACTCTAATCATATGTTGTCATAGTAATTAACTTCAAAAAACCACAGTCAAGAATGCTAAATTCTCGATTCTTAGGCAAATATATAAAACCTCAGCTGGAATTGATCAATTGAGAAAAAACATAAAGTAAAAGTGTGTAGCTTGTGTTATGTCGGCAATATTCAAGTTCAAATCCTTTTGTTACGTGAAGCATTTTTAAGAGAAAACTGTTATATTAATGTCAGTTATTATAAAAGCAACTGTGTGATGAATTGTAAGTGTTGCTGGCCTTCGAAAGAGTTTACTTAATAAGAGTGAATTGTGGGTGTTTACTAGCTTCCGAATGTATTTACTCGATATGGGTAGATGCAAAGAGCCATGCTTTAGACAAATTCTCTCACGGCATCACAGAAGGCAAAAAGACTTTCTAGAATCACAACTTCATTAAAATATAATGTTGATATTTGGGTTTTGTTTTATTTACATTCACAGTTCTATACGATTATTTTGAACTAATATAATCTCTTTTGCCTTGTATTGCATTATTAACTGTATAATTTAACAATTTTAAGTATAGAGAAATAGACAAGAACAGGTTAAGTTCACGTCTTCGTTGACTGCCTGACAGTATGATTCTAGTACTTGTCTAACTAATCTTTTTTATTTATTGAATTATTTGCTATTTATTAGCATCAAATGTAATTTTAAATTGGATTATATCATTTTAAGTTGCAGACATGACAAAGCTTGCAAATCAGAATACTGCTAGGTTAGTGCTAAATGACTCGAAAGAATCTTTCGTAAAATATGAATTAACATTCTGCTTAGCTAATCCCATTGCAACATACCTCATCATATGAATTAATTTAGACTTGTATAGTTAGTACAAGTTGGAGCATAATTCAAGATCCTAATCGGAATCTCTCTAGCTATTGGATTGATCGAGCATTTTCTTTGACAAAATTGAGCTGATTAATATAGGAATCCAAACATCATTTTCACCGAGAGCTTTTGCCTGTCTTCGTACAATGAATTAGGGCTCATCATTGACTGGGAATCACTTGTTTAATTCATGACTTAGCTATTTATAGCAATCTTCTTCTAATGAATCATAGGACTTTGGGTACGGATCCAAATAGGGGCGCCCATTAGGTAGAAACGACCCGATTAGGAGGATCCATGTGGTATTGAAATGAGAAATTAATGGAACCAATAAAGAGTGTGGAACTAATGGAAACCCTAGAGTATGTATAAATACTCCAAGTTTCCCACAACATTAAGAGTGCTTCCCAAGTTATCAAGTTTGCATGGAATTATTCTAGCCCTCTTGCTTCTTCTCTTCCTCTCTCCAAATTCTAGCTATTGGGGAAACAAGGTATTTGTGCCATCGATATGTTCGTATTACTCATCATTTGAAATAATATTACACAACTAAAAGTTTTTGTTCATGATCAAGAGCACATGAAGCATTTGCTTCTCGTTTGTTTATGATTATTTGTTTTAAGTCAGAACCGAATCTGCTTCCGCATGTATATGATTTCCAATTGAAACTACCAAATTTATGGGCACTTTTTTATTTTTTTAGTTTTCTGATTTGTCTGATTTATTCACCTAATATCATTTTGTGTTACCTTGGTTGTATTTTTTCTTTTCTTTTCTTTTTTGAAAGAGAGACAACTTCTACTTGCTTTTGGTAATTAACTTGCTCATAGTTTATTCCTTCCTCAAGCACAAAGCAGCAATGTGGAAGAACTGCTCCTTTTTATATTGTCTTAACTTACTAAGACTCCTCTCTTGGAGAAAAAAAAAAAAAAAAAAGTGTCCCTGCTAGTTCTCAATATAGATTCGTTTTCTAGCTTTATCTATAGTTTTTAGGCTTTTTTTTTTATATTTTTCCACTGAAAATTATAAATTGTCCCTTTAAATAGTTATTTTACTTTAAAAACTCATTTATATATTTTAATTTATATATGTATGTATATCAATTTATAAACCTTATACATAGATATGAAAGTCAAGTACCCTATTGTAGATTAGCGAAAAAATTTGGGTTGTGATTTAATGGTTGTCTCCTTAAATAAATTTTTTGGTTTCGCCACTATCCTTGTTCTCTTATGAAATACTTGAAGATTTCAATTTCATTTCAATCTCTCCTAAAATTTAGCTTCTTTTTATTTTTAAGAAACTGTTATTTCACAGCGATGGAAGAGGAGATTTTTTACTCTGAAAATAACAGTTCCCTAGATGTAACAGCTTACATGTGTGCTGCAAAACAAGCTAGAGTTGTTACTTTCCGTTATCTTACTCTGGAAATCCTGGCGGTGAAAATAAATAAGAATTTATGTGGAAAAACATATGCCATTTTATATCATACATTACCATCAAGTTCAAGGACAATGGGGGCAGAGGCCAAAGCTCCAAAAAAAAATCCTTTTAGTTTTCCTGTTCATAGTTAGTAAATATTTATACTATTTATGTATAATACTCATATTATGTATAAATAAAAAAAAGTTCGTTTTTCGTCTAGATCTAAAACCTAATGAAAAATATATATTTTTTGAGTTGAACTGTATAGTATACATATTACACGTTTTACGTTTTATACTTTTGAAAAAAAACTTGATTAAAAATTAGATATAATTTTAATATATACTTAATATGTAATTATAATAATACAATTATTGACATTAAACTTATTTGATTTTATCAATTATAGAAAAAGCCTGTATAAATCATAATTTGTGTATCTTTATCTTTATAATATCATATCATATATATTTGTGATATTTTCTAATACTTGGAATATTTGTGAAGATACTTTTCTATAACTTCTTATTAAAACTCAAAATATTAAATTAAAAATTAAAATTGATAAATTAATCCATTCTTATATAAACTATTCAAATAGAAAAATAAAAAAAATAAAATTTATTTAGATACCAATTTAATTTAGCTAGTTTTTCATATTACATTTTTAAAATTTTATATATTTGAGACAAAAATACTATCTACTAATATATATAAGAAGAAATTGCTTATAAATGTAACCGCTTTTTTTGTCTTGACTCTTTAACAAATGTTCATGTGATACCCGGATAATTAAATATTCGTATTTTTTACGTTCTCGTATTTCTAAGCCAAATTTTATTATCTTATTGTTTTAAAAAAAAAATCTCATTAAACTCGCACGTATTACGTACCGTTCTTTTTCCGTCTCGTATTTTACTAAGTATGTTACTATTTTTTGCTCATAACTCCTTCAATTATTAAGAGTTGACTCCCAAAACTTCTACGATATTAACTAAGGTCCCCCACATATATATCATCTAATAACTTTGGCCCTCCCAAGCATGATTCATAAGTCCACCATTAACCAAGTTATTAGCTCAAGTACCATCTCTTGTTTTGTCAGAAGGAAATTTGGTAGTTATTCAGTAAAATTTAGTTCCCTTTGTTTCATGAATTGCTTGGGGTCTCTGTTAGGAGTTGATGTGTTTTTAATATTCAAATATAAAACGTCTGTGACCCGCAAACAAGAGCGTTTGTAGTCCAACGGTTAGGATAATTGCCTTCCAAGCAATAGACCCGGGTTCGACTCCCGGCAGACGCACATGATAATTTTATTCTTCTATATTTTTGGTCTTCAGTTCTGGCATCATTAATCATAAATTTTACTAGGCCAATTACCATTTACAAGTACGCCTTTTGAGAGGTGTGCTCCAATTAACATTTATACTATATATATCTTCCTTTTTTTTCCTTCTTTAATTTTATCCAATTTTAATAGGTTCAGGTTCTTTACTTATGAGAAATTATTTGAATCTCTATAATACGGGTTCTTATAGAAGAAGAGGAAGAGTAACGTTCCACTCTAAAAATACCCAAAATTTTCTTATGTAAGAATTAAAATGAGAAATTATTCAGTACTTTTGGAATACTACTTCAATTATTCAGTACTCTTACATAGTGAGAGGACGAGTAAAATTGATGTGGTACTCGAAGAAAATTTACGGAGCATTTTTGGAATGCCACGTTACTTGTTTTCCTCCTCTCACATTGCAATGTGTCATAACAATACTGAGTCCAATAGACATGTTTGAAACATTGGGGAGGAAAAGTAGAAATTTTTTTTTTCTTATTTGATTCTACATAGGAGGGAAAAGGTGAAAAAAGTAAGGGCAAAAAATACTCACTCTCACACACACTCTCTCTGTCTCTCTCTCCCCTTTCATTTTCTTTACAAAATCAAAAATAGTTTTTCTTTCTTCATTTCTTTTTCTCTTTCCAATGCATGTAACCGGTGGTTGAAATTCAGGGGCATGCACTGGGAAGCACAACAACCTCCCCTAAAGATTAGACTATTGGGATAAAATCAATTTTGGAAACATGAGTGAGATTACTAAAATCAGACAGATTCCCTCCCAAGTCCCAACTATCTTAAAATCTCTTTTAAAAATAGTGATTCCCAATGTGTAAACCTCTTCTAGAAATGGCTTCAAAATATAGGTATAGGACAGCGTCGAATGTGGACAAAAGTAGATGATAACCTTTGTCGTCTTCGAACGTGGTTTAGGTTGCCATTGAAGGGTACATTTCACATAGACTTGAATATAATTAACCATAGGATTGGGCTTAAAAATATATGCAATTGGGGTCCCTATATGTATATATATATATATAAGTTTGCCTATGTATGCTGCATATTGTGACCACCTTCCTTTCTTGGTATGGTAGGGTAATAGACCATTCTCCCTAGCCTCTTTATATGTAATTAAAATGTAGTACAATATTAAGAAGAAATTAATTGGTACTTTTGGGGTGTCATATGACTCTTATTTTGACTCTTACAAAATAATAGGTCTTTCCTTGTTAGACGAGTCTTGAGGTGGGTTGTGTAATGCCTCAATAAAAATCTATTTTATTAGCACCTCTCACAATTTAAAACACTTTTTAAAGCTCTAACCCAATAAATACAAGAAGTGTTGTATAAGGGATTGTGAGTTCTACCCTTTTTCTAAATTTATTTATTGTATGTCCTAACTCAATAAAATTTTTACTAGCACCCCCACAATTTAAAATCGTCATTAAAACTCTAATCCAATAAATATCAACGAGTTTATATAGTAAACTATGAGTTCTATCTATTTTTACTGTACGTACTATTTCAAAAAATTCAATAGTGAGTGAAACATCAAACGTGTACTAGTCTACCGAGTGAGCACTACCCAACGAACACAAATATATACATTGAAATTAAAATTTTCTCAAAATTTAGTATAAAATTAATCATAGATTATTATCGAGATTTTAAAGAATATCGATTTCCACTTTAATAAACAGTTGAATTGAAATGTACTAAGAATAATTTAATTTGCATTTACATTTTGCTTAGGTAAAATAAAATTGGTTTAATTTTTTATGTAAATATTTAGTTTTGCATCATAATATATTTTGATGCATGAACTTAGAAATATATGCAAATAAAACATAAAATATAATAATTTGTATTCTAAGTTTTAGCATTAAATAAAAATTTTGATTCCGCCCCTAAAAATATTTTTAGTAAACAGAAGTAATGGATGGTGTATTAATATTGTTTTTATGCTGTTGTCTAGTCTCTTTAATTCGTAATTTATATTATCTTGAGGTTTTACCCTTCTCAACTTGAACCTAGTTGACTTGAGCAGTGCCAAGACGGGGTGAGGAGTTCTATCAATTACAAGTTTGGGGTTGGGTACTCGGTGGAGTTACATATATGTATATATATAGCACGGAAATTATGTTTATCAAGTTATTGTGCTCCTTTCGTTGATCGAAATGTGCTGGGACAAGTCCATAATTATCCACTGATTTTCCATCATTAAATGTGAACTCTTGGAAAATTTGTAATCTCCCAAGTGAAAAGAAAGTCGGAAGAAAATTCAGCTTCATTCATCCCTAGCTACCAAGTAGGAGCTTAGAGAAGGGTGACACCCAAGCTTGCCATAAATTATCCTCTTGTCCTTGAGAGGGGCAACATGAGTAGAATTGAACCCTTTTGTGATGGTGACAAGTGGTTAGTTCTTGTTTGTTTGAGGGATAAGAAATGAGAGATAAGTAATATTGTGGGATTAGAAAAGTAATTATGAGTGATAAGTAATATCATGATGTTATAAGAGATTATTCATACTATATTTAGTTAAGGTAGAATAAAGAATAATATAAGTAATTTCAATATAATATTTTATAATTATAAATAAATATAAATTAATTAATTATATAACACTAGTAGTGTAATATAATACAGTATATATATGATAATATATAATAATATGAGAGGTGGGCAAAATAAATTTTTTGTACTTTATTCTCCATATCTGGATATAGCATCTCACCACCTATGTAGGATGACTTATTCTCTATTTTGTGGATGAAAATGTAATCCTCCTTTACTTTTTTTATTCAAAATGAGATTAGGTGAGCCTCACAGATAACATCTCTAATCTTCTACTACTTATTCCCAAACAAGCATGGCCTTTTTACTCGCATCCACTTTTGACTATGTACAATATTTTGATTAGCTTGTAGAGTTCACTAGTTTGCTAATGATCAAAGGTCATACCAAACTACTTTTGAGTCTTCAAGGGGCCCATGGGCTGTTTTTCTTAGCATTGCAGGATACTCTTCCTTTTGTTTTTGGGGTTGTCAAAAAAGCAAAGCAAGTCCAGCAAAAGCAATTTGGTCGGGGGAATATCAACACTGAACAGTTGAAAGCTTCCGGAATTTATATCTTCAGGGTAGAATTCCAAACCCTTTCTAACGTCGATCTGTCTTTTTCCCCTTCTCACGTTATGTTTGGAATTTGTGTTTATCCACGGAAAAGACAAAGAAAAGAGAAAGGATTAGAAAAATTTCAAATTCTTGAATCAGGGCGTAACTAGGAATTTGTTTCAAGGGGTATCAGAACTATTTTTTTTTGTTAATAAAGGGTATTCAGGTTTTTGACCAAATACTCTCTTGAACTCATATAAGATCACTGTCCACATTAATCATATAAACTTTACGTATTGCATAAATAATGTCTGATCACAAGGAGCTGCGAGAAGGGATTAGACTTGAGACGTTATACTTAACATGAAGACAAACCGATAATTGGCCACCCCTTATGGTTTGGGAGTGTCAAAACTTAAAACACAAATTTTTACCTATTTATACAATTATTGTATTTTAAGTATTTTGCACATATCTTTAAATTGAAGCAAAAGAAAATTTTTTACGTGAAAAATAAAACTAAGTTCTATTCATAGTTGTTAATCTCACACTGCACGCACCGGTCGGTACGGCTTGGTACACACCACACTAGTACTTATATGGTGCAAAGATATTCAAACACTGTACCGATTAACTTACCAGCCTGTACCGAACTGTACCAGACATATCGGACTGTGCCAGACAATTTGGTTTTTTTATCTTATTTCTAATTTATCATTGTATTTTATATCAGTTATTTCGTTTTAGTGATTTTTAACTTTTTAATATGAGTAATTTCTATATTTAAACTATATACACACACACAATACCGACTAGGACTTTTTAATAGTGATTTGCTATATCAAAATGGTTAGACCTTTTGTTAGAATGTAATAGATCATGAGTATGTATTTTAAATCTTTTTAAAATACTTGAAACTTATGATTTACCATTTTAAAGACTTTATAAACTATTTATAACTTGTGCATGTTTTGCTATAATAAAATTTATTTTATACATTTATAGTATATATATATATATTTACATAAATATATAATATTTATAGAGACAAACCCGATATGGTGTATTGGTATAGTTCGGTACTGGTACGTATTGTCTCAATGACAAAACTAGTGTAGTAGTCAGTGCGAGATTAACAACTATGATTCTATTAAGTATCAACAAAATATGATTTTATTTATTGTTTTACTTTTTATTTTTGTGTATTTGATAAGTAAGCCTATTTGTTGGATGGTGTACACCAATAGCCCCGCAAACTATTGATTTTTTTGGATTTTGAATAGTGTCCATTAAAAGCCCATAATCTTTTAAATTTATTGGATTAGGAATTTAAATATACAAGAAAAAAATGAATAAGTCTCATAATCCTTAATACAAAAATTTTAATATTATATTAGGTTAGGCCTTGGTTTTAAATTGTGGAAATGCCAATATATACTAAATATAAGAGGATTATACAAAAATTAGGAGAGCCAATGCAGTAGAATTTTATTGAGATAATATGTATTTATATTATATATAGGGGTATTACACAAAAGGTGGGGGGTGCCTCCGCCGCTTCCCTTTATTTTCTCTAGTAACTAAATATATGATGCAATTTTATGTCATTTTTTCTTTTCTTTTCACTTACCAAATTCTTAATCTAAACACAACATTAAAGTAATTAAGAATTCCAACCCTTTGTAACGTTTGTCTTATCCATCCCTTCTCAAGGTTATAAAGGTTTTGGAGAGTATTTGATTGAAATTGAAGGTACGTATTAGACATTTTGGACGATAATTTTCATTTGTTAAAGGCAAAAAGATGAGACAATGAAGGCCTTTTCACATATGGCTAGGTATGGCCAAGCTCACATGTACGTGGCCAGACTCTCTAAGGGAAGATAAACACGTGCAATTATATATGATAATCGTCCAGCAGAAGGTTTAAAAAGACAACTTACTTCTATAGTTGGTTTTTCTTCTGTTCTCTTCCTATAGCACGACACTCTTTTCTATCCTGCACGCTACTTTAGTCACCAGCATTGCAAGGTTCAGCTTATGTTCTAAATAATTCTAATGGCGCTTTATGGTTCACTACGAGATTTCCATCCATCTCGCACAATGAAGAGTGCCCAAATCCACCTGTATTTATGACGGACCAATGTATAAAAAAACTTGAAATCAGTAGTTAGTAATCATTCATATAATGTATGAAATTTACAGAGTTTGTGTAAGCAGTGACCTTGTACAAGCTCGAGTTAGTAATCGGTTAAAGACTTAAACACTTGGCTGTTGCAACTATTCAAACTCCAATAAATAAAGAGCCAACCATTTAAGGCACTAGGACTATGTTTGTTTGACAAGATAGAATACAGAGATAATGAATCCTACAAGAAGTTAATTTTGGGATTACAAATATTTCGAAGATAATTTCATAATTCTCCCCCTCCCCCAAATTAAGATTAACTTTCCATACGTTTGCGATTGAAGACTCTCACCTAATTGCTTATCCCAACCTCTTTTGTGCAAACAAAAATAAGATAATTAAGGATGGCACATGCCTAGATAGATATTTAAGTCGTTTGGGGGAAATGTTTCTTCTTTCTCCTTTTGAAAAAAGCAAAGAATATAAAAGGGAAAGAGAAGAGTACTAGTGAGGAGTGACAGTCAAGACTCAATAGACACTTTTATTACCATGAAGGAAAAAGCAAAGAATGTGGGATTCAGCCATTGCCTTCTTTTCCCTGCAGAGGAAAGACATAGAAGTGCATGGCAAGTCAAGTCTTGAAAGTTTGAATGGGAAGTTCTGTAAATCATGCACTTTAACTTCTTGGAAATTTCTTTCGGCTTACGATATGAATTCTCTTTCCAAGGCACCTTGTCTATAAGAAACTCTCTCCTCTGTCACTCAAATCTCACAAAACACTTGCACACCCGCACGCAAACACTAGCACACGGAGAGAGAGAGCGAGAGAGCAATATCAGCACCAAAGCTCATTCGATGCAATGGGCGCTAGGCTCACTGCATTTGAGAATAGGTCGAGTGTGGAGATTATGGAAATTCAGCTTTTCATTCCCACAGCTCGACCAGACCAATATCCAAGTATCACGAAAATTGAACCTGGCGAAGTAAAGGAACTATCAACCAAGTCATTGTGTTACAATAGGGTGGTTAATGACCCTGAAAACCCTCCATTCTTAATGGTCCTCGTGGGCACCAAATTCATATTTTTAGACCTAATGGATGCTGTTAACCATGCCAAAATCATCTGCGACATTAATGAATTAGGAATAATCAACGTTCGAGGCGTCAAAGCTGGATTTCCTGGCTTTCGCAGGATCAGGTTCTCTCTCTCTCTCTCTCTCCCTCTCCCTCTCTCTCTCTCTCTCTCTAGCATACAAATATGCAAGCATGCAAAACAAACTTTGTGTTCTCGATGGTCTGATAATAATGTTTTTTTTTTGGGGGTTAATTTCCCAGGGGCTTCAGCTTCTGCCTGCAAAGGGGTTACTAGCAGTTCTGGTACTTTTTTTCCACTGTTACTTTCCCTTCAAAAATGTTCTTGAACCTGTTTGAACATAACTTTTTCATCGACAAATCATAAGCCAAAACCAAAAGTCAGTGAAAAAATTTTCATTTTGGCATCTTGATGGGATCACTTAGATCATAATAGATGGCTTTTATCAAGTCAATCATTTGCCCTATAATTATTTTCCAAGGTTAATAAACATCGCATTAACTTGTTCTTTGTTTGTTGATTTTACAGCTTGCGGTGCCTTAATCTACTTTAAAAGTGTGATCTACCCAATCTTAAAAAAAACTTTGAAGCTATGTTACAAGCTATGTTACAACAGTTGGAGTTAACTTGGAATCATTACCTCTTCTTCAGCTCAAGAACCAATTTATCTGCTGCCAATATTTTGACTGAAATTATGTTATGTGGATTGTAATTTTATTGAATTATAAGTGTCTTTGATCAAGTTTTAGATAACACTTTGTTACCTAAGCTCTTTTATGTAATATTGCATCCTTACGAATTATAAGTGGGATGATGATAGTGCTAAGCCCGTTTTTATGTTTTTTCATGGCTGATAGAAAATCCGTGAGAGAGAGAAAAGTGTTGTGGAAGCATAAAAATCAACTGTGGCATTAGTGCCACCCATGTAAGTGTTTCTGAATGAGTTTAATTATTTTGGTATGTAATTTTTTATTATTAAATTTCCGTATTGTGTGAAAGTGAGCACATTGATTTCCTTCTCTTGACATGTGCTTTACATTTTCTTAATGTCATTAAAGTAAAGCTAGACATCTACATTAAGTGTTTATTTATTATTGTTAATTTGTTGTTATTATTATTGTTTTTTTCTTTGACAAACATTTTATATATATCAATAATATATCAATGAATTAGATATTGTTACCTAAATAAGGACATTATTAAATATCCATTTTTCATTGAGATTATGACTGCCCCTTTTTTAAGATGTTATGTAATCATTTAGTGCATAAAATCAATATTGGCAAAACAAGCAATTTAGTGCATTGCAAAGCAATATTTTTCAAAAAAAAGTCGCTAAACACACAAATAAACAAAACACATTTTATTTTTGCCAAAACAAAATAAGAGGGGTATTTTTGTCAAATATCATATCAGGTGGGCTTCTATAGATAATAGGCATATGCAATTTGCTCTCAAAGATCATACCCCTCAAAGATTCAATCCACAAAGAGTTCAGGTCACCCACCACCAAAGGGATGGAATGTTTTTCTTTAAACAAAAAAACAACAAAATCATCATCTGACAACTTCAGGAATGTAACAGACATTTCGAAGAAGAATATTCAGAAAAGGATTAAGGTGTCTTCAGTTTATTTTCAACTTAAGATTCCATCATGGTTTTTTTTGTGCATGATTTAATTCAACCTCAGTTCCAAGTGCAATTCATAATTGGTTGCATATTTTAATTCACCATTATTAAGTTCACAGAGAGAGCTATTCATACTTTGATTCGGGGGATGTTTTGATCACTATTAAGCTCAGTCACAACATCTCAATCAACAGCCAAAGCTCATGTAATTTTTCAAGCTTGGAGATGCATAGGGTCAGTAATGATTAACAGTAAGACTGAGATCACTATAACCAATCTGAAGTGTCAGCGCGCAGTAGATCATTGAATCACTCATTTGCTAGAGATCTGTGTGTTCTTACTCTCTAGTGATTCAGGGTAACATGTATTTTCAGAAATACAGTAGCAGAAATACAGAAAAAATTGATGAGCAGGGCAGCAAAAAAATGGAAGACAAAATGCACTTATATAGGATTTACCTGCTTAAATGAGGAATAGAAAGGGATGGGGAAACCTTCACTGGAAAAAAGTATCCATCGAGAGAAGACAGAAGTAGAAGAGGACGATCCCGCTGAAGTCAATTTCAGGTTTGCTTTGCCTGAAACACCTCTGATCTCCATTTTCCCATCACCTCCTGTCGCAAATGTTGGCACCAACCCCCAATCTATCTTTCTCCTACAAGGTTGCCGACAAAAACACATCTACTACATATTTCCCATTTTCATCAGTTTTGTCAGTAACCAAACGGAGGAGATGGAAGGATTTTCGTGACGGTGCCAAAATCATCTGCGACAGCAAACGATGGGTAGTGAAGATCGAAGGAACGTCGGCACGACATCCGGACCGACTTCAGCAGATTCTCCACTTCTCATTCGCGGCGATTGCTGCGTTCTCTGTATCTAGGGTTTGCATACATATACATATATAGTCGACGATGAGACTCGAGACAAAAAAAAAAAAGAAGAAAAAACAATAAATTTCAAAATAACCCATGTTATTTTCAGACATTTCCAGATTTTCCCTAACATTTCCGAAACTACAATGACGTCCCATTACCCTGAAGAAAATTTACAAATTTCGATTTTCCCTCGCATTCCTAGGCAGTGTTGGACGACTAGGTGGGAATTCAAATAAGATCGGATAAGCGGTTGGCGTGGAACTCACAAACCTTCACAATTTAATTCAAACTCAGTCATCCAAAAAATTAAAAATGTAAAAACATTAACAATAAATTATTTAGAAAAATTTAGTAATAGAATCCCAAAATCATCATATCACGACCAAACCTTATAAATTTATCAACGACAAATAATGCAAATTATATCCTCAACAAAATGATATTAAAAATCCTAAAAAAATAACATATTTTTCACAAAAATTAAGAAATTTAATTTTTTTGGATATTTAAAGATAACTAGGCATGCAATTTGCTTTCGAATGTGGTACTATAAGGGTGGACTTCTATAGATAATATTACTACAATATATTAGACACTTCTCAATGCGAGAACAAATTTTTGTTAACAATTAGACATTAAATGAAACATAGTCGATTACTCTTCAAATTAATCATGTTAAAGCACTTTTTTAGAAGCATTATGGCCTCTTTTGTTACATTTGTCGTGCCAAAACTCCCTCTCTCTATATGTTATTTCATTATATTCGATTCCTTCCCTCTTAAGGAAAATGTTAACAACTAAATTTGGAATTATAGTGTTTCAGAAATTGTGTTCCAATATGTAAGTTGTTAGGATATTAATGTTTTCTAGTAGTACTAGTTTGGATATATTAGATTATTATAGGGCAAAGTTGTCAGATGATTTCAACATTTTCGGTGTTTGTTGACCAAATGTATCAAGTTTTTCATTGCCACTTGAGATAATAAAATCTAAATTCTAATAATTTTGTAATATAAACCGGATATCATTTCAATTTTCCAAATTGCATAATCTACTATTATTGAATTTCGGACAACATATAAACATGAACCTTTAAAAGAAGTTTTTTCTTTATTCTTCTTAGTTAACAGCAAGACTCGATCTTATACCAAACCCTACGTATATTTCCTTTCTTATCTGCCCAAATTATTTCCTTGCCGTTTTCCACTATAACCAAACATGAAAAACGATTAGTTTTGCATTTTCTTTGCCCCCGCCGCCGCCCCCCCCCCCCCCCCCCCCCCCCGGGGCGACAAATTGGTAAAATCAAACAGACTGAAAAAAATAAACTTCCCGTTGCAATTGGCCTTCAGCTCATAGTACCTCTTTCTTGGGTTTCTCAGGTCAAAGTTAGGGGGTTCAAGGCCCACCACAACTAGGTAAATGTATAGTATGATACTCTTCCAAGTACTAAAAAGAATGGAAAACATAAAAGCAAGAAAAGAAAGAGTTCCGAGGAGAAACAAAGTATACAATTGTATCCCTTCAAAACAACATTGCAAGGTACTATGTTACTATTATGCTTTTCATTGATATTAAGAACGAGATGGAACCATAGACTTTGACGAAGAGAACGGAATCATAGAAGCCTTGCTAACACTGCATTTGCATGGAAAATTTTTTGACTAACCATACAAATTGTCAGGTTCTTCCTTTCCAAGACCTTCTCTCTCAATCTCACACTCAGCACCCACTTGCACAAGAGCACCAAATCTTATGAGATAAAATGGGAGCCAGGCTCACTGTTCCGTTTGGTTGCCAAAAAATCCAAGGAAAAGAAAGAAATTGCTCGCATATATATCATTGATTGAAGGATTGGGTGTAATGCCAAAAAAAACTCTCCGGCATGAGGTGACGGAGAATTGACCAGAGCCCAGAGGCGTCTTCATAGGCAAGCAGGATCATCCTCTTCTCCTCCTTAATCTTGTATTTTTTATTTCACTGAAGAATTTTCATGTGCCCTTATGATACCTAATTCCACTGGTTCTACAAGTGGTGTTGTGCTGCTGCTAGGTGAAAGCATCACTAGCTTACCCTCTGACCTTAATTAGTATGGGATACATGGAAAATTTCAAATCTATCTGAACAATGTAATTCTACGCTTTCTATTTATTGCTCTGTCCAGTTAAGGATTAGGACGCATCAAGTTTGTATTTGTTGAATTGGAATGTGGATTTGATTTTGAATCCATGTTTCCAAACTATTTGTATTGACAGGATTCCAAAATTTGTTTCCCTTTGTGGGCTGTTTTTTTACTTTAGACTCTATGCATTTAAACCTTCCATTGGATAGGTCAGAGAGTAGACATCGCCTGTAAATGTACACCTGATGCGTCTATTGTTGTGTAAAACATTGAAATTACATAATGTTATATTTATACATGCTTTTTCCCTGTACTTATATGCACATGTACATTAGCTGATGGTTGAAACCCCTATCTGCTTTAAGATTTAGGTGAATGGTTGCATCTATATTTTGATTTTTTTTTCCTTTTTTTTTTTCTTTCACCGTCTAGTCTATAGATGATAATGATGATATGTTAATTTGTTATCCTATTGTGCGAGGCAACTTAACATAATAAACCACAGAATAGCTCCTCAGGTGGCTCCACCACCAATCCACCAGGACCAGCGTGGTAACATTCCATTATAATTAATGGATTGGGGTGAAAGGAAAAGGGTGGAGGTGTTTTAAGTATCTTTTCTTTTGTCTTAGGTAAGGGAAGGAAAAAGACCTTTTTTTTTTTTTTTGTTTTATTGAGCAAAAAGAAAATATGCAGGATTTTATTAAGTAGAATAATGCAGACTTGCGAGGTTCGTTAACACTGCTTAACTCGTTTATGAAGAAAGGAGCTTATCAACCAAGAATGTGTAAAGATGCAAGATGTAAAATTGTTTGGGTAGTTTCTGCTTTCACCACTTTCAAAAGGAAAAGAAGACCAAAAAAAGGAGGAGAAAGCTGTGAGGATAGATGACCAAGTGGACAAACAACAAATGGTAGAAAGTGTGAGACTATCATGCAGGCTTGCGAGATTTCAGATCTCTATGTTAATGAACTGATTGAGGTCAGCCTTAGCACACTGGTAAGGCTGCACCATTGGGACATAATTGCCATATGTTTGAAATATAAAAATAATCTCTTTGCAAGTAGGGATAAGATTAAATGCATCTAATTCTTCTTAGACCCAATAATGGCCTTGTTCACTATGCTGTTGTTTTTTTATTTTTATTTTTTTTCTGTTGAACATTAGGATGTTTGTTATAAACTAAATGAATTTGTAGCAAGCAAAATATTAAAACATAATATATAAGAAAACTAGTTCTTCTAGAACTGTCAAATAATAATGAAATGGTTCTTCTAGAACTATGGAGATAGATCTTCTTGATCATCCAAGTATGTATTTCTTTCATAAGATACAAAATGAAAATAATAAAAATTTAAATAGGTTACCTACATTCTTTGCTTTTCCATTTCTTCTCTTTTCTTCTTCTTCTTTCTTTTCTCGCTCTCTTCTCTCTCTTTTCTCTCTCTTCTGTCTCTCTCTTTCTTTCTGTCTCTCTCTCTCTCTTTCTTTCTGTCTCTCTCTCTCTCTTTCTTTCAGTCTCTCTCTTTCTCTTTCAGTCTCTTTCTCTTTCTGTTCTTTCCCTTTTTTTCTTTCTTTCTATTCTTTCTCTCTCCCTCTTTTCTCTCTCTTCTGTCTCTCTCCCTCTTTTCTCTTTTTGTTTTTTTCTCTTCTTTTTCTTCTTCTTGCCACTGATATATATAGGAATTTGAGGCGGCTCATCCACCATGAGGTGAGGTGAGGTGAGCCATGACCTCATAACACTCTCCCTTGGATGACCGCAATACATATTAGGATATATTACAACTGCTTCATTAAAACCTTGCTAGGAAAACCCAATGGGAAAAAACCTTAGCGAAGGAATAATAGTACAGTAATATTACGTAACATACCTTAGTATGAGTGCGTTAACACTGCCTCGTTAAAACCTTACCAAGAAAAAAAAAATCCTGTGGGAAAAATTATTGGCGAAGGGAAAAGAGTACAGTACGCGACTCCCCCTCATTCATATATCTGGTATGAAGTTGAAGTTGATAGCTTTACTTGTTTACAGCTTTAAGACGACGCATACCAATGTTGTGTACCCATTTCTCAAATGTTGCAGTTGGGAGTGTTTTAGTAAATAAGTTTATCAAGTTGTCACTTGAACGTATCTGTTGGACATCAATATCACCGTTTTTCTGGAGTTTATGTGCATAAAAGAATTTTGGTGATATATGTTTGGTTCTGTCACCTTTGATGTAGCCTCCCTTGATTTGTGCAATACACGCTGCATTATATTTATATAATATTGTTGAGGTATCTTTGATCGAAGATAGTCTGCAACTATCTTGAATATGTTGGATTATTGCTTTCAACCAAATGCATTCTTGACTTGCTTCATGAATTGCGATGATTTCAGAATGATTTGAAGAAGTTGCAGTTAGTGTCTGCTTCACAGATCGCCAAGATATAGCAGTGTTACCATAGGTAAATACATACCCAGTTTGTGATCGTGCTTTATGTGGATCAGAGAAGTAACCAGCATCTGCATAGCCAACTAACTCTGATTCTGGTCCTTTTGAATAAAACAAACCCAAATTTGTTGTTCCTTAGAGGTAACGGAATATGTGTTTCACCCCTTTCCAATGTCTCTGAGTTGGTGCAGAACTATATCTTACCAATAAATTTACAGAAAATGCAATATTGGGTCTTGTGCAATTTGCAAGATACATAAGAGCTCTAATAGCACTGAGATATGGTACTTCAGGACCAAGGAATTATCTGCATTGAGAAACTAGAAGTTTTTCAACCCAAAAGATGTTTTATATTATGAAATCACCTGAAGTGATACAACAGAAGTATTTGTGGATTATCTGTAGTGACAGCATCTGAAGTGATGCACCAGAAGTGTTTTGACCTAAATAATTTTATACTTTGGCATGATCGTCTTGGTCATCCGAGATCAACGATGATATGTCTAATACTTCACATTTTTCATGGACATCTGCTAAAGAACCAGAAAATTATTTTTGCCAAATCATTATTTGTTTACTCTGTGAGATTAATATATCTTTATATACAATGGTTACATATTTCACTGATAGTCCTTATGTGGAGTCAGTTTTTTCATCATTAGGGGGAGATAAGACGTAAACGTGATGCTGTGAGATTAATGCTAATGTTGTGAAAACGTGATGTTATGAGATTAATGCTGTGATGCTGTGAGATTAATGCTAATGTTGTGAGTGTAGCATTCTGAAAATGTCAAATCTCGTGAATCTAGAATTTATAGCAAGATAACTCATTTCTGTTCTTGAGAAAATGGTGACGAATCCTAGCAGGATCGTGCAAAAACGGACAATATCCGGCTGGGATATGGGTCAGCCGGTGACATGGTGGCCCATGCAGGTCGCGATGGGGGTGTGTGTTGTGAACGTAGTTCCCACATCGCTCCCACACGGCGTTGCAAAGCGCCATATATGTGGTGGCCCCTCTACCTGGTCTGACACGTTTTAAAACCGTGAGGCCTTGAAGTGTCAAAGCAGACAATATCCGGCTAGGATATGGGTCGGCCCGTAACAATGTTCGATTTTTGTACGACTTTTAAGCAATTATGGCATCTATATAAGCTCTTATAAGGTTAATATATTACCAAGACCTCAAACCATAAGATGTATGAGCCAAACCAAAACCATACAGTTATATACCTCACCTTAACAGTTGGTTTACATGGTATATTGCCATGCTTCCTTTATCATCTCCCTCTTTTTGCTTTTGCTTAGATTTGTCAAAGATAAGGGAGCCCTCTTCTTATCCCAGTTGGCTGTTTTAGTGCCAGGGATTACAAGCTTTGTCTGGCTGTTCTAATTGCTTTAATGGAATATGGAGTACAAACAGAGAGATTTGCATTCCTCCCATTAAAGATTAGCTGAATCTACTCAAATCTGTCCCTAAACGAATTATCTATTAACTTGAAAAGCCTGAAATTATTATTTTCAGCCCTCTTGAACTCCCTCTATAAAGAGAAGAATCCAACCCACCACAGCTTAAAAGGACTCTCTAGGTAAAGATATTCAATTGTTGAGGAGATGTTTGGATATATAGCTTCTGCTTTTAACTAGAAGAGGTGAAAGGACCAAGCCTCTTGACTTATTTTCTGAAGACAAAGGACATCGAAAAACTTTAGGTCTCATTAACCAGGACAATAAGAGGGGTAAGATTGCAAAATTTATTAAATCTTTTCTTTTTAAAAGAAAAACTTTTGATTAAGTAAGAATGATGCAGCAATGCATGGCTACGAATGTTGTGGAGCCAGAAAATATAATTTAGTTTCCCTCAAAAAAAAAAATTTTATAAACAACGAATAAAAACGTTACTTTCCTAAGATTTTCTTTGGAATCAATTTTTTTATTGTGCATAAGGATTTTTCTTCATTTCCATTTTTTTATTAATTGTCTTGACTGGTTAGTTGATACAAAGCTTTTGTGGGTGATTCTTATTGTAGTCATGTTATAATTTCATTTCTCACTTTATTTTTTTTCACTCGTAGATACAAAAAAGTGTGACCTATATTAATAATGCACGCACGTGAAATACACTGGCTTTTGTTTAGCAGTGAGAAATTGTTGTAAGAAATACTTTTGTATGTAGTGGGATTGTACTCATCCCTATTGACAAAGGAGGCAGCACGCCACTTACCCTTCTCACTGGATGGTTGGGAAATATTTAGGTAGTTACTTTCACCAATATAATACCCAGAATTATAACAATGACATTTGAAGAAACAAAGTGGTAAGTAGGACAAAGTTGCAGAAGTAAAGGATCTGATATGTTACTACCATTATTGCTAAGAAAGCAAAATAACACACACACACACATATATGTATCTGTATGTATGTTGTCTTGTCCCCCACCTTTAACATGGGGTATTGGTTCATAATTTCACAGCTGAAAGTTCCATGAAAGCTCTTGTAAATGTTTCACTTTCATGGACACACCTGCAATTGGTAGTATAAACTAGTTTTATATGTATAGTTTCGAATATAAATATGAGGTTGATTAACAAGGACATCCATAGGATGGATACACACAAGCACACATTGCACCAAATTTTGAGAGCTATACGTACAATGGGAGCTAGGCTTACTGCTTTTGAGAACAGGTCTAGAGTGGAGATGTAAATCAGGGTGGTTTTCACTCCCCCGGCTCGACCCGACCGGTATCGGAAAATCATTAGAATCGGACCAGGTGAAACCGAGAAAGCAAAGACCAAAACTTTGTGCTGTGAGCAGAGAGATCCTGAAAATCCTACATTATCGATGGTTTTTATGGATGGTACTTACAGCGGGGTTTCTTTACTGAGGTTCCATGTGGTGAACTACGCAAAAATCATTGGCTATTTTTATGAAAATGGACTTGTCATCTTGAAAGTTATTGGAGCTAGATTGCCTACTTTCTGCATTCTCAAGTTTCTCTCTCTCTCTCTCTCTCTCAAAACACTACACATAATTCTATGAGGTAATTACACTTTATCTCCTTGTGATTTAACTCAAAATCATATGACCTCTTGAACTTTAAAAGTGAATAGATGACCTCTTGTAATTTTGAACTAAAGTGCAAATGGATGAAAACTGTTAGATTTAAAGAAAATTCTATTATAGGGGTATTTTTGTTATTTATCTCTAACTTAGAACATTTAAAGAATGATTTGACCATTTTATGCCAAAATAAAGTGTTGTCTATCGAAGTTTTTTTTTCCTGTTATTTCACCAAGTTGCCTTTTTGATGTTCTATAGAGGTTTTTTTTTTTTGTTATTTCACCAAGTCGTCTTTTGGATATTTTAATTTAAATATATAAAATGATCAAAATATTCCTATGATAAAATTTCGGTTAAATTTAATGGTTTTCATTATTTTTTTGACATAAAAGGAGGTCAAATCTTCTTTTTAATGTTTTAAAATCACGGGAGGGTCATGTGTTCACTTTTAAACCATAGGGGAGTCATATAATTTTGACTCAAATCACAGGGAGATAAAGTGTAATTACCCATAACAAATTTCATTAAATTTAATAGTTTCTATCAATTTGCACTTTAATCTAAAATCACAGGGGATCATCTGTTCACTTTTAAAATTTAATAGGTTATTTAATTTTAGGTCAAACTATAAAGAGTAAAGTATAATTATCCCTAATTCTCATGATCTCTGCCTTGTTTTGATATAGATGATTTTGATTTTGTTCAATTGCTTAGTCGGGGTGGCTTGTTTCTGATGAAGAAATACAGTGGAAGGGCAAAAGAGTAGTCCGCGAACTGATTAGCTTGGTACTTCTTTTTAAACTTTTCTTTTAATTTCTTGGCTTTTTCTTGCAAGTTAATAATATGACCCTGCTGTCGCACTGATATTTTTAAGAATATGTCATATCTGTATTGAACATAATATATGTCCAATACGTATCATATTATTTATTTTATTTTTTTGAAATTGAACACGTTTTTGACACATATTTATGATCCCTAATTGTCCATCACTTATCTACACTTGAAACATGTTAGTTCAAAAAACAATAACTTGATAACTAATTGTCATTTAAAAATAATATGATTTTATACTAAATTTGACTTTTGAGTTATAGGATAGCTAGATGGTTTTAGAATAATGTTGTATTACAATTTTTCATTATATTTGAGTGAAATATTCATATATATAGCCTATAAAAAATACAAAATAGATATTTTTGTTGTGTTCGGTCTGTCCGTGTCATATTCTACATTTTCTTTAAATCGTTACGTCAGCATGCCCATGTTATGTAATGTCTATATTTGTGTTTCTTAGCTCAATGCAAACCAAATTGATTATTGACTGGTTGCTGCTTTTTAATTATTCGTGTTTTGACAGGAGAATTGCATTTCTAGGGACCTTCCTCTGGGTGATTTGCTATGAACACAGTGCATAAGTCTTCCCTACACAAGGCAGTGTTTGGGCTCTAAATAACACTTTGGTTATCTAAGTAACTACTTGTGGTTTTAGTTTATCTATATTGCCTCCTTTATGCATCTATGGTTTAAAGAAAAATATTCAATCTTGTTAGTTTGTGATCAGAACTCTTGTATGGACTCTTATGTTTGAGCCTTCATGGTTTGTAATTACTACGTGTGAACTTAAACTACTTATAGAATCTACAAAGAATAAAACTTTGGACTCAATTGGTTTCTATGTGCTATGTTACTTGAACTCTTCTAAATTTATGAAATACTCGTGTTAGATACTTAACACTCGAACAATAGTATAAGATATATGTCTAATATGACTACTTAGATATGCATCTAAGAAATATATATAAATAATTAAATTTATTATAGAACTGTGCATAAGACTTCTATGTTAAGCATAAAATGTTATATTTTAGTTTGTAAATACTATTATACCTTAAATAAATAAAAAAATATTTAAAAAATATAAAATTTAATCATGTCAAAATCTCTTTAGACACGACAATTAGATGGATCTGACACTTATACATATACCCGCACCTAAATCTAGATAATATAGCCTATGTTCATACTTTTTATTTCTTATTTTTTTTTTATTCATCGAAAGACAATACAATGAGTGCCGAACCCAGAAAAAAGATCGGGGAGAAGGGGAGGGGTAGGTTCGAATCCCTGACCTCCTACAAGGAGGACAAGAACTCTTTCCCTAGACTAGCCCATTTGCCTACCTATATCCATGTATTACAAAATTGAAGTGGTCTATATGTACAATTGTCGGTATATATCTAATATGAAAATAAAATAATAATCTTTTTTAAAAGAATTAAGTCAACACAAATGAGTTGAAGTCATGTATCACATTGCCAAGGATTAATGACAATTGACAAAATAGACAAGATGGACAGAAGGGACAATTTTGGACTCGTGTAACCAACCCTATATAGATGCTGAGTCAAGTTTAGCAATCTTTATCCTATCAGTCAATAAATATATGTACATATATAGGCATATGTATAATACCATATTATTTTGAAATCCTTGTCACCAAGAATGTCAAGGAAACATCATGCAAAATGAACCTGTTGAAATCTTAATCATCAAAAATATCATATCATATAGTGAAACAGGCTACTTAACTTTAGATAATTAGAATAAAAAATTATACATTATACATAATTTTGTTAACTTGTGATACTACGTCAGTAAACCATTGTCCTGAATATTTTCTTGCCAAAACAGCTCATCCTTCCATCATCAATATTAGAAAAGGTGTAGAGTTATATCTTACTTAGACTCATTCAAGGTTCAAGGTAGCTATTGTTGTTCAAATTGTGTAGATGTGTTGCTAAAATTAGAATTTCTGAAACCAGATATTATAATCATGCTGATTACATAATATAAGATTCAAAAATAGAATTACTGAAATAGAATTCTAACAATACCACTTGCAGAATTAAAGATTTTGAAAGGAAATAATGCCACTCATATTATTATAAAATTAGAAATAGATTCAGAAGAACTTATCAGAATGGAAGTTTTAATCTTTGCAAAATATCATAATACAGAATAAAGATCAAAGCAAGTATTTTACACTTTGTCCTTAAGACAATTACACTCCCACAATGGTGTTAATGATTTGAATTAAGTGTCTATATTCCAGGATACAATGATCATCACACACATAGATGTAACACTGCAATTTGTGTGTTCTAGTGAACTTTACTGTGATATATACTCTCTCGAACGAGTTTCTGAATATAGAAATGGTACTCTAGATATGCAGAAAACTGGGAAAACTTCTAGCCAAATGAAATGCGAACAATGCAATGAATTTATAGATATGTCTGTTTCGAATCGACACCAGCGAAACAGTGCCTTCATAACGGTCACAACTTTTAAGTTTGAAATAAAAAATTTAATTTTTGGCCCAAAAAGATTAAGTCATGTTCGGGTCTTTAATGAGCTTGAACCCAGTAAAGACTAAGTTCGGAACAAACATGATGATGCAGTAAGTCGGTCCCCAAGCCAGCAACGATCAGCTCCGATGTAACCTGAGAGGGAAAAAGAGTGAAGGGCACTAGTGTGATGCCTGCCAAGGACACTCCGATGCCTAAGTTAGGTTTTTGAAAAGATCAACAGAGTTTTTTGGCTAGGGTTTTTGTTTGCGTACCTTCTTGGAGAAAATGATCTTTTCTTTTATGTTGACAGGCACTCTGGTAGCCTTAGAGAGCCGTTGCATGCATAGGGAAGGTGGGAGACGGCTGTCTCTCCACGTGGCAGCCTGGCATTAGGGATCCTGAACTGGTGGCAGGGTAGTGGGAGGAGTGGTTGTCCAATCCTCAAGACGTGGTGCTCCCTTAGGCATGTGTCAGGGTGAGTGAGGTGACTGCCTCCTACACGCAAAGTCTTGGAGACGGGAACACGTTATCATGATTAGGTTGTCCATGATGGCTTTCGTTGGCGTGAGAGGTGGGACGAATGACCGGTCCCATCTCGCAGGACCTGCTCGGGCGTGGCCCACTCAGCCGTGGTCAGCTAGGGGCTAGTCGGTCATGACCTTCCTGATCAGGCCCTGGCCAGCTGGGCCTCTCAGGGTCGATCCTCCTATCGTAGTGCTTTCTGTTGGTCGGGCTGTTAATGGTGTCCCTAGTCGGTCCTCATCAAAACATGTTTAGGTACGTAAGTGCTAAGGTGGGAATCCATCATATTGATTAGCATCTCTATACATTTCATGGCTTGTTTCTATAGTGACAAATCCTCTATATGAAGCAATTTTCTATCCACACTGTTGAGAAGACCAACACAGTTATTCTTTAGAAAGCCTGTAAGATCTTCAGTACCTGTTAGAATACTTGCAACTTCTGTTATCATTCGAAGCACCCTAGCTAACCTGTAAATAAACACAAAAGCTAATGGCATTGATTAACGGATGTCGCATTTTTACAGACATAACAGCAGTTAGTAACATGAAAATGAAACATAACTTCTCCGTTAAAGAAACCCTTAAATCAGAAGCCCTAACCAACCAACTCATGTTTGAAAAGAATTGATACAAAGACTGACAGCGTAAAAAAGCAACAGCTGAACTTTGTGAACATCCATTTTCTACATGAAAATACATAAGATAGATTAGAGAGAATTGTCATTCAATTTATATGTAATCTCACAGTTGTTGGGAATGTGTTGCAAGTGAAGCAAAACCCAAGTAGGAATGTTTCAACATCAGAACGCCAAAAAAAATCCTAAATAATAAATGCTTAATGTCGCACCCCGGTTTTCGACCCCGCCACTTGGGAGAAGAAAGTACGGTACTCTCTCATGTTAGAACTTATCATTCTAAGAACGATAGGTGTGCCGGGTTTAAACTTGAAATTGATTTGATTAAGGGCTTTTCAGAAAAGGTTTGGAGTCGCCACCTAGCATAGTTAAAGGTGTGTTAGGTCACCTAAAGCTAAGTACAATCCAAAGATTGAACTTAGGTGTTTTGGAAATAGTTTAAAAATGTCCTCTTACAAAGTGTTTTGGAAAATATGGTTGTTCGGCAATCTTTGAAAATGTTTAAAGCCCTTTTGAAAATGTGACTCTAATTTTGGTCTTTGAAATAGAGATGCATGGTTCGGGGGTTAGTTACGTGTAGGGAAGATATCCTAAGATCATCACCCTACCCTACTCTTACGGTACCTATATATCTATTCACCCTTGGATTCACTCACTTGAATATCCTGCTCCTAATTGTCCACTTATATCCACTTTAAAAAGATTTCAAAAAAGGGTTTTGTCATTACTTTTGGGATGAATGATAGATGATGCAAGTTTTGAAAAAGAGTTTGGAGGAGACTTGGGGTTGGCAAAAGTTCTTGTGAACTTGTCTTGAAAAGGTTTTTGAAAATTGTTTTCTTTGTGCCTTATGAAAGGTATGTTGATATTTCATTATGTTTAAGAGGTTAGTTATATAAGAACTAAACTCCTTCAAGACCATGAGTTTTGGAAAACATTTTTAGGTAAAGGGGCTAGAAACCTCCATTGTTTGGTTATCTCACTTAATCTTGGACAACCTTAACCATAGAAGGCCTAGGGTTATTTCTGTGAGACTATAATCTCATAATTTCATAATTAGTTTTGTGGGTCAAGAAACTCTAGCCCAGCCCACTTGGTGATTACACCCTAAAAGTGTAATCATAAACCCTTAATTTGTACTTTGTTAGACTTATATTATAATTAATTGTCTTATTTTAGTTAGATATTTGTTTGAGTATATTTTGTATGTGTTTTGTAGATTATAGGAGCTAATAAAGTTAAACTGACGCAAAGAATGATCAAGGCGAATAATTCGGTCATGAATATTCAAAGCTGTCTTGGTATTCTTACCATATCTTTTTACTTCGATGTTCGATTGAGCTGATTTTTGTGCCATTGGAAAGAAGACTTCAAGAACTACAATTTGTCCTCTAATGTGCATCAGCTGAATCAGCCTCTAAGGTGGTCAAAATCAAGTTTCAAGGTGGACGGGTGAATAATAATCAATCGATTGATCTAGCAATCGTTCGATCGGTGAACAGTACCGATTGATTGGTGAATAGTTTCTGTGAATAATGAACAGTGAATAGTGACCGATTGAATGTTACACTGATTATTCGATCGACCATTTGATTGGTGAACAGTGCCGATCGATCGGTCGATACAGATCTGGAGTATAAAAGTTGTGTTGATCAAAAAAATGAAAAAAAGAAGATTTTTAGGATTTGTAGCAGCTAAGGGGGCGGCGGGAGAGCTCCTCAAAGGTTGTTTTTTATGTTTTTATGTGTTTTTAGCTTAGATTTATGTTTATAATGTTAATGTAGGAGTAGAAATTGTACTTTCCTTTCATTGTAATGTATTTTTTTTTTCACTTTCTTGCACTTTCCTTTACTTTTCGTATAACTAAACAGTTTTAATATTCAAGTAAATTGTAAATTTAATTCTCTTTATGCTTTCTTTACATTTTTACATATTTTTATGATGAATTCAAGTAGTTAGATTTATCTTGGGTGTGATTGTGAAAATCCATCAAGAATCTTCAAGTATTTCAATGGGGATTCATGAACTTCAAAGTTTTTTCCCTAGATTTGTATAATTCTAGTTGGTTGAGTGTTGGATTTGTTTTAACACTTAGATCCATAACCCATTTGGTAATATTTATGCACAATTCAATTATTGGTATAAATATTGCACATTTCTAAGGTTTTTTTCTATGGTCCTATTAATTGTTTTAATTTATACACTTAACTAAAATATGAACTCAAGGTTTTATGGTCAAAATATTTTAAATCAAGAATCCGCGGTGTGATTCTTGATTTGAGTTATAAAAATCCTTTATTGAAATTCTTGTTGTGAATTGGTGGATTGAATCAATCATATGCAAGTTTTTCCTTTTTAATTTCTTTAAATTTAATTTGCTTTACTTTAATTGCATAGTTAATTACTTTAATTTCTATTGCACTAGTTTAGTAATCCAAAACCACCATCAAAAACTAAAAGATTTTCGATCCTTTTATTTTAGATCCAATTTCTCACATAATTACAAATCAATCCTAGGTTAGGTTAGTGTGAGTTGAGTGCTAGAGCTTATATTTGGCTAGGTCTCTTGGGAGAGAACAATATCGGATTACCGGTTTATACTTCATCGTGACCCCTGTACTCTTGCGGAGTACTAACTCTATTTTGTAGTTTTTGGAGCTAGTCACTTGGGTAGGCCCAATAAGGATTAAACAAATTTATTTGGGCCTATAACAGCCCAAACACCATCAATACAGCTCAGGCCCATATTTTCGAGATTAGCCCAAGTCACAAGACTTCTAAGCCCAAAAAGCTAGGGCACTCGTTAGGGATATCAGAGCACTCAATATTCGACTGTCAGCATTTAATGCTGAACAGACCTGCATTTAATGTGGAAGAGATGCAGCACATGATGGCCATAGTCGCGTTTGGTCAATCAAACTCGAGCATGGCAATAAAGGTGAGTTTCTGTCCGATTAGCTAACTCTAGCCGGCATAAGCCTATGAAATAGGTCATGATTATCAGAGTAGGCTCAACAGAGAGCACTACACTATAGATACCAAAGCCTCAAGAAATAAGGTATGGACAATTGATTTTCAAGCATATACAGTCTTTATTCACTTCATTCTCAATTGAGATTGATAACTTGATCATCGGAGTGTGATTGGCCCACAGAGGGTCGATTCATTCTAACTTCTCTGTCCCTTTTGCAGCAAGTTGGTACTCATTGATATTGGTTCGAGTGATCGGCTAAGCCTTCCGAGAAATTTTACTTACAATTGGCGCCGTTTGTGGGAAGGTCTAAGCAAATATGAGTGCCAACTTCTTAGGGGGAAGAGGAGTCTACCCCACTAAGCGAGGGAACGAAACTCCTTCCAGCAATGGCAATACTAATTTGGCTAGCCGCCAAACTACTCCGAAAAGAAGCAATCAGGGTCAGCTAAGGAGGTTAGGGACCCAGTCTACTATTGGGAGCCTTTGGGAAGCACGAGACGAGTTACATAGGGACCCATACTACGTCAAGGGACCAAACCTCTATAGAAATCACCACCAGGACCTGGGCCTTTCACTCTCCAGTGGACGTGTGCCCAGTAACCGTTCGCTTCATGCTGCTGAGCGGGAACTTCGTTGACACGATAAGGAGATTACCATACTCACTTCCCAAGTCAAGGTAATGAGGGACGCAATCTCCAAAAAAAACGACTGAGTTAGAGGAGGATCACCAAGCTATTGCAATGATAGGAGGAATTGAGATTCCAAAAGCAGAAACTCAACACCGGTGCACATTGTTAGGAGCCATGCCTCCAATATCGGCCGCTATAACGAAAGATAAGGAGATCGACAACATAGAAGGAGCTAGACACTGCCGGATAAAGATCGGGCTAGAGCCTATCACCAACAGAAGGAATGAAAAATGTGGCTAAACGAAAAACTTAACAGTAGAGAGCAGCACCCCAAGACACGCACTACCCAGGACATGGTTAGCAGAGCCTTAGATCAGATTGCATCCACACCTTTCACGGAAGAGATCAAGTGCCGCCAACCTCCAAGAAAGTTTGCCCCATCGAAGTTCACACCATATGACGGGAAGGCGGATCCAATCAGTCACGTCTGACACTACAAACAAATGATGGCACTCTGGAGTGGAGATTAATCCTTGATGTCTTGAGTTTTCCCATCTAGCCTGGGAGAGGTGGCCCTATGATGGTTCGACAAGTTGCTGTCCAAATTAGTATCAAACTGGAGATAACTTGCCGAACTATTCACTGCTCGCTTTATTGCCAACAGCAAGCAGCTTAGGGAGGTAGACTTCCCATTTACCTTATAGAAAAATGATGGAGAAGGATTACGGGCGTACGCACGATGCTACTGGGAGGCCTACAATGAGATTGACGAGTGCAGTGAGCAGCTGGCTGTAACTCAGTTCAAGATCGACTTACCAATAGAGCACCGCCTGCGACAATTCTTAATGACGAAGTCGGCCCTCACGGTGCAGGAGTTAATGTTAAGAATCAAGCAATATGCGAGATTGGAAGAAGATGTACCATAGTTAACCCCTGAGAAGGTCGGCATTATCACTGAGAAGAGGAATGGACGGTATGCAAAGAAGCTTCGGCGGGAAGACAATAACAACCAGGGCAACAAGGCACATCACGAGGTCTACACTGTCTTCAAATATCCCATTTATAAATTCTTGTCCCAAATTCGTAACAAGTCGTTCTTCAAATGGCCTTCGAAGTTGGGAGGAGACGCTACAGCTTGAGATCAAAGAAAATTTTGCTCTTATCACAAGGAGAAAGGGCATCAAACTGAGAATTGCTTACATCTCAAAAGCCACTTGGAAGATATGGCGAAGGCTGGTCATCTTGACCAGTACATCAACATAGAGAAGATAAAATGGGAGGCTGAGTAGCCGAGGCTGGAGGCCCCCCAGCAGAAAGTAGACAGAGCAGAACCGGTCTAGGTGATCAATGTGTTGCATGGATTAGCAGAGTTAGAAGCTGTTAACTGACATAGATACTGGGCCGAGATACAAAAGGCTGTGTACTTAAGGGAGGTGATGCAAATAAGCCCTCCACATAATAAGGTCAAGCTTGGCAGTTATACCGCAGCCATAACTTTCACTAACAAAGATCTCGTGGGAGTTCAGACCCCCCATAATAACGCACTGGTCGTAACTCTACGAATGGTAGATTGTGACGCAAAGAGGCTGCCTATCAACCAGGGGAGCTCATCCGAGGTAATATACTACGATCTATTCAAAAAGCTATAGCTGAAGGACGCCGACCTCTAGCCCTTGCTCAATCTATTGATCGGGTTCAGTTTCGACCTAGTTTGGCCGCCAGGGAAGGTAACTATTCTTGTAACTATGGGAGGAATTACTCTGCAGATAGAATTCCTAGTAGTCAATGTACCCTCCCTATATAATGCCATCATGGGCCAAACATGGTTGCAACTCATGAAGGTTATCCCGTCTTCCTACCATTAGCTGATTTGACTCCTAACCCCAGAGGGGGTGTAAGAGATAAGTGGGGACCAAGTGGCCACTAAGCAATGCTTTCTTACAGCTTGTGCGACAGAGACTAAAACTGGTAAAGTATAGATAATGGAGTTTCATGAGGATACACTCACGATTGATGATGTTGGGCAGATACCAGAGAAAAAAGCCATCGAAGAATTAAAGAAAATCCACATAGATCGGCATAAGGAGAAGTACTTTTTGATTAACGCTTCGCTATCCAAGATTGAAGAAAATTCCTTGATCGAGCTTCTAAAAAATTACATTGAGATCTTTGCTTGGACTCCTTGTGACATGCCAGGGATCGACGCGAAGGTTGCCTGCTATAGATTAAACGTGGACCCACAATACCGACCTATGGTCTAGAAAGGTAGGAGAGCGGCCACACAACATGTGGATGCTGTCATAGAAGAAGTTGAAAGGCTCCCTGATGCTAGTGCGATTAGAAAAGTCCACTACCCACATTGGCTGTTAAACATAATTGTTGTGAAAAAGAAGGACGACAAATGGAGAGTTTGTGTTGATTTCACTGATCTAAACAAAGCATGCCCCAAGGACCCTTTCCCTCTTTCCCTTTTTCCAAGATTGATCAACTGGTAGATGCAACGGTTGGTTTTGAAAGGATGAGCTTCCTGGATGCTTATCGTGGGTATCACCAGATCCCGCTACATGAAAATGACCAAGAAAAAACCACCTTCATAACTCCAAGGGGCATCTTCTGCTACAAGGTAATGCCTTTTGGACTAAAGAATGCCGGTCCCACCTATCAACGACTAGTCACTAAAATGTTCAAAGACCACATCGGCAGCATCGTGGAAGTTTATATCGATGACATGGTAGTCAAAAGCAAGATTGGCAGTCACCGTTTGGAGAACCTGACAGCGGTTTTTAACATTTTAAAGTAGTACAAAATGAGGCTTAATGCCTATAAGTGTGTGTTCGGGGTCAACTCAAGGAAGTTCTTGGGCTCTTGCTTGCACACCGGGGTATTGAGGTAGATCCGCAATAGGTCAATGTTATTCAGAATGTCCAAGCTCCAAGGAACACCAAAAAAGTACAAAAATTGACTGGCATGGCAGCAGCCTTCAACAGATTCATCAACCAATCTTCAAACAAGTGCTGACCATTCTTTCAGCTTTTCAAAAAACATAAGCGATTCAGCTGGACCCAGGAATGTGATCAGGCCTTGGTGGATTTGAAGAAGTACTTGAGCTAGCCTCTCCTACTTTCCACCCCATCGAAACATGAAGAGTTCTTCCTTTACCTGGCGATGTCAGAGTATGCGGTCAGTGTTGTACTACTTTGATAACAAGATTAGCAACAAAAGCCGGTCTACTATGTCAGTAAAACTCTCTTGGGGGCAAAGAGTAGGTATCTACCACTAGAGAAACTGGCCCTTGCATTAGTAGTAGCGTCACGCAAATTGGTGCACTACTTCAGGGCCCACACCATCAATGTTCTCACAGGCCACCAGCTAAAACCACTCTTGAGAAGGGCCGACTTCTCTGGCAGGATAGATAAGTAGACCGTTGAGCTGGGAGAATTTGACATCAATCTAGAGTTCATTGCACTACTGGCTGACTTTATTACTGAATTCTCTGTTGAATTGCCACAGGAAAACAAATTGACACCATCTGTCGATTTCCAAAATGATCATCTTTCGTAGACCTTTAGGAAAATGCTGATAATTGGAAACTATTCGTTAATGGAGCATCCAATGACCGGGGGACAGGATCGGGGATAGTCTTTATCACACTAGACGGTATGGCATTGGAGCAGGCCATCAAACTGGAGTTCACTACTTCAAACAATAAGTCAAAATACGAGGATCTGCTTGCCGAGCTGCACTGAGCTATCGATCTTAAAATTGCCGAAATCATGATCTACTCAGACTCCTAGTTAGTAGTGAATCAGATCACAGGAGCGTACGTAGCAAAAAACGACAGAATGGCACGATACCTGATCAAAACAAAAAAGTTGCTGTCCAAATTTTACAAATATAGGCTCCACCAAATTGGCCACGACAATAATGCTCATGTTGATGCCTTAGCAATGCTTACGACGGCCCTAAAGTCAGGCTAAAAAAGAAGAATCCATGTGGAGATGCTAGCTAGTCCTAGAATATTTCAAGAAGAAAAACAAGCCCTGACAATTGAACAATTGAGACCATCCTGGACGAAACTAATCATCTCCTATCCGGACAAAGACGAACTCCCCGAAAACAAGAATGAAGCCAGATGGGTCAAGTACAAAGCCCTCAGATATTGGCTGTCACCAACCAAGGACCTCTACCGAAAATATTTCATAGGTCCCTACTTGCACTATGTTCACCTGAAAAAAGTGTAGGACATCCTGTTCAAAATCCATGAGAGGATCTGTGAAAGTTATGTCGGTGGGAGATTTGTGGCCCACCAAGCTATCTTACAAAGATATTGGTGGCCCTATATGCAAAATGACGCAGCCCAATACGTGCTGAAATATGAAAAGTGTTAGAAATTCTCTCAAATTATACATCAGCCCACTGAGGATCTCGCAACTATAACCAGCCCTTAGCCTTTTGTTGAGTGGGGACTAGACATAGTCGGGCCTCTGCCCCAAGCTCCAGGCAATAAGAGGTTTCTCATTGTGGAGACAGAATACTTCACTAAGTGGGTGGAGGCAGAAGCCTTGTCAATCATCAAAGAAATTAACGCCAAACGATTTGACTGGAAAAATATAGTAACGAGATTTGGCATACCTCGTGAACTTGTCTCGGACAACGGCACCCAATTTGATGGCAATATGTTTAGGTCATCCTGCGAGGAGCTCGGAATCAGGAACTACTATTCAACACCAGCATATCCACAGTGCAATTGGTAAGCTAAAATTTCAAACAAGACTATGCTGAACGGGATCAAAAAGTGGCTAGAAAGGGCTAAAAGAAAATGGGTGGAGGAACTGCCCAGCGTCCTATGGTCTTATAGAACCATCCCGAGGAGATCTACTGGTGAAACCCCCTTTTCTTTGGCCTACAGGGTGGAAGCAGTTATACCTTTGGAGGTGGGACTACCAACGATCAGATCAGTAGCATTTAATACTAGACTTAACGACCAGACTTTGGCCAGAGATCTTGATTTTGCCAAAGAAAATAGGGAGGCTTCCCTAATTAGACTCACTAGATATCATCAACAGTTAAGTCGCTCCAACAATATACAGGTTTGTCCAAGAGCTTTTGTACCAGGAGACTTAGTACTACGAAAAGTATTGGGGGCAATAAAGAATCTAGCAGATGGAAAGCTCGGCCCCAACTAGGAGGGTCCCTACTGAGTGGCATCCTAAGTCGGCGTGGGGGCATACCGACTAGAAACTGTCAAAGATGGCAGATAGCTACCCCGACCTTAGAATGCTAACAACCAGAAGAAATTTTGCCAGTAGAATTAACTCCCGTATGATGTAACAACTCAGTAATATCTAAGTCCTTCTGAAGCTTTATACGATCAATAAAAATTTGAAATCATTTGAACGAATCCATTTGTCTGATGCTACTCCAAAACAAAAAGTATTGAAGGAAGAAAAAAGCAAGTGTAAAAACTTGGTCCTAGACCATTTATGGCCAGGTCGACCAATGAAGATCATAAAAACTAAGTGTAAAAACTTGGTCTTGGACCATTTATGGCCAGGTCAACTAATGAAGGTCATAAAAATCAGGTGTAAAAACTTAGTCCTCTCCAAGTTGGGCAGGTTGGCCAATGAAGGTCATAAAAAATCAAGTGTAAAAACTTGGTCCTTGACCATTTATGGCCAGGTCGACCAATAAAAGTCATAAAAACTAAGTGTAAAAACTTGGTCCTAAACCATTTATGGCCAAGTCAACCAATAAAGTTCATAAAATTCCAGTTTAAAAACTTGGTCCTGTCCAAGTTGGGCAGGTCAGACAATGAAGGTCACAAAAAACTAAGTGTAAAAGTTTGGTCCTATCCAAGTTGGGCAAGTCGGCCAATGAAGATCACAAAAAACCAAGGGTAAAAAATTTGGTCTTGTCTAAGTTGGAAAGGTTAGCTAAACGAAGGCCACAACTTTTATAAACAAGCTTATAACCAAAATCCGCCTTGGTCCTACCTAAGTCAAGAAGGTTGGTAGAAAAAAGCCATGAAAACTAAAGAATCAAAAGATAAGTATCTTGACTCAGCTTGACCCAAGTCCCATAGGCTGGCCTAAAACCAATTTTTTGCCTAAGTTTGCTAGCTTGGCCAACAAATGGCAAGTTTTTATTTTCTTAACTTATCTAGAAAGTTTTATCTTTGGCAAGTTAGCCCATGAGTGGTCAGAAAACTTGTTTATAGTATAAATTGACTATCTGTTTGAGAGGTACTATTAGCATAGAAAAATATGTACGCAAAAGACGACAAATGGAAAAAATCGTTCATTCATAAAATATGTGAAACTTACAATTATGTTCATAGAAGAAAAAGAAAAAAGTAAAGTAAAAGGTCCTAAGGCAACTTGGCAGTTAGAGGCTTGGTGAGGGGTAGATCAGATGTAGGTAACTCGGCATTTAGAGGCTTGATGAGGGGTAGATTAGCTAGAGACAGCTTGGCAGAATTGCCTTCATTAACTACCTTAGCTTCAGGAATAGTGTTTGCCCCTCCACCTCGAGTGTCTCCATTAGCTTCATCCTCAAACTTAAGTTCAACATCAGCCCAAGTAGGTATCTCCATCTAAAGAAGGGAAGATTTATCCAGCTTCAACTTTCTTAGAGCCGACTTCCAGCCATCTTGAAAGGTGCCCTCAACAATGCTCTTCACCTGGATCTCATACTGATCCCCGACGTTGTTAAAACCCTTAGTGTACTAAGCATCACCCTCCTTCTTCAGCCCATGCACCTGTAATAGAGATTCAGCCAGAACCGTTTTTCGCTTCGGATGCCGATTTCTTAGCCTCGGCCAGCCTAGCTTTCAGATCGTTAGCCTCAGCCTTGGCTTCGTCGAAGTCTTTTTCTTTTTGTTTGTAGCAGGCTTGCGTTTCTGCTAGAAGGACCTATTAGTCCTAAAATACCTTGTGGAAACCCCTGGCCTCACAATCTCATGTGGAATCTACCCTTTAGCCGATCATGGTTCCGTAGTAGGTTGTCGTGCCGATCTTGCAGAGTGCAGAATCGATGTAAGATCTCTAGACTTTGGATTGCTCCCTGTATAGGACAAAAAAGGGCAAAACTCAAATGAAAAGATCAGCAGAAGATTTGAATTAGAAAACCGATGGGAAAGACTTTTTACCACCATCGACGCTTGGATGATGCCCACTAGTAGAGCCCTGTTGTCAATTTCACTTAGTTCCCTGACATCTTTAGGCGGCACTATGGCCTAAAGAGCCCCAACAGCCACACCGACATAGTTGAGGATCAAATCTTGAACAGTCATGGCCTGACTAGTAATCTTTGGCTGACCCACGAACTCTTCGGGTATCAACTCCTCCACCTTGCCTTTGCCTTTTGGATCAGTACCCGTCGACATAGATGAGAGAGCAGCAAAATCTACCGTCTTCGCTTAAGCAGCCTCTTTCTTGGCAGTCTTTACCAGCCTTCTTTTCTTCACTCCTTCCTGAGATACTGGAGCTTCATCTAGTTCAACCACCTCAGGGGCGGCAGGAGTTCCAGTGCTAGAGTGCACAACGAGAGGATGAACATTGGCATCACCAGTATGAGTAGTGACTCCGACGATGGAAGAAGTGGTGGCGATAAAGGATAAGGCCACCCCTTTCCTCTTTTTAGAAATTCTTTCTCCTAGTGCCAATGATAAATCTTGCACCTTGGGAGCCATGTCACCTTCAGCAATGGTAGTTAGGGGGATGGTAACAAAAGCAGCAGGGAGTGGGGGCAGCAATGTTGGGTACTCGCCAATCTCGTGCCGACCTCCCTCTGTCTTCTGCGCAGTGAGAATAGGGCCAGCAACTCTGTGTATCACCGTAAAAGATTGGTACCGAACTAGGTATCCCAGCAAAATGTGTGCAGCTCGCCCGATTTCAGCTAAAGCTCATTCGCCTTTATACACCTAGGTGATGCCTAAAGTGTTCAGGTCGACCCCCAAGTGTTCAGTCTCCTTGTCCCTGACACCAAAATTTGTTGTAAAGAAGAAATAAAAGGGTGACAAGTCAGAAAAAATGAAATTTTAGGCAGATAGGAGGAAAAGTTTGTACTAGATCGGGGAAGAGGTGATCGACCTATTTTCTACAGGACCCTAGGCCATCGTGCTAGTGGGGCTAACTCCATTGGGATATTCCCAAATTTCCAAGGACCACTCACCCTAACTATGATGTCGGCAATTCCCTTCTCCGAGCTTGGAAGAAATTGAACCAACTCTATGGGGCCAGTCCTGGCCCTAAAGTAATATCTATGGTGGTTTGACCGGGCACTGTTCACCTCTACTGCTGAGTAGCAGTAATTGAACTTGTGAAGCCCTAGGTTCAGACCTAAATGTCTGTTCAACTCAACCATTCCCATCACTATCCTATAGCCATTTGGCGCGAGCTGGATTGGAGTGATTTCGTAATGGTTGAGGATTTCAGTCAGAAAAGGGTAAATGGGAAAGCGGAGTTCTCCATCCACAATGGCAACGAGAGGGAAGGGAGTCCCCTCCTCAGTTACTACCCAACCATCGTCCTTGGGATCGATCAACCTAATGTCTACGCCTGCCAAAAAATCGTATCAGGTCTTAAACGAAGCAATGCTATCGGAAAAGTTAAGCATATTCCTAAGGCGCGAACCCATTATGGATCAAGGACGAAGAGTTCTAGGGTTTCCTAACCGGAGACGCAAGAAATGAATGAGAAGAAAGGAAGAACTTACAGAGTTGCTATCTTCGTGAAGGAAACAAATGCAAAGTTAGGGATTGTTCTACGTTTGATAGGTAATCACAACTCCTTTATCTGCAGAGAAGGTCGAGACGGCGGCAATGGGTTCGAGTTACTCAACGATCACATCTCATTAAAAGACTTCTGACGGATGACGTCATGTACTGAATAGCAATGATACACCGCCCCCAACCCCTTATTGAAGGGCGCTAGGGCTGGGGGGCAATTGTGGGTCAAGAAACTCTAGCCTAGCCCATTTGGGCAAGCCCAATAAGGATTAAACAAATTTATTTGGGCTTGTAATATCCCAAATATCATCAATACAGCTCAGGCCCATATTCCCGAGATTAGCCCAAGTCACAAGACTTCTCAGCCCAAAGAGCTGGGGCATTCGCCAGGTATATCAGAGTACTCAATACTCGATTCTCAGCATTTAATGCTGAACAGACCCGCATTTAATGCGAAAGAGATGCAGCACAAGATGGCCATACTTACATCCGGTTAGTCGACCTTGAGTATGGCGATAAAGGTGAGTTTCTATCCAATCAGTTAACTCTAGCCGGTATAAGCCTATGAGATAGGTCATGATTACTGGAGTAGGCTCAACAGAGAGCACTACACTATAAATATCAAAGCCTCAAGAAGTAAGGTATGAACAATTGATTTTAAGCATATACAGTCTTTATTCACTTCATTCTTGAGTGCGATTGCTAACTTGATCGTCTGAGTGTGATCGGCCCACAGAGGGTCGATTTATTCTAACTTCTCTGTCTCTTTTGTAACAAGTTGGTGCTCATTAATATTGGTTCGAGTGATCGGCTAGGCATTCCTAGAAATCCCATTTACAAGTTTAATTATATATTAAAATTAATTAAATTAGTTATTTAATTACATTTATTGCATAGTTAATTGGTATGTAAAATTATGTGGGTGCATGTGTGTGTGATATGTGTCATTTCATCATTCGTGAGTCATTGTTGAGTTAGTTGGTGGACTCTTTGGTGGGAAAGTTAGCTAGATTGACTAGAAGTTGAGAGAGAAAAGTTAGGTGAGGAGCATGTTGACTCCTCACCATTCGAATAGAGGAGAGATAGAGAGAGAGAAGAGCAAGAAGAGAGGAGAAAGGAGAGAAAGAAGAATAGGAGAGAAGAGAATTCAAAGGGAATTCACGGGAAAAAAACTTGTGTCCAACTTGTATTTATCAATTGAGGTAAGATTCATCATGTTATTTCTTGATCTATTTAATTTTTATGGTTTAGTACATGCTAGTATGTTTGATTCCATAAGAGGAGGTGGAGGAAGATGATTGAAGAGAGGGGTGGTTGGGAATTTTCATGGTGGAAGCCCAAATTCTTCATGTTTGTGACAAATTGGTTTAGCTAAATATATTATTTGTGGCTAAATTTTTTAACACATTCACTTAGAGTTATTATGGTAATTTGGGATTTGGTTTCACTCAAAAATATTGTAATTTTGAATTATGGTGAATTTTTTAAGTCAGACTATCTCTACAGAATTTTAATGCCCAAATCTGCGACCCCTATCTTGATAGAACATTAGACCAAGTTAGAATAGTCAAAAAATTATAAAATTTTTACTGTATCTATTGGATATGTTGATGAAAATATGTATTGAATTTTAAATCATTTTATGTCATTTACCTATGTTAAAAACCCCTCAAAGATGAACCATTTGTAGCTAAATTCTCACTTCTACAGCGCTGCCCTGTTTTACAAAATACCATATAAATACTTAGGCTTTTCCAAAAAATATAACATTTGGTCTAGATATTCTCTGAGATGTCTAGTTTGTACTCCCAAAGTTTTAAAAGTTTTTGGTATAAGCTTACGAAGTTGTGTACATGTTAGGAGGCTTGTGTCAGTTTTGGCAGATTAAATGACTTAGTAGATTTTGGTACCTTTTAGCTATTGCATTACATAGGGAGCTTAATTAAGGTTATCATATGATATTTCTAATACATCATGTCAATTCTATGACTTGTTTGGGGGTGTATGCATTATGTTCAATTATTATGGTGGAATTATACATTGAGGTTCCGAAATTAACATGGTTGTGGTGATAGGAGTTAACGGAAGGTAAGATCCTTTAACGACATCTAAGGAGTGATCTTTGTCATGGTATGTGTGTGTGGTGACATGTGGGAATTGAGATAATTTTATTCATATAGAAGTGAATGTATTGTATGTCGTGTTGTGAATGTTGGTGTTGATTGTGAGAATATAGATAGTCTTGATCATATTGAATTGCTTGATGATTATCTATAACATACTATTGATGAGGTTAGATATGCGGTGATATTGATAAGGTTATATATGAGGTGACATTTTATAACATTCATATCACATGCCAATGTATTTCATGGAGGAATGTTTTACTAATATGGGGCTAACGTAAAGATTAACCGATGTGGGGTTAATATAAAAGGGTGTTAATGTGGGGCATCCTTGATAACGAGCTATCAATCATTGGGCCAACGTTATCTAAACTTGCACGCACATGTGGGTGATACATTCATTGCATTGAGGCATTCATACTATCTATATCTATTGATCATTTATACCTGAATGTGCATTGTGGGTGTTTGTTATCATTCTTCATGAATTTGATTATCTACTGTGAGCACGTTGACTTTCAACTCACGCCCACACAGACCTTTTTGACAAGTGAGCTAAGGATGGAGTTCGGTTCACAATAGTCTTAGTCGTTGCCGCGATGGTGTCCATGTTAGTGTCAAGGGTGTTGAGTCTTAGAGGCGAGCTTTTACCGCTTTACTTTCTTTCCATGTTTTGTATGAGCCATTGGGACTTGGTTTTATATAATGCTTTATGTCACGAATTTGTAATGACGTAAATAACTTACGGTTTACTTTTCCTATATAGTACAATATGGATGCATAGTTCTTGTACATATATATGTTGAGTCAATTTGTAGTTTATCTTTTGGTGCGTAGTGAGGTGTCGTTTGCAGGTGCGGTGGCCTGTGCGATTATGCCCTACCTAATATGACATTAATAATATCTAATTAGGTTAGGGGTGTGACAATTTCAAGAATGTGATGTTTGAAAATAGTATTTTGGAAAGAGGTTTTGAAAAATGTTTAGGGGTTAAGAACTCTAAAATGAACGATGTAGGTTTCATTTGATGTATTACTTTCTTTAGGAAACTCTAACCATGAAAGGGTTAGGAATACCTTAGGGTTGTGAGTTTTCGAAATCATTTTTTAAAATAGTATTTGAAAATAGTAAGTACCTAGCCATTTTGAATTAAGACAAGTTGGAAAGAGTTTTTGAATATTTTGAAAAAAGACTTTTAGGTTGAAAAGATTGTTTGAAAAAGGATCACAGCGTTATGGAATAAGGATGGGACATTACGACTTTGTATCAACTATCAATAGTTGAATAAAGTCACGATCAAGAACAAGTGTCCATTACCGAGGATTAACAATCTGTTCGATCAATTTAAAGGAGCAACTTACTTCTCGAAGATTGACGTTTGGTCAGGATACCACTAGTTGAAGATCAAGAATGAGGATGTAACCAAGATAGCATTTCGGACACAATAGGGGCATTATGAGTTCCTTGTCATGCCTTTTGAACTAACCAATGCGTTAACAGCATTCATGGATCTCATAAATATAGTTTTTTGGGCTCAATTAGATAAGTACGTGACAGTCTTCATTGATGACATATTAATCTACTCGAAGATCGAGGAGGAGCACCAAAAACATTAGCTATTGTGTTACAACTTCTCAAGGAGCATCAATTGTACTCCAAGCGAAGCAAATGCGACTTCTGGACATGTGAGGTTAAGTTTCTAGGATACGTCGTCTCAAATGAGGGGATAGTTGTAGACCCGTCTAAAATTGAATTGATGTTAAATTCGGAGCGACCGAAGACCGTGATGGGAGATCCCAAGTTTCCTTGGTTGAGCAGGATATTACTGACGGTTCGTTGAAGGATTCCCCAAGATGGCAGCGCTAATAACTCAATTGACTCAAAAGGGCACAAAGTTTGAGTAGACTAACAAATGTGAACAAGCAAGTTGACCATAACACCAGTTCTTACCGTTCCTACAAGTAGCAGGTCGTACATAGTCTACACTGACGCTTCTCATAAAGGATTAGGTTGCGTGCTAATGCAGGATGGACGGGTAGTTGCATATGGATCACGACAGTTGAAGAGGCTCTTCAATAAGGTGAATTACCCAACACATGACTTAGAGTTGGCAGCAGTTATTTTCGCCCTAAAAATATGGAGATGCTACTTATACGATGAGAAGTTTGAGATTTTCACTAACCACAAAAGCTTGGAGTACATCATGATGTAGGACTTGAATCTGCGACAACGAAGATGACTTAAATACTTGGAAGACTACTACTTTACTTTGTAGGGAAAGCCAATGTAATTGTAGATGCGTTAAGTAGGAATAACCAGGCCAACAAGAGTTGTCTTATCCTTGGTCCATGGAAAATGAAAGAAGCGTTAGAAGATTTCGACCACGGATAAGCACGCGCGATTCACGAATTTACCTGTACAATGCGACCATTCAGCTTATAATTGTACAACGAGTAGTCAAAGCACAAGTGGAGGACCCAAAAGCACTAGTTGTCCGAGAAGAAGTCGAACGAGGGGATGGAGAGGTAGGATGGGCTATTCATTCTTACGGGAGCTTGCGACACAAGGATAGGCTATTAGTAGCGAACCAAGCTGCGCTACGAGAGGAGATTTTGGCCGAAGCACATCAAACGAAATTCACCATTCATCTAGGAAGCACCAAGATGTACCATGATTTGAAACGCCTATACTACGGCAAGGGAATGAAGAATGATGTCGCAAACTTCATAGTAAGATGTTTAATATGCCAACAAGTGAAAGTAGAACATCAGAGGCCAAAAGGACTTCTACAGCCATTACCAATCGCCGAGTGAAAGTGGTGGGACTACATCATCATGGACTTTGTGTCGGGATTTCCAAAGACCCAAAATAATTATAACTGTATTTGAGTTATAGTGGATCGACTTACCAAGTTTGCTCACTTCCTAACTAGAAGGACCGACTCGTTGAATACATTAAGTAAACTACACATTAAGGAAATCATTCGGTTGCATAGAGTACCCACGTCAATCGTGTCTGATAGAGACTCTCGCTTCATATCTTGTGACCACCCTCCTTTCTTGGTATGGTAGGTAGTAGACCATCCTCCCTAGCCTCTTTATATGAAATTAAAATGTAGTACAATATTAAGGAGAAATTAGTTGGTACTCTTGGAGTGTCATGTGACCCTTACTCCGACTCTCACAAAATAATGGGTCCTCCCTTACTAGGTGAGTCTTGAGATGGGTTGTGTAATGCCTCAACAAAAATCTATTTTATTGGCACCCCTCACAATTTAAAATACTTTTTAAAGCTCTAACCCAATAAATATAAGAAGTGTTGTATAGTGGATTGTGAGTTCTACCTTCTTTTATTTATTTATTATTATTTTATGTCATAACTCAATAAAATTTCTACTAGCACCCCCACAATTTAAAACCGTCATTAAAACTCTAATCCAATTAATATCAACAAATTTATATAGTAAACTATGAGTCCTATCCATTTTTTACTAGACCTCCTATATCAATAAATTCAACAATGAGTGGGATATGAAACATGTATCAATCTAACGAGTGAGCACTACCCAACGAACACAAATATATACATTTTCAGTAAACATTTTCCAAAATGTTGTATAAAATTAATCATAGATTATTATCGAGATTTTAAAGAATATCGAGTTCCACTTTAATAAACAGCTGAGTTGAAATGTACAAAGAATAATTTAATTTATATTTACATTTTCCTTAGGCAAAATACAAATTGGTTTAATTTTTTTTTTGTAAATATTTAGTTTTGCATCAAAATATATTTATGATACATGAACTTAGGATAAAATATGTTTGGTTAAGAAAGGATAAGAAATAATATAAGTAATTTCACTATAATATTTTATAATTACAAAATAAATATCAATAAAATAATTATATAACATTAATGTAATATATATATGATAATACATAATAATGTGAGGGGTGGGCAAAATGAACTTTTTGTACCTTATCCTCCATCTTTGAATATAGCATCCCACCCCTCATGTGAGATAACTTATCCTCTATTTTGGAGGATGGAGATGTAATCCTCCTCTACTTTTTTCTTTTTCTCGAAACATGAGATTAGGTAAGCCCCACGGATAACATATCCAATCCCTCATTCCTTATTTCCAAACAGACATGGCCTTTTACTCCCATCCAATTTTGACTATGTACAGTATCTTCATTAGCTTGTAGAGTTCACTTGTTTGCTAATGATCAAAGGTCACACCCAACTGCTTTTAACTCTGCATGGTGCCTATGGGCTGTTTTTCTTTGCATTGCAGGATACTCTCTCTTTTGTTTTTGGGGTTGTCAAAAAAGAAATGCAAGTCCAGCAAAAGCAATTTGGATGGGGAATAACAGCACTAAGCAGTTGAAAGCTGCCGAAATTTATATCTTCAGGGTAGTATTTCAACTCCTTTCTAACGTCGATCTGTCTTTTTCCTTCCTTACGTTATGTTTGGAATTCCAATTCATCGAGAGAAAAAAAATAAATAAAAAAGGAAAAGGAAAATAATGAAAAATTTTAAACTCTTATTTTTTTTATATGATTTTTTACGACCAAGGGCAGAATCAAGAATTTGTTTCGGGAGTGCCAAACTTTAGTTTTTTTTATTTTTATAAAGGGTATTCAGACTTTCAACTGACTACTCCCTTGAGCTCATGTAGGACTACTATCCACATTAACTATGTAAATGTTATATATTGCATGAATGATAATCGGCAACAAGGAGGTGCAAGGAGAGATAGGACTTGAGACATCATACTTAACATGAAAATAAGCCGACAACTAACCACCCTTTGTGGTTTGGGAGTGTCAAAACTTATAACACAAATTTTTACCTATTTATACAATCATTACATTTTAAGTATTTTGCACATATCTCTAAAGTGAAGCAGAAGAAAATTTTCTACATGAAAAATAATACTAAGTTCTATTCAGTCTTAACGAAATATGATTTTATTTATTGTTTTTGTTTTTGTTTTGTGTGTTTGTTATGTAAGCCTATTTATTAGATGGTGTACACCAATAGCCCACAAACTATTGATTTTTTTGGATTTTGGATGGTGTTCATTAGAAGCTCACAATCTTTTAAATTTATTGATTAGAAATTTGGATGTACAAGAGAAAATGAATAAGTCTCATATCCATTATTCAAAAATTTTAATATTATAGTAGGTTAGGCCTTGGTTTTAAATTGTAGGAATGCCAGTACAATAGAATGTTTTGAAAATTATATATACATACCACATATAAAAGGATTATACAAAAAAACTAGAGGGTGCCAATACAAAAACTATAAGAGCCAATGCATTAGAATTATATATAGGGGTATTATACAAAAGGTGGGGCCTGCCGTGACATCCCCACCCACAAGGATAGTTCTGCCGCTGTCCTCCACTTTCTCTAGCAACCGAACTTACAATGTAATTCATATCTTTTTTTTTTTTTTTTTCTCACAAAATCTTTGATCCAAACATAATGGTAAGGTAATTAAGAATTCCAACCCCTTTCTAACGTTTGTCTTATCCATCCCTTCTCAAGGCTACGAAAGTGTTGGAGGGTATTTGACTGGAATTGAAGGTATTAGACATTTTGGACGATAATTTTTTCTGTTAGAGGCAAAAAGATGAGACAATGAATACCCTTAAAAAGAAAAAAAGGGAGGGAGGATTAGACCCGGGCTCCTGCAATAGTTTGAGATGCACTGAACCATTGTTAGTGTTTGTCATGTGGAATATTTGTTTTGATGCATTGGGATTTAGGACATTTTATTATTAAACTGGTTAATATTGAATGATTAAACACAAACTCATACTTATTTAGAAGTTAAGCCCACTTATAATTTAATTATTTATATGTTTAACTGACTAATACCTCCATCACGTGGCTAAGCTCATATGTGACCAGGCGATCTTTCCTAAGGGGACCAAACACGCGCATGCAAGTATATGATAATTATTGATTATATAGTCGACTTGGCCCAGTGTAGAACTACCAACTCCTTTAAAAGTATATTCTATTGGAGAGGGGAATTTAACTATTTATATTTCCAACACATATGGCTAGGTATGGCCAAGCTCACGTGAACATGATACTATACTAAATTGTTAATTTAATTAACTTGTATAAAAACTTGAGCTTTTAAATAGAGTGGTAACTAATTATTTATATTCAAGCAATTAAAAAGAAAATTCACTTCTATAGTTGGTTTTTCTTCTGTTCTCCTCTTATAGCATTACACTCTTTTCATTCTTTCAAACTTACTATGTGACTAGGGTGTCTTTTTATCCTGCAGGCTGCTTTAGTCGCCAGCATTGCAAGGTTTAGCTCATGTTCTAAAATAATTCTAATGGCGCTTTATGGTTCACTATTGGATTCCATCCTTCTCGCACAATGAAGAGTGCGCAAATCCACTTGTATTTATGATAGGACCAATGTATTACAAAACTTGAAATCTTGTGACTAATAATCATTCATACAATGTGCAAAATTTACATATTTTGTGTGGGTGATGGCCTTGCACAAGCTCAAGCGAGTAGTTAGTCCAAGAATTGAATACCTAGCCTATAGCCGGGGATAAAAAAAAAATAAAAGTAGAACCTTGTAAGTGATGGCTGTTGCAACTATCAAACTCCTATACATAAAGGAGCCAACCATTTAAGGCACTAGGGCTTTGTTTGTTTCATAAGATAGAATAAGGGGATAAGGAACCTACAACAGTTAATTTTGGGATTACATATATTTCGAAGGTAATTTCGTAATTCTCCCCCTCCCCCAGATTAACTTTCCAAGCATATGCAATTAAATTAAGACTCTCACCGAATTGCTTATCCCATCCTCTTTTGTGCAAACAAACATAAGATAATTAAGGCTGGGCACAGGCCGGCCAGCCTAGATAGATATTTAAGTTGTTTTGGGGGAATGTTTGGGTAGTTTCTTCTTTTCCCTTTTGAAAAAAGAAAAAGATATGAAAGCAAAAGAGAAGAGTACTAGTGAGGTGTGAGGACCAAGGACTAGTGGTTGCATAGTGAGAGTCACGACTCAAGAGACACTTTCATTACCATGAAGGAAAAAGCAAAGAATGTGGGATTCCGCCATTGCCTTCTTTTCCCTGTAGAGGAAGACTTAGAAGTGCATGGCAAGTAAAGTCTTCAAAGTTTGCATGGGAATCTCAGTAAATCATGCACTTTAATTTCTTGGAAACTTCTTGCGGCTTAGGATATATTCTCATGAGGGTTCTTTCCAAGGCGCCTTGTCTATAAGAAACTCTCTCCTCTATCACTCAAATCTCACAAAACACTTGCAAATCCGCACGCAAACACTAGCACACGCACACAGAAGAAAGGGAGAGAGCAATATCAGCACCAAAGCTCATTCGATGCAATGGGCGCTATGCTCACAGCATTTGAGAACCGTTCGAGTGTGGAGATTATGGAAATTCAGGTTTTCATTCCCACAGCTCGACCAGACCAATATCCAACTATAACGAAAATTGAACCTGGCGAAGTAAAGGAACTCTCAACCAAGTCATTGTGTTACAATAGGGTTAATGACCCTGAAAACCGTCCATTCTTAATGGTCCTCATGGGCACCAAATTCGTATTTTTAGACCCAATGTTTGCTGTTAACTATGCCAAAATCATCTGCGACAGTAATGAATCAGGAATTATCAACGTTAGAGGCGTCAAAGCTGGATTTCCTGGCTTTCGCAGGTTCAGGTTCTCTCTCTCTCTCTCTCTCTCTCTCTCTCTCTCTCTCTCTAGCATACGAACTTGCAAGCATGCAAAACAAAAGTTGTATTACTGACAGTCTGATAATAATGTTTTTTGTTTTTTTTTTGGGTTAATTTCCCAGGGGCTTCAGCTTCTGCCTGCGAAGGGGTTACTAGCAGTCCTGGTACTTTTTTTCCACTGTTACTTTCCTTTCATATGCATTAATTCTAAGATTTGTTTGTCTTATGATGTCTCTGTAGTGATGTTTAGGAGCTGAGTTAATCATCATCATTCTCTTTTAATATTGATTAAAACTGTTAGGAAGACAAAACCAAAAGTCACTAGCTAGAAAATAAAATAAAACAAAACCAAATAAGGAGGAAAAAAAGAAAACCCCCCATGATTTATATTCTTCTCCTTCAAAAATGTTCTTGAACCCTGTTTGGATGTAGATTTTTCATCAATAAGATATAAGCCAAAACCAAAAGTCAATAAAAAAGATTTCATTCAAACGAGCTTTTGGTATCTCGATGGGATCACACTATAAGATCATAATAGATGTCTTTTGTCAAGTCAATCATTTGCCCTATAATCATTTTCGAAGGTTAATAAACATCGCATTAACTTGTTCTTTGTTTGTTGATTTTACAGCTTGCGGTGCCTTAATCTACTTTAAAAGTTTGATCTACCCAATCTAAAAACATACTTTGAAGCTATGTTACAACTATTGCAGTTGGAGTTAACCTGGAATCATTACCTCTTCTTCAGCTTAAGAAGCAATTTATCTGCTGTGAATTTGACCCAAATTCTGTTATGTAGATTGTAATTTTATTGAATTATAAGTGCCTTTGATCAAGTTTTAGATAACACTTGTTACCTAAGCTCTATTATGTAATATTGCATTCTTACGAATTATAAGTGGGATGATGATAGTGCTAAGCCCATATATTTTTATGTTTTTCACGGCTGATAGAAAATCCGTGAGAGAGAGAGAAAAGTCTTGTGAAAATCAATTATGCCATTAGCACCACCCATGTAAGTGTTCCTGAATGAGTGTAATTATTTTGATATGTAATTTTTGAATAAAATTTCCGTATTGTATGAAAGTCAGCATATTGGTTTCCTTCTCTTAACGTGTGCTTTACATTTTCAATTTCATCAAAGTAAAGCTAGACATCTACATAAATTTCTCATATTAGATAGCCAATTTTGACTATGGTTTGGACCATCCATGCAGCTAGCAATGCAAAGCTCCCGATCCAGACTGAAGCCTCTTCTTGATTTCTTTTTGTTTCAAAACTTAAAGAAAGTAAGAAACAGATTAAAAAAAAAAAAAAAAACAGAAAGAGAAGTCTAAGATTGAACCCATTCTTTCTTTCATAATATATTGGAACATTTTCACAGCATTTCGAAAGCCTAACTTTCATATTTCATTATTATTAAACCAGTTCTTTCTTCTATGGGTGCAAGTTTTTCTTGTATTGACATAAAATATTTAAGAAATTTTTTTTTATTCCTTTGAAAGTGCAAAACTTTTAGAAGCAATGTAGACTTTTGAAACAATTTACCCCAAGGCATCAATGTCTTTATATCTGCCGATCGAATTCTTGTTTTGTTATTTATCATGTTGATGTGGATTGAAATGGATCTTGGTTTTAGGGAGGGGGGCGGTGGTGTTTGAGATATTGGTGCCTAGCGTATGGAGATTAGTAATGCAATAGAGGATTTTTTTTTTTATTTTTTTATTTCATTTTCCAATTTCTTTGGATATTTTTGCTATTTAAATGTATATACATATTGATCAATTCATTATTGTTTATTTATTATTGTTAATTTTTTGTTATTATTATTGTTTTTTTCTTTGACAAACCTTGCATGTATTGATAATATGTCAATGAATTAGATATTGTTACCTAAATAAGGACATTAAATATCTATTTTTCATTGAGATTATGACTTCCCCTTTTTTTAAAGATGCTATGATTAATCGTTCAGTGCATAAAATCAATATGTGGCAAAACAAGCAATTTAGTGCATTGGAAAGCAATATTTTTCATTTTTCTTTTGATAAAACACAAATAAACAACACACGTTTTGCTTTTGCCAAAACATGCCTCCATATAAAAATATTAACTGTTAAACAAAGATCATATTTGGTTCAAACATACTCAAATATAAAATAAATAAAATAAAAAAAGGTATTTTTGTCATTCTAAACTGGGATTCGTGCCACAAGGCCATTTTTCCTATGTACGTAGGACTTTCAATTGGGCTTGTCTTTCAAGTGTTTTGTGACTTTTGTCATTACTTTTTTTCTAGAGAAAAATGAAATAATATGATTGAGTTCAAGTTGGGGGATATAGCTATAATCAGGTTGAAACTGGACCGAGCTTTAAAAATTCTACTTGGCCTTAACTTGAAAACCATATACTTGGCTCTCAAGAAATTTTTTAAAATCGTGTAATTAAGGTTGTTTGAGTGATGGACCTTAAGGCAGTTTGGATGCCTGGATTAGGTGGGTGTAAAAGATTACTATGTATACCATTTGCATTTCTTAATTTTTGGATCCTGCTAAAGAGTGGATCTTCTTGTTTCCGTTTTCTACTCATTCCTCTCCTCTTCTCCTTAAGCTGTTTAGATCTACCCTTAGGAGTTAGTCCTTTCTTTTCTTTGACTTCTTTCTAGTTTCTTCTTCTCTACTTCTTCCACATTCATTTCTAATATTAGGCTTTTTGAATTTGGGGAAAATTTTTGTTTTGGTCAGTTTTTGCTAAATAATTGTGTTAAATATATCATGGTTCTGAAATTAAGACATTATTTTTTTTTCTTGTATTTCTTGTCATACGTTAACTCTAAAAATAGTAGCGATTCATAAGAATCTGAGTTATGTGTTTGGGAAAAATATATTATTTTTAATATCATTTTGTTGATATAATTTGCATGATTTGTTGTTGACATATTTTTATAGTTTGGTCATGATATCATGATTTTGGGATTCTATTACTAAATTTTTTGGGATAATTTAATGTTAATGTTTTTTCTTTTCTTAATTTTTGGGTGTTAGGTTTGGATTAAATTGTGGAGGTTTGTGAATTCCACACCAAGCGCTTATCCAATCTTATTTGAATTCCCACCCAGTCGTCCAAACACTATCTAAGAGTACGAGGGAAAAGAGAAATTTGTAAATTTTCTTCAGGTCAAGGGATCTCATTGTAGTTTCAGAAATGTTAGGGAAAATCTAGTAATTTATGAAAAAACCATGGGTTATTTTGCAATTTATTATTTTTCAAGCTAGTTTCAAAAGTGACTTTTTTAAGCAGAGCCTAAACACAGTTTACAAAAGTCATAAAATTTAAGTCATAAAATGCTAAAAAGACTAGTTCTTTGGCTAGCAGCATGTTTTTCCTGCTTTTGGGCCAATCATGTGAGGGCAGAGCTCTTCAGCTTAGGACTATAAGAGGGTTTTGTGTTGGGTTGACTATCTCACATCAGGAGAGTTTGGGTGTGTATTACTTTAAAAACTTTCACACCACTTCTTGTTTTAATACTAAAAAGTAGGGATATAAATTTGACTTAAAACACATGGGACGCCCAAGCTCACCGGGCCAAAGCATGGCCCAAGCCTAGCCTAAGGCCGATCCTTTATGGGTGGGCTTGAATTTAACTCTTAGTAGCTCAAGTCTGGCCCAAACCCAACCCGTCAGTCAACCCAAAAAGCCCAACCTAGGCCCGCCCAAAAACATGCCCAAATTATAAATTTATAAGCAATAGTATATTTTTATATAATTAATAGTTTATATAGATTTACATTAATCAATACTTTATAAGTTTAATCGTTTAATCATTTATATATTTTCGTATAATATTTATAAGTTTAACTCGGCTTCTAACTTAATTGAATCATTATTGATTATCAATTGCTAATTAAAAATGTATGTCTTATATAATCAACAGTTTATATAGGTTTACATTAATCAATACTTTATAAGTTTAATCACTTATATTTTTGTATGATTTTCATAAGTTAACTAATTCTCTAATCTAGTTTTAACTATTAATGATTACTATTTATTAATTACTAATTTAAAAAAAATAATCAAGCTCGCCCAAAATCTCAAGGCCTAAGCCACAAAATTTGAGCCCGAGCCCGCCCTTAAGGTAGCATTCTCAATTTTAAACAAACTTGACCCAATTCAAAATTTGGCAGGAGCTCACAAAACTCAACCCAAACTCGCTAGGCTACGGTTTAGGTCTGTTCAAGCCAACCCAATTAACATACCTAGTTGAAACTTAGGAGGTGTTTGATGCGCTAGCTTATAAATTAAAAAGTATTATTAAAAAAATTAATTTTAAAAATAATTTTTAAAAATAAAAATTTAAATATAAATAATTTTTTAAAACCACCCCTAAACATAATTTTAAAAAGTTATAAGTATAAATTATAACTAGTAAATAAATCCCGTCTAAACGCGCTCTATCAATTGTGTTAGATTTGGTTACTTCAAAACCAAAAAAAAAACAAAAAAACTGTTGAGTCCAAACACTTGGTGTCAGTATCATCATCAACTATATATGTATATGTATTCAAACCCGAGATACAGAGCACGCAACAATCGCCGCAAATGAGAAGTGGAGAATCTGCTGTAGTCGGTCCGGATGTCGTGCCGACGCTCCTTCGATCTTCACTACCCATCGTTTGCTGTCGCAGATGATTTTGGCACCGTCACGAAAATCCTTCCATCTCCTCCGTTTGGTTCCCGAGAAACCTAATGATTAGTAGATGTGTTTTTCTCGGCTACCTTGTAGGAGAAAGATGGATTGGGGGTTGGTGCCAACATTTGCGACAGGAGGTGATGGGAAAATGGAAATCCGAGGCGTTTCAGGCAAAGCAAACCTGAACTTGACTTCGCCAGGATCGTCTTCTTCTACTTCTGTCTTCTCTCGATCAATACTTTTTCCATTGAAGGTTTCCCCATCCATTTCTATTCCTCGCTTTAGTCGGTAATCCTCTATAAGTCTATTTTGTCTTCGATTTTTTCTGTCTTGCTCGTCAATTTTTTCTTTATATTTTTTTTTACAATGCTTGATATTGTCTGCCTAACATTTTGTATTGATTACCAGAAGAATTATATTTATACCTATGAATACAGAGTTTGTGTATGTATATATGTGTGTGTGTGTGTGTGTAATTTTGATTGATTTCGGTTCTGTGGATTGAACAATTTATACTATATTTGAAATCCATACATATGTAATATGGTTAAACTCTTCAGATCAGTCACAGTGATCTCAGGCTTCACTGTAAATCATTTCTGAATCTATCTCTCTCTACAGATTTTGAAAAATCACAAAGAAAGCTAAAAATGAGCCCTTTCACTCCAAAATACTTGTTATTCATTCCCCACCCCCCCCCCCCCCCCCCCCAAAAAAAAAAAAAATGCCACATCAAACAAAAGTGGCGTCATTCCATATCTTGCACTTTCTCCAGCAAGAGAGGAATTCTGCTACTGTATTTCTGAAAACCCATGTTACCCTGAATCGCTACAGAGTAAGAACCCACGGATCTCTAGCAAATGAGTGATGCAATTGATCTACTGCGTGCTGACACTTCAGACTGGTTATAGTGATCTCAGTCTCACTGTTAATCATTACTGAACCTATGCATCTCCAAGCTTGAAAAATTACATGAGCATTGGCTGTTGATTGAGATGTTGTGACTGAGCTTAATAGTGGTCAAAACATCCACCAAAGCAAGTATGAATAGCTCTGTGAACTTAATGGTAAATTAAATCACGCAGCCAATTATGAAGAGCACTCGGGACTGAGGTTGAATTAAATCATGCTAAAAATATGATGAAATCTAAAAGCTCAAAATAAACTGAAGACACCTTAATCCTTTTCAGAATTTTCTTCGAAATGTTGTTATGTTCTTGAAGTTGTAAGATGATGATTTTGTTCTTCTTTGGTTTAAAGAAAAACATTCCATCCCTTTGGTGGGTGACCTGAACTCTTTGTGGATTGGATCTTTGAGCCTTAACATATTGTTGCTCTATGTGTTACACTTGTTCTGTGTTTCTGAACGATAGAAATTGTAAGTTCTCTTCTTGATTGGGTTCAAAGTTAACTTGGCATGCAATTTACTCTCAAATGTGGTAGTATTGGGGTGGGCTTCTATAGATAATACTATTACAATCTATTAGGGCACTTCTAAATGCTAGAGCAAATTTTTGTTAGCAATTAGATATTCAATGAGACATAGTCGATTACTCTTCAAATTAATCATGTTAAAGCACTTCTTTAGAAGCATTATGGCCTCTTTTGTTACATTTGTTGTGCCAAAACTCCCTCTCTCTATATGTTATTTCATTATATTTGATTCCTTCCCTCTTTAAGGAAAATGTTAAGAACTAAATTTGGAATGAAAGAGTATCATGTTTCGGCAAATATGTTCAAAAATGTAAATTGTTAGTGTATTAGTGTTTTCTGGTTGTACTAGTTTGGATATATTAGATCCTAATAGGACAAAGTCGTTAGATAATTTTAACATTTTCGGTGTTTGTTAACCAAATGTATCAAGTTTTTCATTGCCACTTGAGATAATAAAATCTAAATTCTAGTAATTTTGTAATATAAACCAGATCTCATTTGAATTTGCCAAATTGCATAATCTACTATTATTAGAATTTCGGATAACTTAGAAACATGAACCTCTAAAAGAAGTTTTTTCTTTATTCGTCTTAGTTCACAGCAAGACTCGATCTTATAGCAAACCCTATGTATGTTTCCTTCTAGTTTCTTCTTTTCTTATCTGCCCAAATTATTTTCTTGCCGTTTTCCACTAAAAGAAGTCCCCCCCCCCCCCCCCCCCCCCCAAGCCGACAAATTGGCAAAATAAAACAGAAACTGCAAAAATAAATTTCCGATCACAACCTGCCTCTCCCGTTGGCTGCCTTCAACTGAAGAATTTATAGTTTCTACAAGTTACCAAGCTAGAGGAGAGTTATGGACATCTTGAAAACTTGAAAATCTACCTGTTATGTCTTCGGCAATATCTGAACCAAAGAGGTCTCAGCTTTAGAGCCATTCTAAAAAGTTTGTTAATTGCGCTTTCCTAATTTGTGATACATTACGTTTGGGGAAACTACACCTTAACATTTTTGTGAGAATCTCACTCTTCATTTTGTCTCTGGCCCAATCAATCACACTGTATCCCCACAGTTAGACATACAGTTTGGTTGTATAATGGGTTCTCCACAGAAGGTGCAGCAAAAAAATAGATGATTAATTGTTCCATTTTACCTTCAACAAAAAGCATATGTTTCACCTCAAATAATCTTTTTGGCCATCAAGTGATCACGACGTGACAAAAGCATAGCTGAGATGTAACAAACCTTAATTATCGCAAATAATGATTCAAGCTTTTTCAAAATATTCAACAATCAAACTTTCCACATACACAAAGCACATTGATTACCCTTGCAATTGAAAACTTCTGACATATACAGTGAGAAGGCCTGTAGAAATGTCCTTAACAGTTGCTTTAGAAAAGTGGATGGCACGATTCAGGGTTGAAGTGCTATAATGGCATGGCATGCATCGGATGGAATCTCTCATTTTCTCTAAATAATGAAGAGGAGTTGGATCTTTTTGTTCTATGCCAAATCACCATCCGTCACAGAACTTGAACAGAACTTGAACCGATTAGTTTTAACCCTGCCGAAACCCTTATTTAGAGAAAGATGGATCATTCGAAACTCTAGGTTAGAGATTTTCAGTAGTTTACAAAAATTTTAAATAGTCTCTGCTCTCACGATTTAAATAAAGTTAAAAAAAAAAAGAAAAAAGAAAAGAAAAGATAGCAATTGGCCTTCAGCTCATAGTACCTCTTGGGTTTCTCAGGTCAAAGTTAGGGGGTTCAAGGCCCACCACAATTAGGTAAATGTATGGTATGATGTTCTTACAAGTACCAAAAGGAATGGAAAACATAAAAGCAAAAAACGAAAAGAGTTCCAAGGAGTAACAAAGTAGACAATTATATCCCTACAAAACGACATTACAAGTTACTCTGTTACTATTATGCTTTTCTTTGATATTAAGAAAGAAATGGAACCATAGACTTTGACGAAGAGAATGGAATCATAGAAGCCTTGCAAACGCTGCATTTGCATGGAAATTTCTTTTGACTAACCATACAAATTGTCAGGTTCTTCCTTTCCAAGACCTTCTTCTCTCTCAATGTCACACTCAGCACACACTTGCACAAGAGCACCAAATCTCATGAGATAAAATGGGAGCCAGGCTCACTGTTCTGTTTGGTTGCCAAAAAATCCAAGGAAAAGAAAGAAATTGCTCGGATATCATGGATTGAAAGATTGGGTGTGGTGCCAAAAAAAACTCTGAGGCATGAGGTGACGGAGAACTGACCAGAGCCCAGAGGCGTCTTCATAGGCAAGCAGGATCATCCTCTTCTCCTCCTCAATCTTGTATTTTATTTTATTTTTTTGTTCCACTGAAAGAATTTTCATGTGCCCTTATGATATCTACTTCCACTGGTTCTACAAGTGGTGTTGTGCTGCTGCTAGGTGAAAGCATCACTAGCTTACCCTCTGACCTTAGTATGGGATACATGGAAAATTTCAAATCTATCTGAACAATGTAATTCTAAGCTTTCTATTTATTGCTCTGTCCAGTTAAGGATTAGGACGCATCATGTTTGTACTTGTTGAATTGGAATGTGGATCTTATTTTGAATCCATGTTTCCAAACTATTTGTAGTGACAGGATTCCAAAATTTGTTTCCCTTTGTGGGTTGTTTTTTTTATTATATTGTATGCATTTAAACCTTCCATTGGATAGGTCAGAGAGTAGATATCGCCTGTATATGTACTCCTGATGCGTCTATTGTTGTGTAGAACATTGAAATTACAGAATGTTATATTTATTCATGCTTTTCCCTGTACTTATAAGCACATGTACATTAAATGATGGTTGAAACCCCTATCTGCTTTAAGATTTAGGTGAATAGTTGCATCTATATTTTGATTTTTTCTTTCACTAGCTAGTCTACAGATGATAATCATGACATGTTAATTTGTTATCCTATTGTGCGAGGCAACTTAATGAACCACATAATAGCTTCTCAGGTGGCTCCACCACCCATCCACCAGGACCAGTGTGGTAGCATTCCATTATGATTAATGGATTGGGGTGAAAGGAAAAGGGTGGAGGTGTTTTAGGTATCTTTTCTTTTGTCTTAGGTGAGGGAAGGAAAAAGACCTTTTTTTTTTTATTTATTGAGCAAAAAGAAAATATGCAGGATTTTATTAAGTAGAATAATGCAGACTTGCGAGGTTCGTTAACACTGCTTAACTCGTTTATGAAGAAAGGAGCTTATCAACCGAGAATGTGTAAAGATGCAAAATTGTTTTAAGAAATGTTTGGGTAGTTTCTGCTTTCACCACTTTAAAAAGGAAAAAACCAAAAAAAAGGGGAGAAAGCTGTGAGGACAGACGACCAAGTGGACAAACAAAAAATGGTAGAAAGTGGGAGGCTATTATGCAGGCTTGTGAGATTTTAGACCTCCATGTTAATGAACTGATTGAAGTCAGCCTTAGCGCAGCGGTGCACCATTGGGACGTAATTGTCGCGGGTTTGAAATATAGTTTCAAATACAAAAACAGTCTCTTTACAAATGGGAATAAGATTGAGTGCATCTTATTTTTCTTAGAGCTTACAATGGCCTCGTTCACTATGTTGCTCTTTTTTTCTAATGAACATAAGGATGTTCGAGTTTTGTACGACTTTTAAGCATTTGTGGCATCTATATGAGCTCTTATAAGGTTAATATGTTACCAAGACCTCAAACCATAAGACGTATGATCCAAACCAGAACCATACAGTTATATACCTCACCTTAACAGTTGGTTTACATGGTATATTGCCATGCTTCCTTTATCATCTCCCTCTTTTTTTTCTTTGCTTAGATATGTCACAGATAAGGGAGCCCTCTTCTTATCCCAGTTGGCTGTTTTAGTGCCAGGGATTACAAGCTTTGGCTGGCTGTTCTAATTGCTTTAATGGAATAGGGAGTACAAACTGAGAGATTTGCATTCCTCCCATTAAAGATTAGCTGAATCTACTCAAATCTGTCCCTTAATTATCTATTAACATGAAAGCTTGAAATTATTATTTTCAGCCGTCTTGAACTCCCTCCACAAAAAGAAGAATCCAAACCACCGCAGATCAAAAGTACTTTCTGGGTAAAGACTTTCCATTGTCAAGGAGATGTTTGGATATGTAGCTTCTGCTTTTAACTAGAAGATATGTAAGGAACAGTATCTTGACTTATTTTCCGAACACAAACGGAGCAAATATTGCAAAATTTTAGTTCTCATTGTAACCAGGATAGTAAGAGGGGTAAGATTGCAAAATTTATTAAACCTTCTATATCTTTTTTTTTTGGATAAATTACACTGACTTCCCTTGAGGTTACTGACAATGACATATAATGCTTATGACATATAATGCTTCTAAGTTTGAAAAATGACACTGACTTCCTTTATGTTTTATGTAAGAACCTCCCTTCTTTACTTAATTATTAAATACATGAATGAAAAATGTTAATGTCATCAGCCTAAAATTTTTAAATGCCAAGTTTGCCCCTTGTTTAATTAAAATAATGTGCATAAATTTTCTTTAAAATAATAATACATAAGCAGTTATTACTCTATATCTTCCCATCATGTTTTGCCACATCATTAAAAAGGCCAACAGTAGAACCAAACCCCACTGTGTCTCCTTCTTCGTAAAAATTAAACCCTAACATTCCAATCCAGCAACCAATTCTCTCTCAAGTTCACCTCATGCCCTGAAGACGTCGCCGTCGCCGCCAACCCCACTTTCTCCGATGACCGGGCCGCAATTTGTGTCACCAAACCAATCATCTCCTACGATGGTCTCGCCACCAAGGAAATTGACATCAACCCCCTTACCTCTCTCTCCCTTCCTCCTCCCACTTTACCTGAAAACCCTAACTTCGTATGCTCCCAAAACGACACAACTGAACCTACAACCAGCACCACCTTTCCCTCTTTCTCTTCACCCATGACCATCATCTTCCGCTCTATAAAACTACACAGCAACCAGCAACCAACACCACCCACACCCGCACCTATCTCATTGTTGACCTCCCCTCCCCTCCCCCCCCCTCTCTCTCTCTCTAAATACTCTTCACCTTATGCAAATATTTGATATATACACTTCTGTATATGTATAGTAGATTGACCTCCACAATCACCACCCAATCAACCCCCAACAATAAAATTTAATGTGTGATTTGGGGGGTTTTGATTTTGTAATTAAATACAATGGGTTTGCACAAAACTACAATGTGGTTGAAATTCAGGGGCATGCACTGGGAATTACAGGAACCTCCCCTAAAGATTAGACTATTGGGATAAAATCAATTTTGGAAACATGAGTGAGATTACTAAAATCAGAGAGATTCCCTCCCAAGTCCCAACCATCTTAAAATCTCTTTTAAAAACAGTGATCCCCAATGTGTAAAGGTCTTCTAGAAATGCTTTCAAAATATGGGTATAGGACGGTGTCCAATGTGGACAAAAGTAGATGATAACCTTTGTCGTTTTCAAACGTGGTATAGGTTGCCATTGAAGGGTACATTTCACTTAGAGGCTTGGATATAAGTGATTGGGCTTTAAAATATATGCAGTTGGGATCCCTATATATATAGTTCGCCTTTATATGCTGCATATTGTGACCACCCTCCTTTCTTGGTACGGTAAGTAGTGGACCATCCTTCCTAGGCTCCTAGCCCCTTTATATGCAACTAAAATGTAATACAACATTAAAGAGAAATTAGTTGGTACTCTTAGTGTCACATGACTCTTACTCTGACTCTTACAAAATAACGAGTCCTCCCTTGTTAGGTGAGTCTTGAGGTTCATTGTGCAATATCTCGACAAAAATTTATTTTATTGGCACTCCCATAATTTAAAATACTTTTTAAAGCTCTAACCCAATAAATATAAGGAGTGTTGTATAGTGGATTGTGAGTTCTGCTTTTGTTATATTTTTATTGTATGTCCTAACTCAATAAAATTTCTACTAGCACCCCCACAATTAAAACCGTCCTTAAAACTCTAATCCAATAAATATCAACAAGATATAGTAAATTATGAGTCCTGTCCATTTTTTACTTGGTACATCCTATCTCAAAAAAATCAACAATGAGTGAGACATCAAACGTGTACCAATTTAATGAGTGAGCATTACCCAAGGAACACAAATATATAAATTGAAATTAAAAATTTTTTGAAATTTAGTATAAAATTAATCATAGCTTATTATCGAGATTTTAAAGAATATCAATTTCCACTTTAATAAACAGTTGAGTTGAAATGTACTAAGAATAATTTAATTTGTATTTACATTTTGCTTAGGCAAAATAAAAATTGTTCTATTTTTTCTATAAATATTTAGTTTTGCATCATAATATATTTCTGATACATGAACTTAGAAATATATGCAAATAAAACATAAAACATAATAATGTGTATTCCAAGTTTCAGGCTTTCAACACCACCAAATAAAAATCCTAATTCCGCCCTTGGATCACCTCTTCCTAATCTCATCCTGTTAATAATACAAAAATACCCTTAGTAAACAGAAGTAAAGGTTGGTGTAGTAATATTGTTTTTGTGCTGTTATCTAGTCTCTTTATTCCTTAATTTATATTATGTTGGGGTTTTACGCCTTCTTAACCTAAACCTAGTTAACTTAAACAGTGCCAAGATGGGGTGAGGAGTTAAATCAACCACAAAGTTTGGGGTTGGGTACTGGGTGGAGTTACATATATATAGCATGGGTATTATGCTTACCAAGTTATTGAGCCCCCTTCGATGATCCAAATGCGCTGGGACAAGTCCACCTTCTCAATTTGTATGTAAATAATTGCCCACTGAGTTTCCATCATTAACTGTGAACACTTGGAAAATTTGTAATCTCCCGACTGAAAGGGAAGTGTGAGGAAAATTCAGCTTCATGCATCCCTAGCTACCAAGGTTGGAGTTAGAGAAGGGTAGGACCCCAGCTTGCCATTAATCATCTCCTTTTTCTTGAGAGGGGCCAACATGAGTAGAAATGAAACTTTTGTGATGGTGATCACAGTTTACTCCTCATTTATTTTCGGAATAAGAAAATAAATAATAAATAATAATATAAAATTAGAAAGATGATAATACCTAATAAGTAATAATATAATATAATGAGAAATTGCTAAAACTATACTCGGTTAAGCTCTAAGTTGCACAATTGGACGAATTGAGCACTGGCGTGCGGCTTGGCTGCTAGAACGGGTCAAATTCGCAGATTGCCTACGAGGGGACGACGAATTGCGCACCAGCGGATTGGTTGCAGATCGAGTCAAATTCTCGAATTGCCTTCTCAGCCACTAACAAGCCGCCACGTCATAGATTTATGGTAAGAAAAACCACACTATAAAATTTCATGGAGTAGCTAGACCCATTCAAATTGCATACACAGTGATTCGAACCTGTGGCTACTGAAGGAAGGGGAATATTCTAACCACTGAATTGTAGTATCCAACTCCAACATTCTATCCCTTTCATTTTCTTTTATTGTTTGTTCTTTATATTTATTATATAATATTAAAAGGGCATGGAATTAAAGCATAAAAATAAAATAAATTACTTAAATAAATTATATTGATGTACAAATATATGTATTTATTTAAATATATATACACATTCTAGAGAGGTTTTCATTCTCAATCATTTTAACAAAAGATACTTTTACGCACCCGCTCGTGCTCTCACTCTTGTACCAGCACTCGCACCCCTCCACCTACAACTAGTGACCTAAGTTAATATAGGATAAGAAATAATATAAATAATTTCATTATAATATTTTATAATTACAAAATAAATATAAATAAAATAGTTATATAACATTTGTGTAATATAATGTAATATATATATAATAATATATAATAATACGAGGGGTAGACAAAAACAAACTTTTTGTACCTTATTCTGCGCCTTTGAATATAACATCTCACCTGAGATTAGATGGCCCAAGAATGACATCTTTAATCCCCACCTTTTATCCCCAAACAATCATGGCATTTTACTCCCATCCACTTTTGACTCTGTACAGTATCTTCATTAGCTCGTACAGTTCACTTGTTTGCTAATGATCAAATGTCATACGCAACTGCTTTTGACTCTGCCCGGGGCTAATGGGCTGTTTCTCTTTGCATTGCAGGATACTCTTTCTTTTGTTTTTAGGGTTGTCAAAAAAGCAATGCAAGTCCATCAAAAGCAATTTGGTTGGGGGAATAACAGCACTGAGCAGTTGAAAGCTTCCGGAGTTTATATCTTCAGTGTAGTATTCCAACTCCTTTCTAAAGTCGATCTTTCTTTTTCCTTCCTTCCGCTACGTTTAAAACTCAAATTTATTGAAAAAAGAAAAAAAAAAAAGAGAATAATGAGAAATTTAAATTTTTACTTATTTTCTTTTTTTATGTTCTTTTACAACTAGGGGCAGAACATGAAATTTGTTTTGGGAGTGCCGAAACTTTTGTTTTTTTTTTTTTTTTATATAGGGTATTCAAACTTTCGGCTGACTACTTCCTTGAGTTCACGTAAGGCCACCATCCACATTAAATATGTAAATTTTATATATTGTATGAATAATGACAGGCCACAAGGAGGCGCGAGGAGAAATAGTAATTGACATGTTATACTTAGCATAAAGACAAGCCGATGACTAACTACCCTTTGTGGTTTGGAATGTCAAAACTTAAAACATAAATTTTCACTTATTTATACAATTATTATACTTTAAGTATCTTGCACATATCTCTAAATTGAAGCAGAAGAAGATTTTCTTCATGAAAAATAATGCTAAGTTCTATTCAGTTTTAACAAAATATGATTTTATTTATTGTTTTAGTTTTAGTTTTTGTGTATTTGATAGGTAAGTCTATTTGTTAGATGGTCTACACTAATAGCTCACAAACTATTGATTTTTATGGATTTTGGATAGTGTCCATTAGAAGCTTGTTGGAAATACCGGGTCAAAAACATATTGTTCATCTCATGAAATCAAAACATAAAACGTCGAATTTAAATCACAATACTTTACAAAATAAAAGTTAAAGAAAACTCATTGACATAGGCGTGTAGTCATTGTTCTTAAAAATAGATCACCCCCCTTTGAGTACGTGACCCAGTACAATAGGATATGACGACCTACCTTCCAGGATTCAACTGTTAATTTTTTTGCAAGAATGCACTTTTAATTATGAAGGTGTAAAAAATCGCTTCTTGATCGTCCCAAGATGGAATAAAAACAATAATATGTTTTGAAGAATACATTGGAAGAACTAAACATAGCCCATAAGAGATCTTTTCTTTTTAGCGTATGATATGTATGAAGGCTCACTATTGATAGAGAATAAAAGAGAGAGAAGACTTATGATATATGGAATTTAATACGAAAACTATCATTGTGTCTATCTACTCTTTCCCAAATAGCATATATAGCATATGATTGTTACAGTTATGCAAATAAGTAATAAATAAATATTATGATTATTGAATGGCCACCGAAAAGGTTATATTTTCCCCATGCCATCCATCACCTTTTATAACCGAAACCCTCCAATGGTAAGAATATAAATGGGGTATAAAGATACATTATGATCATAAATATCCACCCATTAACTCATGAAACAATAATGATATAATATAAAAGCATTAAAAATGACAATGATTAAATAGCAAATTTTAAATAAAATAAATTGGTATAAATATGAACATTAAATTATACTTTTTATATTTTAAAATATTAATATAATAGCAACAATTTCCCGCTATTTCAAAATATAAAATGTGTAAAATAAATAAATAGATTCAATCAAGGGACACAAGCATCTAACGCATTATGATAGTGTCTTTTGGACTATGAACTGGAACTGAGGATAAATAAGTTAGGACTACAGAAAACTAGTGAAGTTTAAAACTTCTATGAACTAGAGTCATTTGGTATAACACGACTAAACTTGTGACCCATATTAAATCCTCTAATCTGAGCTTGTTCAATATTGATTGGCACTATAAGCCCTGTGCCTATCTAGATATTCATGAATGCTTTAGAGAACCTGCCCAACTTCTCATAGAAAGTGGCCCCTTTCACACTCATATAGATGAATCCATCAACTATGCACTACAATTCACACACCACCCACATTTTGAGTTATGTTATTCATTGAGAGTATAACACTCAGCTTTTAACATTGCAGTTGCACTATCACACCATAG